>CM055123.1:181115649-181776496 GCA_029206835.1 Rana muscosa | reverse complement strand
GGACCGATATACCACCCTTCCTTACCAGCCCTAGGTTTGACGGCCTGGCTATTGAAGCCCACATTCTGAAAAAGAGGGGGCTCTCTAATTCTGTGGTATCTACCATGATCAATGCCAGGAAGCCGGTATCCAGGCAGATCTATTATAGGATCTGGAAGGCGTACATTACGTGGTGTGAGGCCAAGAAATGGCATCCACGTAAGTACGTGATAGGGAGGATTTTGGACTTCCTACAGTGGGCTGTAGATAGGAAGCTGGCCTTGAGTACTATCAAGGGTCAGATTTCGGCCTTGTCAATATTTTTTCAAAGGCCCTTGGCTTCGCATTCACTAGTCAAAGCTTTCATACAAGGAGTGATGCGTATTAGCCCTCCGGTTAGTATTCCCATATGTCCATGGGACTTAAACCTGGTTCTGTCGGTTCTACAGAAACAACCGTTTGAACCATTGCAACACATTTCCTTGGTTCTTCTCACCAGGAAATTGATTTTCTTAGTAGCCATTTGTTCGGCTAAAAGAGTATCGGAATTAGCCGCCTTGTCCTGTAGGGAGCCATATCTGGTTGTCCATAAGGACAGAGTAGTATTACGTCCTCATCCAGCCTTTCTTCCCAAGGTGGTATTGAGGTTTCATTTGAACCAAGATGTGGTTCTTCCTTCTTTTTTCCCCAAACCTAGCTCAGTAGAGGAAAAGTTATTACATTCTTTGGATGTAGTAAGAGCAGTTAAAGCTTATCTAAAAGCCACTGCTCAGATTCGCAGAACGGATACTTTGTTTATTCTGCCGGAAGGCCCTAGAAAGGGTCAGGCAGCATCAAAATCTACTTTAGCCAAGTGGATTCGACAGGTCATAATACAAGCCTATGGCTTGAGAAAGAGACCGCCTCCGCTCAAAGTTAGGGCGCACTCCACAAGAGCAGTTGGAACTTCATGGGCAGTGCATCACCAGGCCTCCCTGGCTCAAGTATGTAAGGCCGCAACATGGTCTTCGGTACACACGTTTACTAGGTTCTACCAGGTAGACGTTAGAAGTCAGGAGGATGTCGCCTTTGGGCGCAGTGTGTTGCAGGCCGCAAAAGATCCTCATGCCTGATGGCGCCCAGCTTATGTATCCCTCCCCTCATTTGGCATTGCTTTGGGACGTCCCATTAGTAATGACTAAGTCGCTCTGTGTCCCGTGATGTACGAAAAAGAAAAAGGGATTTTTATAACAGCTTACCTGTAAAATCCTTTTCTTGGAGTACATCACGGGACACAGAGCTCCCACCCCTCTTTTTGGGACACTTATTGCTTTGCTACAAAACTGAGGTGCTCCCGGATGGGAGGGGCTTATATAGGGGAGGGTACTTCCGGTTTAGAAGTGGCCAGTGCCAGCACCTGAAGGTAATCTATATAACCCATTAGTAATGACTAAGTCGCTCTGTGTCCCGTGATGTACTCCAAGAAAAGGATTTTACAGGTAAGCTGTTATAAAAATCCCTTTTTTTGTAAATTATAGACATAAAAACGTTTTGTTTGGAACCGCTTACCCCTGAAGAAGAGAATCAATTTTGTAAACTTGAAACGCGTTGGATAATCTCTGTTGTCTACCGTACCCGACAGAGTAGAAATTTTCTACATGTCATGTGTTCTTGCATTCACAATTGTATTTGCATCCATTGTGAATTCGTATCATGTTTTTCTTACTTGCTTTTTAACTTTTTTCAATAAAATACAATTTATTTTACAATATGTTTGATGTTTTGAGGAGTACATGCCCCCTAAAGTTCCATTAGAGGAAACCTTTCTGTAGCTTGTTCGTTTTAGGGATGCGGGCAGTACTTCCTATCCTATAGACAATTAGCACCATTTACTGCAGTCTATGGGGAAGACACAGAGATCCAATTTGACCAAAGCTAAATGGGAAGCCCTAATGAATTTGTCTAAACGGCAAGAGTTAACTATTAAGCAAGCAGATAAGGACCATGCTTTGGCTATTATGGATACAAGTTATTATGCTTGGGAGATACAACAACAGTTGTCTGACAGCCAGGTGACCAGGAAATGACTGACTCTACAATGAACGTTTTTAAGAGGATTAGGAAGGGGGTAATCACCACTTTTACACAAGGTCTGATCTATGGTGAGACTCTTACCCTTTTGAGGAAGATGCATCCTTTCATGCCGGTTTTTTGTACTCTTCCAAGGATCCATAGGGATCCACTTACTCCACCAGGGCATCCCATTGTGGCAGGGAGGTGTTCCTTATGTGCTCCTTTGGAAGTATACTTAGATAAAATAGTTTTTCCTTTAAAAGCTTGTGGTAAATCTTATCTGAGGGATACAGGGCATTTTCTTGAGAGTTTACAGTTTAATTGCTGGATCAGTGTATTCTAGTTGCTTGGGATGTTCAAAGTCTGTATAGCTTTATTAAACATGCGTTAGACATACAGGTGGTAGAAACATTTCTGTATTCCTGCAGTTTGTATGATGAGTCCTTGTGATGTGCCAGTGAGAGGTTTTAGACTCTACTCTGACCGCAGATGCCTACCTGCGCCTTCCTACCAGTTTGGGGAGAGGGTCTGGCTGTCATCTCGTAACCTCCGACTCCGTGTTCCCTCACTGAAACTGGCACAGCGGTTTATTGGGCCTTTCCGTATACTCCGTAGGATTAACCCAGTGGCTTACGCATTAGACCTTTCTTCTAAAATGCGTATTTCAAATGTATTCCATGTCTCCTTGTTAAAACCTTTGGTGTGCAACCGTTTCACCACCATAAAGAGTATGAGATACAATCGATCATTGACTCCCCTAGGTTCCGTGGGCGCATACAGTACCTGGTTCATTGGAAAGGGTACAGTCCGGAGGAATGCTCTTGGGTCTCATCCTCGGACATACATGCTCCTGTCCTCCTCTGTACTTTCCATAGACATTTTCCCCTCAAACCTGGTGGCCCTCTGAGGGGGAGGGATTGTTGAGGAGTGGGTACTGTCAGGGCTGGGCTCTCAGCCCCCCCTTCTCAATTCTCAGGTGCTCAGCTGTCGGTTAATTACCAGCACTCATTGTTCCACAGTGGCTCACCTGGTGATTATTTCCTGCTCATCAGTCCAGCCTACAGCCAGCTCCTTCTGGCTATTTAAACTGCCTGGTTCATTTCTTCTGTGCCTTCGCCTTGGTCATACATATTTGGAGACTCTCTGCTGTGTTCCTGTTTAAGACTTGCCTTGCTGACATCCCTTCAGGTTCTTGATCCTGTCTACTGCTTCTGATCTCTGGCTTCCTGATTACTGGCTTGTTCTGACTACGCGCTTTGGCTACCGTACCCTGGTTATGTTTTAACTACGTTTACTATTTGTACCATTTTTACCATTATATTAAAAGGTGTGATTTTAACTGCATTTTCTGTCTCTGATTCATGGTTCCTGACACTGGTTCAATTAAGCAATGTCTGTGAATGAGTGCCTGTCAGCTGCTTCTTATTCTTGGTCAATTGAGGATATGATTTAAATGCATGTTTGTATTTTGACGTTTTATGCTTCTTGTACCTGATAATGGTTCCTTGTTGGGTTCAAAAGTCTTGTACTGATGAAAGCATTATGAAGATTGAAAATAAAGTATAAAGTGCTACAGATTGGAGCAGTCCCTGTTCATATACAATTTCCAACTACTGCAAAACAAAACTTAAAAAGGGGCTCATGTGATTTACAAGAACATTTCTACAGCAATTTTGTGTGTCCATTACTTTTTTCGAAACATGTCTGAACATGTGAACTCACAGTAAACCCTGACTAACTAGAATCAGTTCAGAAATGTACAGATATCCAATTAAAGGCTTCTTCAATTTAGCTGTGAAAGACATTAGGAATGCTTAATGATCATCCAAATATATGAACACTAGTATTCATTAGTTGCTGCCAGGATTTAACAAATAACCTTAACATCGATAAAAACGATGATGCAAAAGAAGAAAAAAGGCTTATTTATGAAAGCCTCTCTTGTCCTGGCATGTCATCAGGTTTTCAAAAAGAACAACTTAGACCCTTATTTATGCAAGTTGGCAAGAATGCCCCCTCACTAGTGATGATTTACTGAAGCTGGCCCTAAAGTATAACTGATTACAACAGAATCACAACTGATATATTGATACAAATTTCCATATATGCATATTATAGATTTTTTGTGCTCTTCTTATTCAAATTTTATATTGAAAAACATTCCTAAAATAAAGCTTTTCACTATATCTAGACCTGCCTTTTGACTACATTTACAATATAAAAATCTCTGTCCTCGGCCTATGACATGTTTGTGATGAACACGGATGTCATACCCCTGCCCTTCTCACCAACTTGTGACAAAGGGCTGGCCAATCTGTCATCCACGTAACAATGCCACTTAAGCAGAACCTATCCCAACGCTGCCACCAATATGTGACGAACACGGATGTCAGACCCCTTCCCTTCTCACCAACTCGTGACAATGGACTGGTCAATTTTACACTGCGCTGTCACTTACGTAACAATGCCACTATCAGCTGCACCAGGCACAAAGGTTTTCCAGCTCACAGAACCACAATCTAGGTGCCAGCAGCCTGAGAGCGATTATCACTGGGTTAAATTAATTAAGCAATTAACCCTGTAAACTGGCACCACCACCCTTTTTACCAAGGATGAGGAAACTCCCAATCTTAGCAATAACAACTATGATTTTAGAATAAACATCTGTAAGACATACTATAACCACATACAGGTATATTCAAGAGACAGAAATTATTTTAGCTTGCATTAAAAGCCTTAGAGACAATTTAAACACCTTTCAAAATATGGTTTAACCACTTCAACACGGGCTTTTTTTTACCACCTCAATACCGGGCCTATTCTGGCACTTCTCTCCTGCGTGTACAAATCATCATTCTTTTGCTAGTAAATTACTCAGAACCCCCAAACATTATATATGCTTTTTTAGCAGACACCCTAGGGAATAAAATGACGGTCACTGCAACTTTTTTTCCTGCACAGTATTTGCGCAATAATTTTTCAAACACCTTTTTTTGGAAAAAAAAAATGGTTTCATTAATTAAAAAATAACAAAAAAGTAAAGTTAGCCCAATTTTTTTGTAAAATATGAAAGATGATGTTACGCCGAGTAAACAGATACCTAAAATGTCACTCTTTAAAATTGTGCACACTCATGGAATGGCGCCAAACTTCGGTACTTAAAAATCTCCATAGGCGACGCTTTAAATTTTTTTTACAGGTTACCAGGTTTGAGTTACAGAGGAGGTCTAGTGCTAGAATTGTTCCACGCGCTCTAATGCACGCGGCGATACCTCAAATATGTGGTTTGAACGGCGTTTACATATGTGGGCGGGACTTACGTGTGCGTTCGCTTCTAATCGCGAGCTACCGGGGACAGGGGTGTTTTAAATATTTTTTTTTATTTATTTTTTTTATTTATTTTTTACACTTTTCTTAATTTTTTTTTTTTATCACTTTTATTCCTATTACAAGGAATGTAAACATCCCTTGTAATAGGAATGGTGTGCGACAGGTCCTCTTTATGGAGATATGCGGGGTCAATAAGACCCCACATCTCTCCTCCAGGCTGGAAAGCATGAGATTGTGAAAACATTTTCACCGATCTCATGTTTACTAGCCGCAATGGCTGCTTTGTTTACATCTGAGATGCCAGGCGTGACGTCATCACATCGCGCCCAGGCCTCCGGCGGTCATAGAGATGACTGGTGACCATCTGGTCACCAGTCATCTCTATGTTTCACCTCCGGTGCCGCACGATTCATTCTCCGGGCCCCCGATGGCACGGGAGAGCCCGGAAAAGCACCGGATGCAGGCGGGAGGGGGGGTCCCCTCCCGCCACCTATAAGAACGATTAAGTGGTGGAACCGCTGCTATGATCGTTCTTATGGCGCACAGAATCGCCGGCAGAACAAAAGGATATCTGAATGATGCCTCTAGCTGCAGGCATCATTCAGATATCCCCCCACAAAGCCCAGGACGTCATATGACGTCCACTCAGGATGGGAGATCCCATCCGTGGACGTCATTTGACTATGGCTGGGTAGGGAAGTGGTTAATAATGAAAAGGTCAAAATGTTTCAAATAAAATATTTAGGCCCTTTTCACACTGGGGCGGGAGGTGCGTCGGCGGTAAAGTGCTGCTATTTTTAGAGGTGCTTTACCGTCGGATTTGCGGCGGTATTCGGCTGCTAGCGGGCGGTTTTACCCCCCACTAGCGGCCGAAAAAGGGTTAAAAACCACCGCAAAGCACCTCTGCAGAGGCGCTTTGCCGGCGGTATAGCCACTGGAGAAACAGCAGCGGCTGTTTCAGGTCGGTTTTCAGGTGCTATTTTTAGTGCAATAGCGCCTGCAAACTGCCCCAGTGTGAAAGGGGTCTTACAGATAAAAGGTGTTACAAGGAAACTAAGAGACAATAAAGCAACAAAGAAGAAATAAAAAGGAGTTGAAAACGAGTACTTGCAATGCCCTGTTTTCAGTAGATTTCAATCAATGAGCAAGGTGGTAAATTGGCTTTCATAACTTGACAGGTCTTCAGTCACTTGATGGTACACGAGAGCTGTCAAAAGAAAATGAGGAGCGGCCATGGGGTGTCACCGTGTTTATGACTGTATCATGGCCCTCCCTCATACACCGCTTTATACTAATAATAATATCTTCCAATATGTGCAAGTTGCATCCTAGAAACTGGTAGATTATTTATCAGCATTGAATTTCATGTCCAGGGATACTAAACACAGGGTATGTCAGATAAGCCTGTCACCCAGGAGGTAGGACACTGCTATCTCCTTTTCTGTATGCTATAGCTTAGTCATGTATGACCTTGATTTGTTCGGTATGATTATCTCCATTCAAATATATACTTAATAATAATGTGTGGTGTTCCTGACTGATTTTATGAATTGTATAGATTTTGTTAAATTGGAAGTCTCTGAAAGGTCGCCTCTCAGCACTGAATGCCTTTTACGATGGGTGGAGGCACCGACATCTTCCGTAAGGGAATCAGGAAGTGAAGCCTTGCGACTTCACAGCCTGTTTCCTACTGTGCATGCGTGAGTGGGGCTGCGTGTTCTGAATGGTCCCTGCTGTCTTCTGGGACCTGTGTGTCTCCCAGTTATTAAATAACAAACACATCATACTTACCTCCACTGTGCAGTTCGTTTTGCATAGAGTGGCCCCGATCCTCGTCTTCTGGGGTCCCTCTTCCCCACGGGAAACCCCCTAGGAGAAGCGCTCTCCCTGTGGGCGCACTCCCGAGTCCAGCATTTGCGTCCATAGACACAGAATGCCGGACTCGGCCCCGCCTCCCAGCGCCCGCATCATTGGATTTGATTGACAGCAGCGGGAGCCAATGGCTGTGCTGCTATCAATCTATCCAATCAAGAGCTGAGACAACCCCTTTAAGCTCTGCCCAACCCAATTCTCCCTACAGAATACACCACTCTGAAAAATGTCAGCAGCCAATTGGAAAATAGTGTCTTTCCTTCCAGAACAAAAGCAGGTACAATTCAGAAATTAAGTTTATCTGAAATCTGAGCTGCGTATATAGTACAGTTGAGGGATTATTTACTGTATATATTTTCAAAACCTAATAAAGTTTTTTTGTAAAGAAAAAGACTGTTTAGCATATTACCTCTACTACTAACTGAATCAGTGTGAGAGTTTGGTGTAAGTGGGACTAGGATAGTTCCACAAAAATGTGTAACATACAGAAAAAAAATGCACATACAGCTGTTGATTTATTAAAATAGGCTGTTCAATTTCCAAGGGGATTTTCCCTTAGCTTAGCAAATGTGGTGAAAATTCCCTTTGTAATGAACACCCAATCATGTGTAAGTAAAAGAAAAAAACATATTTTTGTTTCAACAAGATTGGATGAAAGAAGTAAGCAAAGCTTCACCTCATTCATTAAGATCTGGGGAAAATTCCTTTTTAAAATGAACAGGCTATTTGCCTTTAACCACTTCCATACTGGGCACTTATACACCTTCCTGCCCAGACCAATTTTCAGCTTTCTGCGCTGTTGCACTTTGAATGACAATTGCGCGGTCATGCTACACTGTACCCAAACGAAATTTTTATAATTTTTTCCCCACAAATAGAGCTTTCTTTTGGTGGTATTTGATCACCTCTGGGATTTTTATTTTCTGGTAAAAAATTAAAAAAAGACCGAAATTTTTGAAGAAAAAAAAGTTTTTTTTTGTTTCAGTTACAAAACTTTGTAAATAAGTTAGTTTTCTCCTTCACTGATGGGCACTGATGGGGCTGCACTGACGGGCACGGATAAGGCGGCACGGATGGGCACCGATGAGGTGGCACGGATGGGCAACGATCGGCGGCACGGGTGGGCAACGATCGGCGGCACGGGTGGGCAACGATCGGCGGCACGGGTGGGCACAGATAGGCACGGATAGGCGGCATGGATGGGCACTGATAGGTGGCATGGATGGGCACTGATAGGTGGCATGGATGGGCACTGATAGGTGGCATGGGTGGGCACTGATAGGTGGCACTGTACTGTACTAATGGATGCCAATCAGTGCCAAACAATAATGCCTGCCAATCAGTGGTGCCCATTGTGGGCACTGATTGGCATCCATTGTGGCACTGATTGGCATCCATTATCCCTGGTGGTCTAGGGTGGCATACCATTAATGGTGGGCTTCCCTGGTGGTCTAGTGGCTTCCCTGGTGGTCCAGTGGGCATCCTCGGGGGAGCTGTGCTGATAATCTATCAGCACAAACCCCCCCTGTCAGAGGAGCAGCCGATCGGCTCTCCTCTACTCGCGTCTGACAGACGCGAGTGAGGAAAAGCCGATGACCGGCTTTTCCTGTTTACACTGTGATCAGCCGTGATTGGACACGGCTGATCACGTGGTAAAGAGTCTCCGACGGAGACTCTTTACCTAGATCGGAGTTGCGGGGTGTCAGACTGACACCCTGCAACAACGATCGCCGCGATGCGCGCCCCCGGGGGCGCGCAGCGGCTTAAAATCCTGAGGACGTCATATGACGTCCAGTCAGGATTTTAGAACCACTTTGCCGACGTCAATCCGCTATAGGGCAGGCGGCAAGTGGTTAATAAAGCCTAGTACACATGGGCTGAATGTCGGGTGGCATCGGCAAGTTCAACAGAAACCGGCCAACATTCTGCTCGTTTGTACGGCAGTGGGTCCAACAGTTCGGCCGGGTTCTGTCAAAAGGTCATGACCGGCCAATGGCTGAGAGCGCTGACCAGAGTGTTCTGGCGAGGGGCCGTCCCTCTGTCAGAACACAATAGCACAGCAGGCCACCGCTTAGCGACCACCCAATATACATTTACTGCGGCAGGGCGGCCGCTTGGTGCCAGATCACATACCTAGTACGTGATCTGACATTTCCGGGTCTGGGGCGCACGTGTGCGCTGGCGGCGACCCGCTCCTGCTGTGATTATACACAATGGGAGCCCAGCGGCGGGTACCTGCCGGCACCTGTTGAGTACACAATACAGAGACAGAACGAAAATCTGCCTATGTATACAATGCTGATGTTGAGTCTATGTTTCTGCTAAGCAGGAACATGCATCTTTGCCTTCCCCTATTCAAAGCACCTCCCCCACAGTTAGTAAGCTAGTAAGTACCAACTCAGGCATACATTTAACCCTTTGATCGCCCCTGATCTTAAACCCTTCCCAGCCAGTGTCATTAGTACAGTGACAGTGCATATTTTTTAGAACGGATCTCTGTATTAGTGTCACTGGTCCCCAAAAAGTGTCAGTAAGGTGTCCGATTTGTCTGCCACAATATCGCAGTCTCACTATAAGTCGCTGATCACCGCCATTACTAGTAATGAATAAATTAATTAAAATATCCCATAGATTTTTTTTTTACCAAAAATATGTAGCAGAACACATATTGGCCTAAATTGATGAAGAATTTGTATTTATTTTTTTAATTATTGGGTATGCTTTTTAGCAGAAAATAAAAAAAATATATATATATTTTTTTCAAAATTGTCGGTCTTTTTTTGTTTATAGCGCAATAAATAAAAACTGCAGAGGGGATCAAATACCACCAAAAGAAAACTCTATTTGTGGGGAAAAAAAAGGGACATTTTATTTGAATACAGTGTCGCACGACCACGTAATTGTCAGTTAAAAGAACGCAGTGCCATATCGCAGAAAATGGCCTGGTCCTGAAGGGGGGAAAACCTTCCAGAGCTGAAGTCGTTAATGGTTCTATTTTTCTACCCCCTATACTTTCCCACTTTTTCCTTATAGTCAATGCTTAGAATTTTTATTTTATTTTTATTTATCTATAGACTGAGACAAATCACAGCATGTTTATTATCTGAAACGTTATTTGGTAGAGGTATTCTTGATGTTCCATTGTCTGAGTTGAGTTTTTTTTTTTATATAATGGTGTATGGAAACTGGATAAAGGAACATATGTCTTTCATTTCTATTTTATTGATGTCACCCAAATACTTCTTATCAATCTATATACGTATTTCTCTTGAGATTATATATATATATATATATATATATATATAAAAAAAAAAAAATTTAATAGCTCTGCTTAGCCAGTCAGCCACAAGTTACAATAGCAGCAAGATATGTGACGTGACTATTAGCAATTTGTGAATGTAACTCAATCAGCGGCACCTCAGCAGTGCTCGTTTAGAAAAACTATAGTGTATATATATCCTTGCTCATGTCTCCATTTGAATGTAAATGTATTTCTTCACTGGAGATGGTCAGGCTGTTTCTATAGCAACAGAGAACTGAGTAAATCAATGTTTTATATTGCAGTGAATTTCTTTTGTTTGCTGGAGTAATCTATTTTGCATTCAAGTGCCTTACTACAGGATTGCCCGCAATGATCTGCAGTAGTATGCATGTCATTCAGAGCAGCAACAAATAATTATTTTCACCTAAACGCTGTTTTTTTACCTCTTTATTCAACCATATAGATCTGTCTGTATTATTAGAAAAAAAGAACGGCTTATGTGCTGATCAAAAGGAACTATAATAATATGACAATGTTTGCATATCTTTTCTTTCTTCATTTACTATATTGAGGATTAAAATATTATGGTTTTTGAAAATATTTTGCTTTGTTCCTTTTAGGGTCCATGCACACCGGGCATACAAATGCTGCGTATCCATATACAGGCATTTTGCTTCTTTTTTTTTTCAGAGCCTGTAGAAGCAACTCTATGTTAGTCTATGTGTCCATGCACATTAGGGACACATATGCCTAGGGACAGGCATATTTTCAGAGGAGCATTTAGAGGCAGAAAAAAAAAAAACCTTCAGAATCATGTTTTTAAGAGGCAGAAAAAATGCTCAACACATAAACGTGTGTAGCGCCCTTCCCAAATGGTTGGGATGCTATGTGTAAATTTAGGGGTATGTCTGAGCCATAGTTGGGCTCAGATCAGTTGATTGTTCAAAATTGCTTCTGCTCTGGGTGTGATACTGCCTGGCAGTAGTGTTCCCTGTTCGCCTGTAGGTGGCACTGCCACCACCGGCCCAGGTTGAACTACAGGGGTATCACAACACCTTGGGTGTCCTTTATCGGCAGCCATGCAGTGGGCATGGTTAACCCACTGTGCATGCTGGGAGAGGGTACATAAAGGGCAGACGGCATTAATTGGGGTCCTGTGTGCGCGCCTCATGGCCCGCATGGCACGGGGTGCATGTGTGTTCTAGCCCCGGGTGCCTTCAGCCCAAGGTTACATCGCTACCTCGTAGGCCCGGCTCTGCTGGCTGGGGCCTATACCTTTGGAAGAGATCCCAGGCTACCCACCTGCAGAAGCCCACTCTTAGGAAAGGAGGCCAGGGGAGGATCTGCCCCAGAGGAGACTGGCGACAGTACTGCTGTCTCGGGAGGAGGCCTGGAGACTCACCTAAGGAGGGAACCATTATTACAAGCCCTGCAATACGCCGATCTGGCATAAAGATTCTCTCTCTATTGCTTGGCTGGGAGGTTCGGGACTTTGATAATCCTGTGGCAGAGGATTCCTGATCGCATCCTTAAGTTCTCAGATAAATTTAATCCGTGCATCACCCCGGCTGCTAGGACCAGTGAAAGGGACTATCCGGGTGAGCAATACCCACTCAGGCTTGAGTGGCGACGTTGTGCCTTTAGTGCTGCGTGTCTGAACCTTCCCCTGTTCTTCTCTCGTTTCCTACTTTCCTCTCAAGTTCCCTCAGCAAAGTAAATAAAGCCTGATTGTTTGGGTTTTACATTTGTGTGGACATTGGCCTTTCTGGAGACTTTCTATACCCTGACAACGGAAGCCTTGGAGGTAGTTTGCAAGACCCAACAAAACCAGCCGGTCCCTTAAATGGGGGTAAGTGCTGCACGTGCATAAACGCACATAAAAATGCTGCGTTTAGGAGTGTTCACGTTTCCAAGTATACACTGAAAAATTAGCAGAGGGGAGTGTTTTGAAAAAGAATGCTTGTAAACGTAAATGCCCATAAACACTCATAAACTCTTGCGCAATATGAGCATTTGCTATGCCACTTTTTCTGCCAGAGGTTCTGGCATTTTTTTGCCCCTTCTGTGCCATGGACCCTTAGGCCGGGTTCACATATGTGTGGCCGCGGGTTCATGCCTGGGGTCCAGTGCGTGTCTGTTCACCGGTTCAGGTGCAATTTAGGTCCAAAAAATTTTGTCTGAATTCGCACCTGAACCTGACCGAAACACGCGCTTTTACAAGTCACTCCGCGCCCGCCCCGGACCTGGTGTGAACCGACTGTCAATGAGAGCCGGTCACACTCGCCTGTGATGCCATTGCCAATTCGCATATATGTGAACCCAGACTCATAGTTGAATCAAACCCTGGGGGCTGGTGCCAGAAAAAAAAAATACTATTCAACAAGTTCTTCTATATTCACTCTATGCAGCTGTAATATTGTGCCTACTGTTTTTGGAACTAGTCATTTCCCCCTCTCCTGCTGAAGTCAGCGCCATAAACATCTCTTCCAGAGCAAATCAGACAAGCCTTAGCCTGAAGTTAAAAATATTGTAAACAATCACCTTGTAAAACAACCCATTCAATTTAAAATAGAAATTAAAGGCAAAACATTTTTTTTTCTAATGCCCCATACACACGATCGTTTTTCATGCCGTTAAAACTGCCATTTTAAAAAATGGCCCTGAAAAATGATCGTGTGTATGCTCCAGAGCATTTTTAACGACGTGAAAAACGGCCATTAAAAATTTCGGACATGCTCTCTTTTTTCACGTCGTTTTTCATGTCGTTTTTTTAACGACGTGAAAAACGGCAAGAAAAAAAATGGCAAGAAAATCGATCGTGTGTACGCGGCATAAGTGATCACATTCTCTCTGTTCTCAGCAGCATAAAAGCTGGGGGGAGGAGAAGCAGCATCAAACTGAGCTTCCCAGTGAATGGAATGGCTGTGCAGGGGGGGGGTGTCAGGACCTGGCTGATCATTGGAGGAGAGCAGGCTAGAGAACTGACCACAATGTGTTCTCCTGCTTAGTGTGGTAGGGTTTTTATAGGAAAGCAGAGGGGCTGGCAGGAACACCAGGGATTTCACACAAAGGAAGAAATACAAAGAGAACAGGATACTTTCTCATACAAGTACATGGTACAAAATAAACAATATAACTAAACAACCACCTAAACAACTATACTATAGAGATAGACAGCCTAAATTTGTAGCAAAAACCCTTAAAAAACAGCATTGTGCACAACAAATGCAGTATAACAATAATGGGGTCATGCTATGAAAAATATAGATAAATCAGCAGCCTGATTTTAAAGAAGACCATTTTTTTTAAAACACACTGGTATACCTATCCCCATTAAAACCACCCACCAACAGCCTCAGACCAGTACATACAAATAAAGGGAAACATAATTTGTTATAATGTAATGCCTCCTAACACCCCAGGGTGCCCTTTCATCTTGCAACTTTGTAAGTTTCATTTCAACACTTATAACGTTATAAAGATTATGTACAGCCCACCCTGCCTACAATAATTGTGTAGAATTGGTGCTTTTTATACATTTTTCTGTTGCCCTATACCAGTGGTCTCCAAACTGTGGCCCATGGGCGGAATGAGGCCCTTTGCTTGCCTGTATCCAGCTCTTTGGGGGACTATTCTTCACAACAATATGAGCAACTATTCCTCCCACTGACACCAACAATAAGACACCATTCCTTCCACTGACACCAACGACAGGGCATTATTCATCCTACTGACACCAATAATAAGGGACCATTCCTTCCCCTCTTCCACTAGTACCAACAATGGGGCACTATTCTTCCTATTAGTACCAATGTTTGGGTTTTCCCCATCTATTTCACACTATACCTCCTCCCACTGACCACAGATGCTATGTAATTGTTTTACTCCCTCTTACCACCAAACCACTGAGGCACTATTTACCCCTACTTTTGCATTTCCTACTCCAACTTGCCACCGTCTAGCCCCCCCCCCCCCCCACACCACCAAGCCTAAAGGGCAGTAAACTGGCCCTTCGCTTGTAAAGTGTGGAGACCTCTGCCCTATACAATTCATAGCAAGTCTGTGGCAGGAACGTGCGGTGAGGTCAGTGGCTGGTGAGGCACTGGCTAATATCAGAGCCAGATACACACACAGGTTGCATATGCCACAATCGTTAGCGCGAGAGCAATAATTCTAACACTAGACCTCCTCTGTTACTCTAGACATGTAACCTGTAAAAAAAATTAAAGCGTCTCCTAGATTTATAAGTACTGAAGTTTGGCGCCATTCCACAAGTGTGCGCAATTGTAAAGTGTGACATCTATTTACTCAGCGTAACATCATCTTTCACAAAAAAACATGTAGCACTACCCCCGAAGGAGCTGCTGGTTTAGATTTGGGCCTGCCGTTACCTTACTGTTCCGTATGCTCATCTCAGGGGTTCTCCTTGAAGAGTTGTCCAGAAGAAGTTTGCACCAACACAAAGTCTCTTTCAAGGGTTTTATTGAATAAAGTTTCCAACAGAGGGGGTCGAAGGGATGGGGAGGACTCAGGTACCTTAGTTGCGGATCACAGGAATTTTCCTAGGTCCAGAGGAACAACTGTCTCCACGCTGGACTCAGCAAACACCGGATAGGCCCAATCTCACCGGCCTAGCAACCGATGCATAGCTCGATCACATATAGTCTCTGCCACAGAAAATAGAACAGTCTCTGCCACAGACTTGGTGAAAATAGAACAGTCTCTGCCACAGACTTGGTGTAACCCTTCCCTGGGTTACCTTCTGAATAAAGAACACAGCTCTCAGTGCCAGGATCTTCCAGCCGTTCCGGCAGCACTATGAGATAGATTATGATCCGGATGCATCCTCCAATTGAGTCCTCAATTGCTTGGTCCCTTCCAGCAGGTAAGGCGACACCGGATCATCCCCGGATCAGTAGGCCCCCAGTAACTCCTGGGCCTACATCTCAGTAACGGAGCCTCAGGCCAACGTGGCCCCGAGGCGGAAACTGCCAGCACCTCCCTGAGGCCATGAGGGCCCTCAGACCGGGATCGGGCGGGTGGTGCCCACCACCAATGAACGACGACCCCACAAAATGGTGTCTGTCTCTTAAGTACCCTCTCCCAGAATGCACAGCGGGTTGACCACGCCCCTGAGCCGCTTCTGAGAAAGAGATACCCAATGCATTCAGCCTGTTGCCTTTCCTATCCTGACCAGTGGTGACAGCGACACCCACTGTCAGGAGCAAAATCATGCAACAGCTGAACTGAAACAGAGTATAATTTGTAACACAATCCTTCTGAGCCAAACTATTGCTCAGACAACTATAATTTCAACACATGGCGCCCACTCATTGGGAGCAGGGCGCTACAAACGGCTAAAGTTAGTGTTGTTTTTTTTTTTATTCATGAAACTGTTTTTCCCCCCCAAAAAAAATGTTTAAAAAAATTGCTGCGTTAATACCGTGTGACATAAAATGTTGCAACGACTACCATTTTATTCCATAGGGTGTCTGCTAAAACAATAAGTAATTTTCTAGCAAACAAAATATGATTTTTAATTGTAGGAGAGAAGTGTCAGAATTGGCCTGGGTGGCAAGGGGTTAATTACCAAAGGTAATATACAAAAAATTATTATATATTGTTTTTAAAAGGTAATTTACTATATTTTCAAAATCTACACTCAAGCAGGTGGCTTAATGGAGAAGTTACTGAAGTTTGAAGTTATAACTCCCAACCAGTAATTTCACAGTAAATAGAGAAATAATAAATTATTATCTTATAACATATAGCATAATAATATATGATTTAGCTTGAATATAACAGTACCTTTTCAGCAGGCCGTAGATTCTCATTCTCCCTCTTAACTGTGTGAGAAAAACATGGGATTGTGGGTAAATCTTATACTCAAACACATGTTTTTTCCTTGTAGTTAAAGGTGTTGTAAACTCTCATGGTTTTTCCCCTTAATGTATTCTAAACCTTCTGTAGTGCTGCAGACCCCCAGCCTCCCATTTTACTTACCTGAACGCTGTCATCCTCCGTCTGGGAATGAGCACACCATCTCTAGCTGGTGTCTTGTGTACTGATTGGATAGATTGATAGCGGCGCAGCCACTGGCTCCCCCGGGGGGCGGGACCGAGTCCTGCATTCTGTGTGAACGGTCACAGATCCGGGACTCTGGAGCGCGCCTGCACGAGTGTGCACCAAGGAGAGCGCTTCTCCAACATGGAAACTCGACACGGGGAAGAGCCACCAGCGCCGCTGAGGGACCCCAGAAGAGGAGGACTGGGGTCACTCTGTGCAAAACGAACTTCACAGTGGAGGTAAATATTTTATTTTTTTAAACAAGGGTTTACAACCCCTTTAAGAGGGCTGGGCTGGGCGGAAGTATTTGTCTTTTAGACACATGCCCCTTTCTATGACACTGCAATGAGGGGCATGCCTCCACTGCAGCATTTTTATTGGACAGCTGGGACCAATGGTACTTTACTTTTGGTCCAAGACTCCAAGCTGTTTATTGAGCTCAGTGCCTCTCACAAGAAGTGAGAGGCACTGTGAGCTCAACCTCTCAGTCTGCTGCAGAGTGTGTCAGCTTGTATTTAAAGTGGCCGTTCTGTATTTAGCTTCTGACAGGCTGTGCAAGGAGCCACATATCTCTGGAACCAGAGCCGGTACAAGGGGGGGGGCAGAAGGGACGGATGCCCTGGGCGGTACAATTTATTGGGGGTGGGGGGGCGCAGTAAAGTGGCCTTCTCAGGGCTTTCTGCTCCAACCTGTCATTACACACTAGTGCTGCGCAGCCCTCGCATCCTTTGGCTCCCAGCGCGGCAATGTACAGCTGCCTGTGTTGATGCAGGATGCAGCTTCTGTCCCCGCTTTTCAACGTAGCACGGAGGAGCCCTGAAACTCCGCCCCAGCTACAGCTCCTCGATCACCTGCAAAAAAAAAAAAAAAGCCTGCGCATACCATATGGTCTGGACTGGAAGAGGTGGGGGTGGGGGGAGAGGAGAGAGAGAGAGAGCGCTCCGCAGAGACTGAACTGTGAAAGTGTGTGAGAGGATTTGAGCACGGAGAAGAACTGGGAAAAGGTAGGTGTGTGGAGGGGCAGAGAGGAGGGCTGGGAAAGTGGGGGAATTTGTGCAGAGAGGAGGGCTGGGAAAGTGGGGGGTTTGTGCAGAGAGGAGGGCTGGGAAAGTGGGGGGATTTGTGCAGAGAGGAGGGCTGGGAAAGTGGGGGGATTTGTACAGAGAGGAGGGCTGGGAAAGTGGGGGGATTTGTACAGAGAGGAGGGCTGGGAAAGTGGGGGGATTTGTGCAGAGAGGAGGGCTGGGAAAGTGGGGGGATTTGTGCAGAGAGGCGGGCTGGGAAAGTGGGGGGATTTGTGCAGAGAGGAGGGCTGGGAAAGTGGGGGGATTTGTGCAGAGAGGCGGGCTGGGAAAGTGGGGGGATTTGTGCAGAGAGGAGGGCTGGGAAAGTGGGGAGATTTGTGCAGAGAGGAGGGCTGGGAAAGTGGGGGGATTTGTGCAGAGAGGAGGGCTGGGAAAGTGGGGGGATTTGTGCAGAGAGGCGGGCTGGGAAAGTGGGGGGATTTGTGCAGAGAGGAGGGCTGGGAAAGTGGGGGGATTTGTGCAGAGAGGCGGGCTGGGAAAGTGGGGGGATTTGTGCAGAGAGGAGGGCTGGGAAAGTGGGGGGATTTGTGCAGAGAGGAGGGCTGGGAAAGTGGGGGGATTTGTGCAGAGAGGAGGGCTGGGAAAGTGGGGGGATTATACACATAATTAAAATGTGTGAGTGAACTCTGTTTCTATAATTGAATTTGTACTGTTTTAAGTATATTCTTGTTTTGAAACGACATTGATTTTTTCATTCTTTCTTAAAAACGGGGGGGGCACAGTTTGCCATCTTCGCCCTGGGCACCAAATGGCCTTGTCCCAGCACTGTCTGGAACCATAGGTCGTAGGAGCCCCAGTCGTGAAATAGGACTTAGGCTACATACCCCCCAAATTTGGGGTCGCCAAGCTACGACCTTTAATGTTCATGGCAGGTGAGGCCCTGACTGCACGTTCCTGGTCTGTGGTAGTCTGAATCCAGTAGTATTTTATTTGTGCTGGTTTTGGAGTTTGTTTACTGGGACTCCAGATGATGAAGTGGCTTGAAGGACTTTTTTTTCAAGTGTTCTAAGGCTTCATGCACACTACAGCTCCTAAAACTGAGTTTAACCACTTAACGACCGCTCACTGTATATATACGTCGGCAGAATGGCACCGACAGGCACAATCACGTAGAGCATACGTGATTGCCTTTGTATAGTTGGGGGTCCAATCGGACCCCCCTTCTGTACAGTGAGCGGTGGCTAAGTGTCCGGGAGCGTTCCGGGATGAGGGGGCAGCCATTCGTTTCTGGCCACCCCCTCGCGATCGCTCCCGGCGAATGGAAATGCCCCCTCTGTCTGTGTCAGACAGAGGGAGCAGGAGGAAGTGATGTCATCTCTGGTGCGGCGCTCACATATACCGAGCGCCGTACAAGAGAAGATATCAGGTCAGTGCACACAACACTACACTGACACCAGGACACATAGGGACATAAATCGCCCCCCAGGCCCCCCAGACACCCCAGATCACCCCCCAGATCACCCCCCCAGCCCCCAGTCACAGTGTCACTGATTGCAGTGACCATTTATTTAGTGATCACTGCAATCAGTGACATTTGTGACTGTAAAAGTGTCACCAAAGTTTAGTCTTAGGTCCAGTGTAGCCCCCTAACCCCCCCTAATAAAGGTTTAACCCCCTGATCACCCCCCAGATAACCCTTTCACCGCCTATCACCACTGTCGCTTAGCGATCATTTTTCTGATCGCTGTCTTAGCGTCAGTGATGCCGATCGGCAGCCAGTAATTTTTTTTAGGTTCGCCGCAGGTTTTTATAGCGTCAGGTACCCCAATATATTATCTAATAAAGGTTTAACCCCCTTGATCGCCCCCCAGGTAACCCTTTCACCCCCTATCACCACTGTCACTAAGCGATCGTTTTTCTAAACGCTGTCTTAGTGTCTGTGATGCAGATCGGTAGCCGGTAATTTTTTTTAGGTTCGCCGCAGGTTTTTATAGCGTCAGGTACCCCAATATATTATCTAATAAAGGTTTAACCCCCTTGATCGCCCCCCCCCCCCCAGGTAACCCTTTCACCCCCATCACCACTGTCGCTAAGCAATCGTTTTTCTAAACGCTGTCTTAGTGTCGGTGATGCAGATCGGTAGCTGGTAATTTTTTTTAGGTTCGCCGCAGGTTTTTATAGCGTCAGGTACCCCCATATATTATCTAATAAAGGTTTTAACCCCCTGATTGCCCCTAGTTAACCCTTTCACCAGTGATCACCATATAAGTGTTACGGGTGACGCTGGTTAGTTAGTTTGCTTTTTATAGTGTCAGGGCACCCGCCGTATATAACCCAATAAAGGTTTAACCCCCTGATCGCCCGGCGGGTGATATCAATTAGGTTTTAGCGTCAGAGAGGGTCTGAGTCACACCCCAGGCAGCCTCAGGTTAGTGCCAGTAACGCTAACACCCACGCGTGAAGCATACACCCCCCTTAGTGGTATAGTATCTGAACAGATCAATATCTGATCTGATCTATACTAGCGTCCCCAGCAGTTTAGGGTTCCCAAAAACGCAGTGTTAGCGGGATCAGCCCAGATACCTGCTGGCACCTGCGTTTTGCCCCTCCGTCCAGCCCAGGCCACCCAAGTGCAGTATCGATCGATCACTGTCACTTACAAAACAAAAACACATAACTGCAGCGTTCGCAGAGACAGGCCTGATCCCTGCGACTCCAGTGCTGTAGGAGGTGATTTCACCACCACAGTTAAAAAAAAAAAGCAAATATGCCGAAGCATTGGGGCAGCAGGGGCGGAGGAGCGATTTTGCTCCTAATGCCGCGTACATACGGTCGAAATTCCGACGGAGGCTTGCCCGTGGAAAAGTCCGACCATGTGTGTGCGGCATAACTTTTTTGCGGGAGGATGCCCCCATGCTTCGGCATATATAAATGGTGCGTGTATGCCCATCATTGGAAGTGGGTGGATGAAGCGCGGTATTCTAATGGTGGGCATACCCACCGATCAATCTCTTTTTTCATTCAGCCAACTGGCTGCATGAAATAAAAAGATTACAATACATGTCCAACAAGGACCAGCAACGTACTGGTATGTTGCTGGACTTTGAATGTTTATACCAGAATGATGCCTGCGGGTTTAGGTATCATCTTGGTATCATTCTTTTCAGCCTACGGCCGGCTTTCATGTAAAAGCAACCCTAGCGGCTAATTAGCCTCTGGACTGCTTTTACAAGCAGTGGGAGGGAATGCCCCCCCCCCGGATATAAAAAGCGCCATTGGGAAATTGGGAAAGCATTTTATCACACCGATCTTGGTGTGGTCAGATGCTTTGAGGGCAGAGGAAAAATCTAGGGTCTAGAAGACCCCAGTTTTTTCAAAAAAAGAGTACCTGTCACTACCTATTGCTATCATAGGGGATATTTACATTCCCTGAGATAACAATAAAAATGATAAAAAAAAAAATACTTGGAAGGAACAATTTAAAAATAAAATAAAAAAGCAAAATTAATAATAAAAAAAAAAGAAAAAAAAAAAAAAGCACCCCTGTCCTGCCCTGCTCTTGCCCAATGGTGAACGCAAGCGTCGGTCTGGCGTCATATGTAAACAGCAATTGCACCATGCATGTGAGGTATCACCGCGAAGGTCAGATCGAGGGCAATCATTTTAGCAGTAGACCTCCTCTGTAAATCTACTGGGGTAACCTGTAAAGGCTTTTAAAGGCTTTTAAAAATGTATGTAGTTTGTCGCCAATGCGCGTTTGTGCGAAATTTTAAAGCATGTCGTGTTTGGTATCTATGTACTCGGCCTAAGATCATCTTTTTTATTTCATCAAACATTTGGGCAATATAGTGTGTTTTAGTGCATTAAAATTAAAAAAGTGTATTTTTTAACCCAAAAAATGCGTTTGAAAAAATCGCTGCGCAAATACTGTGTAGAAAAAAAAAATGCAACACCCACCATTTTAATCTGTAGGGCCTTTGCTTTAAAAATATATATAATGTTTGGGGGTTCAACATAATTTTCTTGCAAAAAAAAAAAATGTTTTCATGTAAACAAAAAGTGTCAAAAAGGGCTTTGTCTTCAAGTGGTTAGAAGAGTGGATGTAAGCTTCCTAATGTTGTGTATAAAATGCCAGAACAGTTCAAAACCCCCCCAAATGACCCCATTTTGGAAAGTAGACACCCCAAGCTATATACTGAGAGGCATGTCGAGTCCATGGAATATTTTATATGTTGACACAAGTTGCGGAAAAACGACAATTTTTTTTTTTGCACAAAGTTGTCACTAAATGATATATTGCTCAAACATGCCATGGGCATATGTGGAATTACACCCCAAAATACATTCTGTTGCTTCTTCTGAGTACGGGGATACCACATGTGTGAGACTTTTTGGGAGCCTAGCCACGTACGGGACCCCAAAACCAAGCACCGCCTTCAGGCTTTCTAAGGGTGTAAATTTTTGATTTCACTTCTCACTGCCTATCACAGTTTCGGAGGCCATGGAATGCCCAGATAGCACAAAACCCCCCCAAATGACCCCATTTTGGAAAGTAGACACCCCAAGCTATTTGCTGAGAGGTATTGTGAGTATTTTGCAGATCTCGCTTTTTGTCACAAAGTTTTGAAAATTGAAAAAAAAAATATATATATATATATTTTCTTTCTTCATTTTCAAAAACAAATGAGAGCTGTAAAATACTCGCCATTCCTCTCAGCAAATAGCTTGGGGTGTCTATATTCCAAAATGGGGTCATTTGGGGGGGTTTTGTGCGATTTTGGCATTTTATGGCCTTCGAAGCTGTGATAGGTAGTGAGGAGTGAAATCAAAAATTTGTGCCTAGAAATCCTGAAGGCGGTGCTTGGTTTTCGGGGTCCCGTACGCGGCTAGGCTCCTAAAAAGTCCCACACATGTGGTATCCCCGTACTCAGGAGAAGCAGAAAAATTTATTTTGGGGTGTAATTCCACATATAACCATGGCATGTGTGAGCAATATATCATTTAGTGACAACTTTTTGTAATTTTTTTTTTTGTTTTTTTTTTTGTCATTATTCAATCACTTGGGACAAAAAAAAATATATTCAATGGGCTCAACAGGCCTCTCAGCAATTTCCTTGGGGTGTCTACTTTCTAAAATGGGGTCATTTGGGTAGGTTTTGTGCTATTTTGGCATTTTATGGCCTTCGAAACTGTGATAGGTAGTGAGGAGTGAAATCAAAAATTTGCGCCCTTAGAAATCCTGAAGGCGGTGCTTGGTTTCCGGGGTCCCGTACGCGGCTAGGCTCCCAAAAAGTCCCACACATGTGGTATCCCCGTACTCAGGAGAAGCAGCAAAATGTATTTTGGGGTGAAATTCCACATATAACCATGGCATGTGTGAGCAATATATCATTTAGTGACAACTTTTTGTAATTTTTTTTTTTTTTTAGTCATTATTCAATCACTTGGGACAAAAAAATAAAAAATTCAATGGGCTCAACATGCCTCTCAGCAATTTCCTTGGGGTGTCTACTTTCCAAAATGGGGTCATTTGGGGGGGTTTTGTACTGCCCTGTCATTTTAGCACCTCAAGAAATGAGATAGGCAGTCATAAATTTAAAGCTGTGTAAATTTCAGAAAATGTACCCTAGTTTGTAAACTCTATAACTTTTGCGCAAACCAATAAATATACGCTTATTGACATTTTTTTTACTAAAAACATGTGGCTGAATACATTTTGGCCTGAATGTATGACTACAATTGAGTTTATTCGATTTTTCTTATAACAAAAAGTAGAAAATATCATTTTTTTTCAAAATTTTCGGTCTTTTTCCGTTTATATCGCAAAAAATAAAAATCGCAGAGGCAATCAAATACCATTAAAAGAAAGCTCTATTTGTGGGAATAAAAAGACGCAAATTTCGTTTGGGTACAACATTGCATGTCCGCACAATTTACAGTTAAAGCAGCGCAGTGCAAAATTCTGAATTCACCTCTGGTCCTCTAGCTACCAAATGGTCCGGGGCTTAAGTGGTTAAGGAGCTTTTGGCATTTTTTTGCCAAAGCTCCCAAACTCAACTCCATAAAAGTCTATGTGTCCATGTATACATAGGCTTTTAGGAGAGTTTAGGAGCTGCTGCAGCTTCAACCTCCCTCTCCTGAACATGGAAGAATTGCATTCAGGATAGGAATGTTTTAACCGTGGGCTGTAAAACGCAGCAAAATCGCAACATGATTATTCTGCGTTTTGCATTTTCCTGCAGGCCTTAGGCACTTTTCATCGGGTTCATCAGCAGGTTGCTCACAGGGTCCTGAAAACTCCAAAGGTGGTGCAATAATTTCATGATGAGGGATGGCAACAAAGCCATGTGGCAGGAGGCAGGGGCAACACTAGGAACCAGTCAGATGTGTTTTTCATGCAAATATGCTGATAAGGAACACACTGATAAGAGAGACCATTCTGCTTAGCTCATCGATCTGCTGCTGCTCCTTCGCTGTCCAATCACAAACTATGTGCAAAAAGGCAAAAGAATGACAGGCTGTATTGCAGCAAGAAAAGTCACGTCACCGGGCTGCCTGTGCTGTCTGCCAAGGACTTTGTAAATCTCAGGACTAGATATGCTACATTTTTTGCAGTAAAACTGAGTCTATATACTGTATGTACTTTAAAACGGAGCTCCACCCTAAAAGGGAAGCTCCGCTTGTTTGCAACCTGCCCCCCTCCACTGCCACATTTGGCACTTTTTGGGGGGAGTGGGTACCTAGTTTTGACAAGTACCCGCTCCCACTTCCAGCTCAGATCACCACGGCGAACTGAGCCCCCCTTTCTCCCACAGTCTTCTGGGACACATCACAGGTCCCAGACGACTACGGGACCATTTGCAAAGCGCAGCTCGACTCACCCATGCGCAGTAGGAAAGCGCCTGTGAAGACGCAGGGCTTCACTTTCAGTTTTCCTTACGTCAGATGCCAGTGCCTGCACCCAAAGTCAATTGAAGAATCCACCATCAAATTTAACTGAACTTGAGCAGTTCTGCAAAGAAGATTGGGCAAATATTGCAGACTCCAATTGAGCAAAGTTAGTAGAGACATATCCCAACAGACTAAAGGCTGTAATTAACCACATCAGCCTTGGAAGGTTTTACCGCCTTAAGGACTAGGCCATTTTTTGCGATATGGCACTGCGTTACTTTAGCTGACAATCGCACGTGTGATGATGTACCCAAATAAAAATGTAGTAGAACCACCTCCAATTAGGGGACACACACCTTTTGACAGTGAAAGTTTTTTTCCCCCCTGTAAATATTGTTTTGCCTGCCAACACTAAGGCTTCATGTACACAGGATGCTTTTACAACCTCTTCTGAACGATTTAACTTGACAGATAGTAACCGACGTTCAAAAGTCAGTTTTGCCATGTTTACATGCCGCGTTTAGCCACGTTTAGAAGTGTTTGGCGCTTGAAATGACTGTAAACTCAGCTTCTGAATCCATTTTTTTGCGTTCCAAAAAATGTCTCTAAACTCAACTGCCTAGAAACAACTGTAAAGGACCCTGTGTAGATAGACAGATAAGATAACACGGAGGAGAGTTCATGGGCAGCTGAAAAAACTCCCAACTGCTCCTAAACATCCGTTTACCAGCAGCAGTGTACATGAGGCTTAAGAAACCACAAAGGAAACAAACAGACTTTGTAGCCATCAGTACAGGACAATCCTACCCAATTAGGGATTTTATAAATTTCCATACTGAAGGTGTTGTATATGTTCTTCAATGTAGCTGTAATCTACAATATGTGGGTAGGACTAAAAGAAGTTTAAAGGTTAGAATTAGGGAGCATGTTCAAAACATTATGAAGGGCTTCCCTAAACACAATGTATCGAGTCCACAACAAAGACCCTACACATTTACAGTTTTGGGGGATGGGGGGGCACACAAGCTGAGAACCATAAGCCAGAAGGAATCCAAATGGATCCACACATTGCAAACCCTTATACCTGAGGAGTTGAATGTTGAATTCAACCTCAACTGTTTTTTGAGCAACTATTAATTAATTGATTGTTTGATGTATATGTGAATTTTTTATGCCTATCTGTGATGCCTTGATACATAATTTCCGGTATGCAAATTGTTAATTTGCAATCTACAGCACTTGTAGGGCATGGCCGGAAGTAATTAACGGACCAGAAGAGACGTGAGAGGCGTCTAATGCAGCTGTTTCATTTTATATGCGTTTCTAATCCAATTTATAAAAGCTTCCATTTGGCTTTTTAAAAAATCTTTAGATGTTTAAAACGTTTTACGCTATGGGAGACATTTATTTTATTCTCACATGGTATCCGGTAACCCTGAGTGACATATCAAGACCTGGTAGCTGGGAGCCTGGAAGTGGGAGTCCGCAATTACCACAGTTATCCTGAAGGCTGATTTACCATTTTACAGAGGTGAGAGTTCTGTGAACACTAAACAGTTGTGTGAAGTCACGGGAACACTGACTGTTTGCACAAAAGTCTAACTTGAAGGACTGTTTAATACACTTTTGGGGAAAAAAAATTGGACTGCAGTTCAATCACTTTGCACTTTATTGGTTGTGATATTTAGGCTGTGGAACGTCACGTATATTTGATAACTTTATTTCATAATTTATAATTATAATTTAGTAATTACGCTGATAATTTTATATTTACATCTTAAAAGCAGCTCACACCTGATGTTATGCAAACATCCACCATAATACTTATAATCTGGTGCAGCGCTAATTTCAACACATGCACAAAATATGTGCAAACATTCAGTGCATTATGTGTCCATCAATAAAAACTCAATGTCCACAAATGAATAAACAATTATGTGTCATGATCAAACTCGAAATCCTCTGTGCTATTCGTATGGTGGCAAATGTCTCCCGCAACTTCACGCTGTGATATACTGTATATTCCAAATTTCCACCATCAATAGTGTTCCACCTTTTAAAGTTGTGTTCTCACCTTTACATTTTAACCTGTATACTCTTTACTGTAAGGTCTGATCTCGCTTTTTTTTCCCCTTTCCCAGTGAATCCACGAGTAGCGGAACAATTACCTCCTACGTCCACCGCCACCCAGAGCAAAACTTAAATAAACGTCATACTTTTCTATTTAAAATATAAATTATCAAAAACTCTCAAAACCAATACACTCACATTTCAAAGTGCATCCTGTCTTAGTACACGTCACCCAAACCTACCCTGAAGAAGTCACGTGTTTGTGATGAAACGTATTGGGTGGAGTTTGGGTGACATAATTACACAATTGCACAAACTATGAAGAGATGTGTGTTCTAGCAACACCGAATTGGCTGGATGTATAGTGGTGCTATTACAGTAAATGCATTTTACCTGCGTGTACTAGAACATGGTGCACTTTGAAATGTGAATGTATTGGATTTGAGAGTTTTTAATAAATGGTATTATAAACCGAAAAGCACAGAAGATTTTATGTTTGTTCATGACACAATTGTTTAGTGATTTGTAGTGAGTTTTTATTGATGGACACAAAATGCACTAAATGAAGGCATAATTGTTTTTATTATATGTGTTGAAACTAGTACTGCACCAGTTTATAGGTAATTTACTGTAACTTGACAAAGTTTGAGAAAATGTGCATGTATTGGAGCTATGAGATAAAAACTGGAAAATAGGTGTGTTGTAAAATAAATACATAAATAAACCCTTGTGAAAAGTGTATCAAGGTCTTCAGAAGAGTTTTTTACACTGGGGATACATACATTTTGAAACAATCCAGTGGGTTTCTGTTCTATAAATTATCCTTCATGACAACGCAAAGCAAGTTATTGATCTGTGTCCTATAAACACATGCATAAATGCCTTTCAAAATGTGCTAATATTAAAATGATATTCTAGAGAAACTCAATTTTCTTTTTATGTTACCCATTGATGTTCCAGTTTCCATGGTAATCCAAGATAATAGGCTATTTTATTTGTTCTCTGATAGTTTGTAAGCCTTTTAGTTCACTCGGGTCATATTGTCTTACTCACCGACAACAACAGAATTAGTCACCAATTCCTGCCATGGGGGATTCTTTTTTTAATTTCTATCGCTAAATATATATGTAGATATTAAATATTGTATATATACTCCAAAAGCAACTTGTATTATCCAACTTTATTTCAATGTTAGAGAATACCTGCTTAGTAAAATGGAAGTTAGGATTAGGGTCATACTGTTTATTGCCTAAATAGATTTTAGTGCAAGTTTTTGATGTACGCTGGCCTCTTGGTCAAGCAATAGCATGTTTCAAAAGCCTGCCCTACAATTTATTTAGTTAGTCAGTAAATGTTATTACCTTAAGGCTGCCTATACAAGAGTCAGTTGTTTTTGTTCACCCAGCAGCTTGAATGAAATAAAACTGCCCAATTCCCCAATCCACACATTGGAGATGGATAAGGGAATCCACCTGCTGAGCTATTGTATTCTGAAAGCTGTGAGACTTCACCGCCTTCAGATTACTTTGATTGGCATTGCTGGCTATAGTATGCAGTACTGATCAAGTGGCAAAAAATCCGACAGGGCGGTAGACCGACTTCTATACAACCACAGTGTCCATACGTGGATTGAAATTCGGCCAGTCCCTGCTGAACCAGCCAAATTAATATCCATGTATGGCTGGCTTAAATACAAACTTTGAATTTTGTTGATTGCTAACAGTACAACACCTTCAATAAAGTAACTAAGCATTTCACAATGATCAGTTAAATTTCAGTCTTTTGTATAAAATTGTACTGTAACTGTTTTGTCTCAATTTATTTTGTAAAACCAGCACAAAAACTCTTGGCGTAATATAAATCCTTTGTTATTATAATAATTCACTAGTGTCTAATTAGTTAGGAGCAACAAACTCACTTTCCTTCAGTTTTTCTCTTTTACCCACTTACAGACATACAAATTTCCTTATAATGCAAATACTCTAAGCAGCCATTCTCAACCAGGGTTCCCTGGAACCTTAGGGTTCTTCCAGAGGTTCTGTAAACTGTGGATGATTAACCTCCCATTTGATGGTGCCTGCACAGTTCCAGGGCCAATGCCACTTGACAGAGCCTACTGGTTGAGACCAATTATCTATTTAGCTGACTGTGAAGCCCTGTACACACGATCGGATTTCCTATGGTTTTTTAACCGATGGATTTTTCCATCGGAAAACCGATGAAGCTGACTTTCATCAGTCTTGCCTACACACTATCAGTCAAAAAACCGACCGTTCCAAACGCGATGACGTAAAACACTCCGATGAGCCGAGAAAAATGAAGTTCAATGCTTCTGAGCATACGTCGACTTGATTCTGAGCATGCGTGGGTTTTTTATCCGATGGAGTTCCCCACAGACGATAGTAATTTGCTATCGGTTTTTTAATTATCGGATAAATTTAAAACATGTTCTATTTTTAAACACCGATGGAAAAAAGACCGATGGGGCCCATACACGATCGGTTTGTCCAATGAAAAAAGTCCATCGGACTGTTTTCATCTGTAAAACCTATCGTGTGTACAGGGCTTAAGAGTGGCATTCTGACCACTACTGTAAGGGGGGACATTCTTTCCACTGAGCACCAATGTGGTGCATTTGTACTGCTGACCTCTGATGAATTGGTTTCAGAAGGGGTTCCCCTTGACCCGGAAATTATTTTAAGGGTTCCTTGGGTGAAAGAGGGGTAAGACAGGCTGTTCTAAAAATTAAAATTGTGCATACATGTTTACTAATCTGTTACCTTTTACACTATAATTATTTTTTGTTAAGTATTTACCATCTTGCCTTATCTTTTCTCTTCAATAGAAGAAGTTGATTAGGAGGTGATACCATCTAAGATTGATCATTTCCTTACAGAAAACTCTCTGTGGGAATTATTTTCACTCTTTGCCAGGAATCAGGCAGGTAACAGGGCAGTTTTATACTCACCCAATCCTCCCTCCTACACTTTTATCAGCCACTTTCTACTTATTTAAAAATGCAGCTGTCAAAAAATTTGAAAGTAGAACACAGGGCATGATTGGGATAGGGGTACATTGCTCTGTTCAAGGAGTTGCTATAAAATGCCACGTACACACGATCGGAATTTCCGTCGGAAAAACCTTGGATGTTTTTTCCGACGGAATTTCGCTCAAACTTGGCTTGCATACACACGGTCACACAAACCCTGACGGAAATTCCGACCGTCAAGAACGCAGTGACGTACAACACGTACGACAAGCCGAGATCAATGAAGTTCAATAGGCAGTTCGGCTCTTCTGCTTGATTCTGAGCATACGTGTTTTTTTGCGCATCGGAATTGCATACAGACGATCGGAATTTCCGATGGGAACTTTTCCCGTCGGAAAATTTGAGAACCAGCTCTCAAATTTTTCTTGGCGGAAATTCCGACAGAAAAATTCCAATGGAGCCTACACACGGTCGGAATTTCCGGCCAAAAGCTCACGTCGGACTTTTGTCGAAATTTCCGTTCGTGTGTACGCGGCAATAGAGTGTAGGATTTAGGGGGTGAGCGGGGTTCAGCTCCTATGCACAGGCTTTACATATATCTCACTTCAACCCCTCCATGGCTCTGATCTATTCACCACTCTCCTACATCCCCTACCCCTGCGCACATCTCCCTCCACCCCCCCCAACATCTCATTTACTCGGTGCAGCTCTGGTACCTCCCGGCAGTGTAGGCAGCTCTGCCTCTGTCTCTCACTTGCAGGGAGATTATTGGTTGGAATCTGTGCACCCGGGGGATCACAGTGCTCATTGCTGCCTCATTGCACCTGCATCTCCCTTGTCCCCGCCATTAGTGCAGGACAGAAATCTGTTAGAGTTTCTGCCACGATTCGGCTGAAATAAAGCCCTGGGTGCAAGAGCCATATGACATGACCTGGAGGGCCTTGTGTTTGACACGTGTCATAGAGAATCCCAGGTTTTGCATTAGGCCTGCACAACAGCTGGGAGACCTTCCGCAAAAGCCACATTAAACAATTTTGCATCTATACATTATTTTTAAACAAGCAATTTCAGAGCGTTTGCATTAGAAAAAACTTTATTATTTAGTTCTACTACTAAAGTTATTACTAGTTTTTTTCCCCACTTGTCATGGTTTTGCCCCACTCTCAAGATGGCTGTAAAGAACCCAGCAATGTTTTTCAAGGCGGTTGATGTGTTCATTTCACTTTAAATGCTGGCTTTTGGCATTAATAATATTTTTTCAAGCTTTCTCATTAGGTTGTAATGATGTTCTTTGAGCATGGTTTTGGCACCTGTGTATGAGGCTTTAAAATGTGTTGCCTAAAATGAGGTGTGAACATATAAATAACAGCTCCTCCTTTGTCCCAGGACACAATCGGCTGGGAACAGGAGAAGAGAGGTGCAGGACTTTGTCAATCTTTCTTTCTCATACTGGATACCATGGGAATGATACCATCATAAACAGAAAGGTAAAATATACAACAGATTTTCATTACATGTCCTCCTCTGTTCAAGTATACTTTCAATAAACCCATGGACATATTAGCTGCAACTTAAAAAAAGGCAAAGCTTATATTCTCCCGGATGTTATTAAGTCAATTATCAAAGACACGGTCCTTTCTGATCACTCCATGGTTGTCATGTTCCTACGCATAAAAACTGGTAGATCAAAGGGGGGTAATTGGAGACTAAATGAGTCTTTACTTTCCGATCCAGCCATACAAATGGAAATAGATAAAGCTCTTCAAGGATACTTCAGCTTTAATGATATAGAAAATGTTTCCGCTGAAGTCCTTTGGGCTGCTCATAAGGCCTTTATTAGGGGCAAGCTTATCCAAATTTCGACAAGAATCAAAAAGGAAAGGGAAGCGGGCATTGATAGATTGGAGAGATCATACAGGACCCTGAGAACACAGCATAAAAGGAAACCTTCTCCATCCTTATTGTCTAAGATTGAAAGGAGTAGACTAGAACTCAATTTAGCACTCACTACAAAAGCGGAGAAATCTCTCCGTTGGACAAGTAATACATTTTATACTCAAACAGGTAAAATAGGTAGAATGTTGGCATCCAAATTGTCTCCTAAAACGAGAGTTTATTCCATACCTAAGATCCGCATTGCTGGACAGGACCCCACGGCTAACCCTGAAAAGATACTAAAGGCTTTTCAGACATTTTATTCCGAACTCTATAGCGACCCTTCAAATATACCCATGAACTCGGTATCCTCATACCTAGATGGCCTCCCTATTCCATCCTTGAATATGGAACATAGAGATATCCTAGAAGCTCCCTTCTCTGTTGAAGAGGTTACAGCAGTAATTCAAGATCTCAGGGCGGGATCAGCCCCGGGACCTGATGGATTATCAGCTCCCTACTACAAAGCCTTCAAGGACACCCTTACCCCATATTTAACAACATTTTTTAATTTTACTACAAGGGGTTCCCAATTAGGTACACAACTTAATACAGCCTACATTACTGTTATACCCAAACCGGATAAAAACCCAGAAGAAGTTTCCAATTATCGCCCTATTTCTTTGATAAATAATGATTTGAAAATTCTCACTAAAATTTTAGCGAATCGCCTCTCCTCTTTTATTACTAAATATATTCACAAGGATCAGGTAGGATTTATGCCAGGAAGACAAGGCCCAGATCAAGTGAGAAGAGCGATTGATATTATCTCCCTTTTGCAGTCCAACTGGGACGGAGGTCAAAAACAACAGGGTTTCCTGTTAGCACTTGATCTGGAGAAGGCCTTCGACTCTGTATCCTGGCAATACTTTTTTCCCCTATTAGAACGATGGGGTTTTGGCCCACGTTTTATGGGAGTTATTAGAGCTCTGTATTCTCAACCTAAAGCTCAAATTCGTATACAGGGATATTATTCCTCTTCGATAAATATAGCCAGGGGTACAAGACAAGGTTGTCCACTATCCCCTATTGTCTTTGCTATGGCCATTGAAAGCTTGGCCATAGCCATTAGACAAAATTCTGACATTAAAGGCGTAACCTGTGGGAATCAGATGCATAAATGCGGACTTTTCGCAGATGATTTGCTTCTCTTTCTTACCTCTCCCATTACCTCCCTCCCGAATCTTTATAAAGTAATTTCTGATTTTTCTAATATTTCAGGACTCAGGGTCAATTTTGCCAAGTCACAGGCACTAAATATTTCCCTCCCGTTACCCATAGTTTCCCTCATCAAACAGTCTTTCAAATTTGAATGGAATTCTTCTCATATTAAATATCTGGGAATCTTTCTGACTGCTCGAACAGAATCTCTTTACACAAGTAACTATCCTCCCCTATTCCATAAAATTATTACAGATCTTAAAAATTGGGACAAATTCGAACTATCTTGGTTGGGCAGGATTAATTCAGTGAAAATGACATTACTTCCTAGAATTTTATATCTATTTCGTTCCCTCCCCATTCCCATCAGGAAAGATCAGATAAATTCCTTACAAAGTAAAATTCTCACATTCGTATGGGGCAAATCTAGTTACAGAGTTCCCCAAAACACCCTATATTTAAATAGGAAGAAGGGAGGGGTGGGTTTGCCTAACTTATATAATTATTTTTTAGCTGCCAGACTAGCACAATTATCTATATTTTATTCCAAGAATGAAAAACCGGACTGGGTGCTGATAGAAGAACAAGCGGTACCACAATTATCCTTAGAGTACCTGCTTTGGTGCCCACAAAGACAGAGACCACCTATTTTATCCCCTTCCTTATCTCAATCATTTTCCCTTTGGGACAGACTCCGTCCTCTTCCCACTCTAGTGTCTGTAACACAACCACTAGCACACATTTTTAATAATCCAAAATTCTTTCCTGGTATGGATACAGAGGCCTTCAGTTGGTGGACAAACAAAGGTCTATATAGGATAGGACAATACTTTACAAATCGGGGTCCTATTACCATGCCCCATTGTCTAAATAAATTTGACCTCCCTGACTCTGAAAAATTTAGATTTGAACAGATTTCACAATTCTTGAATGATATTTGGACGGAGAAACCTCTTCCTCCCAAATTTACGGACTATGAGACCTGGTGCGGATCGGCCGTGGGACAAAGGGGGGGCATTTCTGTCATCTACTCTTCACTTACTTGTACAGCTACTAAAGCCTCATACATGAAAGCATGGGAAGATGACCTCCAGCTAAATTGGGATCTAGGATCCTGGCAAAAGGCCAACTTTCGCTCATTCCAAAGTATTTTGAACACCTCCCTCATGGAAGCTAACTTAAAAGTTGTCATGAGATGGTATATGACTCCCATCAGGCTTGCATCCATCTACCCAGAATCGGATCCCAACTGCTTTAGAGGCTGCCATTTATTGGGCTCGATGGTGCATATCTGGTGGGAATGTCCTAGGATCAGGCCGATCTGGAAGAAAATTTTTAATCTCATATTTAAGGTCACTTCGTGTTCAATACCTAGGTCAGCTTCTGTTGCTCTTCTCAATGACAATATTCCCAACGTTTCTAAACCAACTAGAAAACTGATTCACTTTATACTTCTGGGGACTAAAATTATTATTGCTAGATCTTGGAGGAAGCCCAGGGTATCCATTAAGGCTATACACAATAAGATCTCTTGGATTATGGCTCAAGAGAAGATGGTTAGCATATCAACTAATTTAATCCCTAAATTTGAGGCAATATGGGAACCTTGGGCAGTTTTCTGTGGCGTTTCTTTGAAGGTCAGGCATGACCCTGACCGCTCTAATTCCTAAAGGGCCTCATGTTCGGCATGTGATTTCTTCTTATTTCTTTCTTCTTCTATTCTATCTTTTCTTGGTTCTTTTATCTTTTGTTTTATTTATTTTTATTTTATTTTTGTTTCGATGCTTAAACATGATTCAAAGATTTGATATCATTATTTACTGTGTTCTTATTGCGGTATTTCCAAGTCTTAAATTTGATGGGCGTTATTGTATATGAGTGTAGTACTGTTCTTCATTAAGATTCCGAGTTCCTTTTTATTGGTTTCATATGAGGATGGCGGGCTGGGGGGGGGGGCCTGACCTGGGCGCAGGATGATCCCGTTAGGGGCGTCCAGGTGGGGTGTGACTTCCCTGAATGCCTATTTTTCATTTTTTTTTATTTTTTTTTAATCTCTTGATGAGAACATTGTGACATAAACAATTGGAAATAACCCTTTGTCATGTTTAAACAACAATTTTTTAAGATTTTCTGTACATGTCTTGAATTGAAAAATAAAAATTTATTGAAATTAAAAAAGGCAAAGCTATTATATATATATATATATATATATATATATATATATTGTGACAGCAGGAAGGTAAAGTCACCTGGTTGCATCCAAGGGGGTAGATATATTTCGCCCAGATTCAGGCTTTACGCCGACTTATACAACTAGGTGGAGAGTTGTATAAGCCCAGCTAAGGCTAGTGGGCTCATGGATGACTCATACCTCTAGGGAGAGGGCTGGGCGTTGTGCAGACAGGGAGTTGATGAGACCAGCTGAAGCTTGTCAGCTCATTTAGGCCTCTATAAGAACTCCCAGCTTCATTAGATGTTAGCTTATGCCTGGAACCAGACCTGTGTGGACTGTCTAGGGAGAGTGAACCCCTGTGCGGTGAGACAAAGCCTGTGTGGCTATTTGCTTGGACATTTAAAACCAGGGACTTAGGGACTAGGACAGCACTAGGCTGATCCCAGTTGTTAGTTAGGAAACCTGTATGTTTAGTCAGAGGTCAAGTTGACCAGGATTTATTTTGTTTATGTTTCTTTTGGCTTTGCTGTGTTTTGTCACTGTAAATAGAAAATAAACCGCACCTTTTTTGATTTTGAAAACCACAACCTCCGTTTGCTGGGCCTGTTTTTGTGTGGGGAGCCCATCCCGGGGGTCACACACACCCGCTGCCGAGCTAACCCCCTCACAGTTGGTGGAGAACCAGTGGCAGTTTTTTTTAAGCCAGCATGGAGGAGATACTGAAGCAGCTGGCTCTAGCAAATGCCAATCAACAGCAGACAAATGCAGGTTTGCAAAAGAGCCTTGCAGCTCAACAACAGAACTTCGCAGCCCAGCAGCAAGCTCATCAACAGAGCCTTGCAGCCCAGCAGCAAGCTCACCAACAGAGTCTGGAAGCTCAGCAACAAGCCCAGCAGCAATCTGAGGCCCGCTTCATAGACCTGTTACAGAAGCAAGAGCAGAGACTACAACAAATGGAAGCAGTAATGCAGCAACGTCCGCAGACCAGTGAGGAAAGCCGTCCCACTAATACCGCGTCCTTTGGGGTGAGTCGTTTATTGACAAAAATGACTGGAGAGGATGATCCAGAGGTATTTTTGACCACATTTGAAAGGACTGCTGAAAGAGAAAAGTGGCCTGAGGAGCAGTGGGCTGGACTGGTGGCTCCTCTGTTAACTGGTGAATCGCAGAAGGCTTACTATGACCTAGAGCCTGACCAAGCAAAAGACTATGTGATGCTAAAAGCTGAGATATTGGCAAGGCTGGGTGTCACCCAGGCTGTCCGGGCTCAGCGTGTGCATAACTGGACTTTCCAGCTTGGAAAACCCCCCAGGTCTCAAATGTATGATCTCATTCACCTGAGCAGAAAGTGGCTACAGCCAGAGACTTTGTCCGCACCAAAGATTGTGGAACGTGTTGTAATGGATCGGTTTTTGAGAGCTCTTCCTACTGCCATCCAAAAGTGGGTAAGCCATGGAGACCCAGAGACGGCCGATGGTCTTGTGGATCGTGTGGAGAAATACTTGGCTACAGAGAACCTGACGGCCTCTTCCAGAGACACTCGGACTTTCCACCCTAAGACCAGACCATCCCCAGGGGCGGATAAGAGGATTCCAAGGGGTAAGGGTGGAGAGAGTGAGAGGGTGGGAGCTCTACCCCAAGTTTGGCGAGAACAGCCTGGGAAATCAGCGGCTCAAGAGGCGGCAAGAAGGATCGTTTGCTACCGCTGCCGGCAAGCGGGACATATTGCAGCCAATTGCCCGGTTGTGGAGGAACCCATGCAGTGTGACTTTCTGACGGGCAGACGTCAGTCGCTGTGTGCGACAGTCGCATGCACTGCCATTCGAGGAACTGAGAAACATTTATGCGAAATGTGTGTTAATGGTAGAAATGTTGTGGTATTGCTGGATTCAGGTAGCCTTGTGACCCTGATAAAGGCTGAGTTAGTTAAAACAGAGGTCTCTGGGAATAGCAAGGTAGCTGTTATTTGTGTGCATGGGGACACCCGAGAGTATCCAGTGACTACAGTGTGTTTCGAGACCCCCAAAGGTACCCTCTCTCATCCAGTGGGCTTAGTATCTCAGTTACCGTATGACGCCATTGTGGGAAGGGATTTTCCGAAGTTCTGGGAACTGTGGGATGATCCTGAGCCCCCCACTGGTGACCCTATGTACCAGGAATGTGATAGCCAGAACTCCCCTGAGAGTGGTGAGGACTCTCCGGAATTTCCCTTATCAGTATTGGCAGGGGAGACTCAAGAAACTGGAGAGGAGCCCACCTCCTCAGACGAAAACCTACCGTCTGTGGAGTTTTCTGATCTTGAGGTTCACAGGGAAAACTTTGCCACAGAACAGTTGAAAGACCCCGCCCTAATAAAGGCACGGGAAAACGTAGTGAAAATAGATGGCGAGTTAGTGAACCCAGATAATACCTGCACTTACCCATACTTCAGCGTAGAGAAGGACCTACTGTATCGGGTGGCAAAAAGGGCAGAAGAAACCGTTGAGCAGCTTGTGGTGCCCAAACCTTACAGGAAGTTGGTGTTGGAGTTGGCCCATGGGCACATTCTTGGAGGTCATCTGGGGACAGAGAAAACCCGAGAGAGGGTATTACAGAGATTCTATTGGCCGGGGGTGATGAAGGACATAGAAAATTATTGTTCCTCCTGCCCTGTGTGTCAGAGGTCGGCCCCGATGCCACATTTCCGTAGCCCGCTGGTCCCTCTACCCATCATTGAGGTCCCGTTTGAGAGGATCGCCATGGATTTGGTAGGTCCTATAATCAAGTCCGCTAGGGGGCACCAGTACATATTAGTTATAATGGACTATGCCACCCGTTATCCAGAAGCGATCCCTCTCTGAAATACCTCGGCCAAAACCATAGCCAAAGAGCTATCTCTTGTGTTTAGCCGGGTGGGTATTTGTAAAGAACTGCTTACGGACCAAGGTACACCCTTTATGTCCCGGGTTATGAAGGAGCTGTGTAAATTGTTCAAAGTGACGCAATTACGTACATCTGTGTATCACCCCCAAACCGATGGGCTGGTTGAAAGATTCAACAAAACCCTAAAACAAATGTTGAAGAAAGTGGTGGATAGAGATGGAAAGGATTGGGACTGTCTACTTCCTTATCTGATGTTTGCTATTAGGGAGGTGCCCCAATCCTCTACGGGATTCTCCCCCTTTGAGTTACTGTATGGGAGACACCCAAGAGGGCTGTTGGATATTGCCAAGGAAACTTGGGAAAGTGAGAGTTCTCCCCACAGGAGTGTGATTGAGCATGTCGCCCTGATGCAAGACCGAATTGCACAGGTAATGCCCATCGTGAAGGAACATTTGGCCCAAGCGCAGTTAGCACAGCAGAGAGTGTACAACCGTGGAGCCAAGACCCGTACCTTTTCCCCGGGGGATAGGATATTGGTACTTGTCCCTACGGTTGAAAGTAAATTCCTTGCCAAATGGCAAGGCCCCTACGAGATAATGGAAAAAGTGAGCGAAGTGAATTACAAGGTCAGACAACCAGGAAGGCGAAAGCCCGAACAGATCTATCACGTTAATCTGTTGAAAGCCTGGAGGGATAGAGAGTCCCTAGTCGCAGACACTTGGTCACCAGCTCAAACTGGTTGCGTGATTCCTGAGGTTGGAATAGCAGCCACCTTGTCACAACCCCAACAACAGGAGGTTAAGGAGTTTGTGCTTCGCAACAAGGAGGTATTCTCTGAGCTGCCGGGACAAACATTTGGGGTAGAGCATGACATCATTACCCCGCCCGGTGAAAGGGTGAAGTTAAAACCCTATCGGATCCCAGAGGCCCGACGGGAGGCAATACGGGAGGAAGTACAGAAAATGCTGAACTTAGGGGTGATAGAGGAGTCCCAAAGTGATTGGTCTAGTCCCATTGTGTTGGTGCCTAAACCGGATGGGAGCTGGCGATTTTGTAACGATTTTCGTCAGTTGAACAAAGTTACAAAATTTGACACCTACCCCATGCCACGTATAGATGAGTTGATCGACCGGCTGGGAACAGCCCGATACATGACGACTCTTGACCTCACAAAAGGGTATTGGCAAATCCCCCTGGCCAAATTGGCCAAAGAGAAAACCGCATTTGTAACCCCAGACGGGGCGTTCCAATATAAAAGAATGCCGTTCGGGTTACAGAATGCGCCGGCCACATTCCAGCGGAAAATGGACCAGATGCTGAGGCCCCATCGGAAGTATGCTGCGGCTTACCTGGATGACGTAATTGTCCATAGCACAGATTGGGCCTCACATCTGCCAAAAGTGCAAGCAGTCCTGGACTCTGTTCGGGAAGCGGGGTTTACGGCTAACCCCAAGAAGTGTACCATTGGGCAGGAGGAGGCCAAATATCTTGGGTACACCATTGGGAGGGGAGTAATAAAACCCCAACTCAACAAAGTCGAGGCCATCCAGAGTTGGCCACGTCCCAACAGCAAGAAGCAGGTACGAGCCTTTCTGGGAATCGCTGGGTATTATCGGCGATTCATTCCCCACTTTGCTTCTAAGGCTGTGCCCCTAACCAACCTGACGAAGGGGAAAGGGTCGGTCATGATTAAATGGACCCCCGAGGCTGAGGCAGCATTCCAATTCTTGAAACAAGCCTTATGTAGCCAGCCAGTGTTGTACTCACCCGACTTCTCTAAAGACTTTGTCGTACAAAGTGATGCGTCAGATGTGGGGTTAGGAGCAGTATTGTCCCAGGTCTGGAACGGGGAAGAGCACCCAGTCATTTACCTCAGCAGGAAGTTGAAGTCCCATGAGGTAAATTACGCCACCGTTGAAAAGGAGTGTTTAGCGGTGAAGTGGGCTCTAGATTCCCTTCGGTACTACCTGCTAGGTAGGCACTTTGACATGGTTACGGATCACGCTCCGTTAAAGTGGATGGCTCAAAACAAGGAAACAAATAGAAGAGTGAATAGGTGGTTCCTGGCCCTCCAGGAATTCAACTTCACAGTAAAGCATCGCCCTGGCGTTCAAATGGGGAATGTGGATGCTTTGTCTCGAGTACATGAATGCCTGATTGCTGGTGTTCCAACCCCGAGGTTAAAACAAGAGGGGGGGGTATGTGACAGCAGGAAGGTAAAGTCACCTGGTTGCATCCAAGGGGGTAGATATATTTCGCCCAGATTCAGGCTTTACGCCGACTTATACAACTAGGTGGAGAGTTGTATAAGCCCAGATAAGGCTAGTGGGCTCATGGATGACTCATACCTCTAGGGAGAGGGCTGGGCGTCGTGCAGACAGGGAGTTGATGAGACCAGCTGAAGCTTGTCAGCTCATTTAGGCCTCTATAAGAACTCCCAGCTTCATTAGATGTTAGCTTATGCCTGGAACCAGACCTGTGTGGACTGTCTAGGGAGAGTGAACCCCTGTGCAGTGAGACAAAGCCTGTGTGGCTATTTGCTTGGACATTTAAAACCAGGGACTTAGGGACTAGGACAGCACTAGGCTGATCCCAGTTGTTAGTTAGGAAACCTGTATGTTTAGTCAGAGGTCAAGTTGACCAGGATTTATTTTGTTTATGTTTCTTTTGGCTTTGCTGTGTTTTGTCACTGTAAATAGAAAATAAACCGCACCTTTTTTGATTTTGAAAACCACAACCTCCGTTTGCTGGGCCTGTTTTTGTGTGGGGAGCCCATCCCGGGGGTCACACACACCCGCTGCCGAGCTAACCCCCTCACAATATATATATATATATATATATATATATACACATATATATATATATATAGCTTCACAGGTGTGGTATACAGTCCTAGTGCCAGCAATCAAGCCTTCCCAAAGGCCATTTTAATTTAAAAAGTTCAGGGATTGCTGCACTTAAAATTTAGGTGCAGCAATCCCTGAACTTTATATATATATATATATATATATATATATATTGTGAGGGGGTTAACTCGGTAGCGGGTGTGTGTGACCCCCTGGTTGGGCTCCCCACACAAAAACAGGGCCAGCAGACGGAGGTTGTGGTTTTCAAAATCAAAAGGTGCGGTTTATTTCTCTATGTACAGTGACAAAACACAGCAAAGCCAAAAAGAAACATAAACAAAATAAATCCTGGTCAGTTTGACCTCTGACTAAACATGCAGGTTTCCTAAACTAACAACTGGGATCAGCCTGGTGCTGTCCTAGTCCCTAAGTCCCTGGTTTAGTAAAAGTCCAAACAAATAGCCACACAGGCTTTGCCTCACCGCACAGGGGTTCACTCTCCCTAGACAGTCCACACAGGTCTGGTTCCAGGCATGAGCTAACACCTAATGAATCTGGGAGTTCTTATAGAGGCCTAAATGAGCTGACAAGCTTCAGCTGGTCTCATCAACTCCCTGCCTCACGACGCCCAGCACTCTCCCTAGAGGTATGAGTCATTCATGAGCCCACTAGCCTCAGCTGGGCTTCATCAACTCCCTAGTTGTATAAGTCGGCATAAAGCCTGAATCTGGGAGAAATATATCTACCCCCCTGGATGCAACCAGGTGACTTTACCTTCCTGCTGTCACATACCCCCCCTCTTGTTTTAACCTTGGGGTTGGAACACCAGCAATCAGGCATTCATGTACTCGAGACAAAGCATCCACATTCCCCATTTGAACGCCAGGGCGATGCTTTACTGTGAAGTTGAATTCCTGTAGGGCCAGGAACCACCTATTCACTCTTCTATTTGTCTCCTTGTTTTGAGCCATCCACTTTAACGGAGCGTGATCCGTAACCATGTCAAAGTGCCTACCTAGCAGATAGTACCGAAGGGAATCTAGAGCCCACTTCACCGCTAAACACTCCTTTTCAACCGTGGCGTAATTTACCTCATGGGACTTCAACTTCCTGCTGAGGTAAATGACTGGGTGCTCTTCCCCGTTCCAGACCTGGGACAATACTGCTCCTAACCCCACATCTGACGCATCACTTTGTACGACAAAGTCTTTAGAGAAGTCGGGTGAGTACAGCACTGGCTGGCTACATAAGGCTTGTTTCAAGAATTGGAATGCTGCCTCCGCCTCGGGGGTCCATTTAATCATGACCGACCCTTTCCCTTTCGTCAGGTTGGTTAGGGGCACAGCCTTAGAAGCAAAGTGGGGAATGAAGCGCCGATAATAACCCGCGATTCCCAGAAAGGCTCGTACCTGCTTCTTGCTGTTGGGACGTGGCCAACTCTGGATGGCCTCGACTTTGTTGAGTTGGGGTTTTATTACTCCCCTGCCAATGGTGTACCCAAGATATTTGGCCTCCTCCTGCCCAATGGTACACTTCTTGGGGTTAGCCGTAAACCCCGCTTCCCGGATAGAGTCTAGGACTGCTTGCACTTTTGGCAGATGTGAGGCCCAATCTGTGCTATGGACAATTACGTCATCCAGGTAAGCCGCAGCATACTTCCGATGGGGCCTCAGTATCTGGTCCATTTTCCGCTGGAATGTGGCCGGCGCATTCTGTAACCCGAACGGCATTCTCTTATATTGGAACGCCCCGTCTGGGGTTACAAATGCGGTTTTCTCTTTGGCCGACTTGGCCAGGGGAATTTGCCAATACCCTTTTGTGAGGTCAAGAGTCGTCATGTATCGGGCTGTTCCCAGCCTGTCGATCAACTCATCTATACGTGGCATGGGGTAGGTGTCAAATTTTGTAACTTTGTTCAACTGACGAAAATCGTTACAAAATCGCCAGCTCCCATCCGGTTTAGGCACCAACACAATGGGACTAGACCAATCACTTTGGGACTCCTCTATCACCCCTAAGTTCAGCATTTTCTGTACTTCCTCCCGTATTGCCTCCCGTCGGGCCTCTGGGATCCGATAGGGTTTTAACTTCACCCTTTCACCGGGCGGGGTAATAATATCATGCTCTACCCCAGATGTTTGTCCCGGCAGCTCAGAGAACACCTCCTTGTTGCGAAGCACAAACTCCTTAACCTCCTGTTGTTGGGGTTGTGACAAGGTGGCTGCTATTCCAACCTCCGGAATCACGCAACCAGTTTGAGCTGGTGACCAAGTTTCTGCGACTAGGGACTCTCTATCCCTCCAGGCTTTCAACAGATTAACGTGATATATCTGTTCGGGCTTTCGCCTTCCTGGTTGTCTGACCTTGTAATTCACTTCGCTCACTTTTTCCATTATCTCGTAGGGGCCTTGCCATTTGGCAAGGAATTTACTTTCAACCGTAGGGACAAGTACCAATATCCTATCCCCCGGGGAAAAGGTACGGGTCTTTGCTCCACGGTTGTACACTCTCTGCTGTGCCAACTGCGCTTGGGCCAAATGTTCCTTCACGATGGGCATTACCTGTGCAATTCGATCTTGCATCAGGGCGACATGCTCAATCACACTCCTGTGGGGAGAACTCTCACTTTCCCAAGTTTCCTTGGCAATATCCAACAGCCCTCTTGGGTGTCTCCCATACAGTAACTCAAAGGGGGAGAATCCCGTAGAGGATTGGGGCACCTCCCTAATAGCAAACATCAAATAAGGAAGTAGACAGTCCCAATCCTTTCCATCTCTATCCACCACTTTCTTCAACATTTGTTTTAGGGTTTTGTTGAATCTTTCAACCAGCCCATCGGTTTGGGGGTGATACACAGATGTACGCAATTGCGTCACTTTGAGCAATTTACACAGCTCTTTCATAACCCGGGACATAAAGGGTGTACCTTGGTCCGTAAGCAGTTCTTTACAAATACCCACCCGGCTAAAAACAAGAGATAGCTCTTTGGCTATGGTTTTGGCCGAGGTATTTCTGAGAGGGATCGCTTCTGGATAACGGGTGGCATAGTCCATTATAACCAATATGTACTGGTGCCCCCTAGCGGACTTGATTATAGGACCTACCAAATCCATTGCGATTCTCTCAAACGGGACCTCAATGATGGGTAGAGGGACCAGCGGGCTATGGAAATGTGGCATCGGGGCCGACCTCTGACACACAGGGCAGGAGGAACAATAATTTTCTATGTCCTTCATCACCCCAGGCCAATAGAATCTCTGTAATACCCTCTCTCGGGTTTTCTCTGTCCCCAGATGACCTCCAAGAATGTGCCCATGGGCCAACTCCAACACCAACTTCCTGTAAGGTTTGGGCACCACAAGCTGCTCAACGGTTTCTTCTGCCCTTTTTGCCACCCGATACAGTAGGTCCTTCTCTACGCTGAAGTATGGGTAAGTGCAGGTATTATCTGGGTTCACTAACTCGCCATCTATTTCCACTACGTTTTCCCGTGCCTTTATTAGGGCGGGGTCTTTTAACTGTTCTGTGGCAAAATTTTCCCTGTGAACCTCCAGATCAGAAAACTCCACAGACGGTAGGTTTTCGTCTGAGGAGGTGGGCTCCTCTCCAGTTTCTTGAGTCTCCCCTGCCAATACTGACAAGGGAAATTCTGGAGAGTTCTCACCACTCTCAGAGGAGTTCTGGCTATCACATTCCTGGTACATAGGGGCACCAGTGGGGGGCTCAGGATCATCCCACAGTTCCCAGAACTTCGGAAAATCCCTTCCCACAATGGCATCATGCGGTAATTGAGATACTAACCCCACTGGATGAGAGAGGGTACCTTTGGGGGTCTCGAAACACACTGTAGTCACTGGATACTCTCGGGTGTCCCCATGCACACAAATAACAGCTACCTTGCTATTCCCAGAGACCTCTGTTTTAACTAATTCAGCCTTTATCAGGGTCACAAGGCTACCTGAATCCAGTAATACCACAACATTTCTACCATTAATACACATTTTGCATAAATGTTTCTCAGTTCCCCGAATGGCAGTGCATGCGACTGTCGCACACAGCGACTGACGTCTGTCCATCAGAAAGTCACATTGCATGGGTTCCTCCACAACCGGGCAATTTGCTGCAATATGTCCCGCTTGCCGGCAGCGGTAGCAAACAATCCATTTGGCTGCCTCTTGAGCCCCTGACTTCCCAGGCTGTTCTCGCCAAACTTTGGGTAGAGCTCCCACCCTCTCACTCTCTCCACCCTCATCCCTTGGAATCCTCTTATCCGCCCCTGGGGATGGTCTGGTCTTAGGGTGGAAAGTCCGAGAGTCTCTGGAAGAGGCCGTCAGGTTCTCTGTAGCCAAGTATTTCTCTACACGATCCACAAGACCACCGGCCGTCTCTGGGTCTCCATGGCTTACCCACTTTTGGATGGCAGTAGGAAGAGCTCTCAAAAACCGATCCATTACAACACGTTCCACAATCTCTGGTGCGGACAAAGTCTCTGGCTGTAGCCACTTCCTGCTCAGGTGAATGAGATCATACATTTGAGACCTGGGGGGTTTTCCAAGCTGGAAAGTCCAGTTATGCACACGCTGAGCCCGGACAGCCAGGGTGACACCCAGCCTTGCCAATATTTCAGCTTTTAGCATCACATAGTCTTTTGCTTGGTCAGGCTTTAGGTCATAGTAAGCCTTCTGCGATTCACCAGTTAACAGAGGAGCCACCAGTCCAGCCCACTGCTCCTCAGGCCACTTTTCTCTTTCAGCAGTCCTTTCAAATGTGGTCAAAAATACCTCTGGATCATCCTCTCCAGTCATTTTTGTCAATAAACGACTCACCCCAAAGGACGCGGTATTAGTGGGACGGCTTTCCTCACTGGTCTGCGGACGTTGCTGCATTACTGCTTCCATTTGTTGTAGTCTCTGCTCTTGCTTCTGTAACAGGTCTATGAAGCGGGCCTCAGATTGCTGCTGGGCTTGTTGATGAGCTTGCTGCTGGGCTGCAAGGCTCCTTTGCAAACCTGCATTTGTCTGCTGTTGATTGGCATTTGCTAGAGCCAGCTGTTTCAGTATCTCCTCCATGCTGGCTTAAAAAAAACTGCCCGCATTCTCCACCAACTGTGAGGGGGTTAACTCGGTAGCGGGTGTGTGTGACCCCCTGGTTGGGCTCCCCACACAAAAACAGGGCCAGCAGACGGAGGTTGTGGTTTTCAAAATCAAAAGGTGCGGTTTATTTCTCTATGTACAGTGACAAAACACAGCAAAGCCAAAAAGAAACATAAACAAAATAAATCCTGGTCAGTTTGACCTCTGACTAAACATGCAGGTTTCCTAAACTAACAACTGGGATCAGCCTGGTGCTGTCCTAGTCCCTAAGTCCCTGGTTTAGTAAAAGTCCAAACAAATAGCCACACAGGCTTTGCCTCACCGCACAGGGGTTCACTCTCCCTAGACAGTCCACACAGGTCTGGTTCCAGGCATGAGCTAACACCTAATGAATCTGGGAGTTCTTATAGAGGCCTAAATGAGCTGACAAGCTTCAGCTGGTCTCATCAACTCCCTGCCTCACGACGCCCAGCACTCTCCCTAGAGGTATGAGTCATTCATGAGCCCACTAGCCTCAGCTGGGCTTCATCAACTCCCTAGTTGTATAAGTCGGCATAAAGCCTGAATCTGGGCGAAATATATCTACCCCCCTGGATGCAACCAGGTGACTTTACCTTCCTGCTGTCACAATATATATAATTTATTTATTTTTTCTCCCCGTTAGCGCATAAAGCTCTTTTTCAGTTCACCATTAGCTGCTTTTAGATGTACAGAATGCAATGTTCTTTTACCTGGCAACACCCTGAATAAAATATGCAAAGTGACAGCAAAAAAACGAATAAGCAAATCAATAGAAAAATATTTTTTTACCTTATACTCCAGCTTCTCAAATCAGTATATTCCCATCACACATGTTCCTGGGCAAGACATGAAATATGCAATGACATAACAACTGCCAGTAGGATAAAGCATATTTATGGTAAAATCGTAAAATCATATATTCATTTCCACATTGCATTTTAATTGTTTCTAGCCCACTCCTATTAACCTGAATTATCATGAAGTTTGTATATTTAACTTTGTGAATATCCCCACATATTTACTTTCTTGAATTCTGTGACATGTACTCACTATACCCTGTGTGTAGGCACTGCTGTGTCACACGTTTCACAGAGCCTGCCTTCTGAACTACAAAGGTATTGAGAGTAGGAATTTAGGAATGCGGAGTCAGCGCAGGAATCACTGCTGGCGGGCAGCAAGGTACCATGGGATATGTAGTCCTTAGAAAATTAAAATAAACCGCAGAGGAGAAGCTGCAAAGCATGCAGGGAATCCAGGAAGTTGTGGAAAGAGATAGATTTTTTTCAAGTAAGCTTACATTAGATTGTCAAAAATAACTATTGTTTTTTATAATGCTGATGATATAAAATAAAAGTATATGCTGTGACCATTGATTTACTTTCATTGATTTCTGCATGGATACCCTGGATACATAGTCAATAGTTTAAAAATTGACTTGAAGGTGATTCAATTCCAAAAATGATAAAAATTTCATATGGGTACAGTATTGCATGACCGGGAAATTGTCAAAGTGTGACAAATCGTATTTTTTATTTTCATTCAAGCAGCAAAAATTTTCAACAGAGCAGTTGAACAGAAGTCAATCAGTATATCGACTTTTCTTCAACCCTACTGAACCAACCAAATTTCAGTCCATGTATGGCCAGCTTTAGTCAGATAAGGGTCAGTGAAGTGAGCTACAGAATGGGATGGGAAGTGGGGTGGGGAGCCACAGAGGTGAGAATTGACATAAAACTATTTGATAGGGATTTTGAAAGCTTTAGAAACACACTCTCTAATGCAACTATCTCCAGTTCTAGTTTCAACCCCCAACACCAAGCGAGCCATTATAGTCAGGCCACTAGCTACAACTGCATGTGATATGACCCCAAACCCCAAAACCATCAGTACAGGTATAAACACTTCCTTGAAAACCCAAAGAGAAATTCTCTCAGAATACAAAAAAACAAAAAACAAATTGCCATTAACCACATACAATCCAGTATTGGAAGGGATTGTAAAAGATAATCAAAGAGCTGAAACCCTTCAAAATAGAGGATAAAATGCTTACACAAATCTTCTGACAACCCCCAATGCCGCCTCCAGGCAACCACCCAACCTCAGACATAAATTAATCAGCAGGAAACCTCACCTGGAGTGAAAGGACACAAACAAGGAAACAAAACCTTGCAACAATAAACTCTGCAAACAGTGGAGCCACATCAATCCATTAAGAGCCGGTTCACACAGGGGCTCCTCGTCAGGCGACTCAGCCGCCTGACAAGTCGCGCTCCGCTCTGTACAATGGAACCGTTCCTCCGACTTAGAAAAAGGTTCCTGTACTACTTTGGGACGACTTCAGGGCGACTTGCATTGACTTCAATACAGAAGTCATTTTGCAAGTCACCTCTGAAGTCGTGTGGAGATCGCCCGGCAGAGTCGCGGGACAAGTCGTGCCGCCCCAGTGTGAACCAGGTCTAAAAGGTTACGCACACACATAAAGAACCTTTAATATTATTGGATCCTACAGCTGCACCTCCAGTAATGTGGCGTATCTTATTCAATGAAAGAAGTACAACCAGAGATGTTACACTGGTGAAATGTCAGAAAATCCAGAAGAAGAATTAACTTATACAGACACATCATAAGACAGTGGCAGCCAGTGGTATAATTTTTTGGCAGGGCGGCAAACAATGCACCCACAGCCCCCCGGTCGGTCGGGTCACCCACACCCCTCCTGCTCATTCGCCAGCACCGCACTTACCCCATCTATTGCACTTCCCCCATCCCCTGGGCGATGGGCGGTGGCTTCCCCTGAGTCTCCTCCTCTGCATCAAGCCGGCTTCCACCATTCGTCTCCTCCCTCTGCCTCCTAGGTGGAGAATAGTAGCGCTTCTCTTTTCGGCCAATCGGGTGACTGGTCTCATGACCCGCTTTCCTACATGGCCAGGAGGAGAATCAGGAAGACAATAGCGAATATTCATTCACTATTTTCACACAACTGGGTGGGCTCGGGCACAGTTCTCTGCGCCCAAAGCCCACACTTTTTTGAAGCCTATTAGAGCCACTGCTTCAAAAAAAACAACCCCTTTGGAATCCATGTGTCCGGCGCCCCGTATGTAGATTAGGGGACTAAACACATGGATAGGGGGATTGCGCCCCTGCGCCCTGCATTACGGGCCGTTACGAAACAAAGATGATTACTTCACATCTGTGGGTCATCATTTCTCACAACCCTATCAATGTATGGAAGAAATTAATGCTTCGGTTCCTAAAGGGAACTCTCCAAAAAAGCTCAATTGATCTTCCCCATCCACACTAAATGGTGTGGATAGAGAAATCATCGCTGCCAGCTATTATAGTCAAGCAGCTGCACGGCTGTCTGAATACCTGAACAGTAACTGTCCCTGATAGAATGCAGTCACTGTTCAACTGATAATTTTACACCCAGCTCATTCAATTTTTAAATGAACTTTTGATGAGACGGATGGCGCCAATGGGGCCACCAATGGCTCAAATTGTAGCTGATTCGGCAGGGTGCAGCAGCTCCCAGACAGTACTGACAGGGGGGATTCCTATATCCACTCTATTTAGTATGAATTGGAGAATCTAGTGCTGAAAGAGAGACATCTGAATGTGTATGGCAAGCTTTAGATGAACTCTTCATAAGTGACTAATAAATTAAATCTAGATAACACTTTTTAAAGGCCAAGTTCACTTTTTTCAGAAAATAGTCTATGCAGGCATGGGGCCCCACTAGATATAAGGCCCCTTTCACACTGAGGCGTATTTCAGGCATTTTAGCGCTAAAAATAGCGCATAAATAACGCCTGAAATACTCCTGCCCCAGCATTCTCAATGTGAAAGCCCGAGGGCTTTCACACTGAGGCAATGCGCTGGCGGGAGAAAAAAAAATCTCCTGCAAGCCGCATATTTGGAGCGGTGAAGGAGCGGTGTGTATACCGCTCCTTTACCACTCCTTCCCATTGAAATCAATGGGACACCGCGGTAATACCCGCGGTTTGCGGGCGGTATTAACCCTTTTTCGGCCGCTAGTGGGGGTTAAAACCGCACCGCTAGCGGCCGAATATCGCGTTAAATACGACGGTATAGCGGCGCTGAAAATAGCGCTGCTATACCGCCACCGCACATGCCCGCCCCCAGTGTGAAAGGGGCCTTAGGAAACTGTGCAGCTTTATAAGAAAGCTCATTAGAATTGTATTTTCATGCCTGCAGGCCATTTGGGTCCCCCTGGAAACCTGGCCAAAAAAATCCCAGTTAGCAATCTTCACGTCCTGCCTTGTTAGGAGGTGAATACCATAAAGCCTCATACACACGATCGGATTTCAATCGGACAAATTCGTGGAATTTTGTGCGAAGAGCGTTGGCCGTGAACTTGTTCTGCATACAGACAGCAGAACTTTTTTCAGCCAACATTCACAAAACTACATGTTTTTTCTGCTCTTTAGCGCCACCCTTTGGGCAAAATCTGCTAATGTTGTCTTATGGTTAGCATTGGTTCAGAGCATGCGTGTTTGTACTTTGGATTTTATTCCGACGGACTTGTGTACACACAATCAGATAATCTGACAGCACACAATTGTTGGCGGAAAATCTGATCATGTGTACAGGCTTTTAGACATTCACTCCCAGCATTATAGGAGTAAAAACAATTGTTTTTGCATCCTAGCAACAAGGCAGGTGGGGATTGCTAACTGGTATTTTTTTCATACAGGATTCCAAAGGTATAACAAAAGGTGAACAAACATTTTACAAAGCTATACAGTTTGTAACTTCGGTGACCCATTGAGTGCATAGGCTATTATCTGGAAATGGTAAACTTAGCCTTTGGGGTCTCTATGGTCAAATTTTTTAATTATATATTCACCTTGTAGATTGATTATTTCTAGTCTATTCCTATTGTAGCACCCTCCTCACTCCCCTCTTCTTCAGCTCGTCTGTCTCTTGTCTAGGGGTACCTTCAGAGGGGAAGGGAGCGGGGACACCACGCCTGGCCTTCACCACAGGTGTCAGTGTGATATAAGCAAAGTTCTTTTACCTTCGGGTCAGTGCTGTGCACCTGGAGCCTCCACGGAGAGTTACCTTGAACAATGTCTGTCAGGAATTGAGCCCCACACCATTAAAGTTCAACACTCCTTTATTCTTCTCGAATGAACACTATCAGTTGAACTCCCTTGTAGAAACAGAACAGAAAAGGAGATGTGGATGCGAGTAGGCCCAGACACAATGCGTTCTCCACTTTCCTCCCTGAAAGTGAGTTGCGGTCTCCGAGCGGGGGGGGGGGGGGGGGGGATTTCCTTCCAGGCGGTCTCCGATGAGAGGCTCACCCGTCACTGGCAATATGCTGCACCAGGTCTTCGAGTGAGGAGCTCCCCCCGGTCCATTACGCCTTCCGGATTCGGGTACCCAATCCCTCGCGGAACTCAGTGTTGGGCACTGAGCTCCAGACCTCCATCCGAGTACCTCACCCCAGGCTAAAGGTGCCTGGAATGGAACACGACCTCCGGCTGTCCTCTAGGCCTAGGCCGCCTAGAGGACCGACACGAACCACCGCCCTCAGGCTGAAGGTGCCTGGGACTCGACCTCGTGACAAAGATGGCCGGCCCCTTTATACCCTCTCCCAGCAAGCACGGCGGGTTCCCCACCCCACCATACCGCTGCCGAGGAAGGACAAAAAGGAGGCACAGCACACAGCAATGATTCAACCCCAGCCCAGGGCGACAGCGCCACCTGCTGGGCTGCAGGGAATTACACATCACTGATGTCTCTGCCAAGTTCAAATTACACCCGGGAAAGTACATACCCGCTACACTCTCCCCCTGGTGGTTTGACACTGGTCCCCAGTGTCTGGAGTAAATCATGCCCTCAACGGCTGACATAATCCAATCCAGAGACCAACTAACAATGGTACAAAAATAAAACTTTTAGAAAAAAACTACCCAACTGAAACATTGTGTCTGAGCCCTGTAATAAAAAGGAAATAAAGACAGAAGAGAAAAACAACAGCATTAAACCATAACTTGGAATCACATATTCACATTTTACTTTTCCCACCCATCCTGCCTAAGACCCACCCCATACTTAGTGGTCTCGATGGGATGCTCTCCTGCAGAGGGAAAAGAAAAAGGATTAACACACATAACCCTGACACATGTATTCGTGTGAGGGAAAAGAAACTTCTCCTGGAAGAAATCCCTTTTCTCCAAAGAGTGAGTGCGTGAAAAGTGTTTAACGTTGCGCAACACTGCCACCTGGTGACAGCATCGCGGTAACTGCACTCGTGGAACTTTTCCTCTTCTCTTTGGCCCTATCTACCCAGAGTCAATGATCTCTTGTAGGAAAGGTGAAGAACAACAGGAACAGTCCTTCATTCCTCTGGGCACAAAAGCAACGGGCCCCAGAAAGTTCAGCAGCATAACAAGAACGGAGTCTTTTCTCTCCTACAGGTAAAAACGGGGATGCGGCAGAACAAGTGGCTTCAAGTGTTGATCCATGGTCTCCAGATGATACTCCACATCTTCTCCTTCCTTGCGCCGGATCAACACCTTGTCTGCATGGATGTGCCGTCCCAACATCCACTCTGCCTTGCAGTCTTTAAAACGTTGAGAGGCCTTTGGAGAGCATGCCAGGTACCTGCGGGCGTGGGGAACCTGAAGGTGGGTCCACACAAAGTCATTGTACCAGCGCTCCCGACACACTTCCACCTCATAGAGCAGTTCCTTCGACAAGTATGGATACTCCCATCCGTACTCTGCAGCAACCTTCTGGCCAAATAGGCGTTGTAGTCTCGCCAAAATAGGCATGGTAGCTTTGTCCCCTTCGCCAGGCAAAACTATTGAGTCCGGGTGGCGAGGGACCTTGATCACATCTGATCTGGGCATTGGCGCCCGCAGTAACAGTCTCTTTTCCCCGGTCTTCGGTACAGATGGCACCAGGGATGTAGAGGCAGGCTGGGGACGGGACCTCTCCTCAGGCGCTGGTGCCTCCACCCAGGGTGTACTTTCCCCTGTAGACATGGGTGGATCCCTGGTCCTCCGGAATGAAGCGAGAGGTACTTTGTCCCAGCCCTTTTCTGCAAACAGTTCATCTATTGCAACGTCGTCTCCCATGTCCGAGAGCGACTCTAGGTCAGAGGTGTCACACTCCTCCGCGGGCAGGTAGCCTGTAGTGGAGACTGAGTTTTCACCTCTTCCCACACACCAAATCTCTCCGCCTGGCTTACCTCAGCCTTTACTTGAAGCGGGACGTCCGGAACTCTTGTTGACGGATCCATCCGGGCCGGGCGTAAGCGGGCGAGACGGTCCACCACAACCGCTGGTCGGTGCTACCATACCGGTCTTTCTCGTCGGTGGTGGATGCTGCGAGACAGTGGTGACCGAGTCAGCATCCTCGGATTTCTCCCGTTGAGTTTTCACGACCTCCTCCGCGGTCGCTGCAGTGTGCGCTGGGGTGGCTGTCAAAGCAGTGATTCCTCCTCTGTGAGTGGTGTTGCCTGTAGCACGGCCAGGGTAGATGGTTCTCGGCTTTTCAACCGCCGGATCCACTTCGAACAGGAACTCCCCACAGGCCTCACATCGCCCGAATGGCTTCAGTTGGCACACCAGTCCCGAACAGCCGGGACAAATCACACCCAGGGCCTCAACGTCCGTGCACGAATACAGGGCGAATCGACCCCTTGGCTTTAGCCGGATCCCCGTATCTGTTACCGGAGCAGCAGCAGTCAATGTCATGATGGAAGGGTGAACTGGAATCCACGATGTATGTCCAAACATGGCGACCTGTTGCTGATCCATCGCACACTGCAAAGTTTTTGCTCCAACGTCCCACGTGTAGTCCTTCACACGTATTGGACTCCTCCCCTTTGCTCCAGTTCGCGGGCTTTTCTTCTTTTCTGTTTCTGAGTCACGCCCACGAACTAAGCGATGGGGGTGTGCCTGGTGGCGCAGTGCAAATAGAAACCCCCACGTGTAGTACTTCACACGGCTGAGCTTCCCCCTTTCCTCGCTCTTCTGCGCGGGCCTTTCCCTTCAATGGGTCATGTCCACGACTTCGAGCACAGGGATGCACTTCGGCCAATGAAGGCCTGCCTACTCGCGTAACTCTTCCAGCAGACATGTTCAATTCCGTGGTGCACAAACACTATACTGGACCCGAGCCCCCACGTGTAGCACCCTCCTCACTCCCCTCTTCTTCTTCAGCTCGTCTGTCTCTTGTCTAGGGGTACCTTCAGAGGGGAAGGGAGCGGGAACACCACGCCTGGCCTTCACCACAGGTGTCAGTGTGGTGTAAGCAAAGTTCTTTTACCTTCGGGTCAGTGCTGTGCACCTGGAGCCTCCACCGAGTGTTACCTTGAACAATGTCTGTCAGGAATTGAGCCCCACACCATTAAAGTTCAACACTCCTTTATTCGTCTTGAATGAACACAATCAGTTGAACTCCCTTGTAGAAACAGAACAGAAAAGGAGATGTGGATGCGAGTAGGCCCAGACACAATGCGTTCTCCACTTTCCTCCCTGAAAGTGAGTTGCGGTCTCCGAGCGGGGGGGGGGGGATTTCCTTCCAGGCGGTCTCCAATGAGAGGCTCACCCGTCACTGGCAATATGCTGCACCAGGTCTTCGAGTGAGGAGCTCCCCCCGGTCCATTATGCCTTCCGGATTCGGGTACCCAATCCCTGGGTACCCTAGGATCTCCTTCCCTCGCGGAACTCAGTGTTGGGCACTGAGCTCCAGACCTCCATCTGAGTACCTCACCCCAGGCTAAAGGCGCTGGGATGGAACACGACCTCCAGCTGTCCTCTAGGCCTAGGCCCGCCTAGAGAACCGACACGAACCACCGCCCACAGGCTGAAGGTGCCTGGGACTCGACCCCGTGACAAAGATGGCCGGCCCCTTTATACCCTCTCCCAGCAAGCATGGCGGGTTCCCCGCCCCACCATACCGCTGCCGAGGAAGGACAAAAAGGAGGCACAGCACACAGCAATGATTCAACCCCAGCCCAGGGCGACAGCGCCACCTGCTGGGCTGCAGGGAATTACACATCACTGATGTCTCTGCCAAGTTCAAATTACACCCGGGAAAGTACATACCCGCTACACTCTCCCCCTGGTGGTTTGACACTGGTCCCCAGGGTCTGGAGTAAATCATGCCCTCAACGGCTGACATAATCCAATCCAGAGACCAACTAACAATGGTACAAAAATAAAACTTTTAGAAAAAAACTACCCAACTGAAACATTGTGTCTGAGCCCTGTAATAAAAAGGGAATAAAGACAGAAGAGAAAAACAACAGCATTAACCACTTCAATACCATGCACTTATACAGCTTCCTGCCCAAGCCAATTTTGAGCTTTCAGCACTGTCGCAATTTGAATGACAATTGCGCGGTCATGCTACACTGTACCCAAACAAATTTTTTATCATTTTGTTCCCACAAATAGAGCTTTCTTTCGGTGGTATTTGATCGCCTCTGCGATTTTTATTTTTTGCACAACAAATAAAAAAAAAGCGAAAATTTTTAAAAAAACTAAGTTTTTCTTTGTTTCTGGTAATTTTTTTGTAAATAAGTACCTTTTCTACTTCAATGACGGGCACTGATAAGGTGGCACTGAAGGGCACTGATAAGGCGACACTGATGGGAACCGATGAGGTGGCACCAATGAGGTGGCACTGATGGGCACTGATGAGGTGGCACTGATGGGCACTGATGATGGGCACTGATAGGCGGCACTGATGGGCACTGATATGTGGCACTGGTATGCGGCACTGATGGGCACTCATAGGCGGCACTGATTGGCACTCATAGGCGGCACTGATTGGCACTCATAGGCGGCACTGATGGGCACTCATGGGCGGCACTGATGGGCACTTATGGGTGGCACTGATAGGTGGCATGGACGGGCACTGATAGGTGGGCACAGATTGGCACGGATGGGCATGGATGGGCACTGATAGGTGGCGCTGATGGACACTAGTAGGTGGCATTGGTGGCACTGGTGCCCAGCAATGCCAGCCACCACACATTGTGAAAGTGCCAGTCAGTGCCCATTTGTGGGCACTGATTGGCATATTTTTTTAATGTTTTTATTTTATTTCTTTTTACTACATGTGGATGGCCATGGGGGCCATCCACATGATTGGGGCTTCCCTGGTGGTCCTGGGGGGCTTCCCTGGTGGTCTAGTGTGGGTATCCGAGGGGGGGCTGCGCTGATAAACAATCAGTGCGAACCCCCCCTGTCAGGAGAGCCGCCGATTGGCTCTCCTCTACTCGCGTCTGTCAGACGCGAGTGAGGAAGAGCCGATCAACGGCTCTTCCTGTTTACATTGTGATCAGCCGTGATTCGACACGGCTGATCACGTGGTAAAAAGCCTCCGACGGAGGCTTCTTACCGAGATCAGTGTAGCGGTGGGTCAGACTGACCCACCGCTCCACCGATCGCCGCGATGCGCGCCCCCCCGGGCGCGCGGCGGCTGTTATCCCGCAGGACGTCATATGACGTCCAGGGTGGATAACAGAACCACTTCCCGGACGTCAATCTGCTATTGACTGGGCGGGAAGTGGTTAAACCATAACTTGGAATCACATATTCACATTTTACTTTTCCCACCCATCCTGCCTAAGACACACCCCATACTCAGTGGTCTCGATGGGATGCTCTCCTGCAGAGGGAAAAGAAACAGGATTAACACACATAACCCTGACACATGTATTCGTGTGAGGGAAAAGAAACTTCTCCTGGAAGAAATCCCTTTTCTCCAAAGAGTGAGTGCGTGAAAAGTGTTTAACGTTGCGCAACACTGCCACCTGGTGACAGCATCGCGGTAACTGCACTCGTGGAACTTTTTCTGCAGGGAATTACACATCACTGATGTCTCTGCCAAGTTCAAATTACACCCGGGAAAGTACATACCCGCTACACTATTATTCTCAGCAACCTGGAAGCCTGAAAATTTACTTTGTGAATATCCCCACACATTTACTTCTCTGATTTCTGTGACACATATTCACTATGCCCTGTGAATAGGCACTGCTGTGTCACACATTTCCCAAAGCCTGTCTTCTGAGCTACAGAGGTGCTGAGAAGAGGAGTTTTAGGGGGCGGAGTCAGTGCAGGAATCACTGCTTGCAGGCAGCAAGGTACCATGGGATATATAGTCCTTAGAAATTGAAGGTAAACAGCAGAGGAGAAGCTACAAATCATACAGGGAATCCAGGAAGTTGTGGACAGAGATGACCAATAGACAGACAGCACTAAGAACATGAAAGGAAAATTTTCAAGTATCCTATATTGGATTGTCAAATATAACTATTGTTTGAATTTCTATTACAATGCTGATGTTATAAAACGAAAGTGTGTGCTGTGACCATAGATCTAATTTAAATCCAGCTAATACTTTGTAAACAGTTTTTCTTTTTTGGATAATAATTTTAAATTTTTAGAATAAAAGATGACCATTGTAAGCAGTGCACCATTGTCAGTGTTAAATGTTTTTTTTCAACCCTCTGTTATTTTTGCTGGACAGCTTGGTCTGACTGAGGAAGTTGATGATAACAGACTTACAGGCAGGATCAGCAGGTAATAAAGCTATTTTACATGTAAATTCACAAAAATTAAGTCTGCTGTGTAATTTTAATGACAGGCTGCATCATATATGTCATCTTGTATTTTGCCTGCAGTTCCACTTTAAGCATGACCAGTAAATCATAAATATTGCAACGCTGTTCTGTCCAGTAGGTGGGGCTGCAGTGCCTTCCCAAAATTGCTCCCCTAACTGGTGCCTCTCTAAAAACTATTAAATGTATCCATGTTCACACTCTGTAACTAAGTAAGGGGGCTTCTTTTGTTGTGATGAGATACTTCCACAGTATACTGACCATTGAAAGAGGGCTCAGACATTCCAGGAAAATGCATAAAATGCCAGCTTTGAACTTAGCCCAGGTTCACACTGACAGTGGGAATGAAATTGTGCGAGTTCAGATGAACTTGCACGATTTCATTCCCGTATGTCAGTCCCGACTTCAGGGGCGATTTGAGAGACATCTGTGCGGGTTGCTGAACAGATGTCTATACAAATCGCACCCCGAAGTCGCCAATGGGGATCGGTGCCATGCTGCAAAGTCGGCGTCGCACCGATTCGGAAGCTGCCATTGCCGGCAATAGCTGCCGATTTGACATGTCAAATCGCATGCCAAATTGCTGCACTGTGAACCAGAGCTTAGTGATACAGTTTGTCATTACAACTCAAAGTTTAATTTATGTTGGCGCTATAAAAGTACCTGAAATAAATAAATGTCAACTGCCTTTAAACCATGTTAAGCCATATTTCTTCTCTTCCTCAAAATATACACATTTACACATATGAACAATCTATGCTGATTGCATTGGCTAATCCAGATATTGTACTTTATTGTGGCACTCTTCATCATTCGTCATGTGAACATAGAGCTGGTATACAAAAACAAGAGTAAGGAAGTCTGGAGAAGTGGAGCAGGTACCTATAGCAATGAGATTCTAGTTAATAAATAAATGATCATTGTAATCTGCCTGCTGGGGCTGGCAGCTGGTCTTCTGTATTATAGTACAGTTGTATGGCACCATAACTGTTGAATTTTTTATACTGAGTATACCATCACTGGTATTGGAGATATGAACACACATATACAGAATTATATTCAACTAGGCTTCTCTATGCTGAACCATGCCATGGAAATGTACTCATGGCTGCATTCACAGCAATGCAAACTTAAAAAAATTTGCAACTGGGAAAGAGATTACGTTGTAGTTTCGGGCAGGCATTTATATAGTGCTAACAATTTACACAGCACTTTACATTCACATCAGTCTCTGCCAAGTAAAGATCCTTTTCTCACATGCATACTGTCATGCTTACCCCTAACACAGGTGGTCAGACACAATAGCTAGCTTCTGTGTTCTTCACCTGTAACAGCCCCCTTTTCCAAATGACCAGCAGACCTTCCATTACTCAGTTGCCCCCAGGACTTATACACAATGCTATAGTGCCTGGCTACCACACCAGGGCAGGTGCAAACTGTGCAAAGCAAACAGGTACTTGCATTTGGCAGACAGACAGAGTGATTCAATGACAGTCTAGGTACAAGCCAGGCCAGGCTCAGAGTAGTCGTAGTGGTTCAATCCGTAGTCAAAAGGCAGGAAGAGTTCAGAGATCAGTCAATATATATAATCCAAGGTCATAAACAGGGAAATCCAATCATAGAGCAGACAAACCAGGAGCTTGGAGCATGTGTTACAAACACAATATCACAAGCATGAGACTGTAGGCTTCACTGGCTTAAATCAGGTTTGGTCTCCACCCATCAGTCACCTTGCAGGTGGACAGACAGGGAAAATGCATTATAGACAACCAGGATGCTGGAAACAGCAGCTATGATGGAGTAGGAGCGCTACACGTTCCTGACACATACATGCTATGGCCAATCTGGACAGAAGACCTTAACCTACAGGCATGTCTTGGGAATGGGAAGAATATCACACAATCACCGGAAGAACGTGCAAACTCCATACATATACTACCTTTTTAATGCTAATGTTTTATGGAAGTGGATCTCGTACAGGAAGTGCTAGTTCTCATTCGGCAAGTGCTAATTCCCATGTGGTAAGTGGTGATTCCCTCTTATTTTCATGTGCATGTACAGGATTATGAGCACAGAAGCCTAACTAGATGTGCAAGGGCAAGAATGTGTATACGCATGAGCACACACACAGGGCCATGGGGCATACGAGCTTGCACGAGCACGCCCACGGATTCTGGCATCCATTAGCATATTTAAACTCAAGGTCTACCTAGCCTCAGTGCTGGACTGTCTTCAGATCAAGTTCCTGAAAGTCTGCTTACCTTGTTTCTGACCCAGCTAAGCCTGACATTTTTCTTGGATTACCCCTGCCTGTTATGTCTGCAGCTCATCTCTGTTATTAACCATGGCTTGGACTTCTGACTACAATACTGCCTCCTGACTCAGTACCTCACCGCCAACACATTATAGTCTCCTTCCTGTTTCTGACCTTGAACTTGATCCTACACCTGGCTGCTGCTTAACATAGTTTGTGACCTGACTTCATACTGCCACTGGAAAGACTTCTGTGTTTCCAAGCTCCATTTCACTACTTCAGCTTCCTAGCACCTGCATGTTTCCACTGCCCTAGCAGTTCCTGTTTCCACTGCCCTAGCAGTTCCTGTTTCCACTGCCCTAGCAGTTCCTGTCTCCACTACCAGGGGCGCTTGGATGGGAATTCCGTAGGAGGCCACCCTCATTATCTCGAGCTCCACAGCCAGGTAGGTTACAGCTGGCAGTTTGGGTGGACTGGCCCTTTAAAATGTAATGTTAGTACACTATACAAATGGTTATAAGAGTAGACTTAGAGAGTCACACTTGTAAAAAATAAATAAAATAAAAACTATTATTGCATTCATATAATCACATTAGGGATTATGTATAAAAACTGGAGCAAGGAAATTGTGAAAACTGGATCAGCCGCCCGTAGCCACCAATCTAAATATATTTGAAGTAAACATTTTGCATATACTTTTATCACTTTGTGTTACAAATATAGGCCACCATCCTTCTGCAGCCAGGGTAATAAATAATATTTGATTTGATTTAATGACAGTGTTAAGCTCTAAAAAGGCTATTCTTACAGAAATGAAATAAGAATGTGGATCAAAATCCACAGGCATATCAAAACTGAGTTGATTTCATGGAAATCTCAAATAAAATGCTTCCAAAGAAGAAGGCAGACCATCTGCAGCTTAGCCCCATGACAGAATCATCTACAATTCCAGGGCTGCAAACAGCTGCCATAGAAATATGCAAAAGATGCAGATGCCAACGTAGGCATCCACATGGCACCATATTTGTTACTATGCAGAAATATCAATGTGCAGGATGGTCACACATCACATTAATAAAAATAAATAGTTTTCTTCTGTTACAGCAATATACACTGAATCTGAAATAACTGCTGACTTACATAACATTTGTAGTTCAAGCTGATTTTTTTTTTTCTACTATTACTGTAACAGAAAAAGTTTTGGAAACCAGCCCCGCTAGCTGAAATAATGGATTCTCTGGGCTGTGTGTCCTGCCAAAATCTACAATGCATTTGATTTTGCACATATGACTCATGCTCTGCAACTAAAAAAAATTGAATAATAAACAATGCATTTCTAACATACAAGGCTATACTTATTCCATGACCCAAAGCATGTGAATGACAGGTTCTCTTCTAAAGAATTCCCACATACTGACCAATAAAATAATTATTGTAAAACTGATATTATTCCAATATGTATTAATCTATGCATGAAATATGTAAAGAAAGACATGTTTCTAACATTTAGGCCCCATGCACACAGGGCGTTTTTACAGCTGCGTTTTTTACAGCTTAAAAACGCCTGTCCATGTTTTGTAAACATTTTTTGACCTTTTTTAAAAAAAAAAAAAAAAAAAAATCCCGGAGCTCAAAAACGTAAATCGCTGCGTTTTCGCGGCGTTTAATATCGTCGGGCGTTTTTGCAGCTCAAACCTGGAGCTCCAGAACGCACTGGAATTGGGTTTTTTTTGCAGCTGGAAAACGCCTATGCCACTTGGAGCTCATAAAAGCTCTATGTGTGCATGACAAAATAGAATAACATGGATGGGTGTTTTGCAGCTGTAAAAAAAAACGTCTAACGCTGCTGTTAGCAGCTGCAAAAACGCCCTGTGTGCATGGGGCCTTAGAGACCCTGCACAGAGTAATGATAGCTGCAACCTGATTGGTTGCCATCAACAAAACCTCCACTTCTATTTTGCCATACAGGGATGTTGTAACTTTAAGATATGCATACTTTACAGGGCCCAGGTGATTGTAACTGTCATTTTAAATTTCAACTGCGGCCAAAACAAATTTTTTATTATTTTAGTTTTTTGAATAAAATGGGGAAAGAATAGTAACTTCCCGTTCCAATGGTTTCAATTGTTGATACATGGCAAAGCAACAGGTTCACCTTAATGGGGGCTCCACCAGTAGCTTATAGTTGCCTTCCCTTTACTTCCCTGCTGCGCTGCTCTGCACCCCAAGCCAAGAAAGCCAAACTGAGGTTTGGAGCTTACACAGCACAGGATCACAGTAATGCTGGCCATAAACTATACGAAAAATCGGCCAAAATTCGGTCGTTCAGACAGTTTGTTCGTTTTTCGAACAGTTAATGGGCACAAAATCGATAATCGTTGGGAAGTTTTTAGCCAAAAAAAAAACGAAGGACAAGTTTGGAAATTTTCTGCCGAACAAACGATAAATTGAAAGGTTAATGTGTTTCCCGTCTGAACTTTCTGCACTAGGTATATGTAAAAAAAAACGAACCAAATTTTTTTTTATTTATGTCCACTGAACTATTTATCGGTCATTACTATCGTTTGCGCTCACAGCCGAATGTTCGTTTTTCGAAAGTTCGTTCGGACGATTTTTCGTATAGTGTATGGCCAGCATAAGAATACACCAAGAGAGAAGAGACAATTGCAAATACAAAATTTGAGAAAACTGGTGATTAGCGTGTGCCTTGAACCCAATTCACTTTAGATTCAATAATGACAGTAACCCAACATTCAAAAAGGTGCAAGGTGTTGATTGGGACTGCTTGACCCACTTCCCACAACCAAAAGAGCAATCTCTTGTCTATTACAATGGGCTTTTGGCTGATAACCCACCAAGATCAACTGTCACTTTGATGATATATTCAACAATTCATGAAGTTGTTCAATCCAATCTGCAGCATGTCACCAATGCCAAAATTAGAGTCACCCCCAAATCTCTTCTGAACTTCAGGTATGATCTTTATTACAGCTCGAGTACAGCTCAGATATTGTTTGAGTGGCTTCCCCTCTGCACCATGACCACAAAGGGTTGCTCACTCGGCAGTGCCGCCATTCAGAGGGTGCCTTGAATCCCTTTTCAATGAATACAAAGCAATCGCTGATTGGACGAGATGGTGGGAGTGTCATGGTCTGGGGCGGCATCAGTGCTGCCGGCACTGGGGAGCTACAGTTCAGTGAGGGAACCATGAATGCAAACATGTACTGTGACATACTGAAGCGGAGCATGATCCCCTCTCTTCGAAGACTGGCTGCAGGGCAGTATTCCAACATGATAACAACCCCAAACACACCTCCAAGATGACCACACTGCCTTGCTAAAGAAGCTGAGGGTAAAGGCGATGGACTGGCCAAGCATGTCTCCAGACCTAAACCCTATTGAGCATCTGTGGGGCATCCTCAAAAGGGAAGGAGCGCAAGGTCTCTAACATTCCGCAACTCAGTGATGTCGTTATGGAGGAGTGGAAGAAGACTCCAGTGGCAACCTCTGAAGCTCTGGTGACCTCCATGCCCAAGAGGGTTAAGGCAGTGCTGGAAAATAATGGTGGCCACACAAAATATTGAAACTTTGGGCCCAATTTGGACATTTTCACTTAGGGGTGTGCTCACCTTTGTTGCCAGCGGTTTAGACATTAATGGCTGTGTGTTGAGTTATTTTTAGGGGACAGCAAATTTACACTGTTATAAAAGCTGTACACTCACTACTTTACATTGTAGCAAAGTGTCATTTCTTCAGTGTTGTCACATGAAAATGTATAATAAAATATTTTCAAAAATGTGAGGGGTGTACTCACTGTTGAGATACTGTGTATATATATATATATATATATATATATATATATATAGATATATAGATATATAGATATATATATATATAGCGCCCCTTTACTTTTCAGGGGTGTTATGCGCCTAAATTTAGGGGTTGGTCTGAGCTGGTAGTCAGGCTGGGACCGCTTTTATTGTTAGGTATTTGATTCTGCCTATGTGATGCTGCCTGGTGTATGGTTCCCTGTGGCCTGTAGGTGGCACTGCCATATCAGGTCAGGGTTGAGCCATGGGTGGCATTGCTGCGCCTTAGGGTGTCCTCTCTCGGCAGCGGTACAGTGGGCGTAGTCGGCCTGCTGTGCAGGCCGGGAGAGGGTACATAAGGGGCAGACGCCATTTTTTAGGGGAGTGTTGGGGAGGAGGAGTGTTGGAGTGGAGGAGCCGGAGGGGTGAGCCCCTCAGGGGGTGCGATGACTGGCCGAGGAGTCTCGGGCACCTTTGGCCAGAGGCTGCAGCGTTCCAGGTAGGCCCAGTACCTTTAACTGGGTCTACAATTCGCCCATTGGGGTCCCAGGGTGCCCAGGTGAGGGTACCCGCTCTGACCAAGAGGAAGCCAGGGGAGGATCGGTGCCACAGAGGAGATGAGTGATGGAAGATCGCTGTCTCGGGAGAGGCCTGGTGACCTGTCAGAGGGAAGGATTCTTTACTCCGGAAAGCTAGCCTGTAGAGTGCCCATTGGCATTGTCTTGTTCTTTGAATTCTACAGAGGTTAGAGGATCTCCTGGACCCGTCCCTGGAGGGGATAGGGTGAAGAACTGTTCGAGCTCCACACCAGATGCTAGGACTGTGAGAGAGGACTATCCGGGTGAGCTAAACTCACTCGGGATCAAGTGGCGACGAAGTTACTAGTTGTGCTCGGACCTAATCCCTCACACTTATTCTTTCTTTCATCCATCTGTCTCTGTCTACTACGCAGCAAATAGAAAATAAATTCTCTGTTGGAGATAGTGTTTTTGGACATTGGCCTTCTTTGGGGGGAGAAATAGAGACTTGTCCCCATACGCTGGGGATGAGAACCAGTGGAGGAAGGTAACTCGCTGCAGGACCCAAATTTTGTGAACACCGCTCAACCTCTTCAAACAGGAGGGTACGGGAATATAGCACGGTGTGCCTTGACTTGCAAGTGAGCCAGGCAGGAAAAAGGCCCGTGTGATATAGAATATATATATATATATATATATACGCACATACACACATACATACATACATACACACAGTTGCAAAAAAAAGTACGTGAACCCTTTTGGAATGATATGGATTTCTGCACAAATTGGTCATAAAATGTGATCTGATCTTCAATTAAGTCACAACAATAGACAATCACAGTCTGCTTAAACTAATAACAAACAAAGAATTAAATGTTACCATGTTTTTATTGAATACACCATGTAAACATTCACAGTGCAGGTGGAAAAAGTATGTGAACCCCTAGACTAATGAGACCCCAAGAGCAAATTGGAGTGAGGTGTCAGCCAACTGGAGTCCAATCAATGAGATGAGATTGGAGGTGTTGGTTACAGCTGCCCTGCCCTATAAAAAACACACACCAGTTCTGGGTTTGCTTTTCACAAGAAGCATTGCTTGATGTGAATGATGCCCGCACAAAAGAGCTCTCAGAAGACCTGCGATTAAGAATTGTTGACTTGCATAAAGCTGGAAAGGGTTATAAAAGTATCTCCCTGTTAGCGAATCTACGATACGTAAAACACTAAACAAGAATGGATTTCATGGGAGGATACCACAGAGGAAGCCACTGCTGTCCAAAAAAAACATTGCTGCACGTTTAGTTTGCACAAGAGCACCTGGATGTTCCACAGCAGTACTGGCAAAATATTCTGTGAACAGATAAAAACCAAAGTTGAGTTGTTTGGAAGAAACACACAACACTATGTGTGGAGAAAAAGAGGCACAGCACACCAACATCAAAACCTCATCCCAACTGTGAAGTATGGTGGTGGGGGCATCATGGTTTGGGGCTGCTTTGCTGCTTCAGGGCCTGGACGGATTGATATCATCGAAGGAAAAATGAATTCCCAAGTTTATCAAGACATTTTGCAGGAGAACTTAAGGCCATCTGTCCACCAGCTGAAGCTCAACAGAAGATGGGTGTTGCAACAGGACAACGACCCAAAGCATAGAAGTAAATCAACAACAGAATGGCTTAAACAGAAGAAAATACGCCTTCTGGAGTGGCCCAGTCAGAGTCCTGACCTTAACCCAATTGAGATGCTGTGGCATGACCTCAAGAAAGCGATTCACACCAGACATCCCAAGAATATTTCTGAACTGAAACAGTTCTGTAAAGAGGAATGTTCAAGAATTACTCCTGACCGTTGTGCACGTCTGATCTGCAACTACAGGATACGTTTGGTTGAAGTTATTGCTGCCAAAGGAGGTTCAACCAGTTATTAAATCCAAGGGTTCACATACTTTTTCCACCTGCACTGTGAATGTTTACATGGTGTGTTCAATAAAAACATGGTAACATTTAATTATTTGTGTGTTATTAGTTTAAGCAGACTGTGATTGTCTATTGTTGTGACTTAGATGAAGATCAGATCACATTTTATGACCAATTTGTGCAGAAATCCATATCATTCCAAAAGGGTTCACATACTTTTTTTGCAACTGTGTATATATATATATATATATATATATATATATATATATATATATATATATAATGTATGTGTGTGTGTGTTTTAGCAGATGTGACTTAAATTTTTAAAAAGTAGCATTTTTCTGTTTTAGAACATTTAGTCCTTGTCTGAAAATAGCCTGTCTTTTCAAGAGGACACTTTACTTGCTCAGACACAATGCTGTGGGCAGGCTATTGTCTGTATTGCTGATGCACCTGCAGTATTATTTGTAACCATAGCAGTGTTCTATGCATTGGAGAACATCAGGGTTTGAGATGCGGGATCAGTTTCCTCTCTTTGTCTCCAGCGAGGTATGTCACAGCTGTTTATGTCTGCACACTGACTGTCAGATCTTTGGCAAATAAATGTGTCTGGAGATGATCACTGCAAAGAACATTTTTAAACATTTTTTTTTGCAGAATAATTATTTTCCCCTAAAAAATATTGTTTTTAATTCCTTTCTGTGCCAAGTTAAATAATTACTATTCCTGAACATGTAGATGGCTTAACAAAGACATTTAAAAGGGTAAATACATGCAAAGCTCCTTTATTTTGGGGAGCTAAAAATGGCTAAATCACCAATTTGTTTTTTTAGTATCTCGAGCTCCAGCCATAGGATCTCTGCACCTAAATGACCATCTCTGTCTACTGGTCAAAGTAATTACAAGAGGGATTTAAAAGAATATCTAAACCCAAAAACACAATTCTATTATAGTGCAGGTTACCATACCTTAGACATGGTGGCTGCATACATTTCTGGTAATCCTGTACATAATGTACTTCTTGTCCCTGGGTGTCTACGCTCACTCCTCCACTGGAAGGAGCCACAGTTGTCACCCAGGTTAGACTACAAATATGTATGTCATCTTTCATTTCCATTACATGGTGGGGGGGATTAGTATTACAGAACAAAGATAACATGTTTTTATTTTCATTTCAGCTCACGGGTAGTGACAAGGACACCTCATTCCTGACAAGATAAACAGGTATTTCTATACTTACTGAAAATGAAAACTAATGTAGTCACCACATGTCTCATAAACAGCCCATTAGTACATTATTGGGTTTAGTTATCCTTTAAGATACCCATTGACATTAGATGACAGCACTCCTATTGGGCTATTTTTGGCTGGATCATGCATTGATCTAATGTCTGCAGGGAAAACCTTGAAAGTCTGTAACATACACAAGCCAATCAGGATTAGCACCACTTTTAGCTGCCCCTCTTACATTACAGTTTACCTTTTCCAGGCTTCATGTTTGTTGGTGTAGAGAGGGGAGAGGATGAGGAGTCATTTATCATGGAGACGAACTATAGAAATCAGGGATGGCTTTTAGACTTCCTGATTATTTTCCTCCTTGATGGGATCCTTTCAAAAGAAGAGGTTAGCAATGGTAGCCTCCATACTTACTTTGGCTAGGTTTCCTTAACGGGGAACTTCACTCAAAAAGGGAACGTTCCGCTTGTTTGCATCGTCTCCCCCCCCCCCTCCTCTGCCAGTCAGCACTTTTTGGAGGAGGGGAGCATTTCTTCACCACAAGGCTTCACCGCCAGTTTCCCGTAGTTAGGATGCCAGTGCTTGGACCCCAACTGACTGAAGAATCAGCTCGGGTGAGCGCAGTGCTGGATCCTTGGAAAGGCAAGTGACCTTTCCCTTAGTCACGATGGCGGCGCCAGCACCTAATAACCGATTAAAGAAATGGCTTGGGTGAGGACATCGCTGGATGCCTGGACAGATAAGTGCCCTAATATTATAAGTCAGCTGCTACAGTAGGTGTACCTTCTGACTTTTAATTTTTGGCATGGAGACTAGAGTATAACTAAAGGCTCCCGCATGATAATCGAGAAAAAGTACCAAAGCCAGTTACTGTGTGAAGCACAAGCCTCAAAGTAAACAAAATGTGGTGCGTTCTCTATTCAATGCACCGCACTTGCATGGAGCTTTGAACATGGGAGAGCAGATGCTCCTTTGATGATGGGGGCAAGCACCCAATGACTGGAGCGTCCTAGCAACAAGGTAGGATGTGGCAATGCTAACCATTAGCCAGGCTTCAGGGAAACGGTCTACTATTATTATGCTAGGTTATTTAATGATTATTTACTGAAGTGAGGATATGAAGGACAACCCCAAAGCCTGAACCTCCAAAAGTAAGTCAGCAGTGGAAGCTCCCCTAAGAAAGGGGCTGCTTCTTTACTGAAAAAGTTGTTCTAAACTGAACAGATAACATAACACCTTGTATTTTTATTGCAAGCAAAGTATTTCATAAAAGATTAATTGAGAAGACAGCTATAATGAGGAATGCAATGTGCTTTGTTCTCTGAGACAGCATAATATTTTATTGGTTTATCTATATATTAGAATTTATTGGCTGAAATATGCTGGCTCTGGTTGCTGCTTATCACAGAGAGGAACTATAGGAATTGGAGCTGAATTTTACATTTTCCAATCAATTTTTCTCCTTAGCAGGTTTTTTATTCTTACACGATCCAGCCGTTACTTTTGAGCAGAAGGGATTGGAATGATATCCACACAGTTGCTGAGTAATTGATTTTTTTTTATAGTGTTTCAAAGATGGCAGCAAAACCACGCACTGCAACTGATTTTCCTTTAAAAGAAACACATACTGAGAAAAAGAAAAAAAAAAAAAGTTGGTTACCATTGCTGACCTCCTTCTGAAAATAATATTCGACTGGCTGTGATGCTGATCCAATGGCTTAAATATTTTCAAGAAAAAAAAAATGACCTGGAACAAGTATGCACATTGGAGAGACTGAATGAGGCCAAGATCCTTAGGCTCCTTTCACACCAGATACGCCTGTTCATTTTTTCAGGTGGATTTCACAGAAGCTCTATTTTAGTCTATGGGCAGGTGAAACACACATGCAACCATCTATTTCCGATTACGTCCAAGTCAACGTAGGTCCTATAAAAAACAGAAAAGGTCTACCTCCTTTTCTGTTTTTTTTTTTTTTAGACATAAATGTGACAGATTTGAGGTAGTTGAATGCAAGTAGACTTACATCTACCTACCCATAGAGGACCTATAGAACCTAACATGGGTTGGCCAGTGTCACTAAATGATATCCTTATACCCTGTAATCTACAGTATATTACATTAAATTGTTTGAGGTTTTTTTTTTGGCCTCCTGGAAACGTCCTCCATGAGCTCCTGGACCTCTCCTTTTCTTCCTAGCTTCCCTTTATTTGGAACAAGCTATGCACATTAGTTGTTTTCATGTGCATTGTTCTGGGCACACAACCAATCCCATAGTCTATAGTCCCCAGTCCATCTCAGGGAAGGATGGCCAAGTTCCTACATACAGTGGGACTATAGAGAATAAACCTATCCACCCTCTAACAGGAAGTCAGATCACAGCCGCAAAAAAGGGAATTTGGAGATTTAGGGGAGGCTGGAAGCAATAGAATTAACTTGAGTTAGAAATACATACTAGAATACATTTTGTATAACTCTCATGCCCTGTACACACGATCGTTTTTTCAGATGAAAAAAGTCTGCTGGACTTTTTTCATCGGAAAAAACGATCGTGTGTGGGCCCCATCGGACTTTTTTCCATCGGTGTTAAAAAATAGAACATGTTTTAAATTTTTCCGATGGAAAAAAAACCTATAGGAAATTCCAATCGTCTGTGTGGAACTCCATCGGATAAAAAACCCACGCATGCTCAGAATCAAGTTGACACAAGCTCAGGAGCATTGAACTTCATTTTTCTCGGCTCGTCTGAGTGTTTTACGTCAACGCGTTTTGGACGGACGGAATTTTGTCTGATGGTGTGTAGGCACTGATGAAAGTTTACTTCATCGGAATTCCAACGGAAAATTCCATCGGAAATCCGATCGTGTGTACAGGGCATAAGGCTGGGTTCACATATTTGCGGTGCAGTTTGCAGTTTGGTGTCCTGTGCGTTTCTGTTCACTGCTTCAGGTTGGGATTCAGCTGCAAATTTTACCTGAATTCGCACCTGAATCGGACCCAAAAACGCACAGGACCCTTTCAATACCGCACCGCAGCCGCCCCAGACATGTGTGAACCAGCTCCATTGAAACACACGGTTAAAAACGCATTCAATTTGCATATATGTGAACCCAGCCTACGAGGGCAAAACTGAATGTCACAAAAATGTGTAGCACCATTCTGATTCGTCAGGGGATCTCTGTTTACAGATCCCTTGCTAATCAGAATGGATATGACTGGTTTGAAAGGGCACACTTCATCCAGGTTCAGAAAGTGCTAAAACTGTGGATTCAGGGCAGCCAGGGAACTAGAATTTACAGATGGAAGGGTCAGCAATGGCAGGCCCCCATACTTCTTTTTAAAAAGGTCTTCTCTAAAGTCTGGGATATTGACTTCCAATATGTGACTTATGTCGCCTACACACGATCGGAAATTCCAACAAGAAAAGTCCGATGTGAGCTCTTGGTCGGAAATTCCGACCGTGTGTAGGCTCCATCGGAATTTTTCTTTTGGAATTTCCGCCAAGAAAAATTTGAGAGCTGGTTCTGAAATTTTCCGACAAGAAAAGTTCTTGGAGGAAATTCCGATCGTCTGTATGCAATTCCGACGCACCAAAAACCACGCATGCTCGGAATCAAGTCGACGCATGCTCGGAAGCATTAAACTTGATTTTTCTCGGCTCGTCGTAGTGTTGTACGTCACCGCATTCTTGACGGTCATAATTTGGTGTGACCATGTGTATGCAAGACAAGTTTGAGCCAAGATTCCGTCTGAAAAAAATCCACGGTTTTCTTGTTGGATTTTCCGATCGTGTGTACGCGGCATAACAATGCACTGAAGAGAGAGGATGGATAAGTATGACAAACCTGGAGCCTGCTCCTCCAAAAATGAGCCGGCAATGGGAGCTCCTATATTTCTGTCCTGGTTTCTTTTAAAAGAAAATCATTCTTACATAAACCGGTAACATTACAGCTCCTGTTTCTAATGCACAGATGGATTCAGAAAATGGAAATAATGGGGAATGTAACATCCCTTGTTCTCCAAGGTAGCATTATGTTTTACTGGTTAAAATATGCTATCTCTGCCCTTTAAAATGTTGGCAAATATAAAAAAAATAGATATCAGTAGCTGCAGGAATGATTTGTAGAGATGCCGAAGAAATGGGATGACTATGGAAATAACCCCCTTTATCAGACTCAGACAAATTTAGTCTCTGTGTGGGCCTGGCATCATCTGTGACTACTCGTCTAATGTTTGGAAAAAGGTTTGATTGGAAACATCTGTGTGATTTCCCCTTAATACGACAAGATATCTTTAGTATATTTAGCCCTCTGTAGAGGGAATGGCTGCTTGCTATGGAGCGGACTATCTCCGGCCTTATCTGGGCCTCATGTTCTGAGCTTGTCTCCAGCATCAATAGTAAACATACAGCTGGGTTGTAGCTGACCAATGTCTTCTGAGGACACTCCAACAGCACAACAACATGTTTTTTCATTTCGTCCTATAATCATTTGGTCAGTATGGTTACACAATTTACTGAATCGCTCACAGTCCCTTAAAGTGGACCTTTCATTAAGTCTGAGTAAACTCCTGATATGCCCCAATATACGGCAGCAACAGTATTATTCGTTAAAGCAATATTTTTTTTATAGGAACATGGAAAACTGTTTTTTTTTTGTTTTTTTTAATCCCCTCTTAACTTCTCTGGATTATACTGCAAAAAAAACAACAACATACTCATGTGTCCAGTGAATACAGCATTGTCCTGCTGCAAACCTCTGATCCACATGCTGTTTACAGCATCATTCTCCATCTTCTTTACATCGTCAGGGCTGTCTTTTTTTTTGGGTTCTTGCAACCAGCTTCCTAATAACAGGTACCATCATGGCTGCAAAAACCAGGGAGAGGCACCTGGGCCCCTGGTGATATTCAGTGGTGCATGCGCTATAGAGTACCCTAAGGTTCCTGGGATGTGTGATTTCAGTATCCCAGGAGGCTGGAGGCCATCATTCTCACCTAGACGAGAAACCTGTAAGTGCTGGGAGGGGGACAAGAAGAAAAAAGCTATTAAAAAATAAAAAAATAATTAAAAATCAATTATAAAAATGTAATAAAGTAAATAAAAAAAAAAAAGATAAGTGGAACTAAAGGCAAAAAAAATCTTACCTTAAATCCAATAGTCCGATACCTAAGACCCCTGCATGTTTTCCCCAGCTTCTTCCAGGTACTAGTCTTTGCCCATCTTGATAGACCAGCACAGGATGACGTCACTCCTGTACATGCTCAGGTGTACAGTCATACTGGCAATTTTCTTGCATCCGCAGCTCATTGTACATTCTACAGAAGATTGTGAACAGACAAGTAAGAGTATTTTATTGCAGCATGCCTGTTTGCATATTTTATTTTTCAAGTTCCACTTAAAGAACTAAATAAATAAAAAAAAATTAATATATATTTATTTTAAAAGAAAGATATTTAAAAAAAACTAATAAAAATAAATTAATGTATGTAGCACCCTCCTAGATAGGTTGTTGGGTAAATCAAGTCTTGACTCCTCTGTAGTCAGTGGAGCATTGTTGATTGCCTTTAGCTGTTCTGGTTTTCACAGGCTGCAGATTGGATTGCTCTCTTCTGCTTTCTAGAAAATTGTGGGTTGTTCTGAAACATAGATGTTGAGCAATGCAAATAAGCAACATTAATAATTATACTGTTTCAGCCATTGCTGGGAGAGGTGGCCCAGGTGGTGGCTGGAAGGGGGTATAAATAGTCTGAATTGCAGAACAGCAGGGGCTACCTGCCAAGGGATTCCAACTGTTCAGATAGAGGGAAGCCACCTCAAGCCGCTGTTCATTAAGATTCCAGCTAGGGCTGGTTGGGGGGGACCTATACTCATGTCTCTTTGAAGTTACTTTAGCTCTGCTCAAAAAAATCATGTCAGAGGAGTTTCTGGAGAGTTTTGAGTGGAGTGTTAACCTCTCCCTTACTGGAACATGTTCTGCTGGTATTGGAAGGAAGCATTCAGTTACTCAAAGGATATTGTGAGTACTGATCTGACCTGGGATTTTCTCTTTTGTGGCTGAGCACTATTGGGATCACTGGGCCATATAGTTCTTCACCAGAGAGGTACGACCAGTCCCCTCTAGTTAATAAAGGCTGTTTGCTAAGCCTGAGCAAAGTAGTTTCTCCTTAGAAACAGTATAAATCTCTCCTGAGAGATTTATACTATCAGCCTCTTTAGTGTTATCATGGTAGAACTATCTTTTAAACTGGAAGTTAGTAGTTCCCCTCCTGGGGGACTGTTGTGGTGTGCCTAGCTGACTCTTCACTACTCTGGAGAGAACCCTGGAACCAAATCAGCAGGCCCTCGGGGGGGGGGGGGGGGGGTGAGCGCCACACTTGGGGGCTCATCTGGGATTCCTATGTTCTACAAGGAAATTACCAAGACAACACCCAAAACCCACAACTGCACTTCTCCCTCTTTGCCAGCATGGTCGGTCTGCATGCTACTTGGCTGGGGGGGGGGGGAACCAAACAGAGAGGAGTTCACAGCCAGCTCTTCCAGCCACTCAGTACTTCAAGCGGTTGGGAGAGGGGAGGGTGACAAGACGAGGGAAGAGGGCAGTTGGGGAAGAGAGTGCTCGGCTGCATGTATAATCGTGAGAAAGAATGGGGTGTAGGAGTGCAATGATGAAAAGTGGGCAGGGAGGGTCAAGGTCCACTTTAAAAGGCAGTCTTTGAGCTCCATTCAAATGACTCTCCAGGCTGAGATGATGTTATCAGTCTGCTGCAGGCAGGGAGAAGCATTTTTTCAGTCTCCTCTCCTGGGAGCTTGTTCACACCATACCCCTTGAGCTCATTTTTCTGAACATCACCGTACTGTTCAGTGTAAACAAGGCACATAGAAAAAAATTGTTCACATAATCAATGTGTGAAAATGTTCAGAAAAATGCAACGCAAATGTTATGGTTTGAACAAGTAATGATATGACGGTTACATTGTAACAAGCCACAGGTGAGAGGCTAATCTGCGTCAGACTTTCGTGAGCACAGCTAAGAACTGCACAGACACCAGGATTTACATTTAGCCCAGGATGTAGATGTGACCCTGGGTAAAGCCTGAACTAAGATGACACAATTCTTTTCTTCTTGTTAAAAAAAAAAGATGACAATTCTTGTGAAGAAAAAAAGCAAACGATGGCATTGTCAGGGGAGGACTATGATCTCTGAAAGAGGCCATAAATGAAAAAAAAAAAAAAAAAAAAAAAAAAAACCATATCTAATGCAAGGTCCACTTCAAGGCGATTCTCCCAACTTCAACCATCGCTTGTGATTATCCCTACTAGTGTGATCGGATCCTTCCCCTGTCCATGGAGCTCACGATCAAAAGTACTACACATACTTCATTACCAGCAATGGGCAGAGACTGTGGTGGGTCCTGACATTGGAGCACATTGTGCACAGGCATTGCTCTCTGCTCTCTGCCCCAAGGATGAAAGAATCAGAACTGACAGATCAGTACATGTGTTCCATCGCTCACAGCTGGAAGGACCTGATTCTCTATTATTGTACCGCTCCAGCACATTAGTGAGGTTACAATTTGTTTTTAACCAAAGCAAAACATTTGAAAAAGTTAGAACAGCTTGTGCTTTGCCTTAGGAGCTTGTATATAATGCCATGTGAGGTCAGTGTGCGTGACACATTTGTTATGTGTTTACCATGATTACATTGCATTGTAATCAAGTAGCTGGTATAGAGGAATAACAGCTGACTAGGATTAGGTTGAACCACTGTATTGGCCTTGGGTTGGGTTCATGCATTTTGTTACATGGGTTGTGCATTCATTCCCAGTGGCACCCCGACTCGCAAAGGCTAAAATGAGGGAAAATCAACTGATTATATTTGACGGTTGAGTACAATAGCGCTGCTTAACAGTGACTGCATCTTACAGGATAGTCATCATGTGGCCACCTGGATCAGTCAATTTTTTTAAATTGAAAAAAGTTGTTTGCGCCCAGTGTGATTACTTAATACATAGAGCTGCACTTATTTCACATCCCAATATAAAGATGAACAAAAAAATATATACACATACTGTAGAACAGGGGACTCCAAACTTTCTAAACAAAGGGCCAGTTTACTGTCCTCCAAACTTTAGGGGGGCCAGATATTGGTGTCAGTAGAAAGAATAGTACCCCGTCATTGGAACTGGGAGGAATAGTATCCTATTAATGGTGTCAGTGGAAGGAATAATACCCCATCATTGGTGTCAGTGGAAAGAACAGTACCTTATCATTGGTGTCAGTAGGAAGAATGGTGCCACATAGTCGTGTCAGTGGGGGGAAGAATATCTCACATCAGCGAGTGGAATAGTGCCCCAAGCGTCAGATAAAGGCAAACAAAGGGCCGCATCTGGCCCCCGGGCTGCAGATTGGAGACCACTGCTGTAGAACAAGTGCGCTACCAGATAAATAACTAAATTAATAAAATAAGTGCTAACAAGTGTGTTTTTTAGCACTTATTTTTTTATTTATCCAGTAGCGCACTTGTTCTATGGGTATACATTTTTTAAATTGACTTTTGTCACGCAGGGTCACCCACACTTTGAACTTTGGCCAATTCAAAAGAAATCGCCCAAAATGTAAGCTGTCTATGATCATATACCTGATGAAGGGGTCCTGCGTCACTCCGAAGCATTGCCCTCTCTTGTTTGTGATGTGATCATACTTTAATAAAAAAAAACTTTGGACTCAACTTGAAGATCTAGGGTGTGCTGGCAAATATCTCCATTGGGATCTAGCAACACCTACCCTCACCCACATCATATCCTTGTTGTCCACTTTCCATGTTCATGCCCCAGTTGCTTGGGGAAAAGGGGGGGTGGGCGATGGAGTGCCCCAACTACACGGACGTAGCTGCTTGGAAAGGGCAGAAGTGTGAAAGCCTCCATCTTGGCGACCGGTGGACTAATAAAGGCGTCAGCACAGCCACTGCCATTTTGTTGACTGGCCGGTCTGGATCCAGGGGGTGCTATACCCCTTCCTCACAGCCATGGAGCAGTGTCACACACCGGGGGGGGGGTGTTGAAAGTTCTGCTGCCACCATCTTAGTAACTGGTAGACTAACGAGGGAAGAAGCACAGCGGCTGTCGTTCTGTTGACTAGCTGGCCTGGATCCAATGGAAACCATACTACTCCCTGGAGCAGCCTTACACACACGGGGGGTTAAAAGTTCTGCCGCCCCCATCTTGGTGCCTGGCAGACCAATGAGGGAGGAGGAACAGTGGTTGCCATTTTGTTGATTGACCGGCTGGATCCAAGGAACCCATTCCACTCCCTGGGTTCCATGGAGCAGCCTCACACACCGGCAAAGGAGGGGTCGGGTTTGAAAGTTCTACCGTCTGTAGATATCTGTTCTCCAACACATTACTTTGTAAATTTGGAAAAAAATAGCAGTGGCCTTTAATAACAATGGTAATACAGCTGTATTGTGTGCATGGCAAACACTACGGCTGGGTTTCCACATATGTGACTGCGGTTTGCAGTCCGGAGCATTTTTGTGTTCACGGTTCAGGTGCAAATTTCTACCTAAACCAGACCCATAAGCACACAGGACCCTATTCAAGACCGCACCGCGGCTGCCCTCCACTTGTGTGAATCGGCTTCATTGAACATTCACACGTTATGCGAATTGGATGCAGTTAAAAAACGCATATATGTGAATTCTGCTTTTTTTACATTTCCGATTGACCTCATGTGCGCCAGATGCGCAAAAACGCCCCGGTCTGCCCTACAACACGTGCGCACATAGCGCTGGCGTTGTGTGGAATAGCGCAGTGTGACACATTCAAACGCGCATTGAACTTTGCAAATAAAAGGCAGACGAATCGCTGGCGCCTAGGCGTAAAACAAATGGCAGATGGCCCCATTCCATTGGCTCATTGTTGGGATGAATGAAGTAGAATGTCTGCAGATAGTTATTCTTTATTGTACCCCAGGAGCCGTATGGAATCTTCCTCATCCCCCTTCCTATAGGAATCCAGTCCGCCGTACACACACCATGTGACCGGGGAAGTCGCCGTCACCTCGCTCCTCGGGGTATCTGAGGTCTTCCGAGGAAAGTGATCACAGCGTCTCACATCTGCTCTCCGCACGCCAGCAGCCCATTGGACAGTGTCACAGTCCCGGCTTCTGATTGGACGGCACAGCAGACGAGCCATAACTCGCTGCTCTCGGCTCGGGTGTGCGGGGAGTCCGCACTTTTCCATGTTATAGTGGAGGAGTGTGGCGTAAGGACACAGTCGGCGCTGCTTGTTGGTTCCAGCCAGCCGGAGCATCTGACGGGGGCGGAGCGCTCCGTGTGTGAGTAGTGTCAGGCTGCCTCGGGCTGTGAGGGGGACACAGGGGCGGAGCTGGGACACGTTGGGGCGGAGCTGGGGTGAGGTGGAAGGCGGCATCCCCGGCCTCTCTGTAGACGCGCGTGCTTGTGGCTTGTCTCTGGCAGCCGCTGGGTGGTGCAGCGTTGATGTCATCAGCTCACCGCCGGGGTGTATGATAACATTCCCACATGGCTTGTGTCCTCTCACATCCCTCACCACGCTACAACTCTTAAAGGGTAACTTCACCTTTTCACATACAATAAAACATTGAACTAACTTCAATTTTCCTGGCCACCCCTCCAGACCCCTGTAATGCCCCTTGCTGCTTAGCCATACACCACATTACACAGCCCCAGAATGAGTATCTATTATAATGCTTCAAATGGCAATCCTTCATTGGTCAGCATAACCATGTGACTAAGTTGACCAATGAGAAGTGCTTGTTTGTTCTGGGGCTCTTACCTGATACGCTTCTTATTGGCCAGAAAGGTCACGTGACCATGCTGACCTATGAGAAGTGCTTCCTTCTTTTGAGGTACCCTACCTGAAGAAGCCTCAGATACGCTTCTTATTGGCCAGAAAGGTCATGTGACCGTGCTGACCTATGAGAAGTGCTTCCTTCTTTTGAGGTACCCTACCTGAAGAAGAAGCATCCAGTACGCTTATTGGCCAGAAAGGTCACGTGACCACACACCGACTAATGAGAAGTGCTTCTTTCTTCTGAGGCACCTTACCTGAAGAAGAAGCCTCAGATACACTTCTTATTGGGCATTAAGGTCACATTACCATGCTGACCAATGAGAAGTGCTTCTTTCTTCTGAGGCACCTTACCTGAAGAAGAAGCCAGAGACACGCTTCTCATTGGTCAAAACGGTCATGTGGCTGCACTGAACGCTACACAACAGCACATGGCATCACGGCCACTATGTGCAGCAATGTTCTGGGAGTGTCTAGGATATCATTTTCCCCTGAAAGGTGAACTTATCCTTTAAAGCTGAAAGTATAACTAAAGGCAAGTTATCCAAATTTAGTTTTGGATAGATTGTAGAGGGATTAAAAACTCCTGTCAGGTTTTTATTGCTGTCTGTGCCCCTGTTAGGAAGCCTCTCTGCTTGTCCCATGACATTTATCTCCAAGAATGAAAGTGAAAGAAAATCCTAAAATTCGGGTTGTCACCAGAAGAGGAATAGAGGGGAAATCCTCCAATGGGGACACTAGTTTTGGAGACTACCAGGGATTCCCTCACTTTGGAGGGTTTCCCTCTTATTTCCTGTTGTGGCTATGGGACAGGAAGTGAAGGGAAATGGGACACAGATGGCAAAACAAACTGACCGGGGGTTATAACCCCCCCTTATCCTATTCAAAATGGGAAAAGAGTTTGCCTTCCGTTTTATTTGAATGCCAGGTATGACTTTCATTGCATAATTATATTAGTCCAGCTTGGCACAATGTAAGTATGGATGTCTCATATCTGACAGACCTCTGGGGAAGCTGATAACCAGTGTAGTAGTTGACACTACCACAGTGATAGCAGTGATCTTCTAGGTCCTGTGGGAGCTGCTTCCCCTCTGAACACCGACCACAGGGAATTGCTCGCTCTTCACAGCCATCATTTATACGACACCTTGTATTTTTTTCTTTTAATGAATACAAGGCATTCTCTGATTGCACAAGGTAGAGAGGAGGGGCAGTGATGTCACAATTAAAGCGGAACTGAAGTTCTGCTCTAAATCTGGCCATACATTATACAATTTTCTTGTTCTGTTTCCTTTATATTTACCTTCAACTATGAAGTGCCAGGGTCTGTCTGATTGCAAATCATTTAGGTTTGTCCTCATATTATATGGCATAGCTCCCAGCTGTCCCTGATTTCAAGGGACTGTCCCTCATTCGGAACAAAGTCCCTCTTTCCTCCTCATTTGTCCTTCATTTTGGTCTGATCTATATAATTGTATATAAAGTGCACTACTTATCTATCAAAAAGTGTTTCCCAGTGCTAAACCTTTCATCCAATTTCTAAATTGCTGCATTTGTAAATTCCAAAAGCTAATATAATAGAATAGTATTGGTAAAAAAGAACTTGTGGGTATTACAATTCCCCTTTAACCCTTTCCATACAGGGCTTTTTTTACCACCTCCATACCGGGCCTATTCTGGCACTTCTCTCCTACATGTACGAATCATCATTCTTTTGCTAGAAAATTACTCAGAACCCCCAAACATTATATATGTTTTTTTAGCAGACACCCTAGGGAATAAAATGACGGTCATTGCAACTTTTTTTCTTGCACGGTATTTGCGCAATAATTTTTCAAACGCCTTTTTTAAAAAAAAAAATTTAAAAAATGGTTTCATGAATTAAAAAATAACAAAATAGTAAAGTTAGCCCAATTTTTGGGGAAAATATGAAAGATGATGTTACGCCGAGTAAATAGATACCTAACATGTCACGCTTTAAAATTGAGCACACTCATGGAATGGCGCCAAACTTTGGTACTTAAAAATCTCCATAGGCGACGCTTTAATTTTTTTTACAGGTTACCAGGTTAGAGTTACAGAGGAGGTCTAGTGCTAGAATTGTTGCACACGCTCTAACGCACGCGGCGATACCTCACATATGTGGTTTGACCGGCGTTTACATATGTGGGCGGGACTTACGTGTGCATTCGCTTCTGATCGCGAGCTACCGGGGACAGGGGCGTTTTACTTATTTATTTTTTACACTTATTTTACTATTTTTTTTATCACTTTTATTCCAATTACAAGGAATGTAAACATCCCTTGTAATAGGAATGTGTGTGACAAGTCCTCTTTATTGAGAGATGCGGGGTCAATAAGACCCCACATCTCTCCTCCAGGCTGGAAAACTTGAGATCGTGAAGTTTTTTTTTCACTGATCTCATGTTTACTAGCCGCAATGGCGGCTTTGTTTACATCTGAGGACCCGGGCGTGACGTCATCACATCGCGCCCGGGCCTCCGACGGTCAGAGATGACTGGTGACCATCTGGTCACCAGTCATCTCTATGCTCGTCCCGTGACCCACCACCGGCGCCGGACGATTCTCTCCGGGTCCCCGATGGCACGGGAGAGCCCGGAGAAGCACCGGATGGCGGCGGGAGGGGGGGGTGTCCCCTCCCGCCACCTATAAGATCGATCAAGCGGCGGAACCGCCGCTATGATCACTCTTGTGGTGCACAGAATCGCCGGCAGAACAAAAGGATATCTGAATTATGCCTCTAGCTGCGGGCATCATTCAGATATCCCCCTTCAAACCCAGGATGTCATATGACGTCCACCCGGAGGGAGATCCCATCTGTGGGCGTCCTATTACTATGGCTGGGTATTGAAGTGGTTAACCACTTCCCGCCCAGCCTATAGCAGAATGACAGCCGGGCGGTGGTTCTGTTATCCTGACTGGGCATCATATGACATCCAGCAGGAGAACATGCCGACGCACGCCCGCGGGGGTGCGTGCAGCACAGCGATCAGTGGTGTTGTGTGTCAGTCTGACACACTGCATCTCCAATCATAGTAAAGAGCCTCTGACGGAGGCTCCTTACCACATGATCAGCTGTGACCAATCACAGCTGATCACAGAGTGTACTAGGAAGTGCCGGTAAACGGCTTTCCTCAGTTTGCGCTAAGAGGGAGAGCCGATCGCATACTAAGGCCTCTTGCATACTGACCAGCAACACAGATTTCTCTATTTTTCGTTTTATTAATCAATACACAGCACTTGTTTATGAGCCTATGTATACAGGCACAATAAAAAAAAAACAATGGGCTGCATTTTAGATGGGTAAAAAAATGTTGTATGCCTAAAAACTGAGCGTTTTCAGGCACCAATGTGCAAGTGGCCTAAGAGCCCATTCACACAGGGGCAGGACGACTTGTCCCACGACTGTGCCGGGCGATCCTAACACGACTTCAGAGGTGACTTCAAAAATGACTTCTGTATTGAAGTCAATGGAAGTCACCCTGAAGTCGTCTTGAAGTAGTACAGGAACCTTTTTCTAAGTCGGAGCGACTTGAGTCGCTCCTATTAGAACGGTTCCATTGTACAGAACGGGACGCGACTTGTCAGGCGGCTGAGTCGCCTGACGAGTCGCCCCTATGTGAATGGGGTCTTAGCTGAACCCCCAGGTAGATTTAGAATTAACAAAAGATTTGCAGTTCTGCAATCACTAATGACATAGTCCACCCTTTTCAAGATCTTAATAAATTCAACTACTTTAATTAAAAAAGGCTATTTTTTTTATGAGATTTTTTTTAAGGTTTATACAAACATAAAAACGGGGGTGCAACAAGTACAAAAAGGCACAGGAAAAAATAAATAGGTGATGAACATAACAAAAGTGGTCCATGAGCAAGCTAAGGCATACAAGAAGGATAAAGAATGCATCTGAGACAAGTGAGCTAAGCGTTTAATACATCATTTAGTGTGTTTTAAGAATGCAAGCAGTTTAGGTACCTGAATTTGATCTGGTATCAGCCTCTTGTAGTCCTTGGACAAGAGAGCCCATTCAGGGGGAGGGAGAAGCAGCACAGGGAGCCAAGCAGTTGTATCACAGTGCAAGACTCATGCTGATTGTAAGATAAAGCAGAGTGACTTTTTTTGCTAGAAATGCGGGTAATAATGAAACGTCTATGGAAAAATGTGGGTAACCTGCTCGAAAAGCGAGAGTACACCCGTGCTGCACCCACGCTGCTGCCAAACCACAGCGCAGCAGCGTGAGGGAAGCCTTAGACCCAATACACACTATAAAAAATTTCTGCTGATTTTTGTCTATAATATGAGGCCAAACCTTAAAGCCCTGTACACACGATCGGATTTCCTATGGTTTTTAAACCAATGGATTTTTCCATCGGAAAACCGATGAAGCTGACTTCCATCAGTCTTGCCTACACACCATCAGTCAAAAAACCGACCGTTCCAAACGCGGTGACGTAAAACACTCCGATGAGCCGAGAAAAATGAAGTTCAATGCTTCTGATCATGCGTCGACTTGATTCTGAGCATGCGTGGGTTTTTTAACCGATAAACTTGATAGACGATCGGAATTTGCTATCGGTTTTTTATCCATCGAAAAAATTTAAAACATGTTCTATTTTTTGACACCGATGGGAAAAAAGGACGATGGGGCCCATACACGATCGGTTTGTCCGATGAAAAAAAATCAATCGGACTGTTTTCAATCGGTAAAACCGATCGTGTGTACGCAGCTTAAGAGTTTCAATTTGTATGCAGTCAGGCAGGCCCTTGCACTACATGATTTTGGTAAATCCGAAGACAAAAATCTGCAGAAAATCGAATAGTGTGTATGGGGCCTTGCTTATTCTATAGCATTGGTATGATCCTCAACTGAACTAAGCAGAAGCAATGGTTATCGATTCTAAAGGCCCGTACACACGATCAGAAAATCTGAAGTTAAATTTTGTTCGATGAACGATCTGCCGATTTTCTGATTGTGCAGGCTCCAAAATTTGTGTCTAATGTGACCACAACGTCCAATTTTCTTTTCCTTAGTACAGTTTTTGGCCAAAAAAAATCTGAAGAGCAAGACTAGGCACGTTTAGAAATGAAGGAACACACACAAAACAATTCAACACATTACGTGACTTCTGACGTTTAATTCTGTCGTCCGAAAATTTTCTAAAGGCGAGTAACCCCTTTTACTTTCGATTTGAGGCTAGCATGCAACAAAAATGTGTCCAATAATCTGATCGTGTGTACAAGACTTAAGTGAAGTTGCCCAACAGTGTCTTGTAACTAAATAAATCATTGCTGGTATAAAATCCCCTTGTATGACCTCTTTATGAACATCTAGATTCATGGTTATAATATAAAGATCATGCTAGGTTCCATCCATTTCTCTCAATCATCTTACATGATAATTATCCTCAGCTCCTAATTGGGATTTAAAGGGTAAAACCAAGGCTGTAAAAGTGTCTGTCGCCTGAAAAAAATAAAATAAAATCTAATTAAAGCAGAATGCAGTAGAGGATTATTAAAGCTGATCTCCAGAATAAGGAAATATTGTCTGAATACAAGAGTCATGTGTGTTCTTTATTGAATTTTGGGGGTTGATTTACTAAAACTGGAGAGTGCAAAAATCTAGTGCAGCTGTGCATGGTAGCCAATCAGCTTCTAACTTCAGTTTGCTCAATTAGGCTTTGACAAAAAACTTGGAAGCTGATAGGTTTGATTGTTGCAGAGCTGCACCAGATTTTGCACTCTCCAGTTCTAGAAAGGCTGGTTTCACACTGGAGCGGGTGGACGTTGACAGTAAAAAGCTGCTAGTTTTAGCGGGGCTTTACCGTCATTTTAGCGCCGCTATCAGGGCACTTTTAACCCAGCTAGTGCCCGATAAAGGCACTTGGGCTTTCACACTGAGACTGCAGAGGAGCTGTTTTTCAGGCGCTTTACAGGCACAATTTTTAGCCCAAAAGTACCTGAAAAATGCCCCAGTATGAAAGGGGTCTAAGCCCCCTTTTACATGGGCGCTCCGATCCGCCTGTCCGTTTTTTCTGGCGGACCTGATCGGACACTCCATTCACTTCTATGGATCGGCGGATGTCAGCGGTGACATGTCCGCTGACATCCGCCACTATCCGATCTGATCCTGTCTGTGAAATCCAGATGGATGGAAACCCTATTTTTACATTCGTCTGGAGGATTGGATCGGTTGAAAACGGACAGGCAGTCAGTTTTTATCCGATCTCCCCATAGAGGACAGCGGGACTCTGACAGGACCTGTCACCCGCCTGCTCAGTGGAGATCAGCGGAGTGATCCTCCGCTGAGCAAGCGGAATCTATATTACGGACGAGCCTGTGTAAAAGGGGCCTAAATCAGCCCCTTGGTATACTTTGTGTTTTTCTTCCAGAACTGTGCAATAATCCAGTATGGAACTTTTCTTGAGTGCAGTAGCGTCCTGTAATAAAGACCGGCCACTGCTGCGCTCTCTCCTTGTGCAGGATGACTGGTCTTGTCTCCGCCCCCTCCTGTAGTTTTCTGCAGGCAGTCTGAAGAGGGTGGAGCCTGCTGGGTCCCTCCCACAGCTCTGCTCTCTGCACAGATACACCCCTGGCAAAAGATTTACAAACTTTGGTAATTTATTTAATCTCTGTAGCCGGCCATACATCACTAGAATTTAATTTAAACTTTTGTACCAAAATACTAAAAAAATCGTCTGTCAGAGCATTCCATCTTGCCATCATTGAATCAACTAATTTTGTTTGATAGTCGTTAAAATTTCATCCAGACTTGGCGATTGTAAAGTCTAATTTTTTTTTTAAGTTAAAAATAACAAAGATGTTATACTTACCTGCTCTGTGTAGTGGATTTGCACAGAGCAGCCCAGATCCTCCTCTTCTCTAAGGTCCCTCTTCTGTGATCCTGGCCCCCCCTCCTGTTGAATGCCCCCACAGCAAGCAGCTTGCTATGGGGGCACCTGAGCCGAGCCACAGCTCCGTGTGTCTATTCAGACACGGAGCTGAAGCCGGCCCTGCCCCTTTCTCTCCTCATTGGCTGACTGTATTTGATTGACAACTGCGGGAGCCAATGGCACCACGCTGCTGTCTCAGCCAATGAGGAGGGGAGTCCCGGGCAGCTGAGACACTGCTGCAACATTGCTGGATCTAGATGGGGCTGAGGTAAGTATTAGGGGGACTGCTGTACACAGAAGGTTTTTTATCTCAATGCATTACGATAAAAAAACCTTCTGCCTTTACAACCACTTTAAACAGGTTTCCTGCACATTGCAATCTTTCAAAGACAAATATCATATTGTATTCGTTCATGATAAGAAACAAGGAAAAAAATGATTCTGCTCCTTTAAACTTTTCTCATCACTAACGTCAAAAACGACTGCCTGCTTGACCCTATTAACCATTGTGAACATTTTCAAAATAAATTCTGCAGGTGTATGGCCAGCTTACAGTGGTTGTAAACCCTTACACACCACTTTTACCTACAGGTAAGTCTATAATAAGGCTTACCTGTAGGTACCGTGAATATCTCCTAAACCTGCACTGTTTAGGAGATATTCACTGTATTGGCATATGCGCACTGAAGAAACGTCTTGCTCCCCCATGCATTCGCGGGAGTGACGTCATCGCGACTATGGCCAATCACAGCACTGGGGCCCGCAATAACTCTAGGAGACATGTGGGTTTACAACCACTTTAAACCTAGTGGAGAAATTATATTTTATACAGTAGTTTGATGCCACATTAGATCAGGTAAGATTTTTGGAAGCAATTGTTTGTTTTTTGCTGTCTGTCTGTGTTCCCTTCACTTTCTGTCTTAAGAAATTCCTAACACTATGCCTACAAGGGTCAGTGATAGAAACCCTTGTGTAGACAGGCATTGTTGTCAGATGATTCTTTCTTTCATACAAATGTAGCACTTTTACATGAAATGCAGCAATAGAATATGCTACACTTGCTTTCCCTATGCAAACTCATCCTTCACTATCCAATCACAGGCTGGGGCTAGTCCATTTCCAATATGCATTAACAGCAGTTAAAAAATGAGAAGTCGTGAACCTGGCTATGATGTCTGGCAGGAGAAGTAGTCAGTTCCATGAACAATTTTCATTATTGGTGACTTGTGGCACAGGAGGGGTTGGTCTTTAGCACAGAGGATCCAAGCTCAGGAGAGGTGAAGACACAAAAAAGGGGTAAAGTGTACATGTGGAAGGGATAATCTGGCCATACACAAAGATTTCTTTCATTTAGCCTGAAAGAAAAAAGAGCCCAGCAGGGAGATTCCTCCACCAACCCTGTTTAGCACGGATGGTGGAGGAATCCCCTTGCTGGGCTATTGTATGCTGGCAGTTGGTGCCTCTGGCTGTCAGAATATGCAGACAGTGCCTGAATCTGATTGGATGCAACCGCTGTCTGGCCAACAATTTTAAGCCTATCTCATTTGAAAAATGTCTGGTGGACTGTTGTCAAATTTCAGCTGGTGCATCAGGAAGCGGATAAAATTCATTCCGTGTATTGCGAAGGTTAGCTTTAGAATGGGGGCCATTCGGTAACTGGTGATGCCTTTGCCACTTGCCAGCTGGAGGTTCACTTTTATAAAGAAAAAAAATCACTCACCTGGTTCTATTCACTGGCTGCACCATCATAATGTTACTCTGCTTCTGCTCTGCCACCGGAGAATGGGATTCTGCAGCACTTTAGCCACTGAATTCGTTTTACCGTGTAACCAGAATTCAATTGTTTGGTAATCCTGTTGTTGGCCAGTTGCCTTTGCTGACAGGATGGCTAGTCTGATAGGGTAGGCCCCTTTCACACGTGTAGCAGACTTTACCTTCCCTCTGAAAAGGGATCTGTGGTTGCGGTGGATTCATTTCCAGAGGTAGTTGAGTAGCAGTTTGCATGAGTTCCTATGTTGTTTTTTTTGTTTTAATCCCAAGGGGTATATTAGATTGAAGCACTGTGCCCGAAACCACATGCCAAGTGTTTTGTATTCTGTTGTGGGTTGGTTTCATTGACTTGAATAGGTGCATTTGGCAAGAGGTCCCCCTGATTGCCCTCCTAAATTAGCCTAACATGGGGGGGGGGGGGAGGGGGGGGAATAATTACCTTGGCATGTTGGATTTCAAAAACTTGCCAACTGGTGTCAATGAGACCAAACCGCAACTGCAAGCTAAACATTTGGCATTTGTGGGTATCTTCACCTTCAGGTGAAAATAAAATATAAAAATCAGCCAAAAAAGGCATTCAGTAGGCGGCAGCGTCACCTCCTGGTTGCATAGAAGCTGCTGAAAAGCGATCCACCATGGTCTGATTTTCAGAAGGGCATTAAAAACTGCCCCAGACATAAACAAGACCTTATCGCCTTATTAACCATTTAAGCCCCGGACCATTTGGTAGCTAAAGGACCAGAGGTGAATTCAGAATTTTGCACTGCGCTGCTTTAACTGTAAATTGTGCGGACATGCAATGTTGTACCCAAACGAAATTTGCGTCCTTTTCTTCCCACAAATAGAGCTTTCTTTTAATGGTATTTGATTGCCTCTGCGATTTTTTTTTTTTGCGATATAAACGGAAAAAGACAGAAAATTTTGAAAAAAAAAGATATTTTCTACTTTTTGTTATAAGAAAAATCGAATAAACTCAATTTTAGTCATACATTTAGGCCAAAATGTATTCAGCCACATGTCTTTAGTAAAAAAAATGTCAATAAGCGTATATTTATTGGTTTGCGCAAAAGTTATAGCGTTTACAAACTAGGGTACATTTTCTGAAATTTACATAGCTTTAAATTTATGACTGCCTCATCTCATTTCTTGAGGTGCTAAAATGACAGGGCAGTACAAAACCCCCCCAAATGACACCATTTTAGAAAGTAGACACCCCAAGGAAATTGCTGAGAGGCATGTTGAGCCCATTGAATATATTTTTTTTTTGTCCCAAGTGATTGAATAATGACAAAAAAAATAAAAAATTACAAAAAGTTGTCACTAAATGATATATTGCTCACACATGCCATGGTTATATGTGGAATTGCACCCCAAAATACATTCTGCTGCTTCTCCTGAGTACGGGGATACCACATGTGTGGGACTTTTTAGGAGCCTAGCCACGTACGGGACCCCGGAAACCAAGCACCGCCTTCAGGATTTCTAAGGGCGCAAATTTTTGATTTCACTCCTCACTACCTATCACAGTTTTGAAGGCCATAAAATGCCAAAATAGCACAAAACCCCCCCAAATTACCCCATTTTAGAAAGTAGACACCCCAAGGAAATTGCTGAGAGGCCTGTTGAGCCCATTGAATATTTTTTTTTTTTGTCCCAAGTGATTGAATAATGACAAAAAAAAGAAAAAAAATTTACAAAAAGTTGTCACTAAATGATATATTGCTCACACATGCCATGGTTATATGTGGAATTGCACCCCAAAATAAATTTTTCTTCTTCTCCTGAGTACGGGGATACCACATGTGTGGGACTTTTTAGGAGCCTAGCCGCGTACGGGACCCCGAAAACCAATCACCGCCTTTAGGATTTCTAGGCACAAATTTTTGATTTCACTCCTCACTACCTATCACAGTTTCGAAGGCCATAAAATGCCAAAATAGCACAAAACCCCCCCCAAATGACCCCATTTTGGAAAGTAGACACCCCAAGCTGTTTGCTGAGAGGCATGGTGAGTATTTTACAGCTCTCATTTGTTTTTGAAAATGAAGAAAGAACATTTTTTTTTTTTTTTCAATTTTCAAAACTTTGTGACAAAAAGCGAGATCTGCAAAATACTCACAATACCTCTCAGCAAATAGCTTGGGGTGTCTACTTTCCAAAATGGGGTCATTTGGGGGGGTTTTGTGCCATCTGGGCATTCCATGGCCTCCGAAACTGTGATAGGCAGTGAGAAGTGAAATCAAAAATTGACACCCTTAGAAAGCCTGAAGGCGGTGCTTGGTTTTGGGGTCCCGTACGTGGCTAGGCTCCCAAAAAGTCTCACACATGTGGTATCCCCATACTCAGGAGAAGCAACAGAATGTATTTTGGGGTGTAATTCCACATATGCCCATGGCATGTTTGAGCAATATATCATTTAGTGACAACTTTGTGCAAAAAAGAAAAAAAAAAAATTTTCTTTTTTCCGCAACTTGTGTCAACATATAAAATATTCCATGGACTCGACATGCCTCTCAGTATGTAGCTTGGGGTGTCTACTTTCCAAAATGGGGTCATTTGGGGGGGTTTTGAACTGTTCTGGCATTTTATACACAACATTAGGAAGCTTACATCCACTCTTCTAACCACTTGAAGACAAAGCCCTTTTTGACACTTTTTGTTTACATGAAAACATTTTTTTTTTTTGCAAGAAAATTATGTTGAACCCCCAAACATTATATATATTTTTAAAGCAAAGGCCCTACAGAATAAAATGGTGGGTGTTGCATTTTTTTTTCTACACAGTATTTGCGCAGCGATTTTTCAAACGCATTTTTTGGGGAAAAAATACACTTTTTTTAATTTTAATGCACTAAAACACACTATATTGCCCAAATGTTTGATGAAATAAAAAAGATGATCTTAGGCCGAGTACATAGATACCAAACACGACATGCTTTAAAATTTCGCACAAACGCGCATTGGCGACAAACTACATACATTTTTAAAAGCCTTTAAAAGCCTTTACAGGTTACCCCAGTAGATTTACAGAGGAGGTCTACTGCTAAAATTACTGCCCTCGATCTGACCTTCGCGGTGATACCTCACATGCATGGTGCAATTGCTGTTTACATATGACGCCAGACCGACGCTTGCGTTCGCCATTGGGCAAGAGCAGGGCAGGACAGGGGTGCTTTTTTTTTTTTTTTTTTTTTATTAATTTTGCTTTTTTATTTTATTTTTAAACTGTTGCTTCCATATTTTTTTTTTTTTTTTATCATTTTTATTGTTATCTCAGGGAATGTAAATATCCCCTATGATAGCAATAGGTAATGACAGGTACTCTTTTTTTGAAAAAACTGGGGTCTATTGGACCCTAGATCTTTCCTCTGCCCTCAAAGCATCTGACCACACCAAGATCGGTGTGATAAAATGCTTTCCCAATTTCCCAATGGCGCTTTTTATATCCGGGGGAGGGGACATTCCCTCCCACTGCTTGTAAAAGCAGTCCAGAGGCTAATTAGCCACTAGGATTGCTTTTACATGAAAGCCGGCCGCTGGCTGAAAAGAATGATACCAAGATGATACCTAAACCCACAGGCATCATTCTGGTATAAACATTCAAAGTCCAGCAACATACCAGTACGTTGCTGGTCCTTGTTGGACATGTATTGTAATCTTTTTTTTCATGCAGCCTGTTGGCTGAATGAAAAAAAAAGATTGATCGGTGGGTATGCCCACCATTAGAATACCGCCCTTCATCCACCCACTTCTAATGATGGGCATACATGCACCATTTATATATGCCGAAGCATGGGGGCATCTTCCCGCAAAAGTTATGCCGCGTACACATGGTCAGACTTTTCCACGGGCAAGCCTCCGTCGGAATTTCGACCGTATATACGCGGCATTAGGAGCAAAATCGCTCCTCCGCCCCTGCTGCCCCAATGCTTCGGCATATATGCTTTTTTTTTTAACTGTGGTGGTGAAATCACCTCCTACAGCACTGGAGTCGCAGGGATCAGGCCTGTCTCTGCGAACACTGCAGTTATGTGTGTTGTGTTTTGTAAGTGACAGTGATCGATCGATACTGCACTTGGGTGGCCTGGGCTGGACGGAGGGGCAAAACGCAGGTTCTAGCAGGTATCTGGGCTGATCCCGCTAACACTGCGTTTTTGGGAACCCTAAACTGCTGGGGACGCTAGTATAGATCTGATCAGATCAGATATTGATCTGTTCAGATACTATACCACTAAGGGGGGTGTATACTTAACGCGTGGGTGTTAGCGCTACTGGCACTAACCTGACGCTGCCTGGGGTGTGACGCAGACCCTCTCTGACGCTAAAACCTAATTGATATCACCCGCCGGGCGATCAGGGGGTTAAACCTTTATTGGGTTATATACGGCGGGTGCCCTGACACTATAAAAAGCAAACTAACTAACCAGCGTCACCCGTAACACTTATATGATGATCACTGGTGAAAGGGTTAACTAGGGACAATTAGGGGGTTCAAACCTTCATTAGGTAATATATGGGGGTACCTGACGCTATATAAAAACCTGACGGCGAACCTAAAAAAAAATTACTGGCTACCTATCGGCATCACCGACACTAAGACAACGATCATAAAAACGATCGCTTAGCGACAGTGGTGATAGGGGGTGAAAGGGTTACCTGGGGGGCGATCAGGGGGTTAAACCTTTATTAGATAATATATGGGGGTACCCGACGCTATAAAAACCTGCGGCGAACCTAAAAAAAATTACTGGCTACCGATCAGCATCGCCGACGCTAAGACATCGATCAGAAAAATTATCGCTTAGTGACAGTGGTGATAGGGGGTGAAAGGGTTACCTGGGGGGCGATCAAGGGGGTTAAACCTTTATTAGGTAATATATGGGGGTACCCGACGCTATAAAAACCTGCGGCGAACCTAAAAAAAATTACTGGCTACCGATCAGCATCACCGACGCTAAGACATCGATCAGAAAAATGATCGCTTATCGACGGCGGTGCTAGGGGGTGAAAGGGTTATCTGGGGGGTGATCAGGGGGTTAAACTTTTATTAGGGGGGGTTAGGGGGCTACACTGGACCTAAAACTAAATGTAGTGACACTTTTACAGTCACAAATGTCACTGATTGCAGTGATCACTAAATAAATGGTCACTGCAATCAGTGACACTGTGACTGGGGGCTGGGGGGTGATCTGGGGGGGCGATTTATGTGCCTATGTGTCCTGGTGTCAGTGTAGTGTTGTGTGTACTAACCTGGCATCTTCTCCTGTACGGCGCTCGGTATATGTGAGCGCAGCAGGAGAGATGACATCACTTCCTCCCGCCTGTGTAAACAGTACACAGGCAGGGGAAGCTCTCTCATTCGCCGGGAGCGATCGAGAGGGGGGGGCCGGAATCGAATGGCCGTCCCCTCATGCCGGATCGCTCCCGAAGGTAAAACGACCACCCACTGTAAAGAAGGGGGGTCCGATCGGACCCCCCAACTATACAAAGGCAATCACGTATATGTACGTGATTCTGCCTGTCGGTGCCATTCTGCCGACGTATATTTACAGTGGGCGGTCGTTAAGTGGTTAAACCCAAAATCAAGCATTTATTATATTTCAGCTTACCAATTCTTAGATGTGATGGCTGCATTTTGTTTTTATGCTTTTTGCCCTTTATTTTCACCTGGTGATCTGCCCAGTAAAGCTGGCCATAGATGTTTTTTTTGATCAGCCAGACAACTGGTTAAAAAAAAAAACAGATTCCCCCATCCCCACGTTCAAGGTGGATACGAGAATCCTCCCTGCTGTGCTATTTATTGTATTCTGATAGTTGAACTTCTCCATTGCCAGAATACACAGATCAGTGCTGCAGTCAATTGGCCTCATGCACTAATCGAACACAAATTTTCCAACGTTCCCTTTGGAGAGGAGTTGATCACTAGGTTGTCTCCCCCTAAACAGGAAGGACCATAGACGGATCAAAATGTGGGCAGTTCTAAAATGAACTGGCACCATTTCAATCCATCTATGACCAGCTTTAGTCTGTTGTTTTTCATAAGAGCAAGCTGTCCTGCAGATGTAGCATTTAGAAGGTTGAGAGAAACCATTTAACACTGACAGGGGTGCTTACAATAATCAGCTTTTATTTATTTATGTAAAACCTTCATCCCAAAAAGAACAAAACTGTTTGCTGTAACTGATTGCTGTATAAGTGTGAGCTGGAGTTTGGCTTCAGTTTGTTAGTATCGCTAAATCTGCTAAGCCCTTGTTCACACAATGCGATTTGTCATGCGAATTGACAGTTCAAAATCACATGACAAGTTGTGCCCTATTTTCAGCAATGATACCGTTCAAATCTTTGCGACTTTGAAAAGGTTTCTTGCACTACTTTTCTGCGATTTCATTGAGACTTGCATTGACTTCTGCAAGCCTCGGTGAAATTGGAGATCCAAATTGCAGTATTCTGCGGCTTTGAAAACGTGATGAAGTAGCGTGGTATTTAAGCTGCACTGGTATGAACCATGGCTAATACATTATACACTACCCTCCACCAGACTGACAATGCTGCTGTCCAAGGGTGTATCTGTTGCTCCCCAATGCAGAGGGTGGACACTTCAATACAGGAGGTGTGTTCCTGGCCAGATCATCGGGTGAAAACAGAAAGGAAAAAGTGTAAGGCCTCTTTCACACGGGGCGGATCCGTGAAGATCCGCCCCGTGAAGCTCCGCTTGCTCAGCAGGGATCGCTCCGTTGATCCCCGCTGAGCCGACGGATGACAGGGCGGTCCCCGCACACTGTGCAGGGACCGCCCTGTTAGAGCGCCGCTCTCCCCTATGGGGAATTGGATGACGACGGACCGTAGAGTCCGTCGTCATCCGATCCGCTCCGCAGACGGAAGAAAAAATAGGATTTTCCTCCGTCACACTTTTTCGGAGCGGAGCGGATGTCAGCGGACATGTCTCCGCTGACATCTGTGCTTCCATAGGGGTGCATGGAGGATCCGTTTCAGGTCCGCCTAAAAAACTGACAGGCGGACCTGAACGGACCTCCGTGTGAAAGAGCCCTAAAAAAAGGAAAACGAATGCTGCCACCACATCTAATGATTGTTGAGCTGCAATATAATACATTTTTGGTTTTAATACTGCTTTAAATTTGTTGCACTACGAAGCATTGCGACCGCAACAAAGTGTATAAACCTTGTATTCATTTTGTAAGTTGGAGGTGGGGGGTGGTAAAAATGCAGATCAACTGCCTAGTTTTACTGCCTGTGTGAACTTAACCTAATGCCGCGTACACACGATCGGAATTTCCGACAACAAATGTTCGATGTGAGCTTTTTGTCGGAAATTCTGACCTTGTGTAGGCTCCATTGGACATTTGCTGTCGGAATTTCCGACAGCAAAAATTTGAGAGCTGGTTCTCAAATTTTCCGACAAGAAAAGTTCTTGTCGGAAATTCCGATCGTCTGTATGCAATTCCGATGCAACAAAAACACACGCATGCTCAGAATCAAGCAGAAGAGCCGAACTGCCTATTGAACTTCATTGATCTCGGCTCGTCGTACGTGTTTTACGTCACCGCGTGACAAGATTTCTGACAACATTTGTGTGACCGTGTGTATGCAACACAAGTTTGCGCTAATCCACGGTTTTGTTGTCGGAATTTCCAATCGTGTGCAATGGGCTGGGTTCACATATATGCGAATTGGAAGCTTTTTTCCCTGCATCCAATTCGCATGACAAGCGAGTGAGACTGGCTCTCAATGAAGCCGATTCAGACAGGTCCAGATTGCAGAAGGGTCCTGTGCGTCTTTGGGTCCGGTTCAGGTGCGAATTCAGGCAAAAATTGGTGTACAGAAACGCATCGGACCTCATGCTGTGAACTGCGGCTGCACATATGTGAACCCGGCCTAAGGCCCCTTTCACGCTGATGGGGTATAGTTTGATCCCACCTACCGCAGGGGTAGCGCAGTGTACCTGTGGGTATGGTGTGGGCTATCTGCACTTCCCTATAGAGTTCTATTATGTCCCTCCTTCTGAAAGTGCATGAAAAGTCTGGCATGTGGTCAGACTGCACTGCATCAGTGCAAAGGGGGTCTAATATCTGTTCTCACTGGTGCCCTTTTGTCATGCTAAGGCCCCTTTCACACTGAGGCGTTGAAAAAACGCTAAAAAATAATGAAATTTTTTACTGCGATTTTACCGCGATCGCGGTAAAAATAGCGCTAACGCCTATGCGTTTTTACCGCGTTCGAGCTCATTTTAGCGCGAACACAGTAAAAACGCGGTAAAAAACGCATAAGCGTTAGCGCTATTTTTTAACATAACGCTTATGCCTAACGCTTATGCGTATTTACCGCGTTTTTACCGCGTTCACGCTAATTTTAGCGCGAACGCGGTAAAAACGCATAAGCATTGGGCATAAGCGTTATGTTTAAAAATAGCGCTAACGCTTATGCGTTTTTACCGCGTTCACGCAAATTTTAGCGCAAACGCGGTAAAAACGCATAAGCGTTAGCGCTATTTTTAAACATAACGCTTATGCCTAATGCTTATGCGTTTTTACCGCGTTCGCGCTAAAATTAGCGTGAACGCGGTAAAAACGCGGTAAAAATGCATAAGCGTTAGCGCTATTTTTAACATAACGCTTTTGCCTAACGCTTATGCGTTTTTACTGCGTTTTTACCGCGTTTGCGCTAATTTTAGCGCGAACGCGGTAAAAACGCATAAGCGTTTGCACTATTTTTTAACATAACGCTTATGCCTATGCGTTTTTACTGCGTTTTTACCGCGTATCCCATTCATTTCAATGGGGATAGGCGTTTTTACAGCGCTATTTTATGCGCCCTAAAGTTGCTCTAAAAAAGCTGTTTGCAGGATTTTTTTCAACGCCCAGCCAGCAAAACGCCTCAATGTGAAAGCCCTCAGAGATTTCATATTGAGAATGCTGGGGCAGGATTATTTCAGGCGTTATTACAGCACTATTTTTACCACGAGAACGCGGTAAAAACGCCTCAGTGTGAAAGGGGCCTAACACACACCTTTCCAGTGTGACAAAAATGCATGAAAAATAGTTCCCTTTGAACTAGACATGTGCAATTCGTTTAGTTCCGAATTCGTTTTTTACCGAATTTTGACAAATTAGTCAATTCCGAAATCTCCGAATTTTCGACTTTTTCAATTTCCAAGTTTTCGGATTTCCGAAATTTCGGAAATTCCGAATTTCGGAAATTTGAAAATTCGAAAATCTGAAAATCGAATTTACTAATTCCGAATCTTCGAATTTTCTAATTTCCGAATTCCGAATCTTTGAATTTTCTAATTTCCCGAATTTCTGAAAAAAGCTAAAAAAACGAATGCAACGAAAACAAACACATTTTTCGGCAGCACACATGTCTACTTTAAACTCTCTGTGATCTCTTCTCTGTGTTTTTAAAAAGTTCTGCTTGCTGCATCTATGGTGCCCTGTTGGAAAAACACATCTTCCATTGTAGTCAATAGAAATGTGCCATGTGTTTCTGTAGTGTGTTTTTTGAGTTATACATCAATTTTTTCCCCCCAGGTGACCAGGGCTGTGTAAAACGCATTGTGTTCTATGTGGATGGAATCCATAGAAACTGATGTTATTTTACTTGTCATGCGATTCAATGCAATCCAGCTCGCATTTGAAATCGCATCAGTGTGAACCGGGGCTCAGTGCCACCCAGTTGGATGCATTTTTGAACTGCATAGACAGACCAAAATCAAGGTAATCCTATGGCCATAGTTCACATCGTTGCAGTTCAAGTAGAGCATGCTGCATTTTTCTGCACCACAAATGCAAGGAACGTGCTACAAACACACTTCAGATGCATTGTGCCCCTTTAAGTCAAGAAAGCCATGCCCAAAAAATGTAACGTAAAATGCACTGCAAACGTACTCAAGCGCATTGTAAACATGCACTCACAAACACGCAGTTCTGTGCAGTTTCTGGTATGAATGGGCCCTTAGGCCTGGTTCACACCTATGCATTTTTTGTGCTTTTTGCATTTTGCACTACAGAACGTGTTCCATAGAAAACCATGATAAATGGACTGCAGTGCAAACCTGCAAAAAACACTAAAAATGCATAGGTGTGAATCAGGCCTTACTCATGGAAACGCACTAAAAATGCGATCTACATTTTCAAACAAACACATGTTGCATTTTACAGGACCCCAGTGTGAAGGGGCTCCAACAGGGGAGGTGTGATTGGACAGAATGGGGGATCACGTGATTATAGTCGTCCGCCGGAGCTCCCAGCTCGCTGCTGTCAGACACTCAGCATTGCCCGGCTGCCGGCGGGGGCGAGCGAGGAGCGTGCACGTGCAGAGGGATCCGGGGGATGCGGCGTTCCTCATCACACCGGCACACAGTGGACTCGAGCAGCTGGGAGCCGGGGAGCCGTGCAGTATGAGCGGCCGCTGCTAGAAGGAGGGCTCGCTGGATCCTCCCGTCTTTTCTTCCCGGGACTGGAGGCCATGGCGCTGGGACCGCGGCCGGAGTTGGTTGGGAAGCGCTTTGTATGTGTGGTCCGAGGAGGAGAGGAGCCGCTGGAGATCGGGGAGATCGCTCAGATCGGACGCTGGGGATGGAGAGCCGGGGTCATACGAGCCGTGTCTCACCGGGACAACAACAACCTCGACCTGGCGGTAAGTTCTGACATTTCTCCCTGGCTCTGCGGGGACCACTGGGGCAGTCCTGGATGGAACTCTCCCTGATCCGGGGTCCCTGTTCTGCTCCTGGGAGCCTCGGGGTCCCTGCTCTGCTCCTGAGGTTCCTATTCTGCTGCTGGAAGCTTGGGGTCCCTACTCTGCTCCTGGGATCCCTATTCTGTTGCTAGAAGCCTGTGGTCCCTACTCTGCTGCTTGGGTCCCTAACCTGCTCCTGGGATCCCTATTCTGTTGCTAGAAGCCTGTGGTCCCTACTCTGCTGCTTGGGTCCCTAACCTGCTCCTGGGATCCCTATTCTGTTGCTAGAAGCCTGTGGTCCCTACTCTGCTGCTTGGGTCCCTAACCTGCTCCTGGGATCCCTATTCTGTTGCTAGAAGCCTGTGGTCCCTACTCTGCTGCTTGGGTCCCTAACCTGCTCCTGGGATCCCTATTCTGTTGCTAGAAGCCTGTGGTCCCTACTCTGCTGCTTGGGTCCCTAACCTGCTCCTGGGATCCCTATTCTGTTGCTAGAAGCCTGTGGTCCCTACTCTGCTGCTTGGGTCCCTAACCTGCTCCTGGGATCCCTATTCTGTTGCTAGAAGCCTGTGGTCCCTACTCTGCTGCTTGGGTCCCTAACCTGCTCCTGGGATCCCTATTCTGTTGCTAGAAGCCTGTGGTCCCTACTCTGCTGCTTGGGTCCCTAACCTGCTCCTGGGATCCCTATTCTGTTGCTAGAAGCCTGTGGTCCCTACTCTGCTGCTTGGGTCCCTAACCTGCTCCTGGGATCCCTATTCTGTTGCTAGAAGCCTGTGGTCCCTACTCTGCTGCTTGGGTCCCTAACCTGCTCCTGGGATCCCTATTCTGTTGCTAGAAGCCTGTGGTCCCTACTCTGCTGCTTGGGTCCCTAACCTGCTCCTGGGATCCCTATTCTGTTGCTAGAAGCCTGTGGTCCCTACTCTGCTGCTTGGGTCCCTAACCTGCTCCTGGGATCCCTATTCTGTTGCTAGAAGCCTGTGGTCCCTACTCTGCTGTTTGGGCCCCTAACCTACTCCTGGGATCCCTATTCTGTTGCTAGAAGCCTGTGGTCCCTACTCTGCTGCTTGGGTCCCTAACCTGCTCCTGGGATCCCTATTCTGTTGCTGAAAGGCTGTGGACCCTACTCTGCTCCCGGGGTCCCCGCTCTGCTCCTGAGGTTCCTATTCTGCTGCTGGAAGCTTGGGGTCCCTACTCTGCTCCTGGGATCCCCACTCTGGTGCTGGGAGCCCCGCTCTACTCTTGGAAGCCTACTCTGCTGCTAGGAACCTTAATCTAGTGTTGGGGTCCCCATATTTGTCCTTTCTCTGGTCCTGGGACCCCCTTGTGTCTTTCATGCTCCTAGGTTTTCTTGCTCTGCGGCTGTGACCATGTGTCGCTGCTGTCAGGTGTCCCAGCTCTGGTACCAGGTGTCTGCTGTTCCTGTTGTGGGTGACTGGTGTTGCTGGTACCACTGCTGGTGCCAATGCTCTGTGGCTGGGTGCCCGGTGTCACTGCTCTGATGCCTAATCAGTAGATTGTGACATGAGGAATCCAGTGCTGGTACCTTGCCGGGCAGGAAAGGGTGGTCCTAGGCGGTGAGGATTCTGGCACAGGAGAGGTGAGTACACAGACAAGGGACTGACTTTACTTCCAGATGTGTATAGAGACAGCTGGGGTTAGAGTTTGAGGGGCCCTAGGGTAGAGTATTGCTCTTTGTGCTGAAAACTTTCAGAGCTGGAAACTAATCTATTGTCTGCCTCTGGGAGCCCAGTGTCCCCTCAGCTCTGCCACCGGGAGCCGCTTTGTTTTTTTTGGCGGTTGTATGTTACTGAAACTGTTGATTGTGTCTGTCATTTTTGGGTAAAAATGGAAGTACAGGTCCCAGCTGTCAGCTCTGTCAGTAACACTAAAGCTACCATAGCTGGGACTTGCAGTTCCACAGCAGGCGGGAATGGTTACTCCTCCCTCCTATATCAGAGGCTTTAGGGCATGCTGGGTCTAGTTGTTCCACAGTCACTAGATGGATGTTTAACACAGACATGCTGGAAATTGTGCTTACAGCACATGTCTGATCTCCCGAGATACCGCTTTGTTTACTTACAGCTTTGGATACATCAGAGAGAGTGTGTGTGCCGGGACTTGTAGCTCCACAGCAGTTGTTTTATGCTTGGGTACCTTTCTGATGGGGTGTCCTGTGCTTGTGTTATTACTATTTTATCATGTGGTTTACTGCTTGTACTTGTGTAGACCCTCCATGACTTTTTTTTGCACTACAGTGTATATTTTTTTCTTCTAAGTTTTATATGAGCTCAATGCTCTGTATAAGTGCACACTGCATATACTGAAATTAGAGTTGAGTTCTATTGTGCTGCTACAAGGAATTTGTATTGTATGTAGGTATAGATCCCTGTCTGCATACCTAATGGGTCTGGTGCTTGGTTTGAACAAAAGTAAAGATGTTTTGCAGAATATTCTTCTACACATTAAAACAATATAGAATGGACATTTTGCAGATTTGTTTTGGAATCCTTTTCAAGTGTGTTTTTTGTGTTTTAATTTTTCAAATTCTGTTTTTTTTTTTTTTTTTTTTTTTTTTTCACTTTGTTCCTTTTTTTTTTTTTTTTTGTTTATTTTTAATAATTTTATTTATTTTTTGTTTGCAAAATTGTTTCCAAAATAGCATATTCCAAAGGGACTAATATTTTGGTGAGAAAAAATAAATAAAATACGTGCTCCAACAGTAATTTTGGCAAGTAGCAGTGAGGGAAATAAATATTTAAAGGGACTGTTTTGGGATTTCTTCATCTTCTTGGGTCATTTTAAAGTTCTGGGTCTTGAGGTGTAAAATAAATATATACAATTCTGCTTGATTTACAATAATCTTATGTGTTTATTTAGCGCCAATAATTTACACATTTTAAATATTTATTACTTGTACTTCTATAGCACCGGCAATTTGTGCAGAGTTTTACAAATAATGTACATTCACAATTGTCCTCGCCCTCAAGGAGCTTACAATCTAAGGTCTCTAACTCGCATTCATATACTAGGGCCATTTTAGACAGGATCCAAGTAACCTATCAGCATGTATTTGGAGTGTAGGAGGAAACCAATGCAAGCACACAGAGAACATACATATACTTCAGGTAGGTAGTATTGTGGTCGGGATTTAAATTGACAACCCCTGTGCTGCTAGGTGGAAGTGCTAACCACTTAGCCACTCTGTTGTACGTTCAGTCTCTTCCTTCAAGGAGCTTACAATCCAAGGTCCCTGCCTCACATTCATATATACATATACTAGGGCACATTTAGACAGGAGCCAATGAACCTACCAGCATGTCTTTGGTATGTGGGAGGAAACTAGAGTACCCAGAGGAAACACTTGCAAACTCCATGTAGATAGCATCCTGACTTGCTTCCAAGTGAGGACCTTTTTATGGTTGCAGGCAGGAGTGCTAGCCACTAAGGCCCCTTTCACACTTGTGTGACTTTTCCTCCAACTTTGGACATCAGAGTTGCATGACGAGTCATACCCCATGATAACCATTCATATCTGTGCGACTTCAAGGTAGTCCCTGGACTGCTTTGGTCTGACTTTGATGCGAGTTGAGGTCCATAGACCTCAAGTTTACACTGGCATTCTCTGAAATCGCGGACGCAAAATCGTGTGACTTAAGTTTGTGGCAGTGTGAAAGGGGCCCAAGCCTGTGTGTGTTTTAGGTATATGGAGATGGCCTGGTTTCCTCATTACAGACCGGGCTGTTTTGCAGTGCTACACAATGGAGGGGGAGATTTACTAAAACTGGTGCACTCAAAATCTGGTGCAGAGCTCCCTCAGATTTTTCACTCTCCAGCTTTAGTAAATAAACCCCAATGTTTGTGCTCTATTACGTCTCAGATTGCAAGTCTGAGAGCAGGTCGACTCATGAGGGGGGGGGGGGGGAGAAGAAACAATGCACTCCCTGTGCGGCTGATATCTTGTCCTAGCAGTTGTTAAGCAGAGAAACTAAATGAGCGTAGTAGAATTTGGAGATCGCTCTAATCTAATCTAATTTAATTTCTTAATTTAATACAATTATAAATAAGGAAGCATGTGAAAATTATGCAAACATTACTTTAAGACAAATGCTGCAATAGTTATTCAAAATATGCACTTGTTGAATATTTGGCATAGGGTACAGTCAGTTTTCTGGGGTATAGGACTCAGTTTATTTTTTGGGGGAGGAGGAGGAGGGGACTGACATGCCGTTGGTGTAAGAACCGATTTATAGGCTTGCAGTATTGGCGACTTGCTAGTAACAAATATTGCCTGTATTACCCAGCTGCTGGCTGCAGACTTTATAACAGAAGTGAGTGGGCCTCTTTCTGCACAAGTTCTAGGGACACACAGTAGTCACTTTGCATTGTTCAAGCTTGCTGAGGGTCTTCCTTGTCTAATATGTCCCATTAGATCTTGTTGTCATAGACTAGTGGGTGCAAAACTCAGTCGCACATTAGAATGGAACTAAGCAGATGGCCTTTTTTTTTTTTTTTTTATTGGATTATTTTGGGCTTCCAAACTTGTGTTGACCAATTTTAAAGTTATTGGGGCCTGTTTGCTGAGAGTTTCCACTTAAAGAGCCTTCTTCTAAATGTCAGGAATCAGTATTTAACTCCATAAAAAATGCACAAACGACTTTTTTTTTTTTTTTTTCTTTTTTTGCCTTTTGACTAGTATTTGTTTATTTCAGGGTAAAGCCGCCCCCATCCCTCACCAGCGCTACTTCTTCCGACCCAGACACTGCTGAGTTCCTGGTGTCACTTGTTTTAGGAGCCAAGAAGGAATGGTGACACCACTTCCATCTGGGTCAATCATATTAATCGCTTCAGAAACCCTCGTTGTGTATTCGGCAAATATATACTATGTTCACTAGTTACCAGTCCTTGTTGAAGGTAGACCATTTGACCCCCCCCCCCCGAAACATGTTGCGTTTTTCCGATGCAAGATTCTGAATAAAATAAATACAGATTTTCATATGTCCTGCTTTTTGTGCTTTCTTCCTAGCACACTCTGTCAAGTGACAGCGCTCATTCCAAGTGACTGATACTGCATCACTGGAGAAGGTCAATAAAACAGGAAGAAGTTCTGGACAGCCGCACTCCAAAAAATTTTTTGCCTTTTTTTATTAGAATTTTTTTTAATCAAAAATACATGCCAAAGCACAACGGACAGAAGAGTTGACGCGTTTCACACTAACAAAATGTAGCTGAGAAGGTCACATACTCCCCTATGGTCAGAGGCACCATGTGTTTTAAGCAAACTGCAAAAGAGACAGCATGGGCTGGAGGGGTGAAGGTGGCTTTCCTTAAAATCCAACTGGGGTTGATTTACCAAAACTGGAGAGTTCAAAATCTGGTGCAGCTGTGCATGGTAGCCAATCGGCTTCTAACTTCAATTTGTTCAATTAAGCGTTGACCAAAAAAATAAATAAAAATGGAAGCTGATTGGTTTCTATGTAGGGCTGCACCAGATTTTGCCCTCTCCATATTTAGTAAATCAACCCCTGTCTTAAATCCCAAATACAGGGAACCTAAAAATCCTCCCTTGTACTGGGGCTGTGCCTGCACTGCAAAGCACACTGCTTGTTTATGTTTAGGAGACAAAAGCAGTTTTACTTACCCTATCCTCTAGTCCAGCATACAGGTTACCTCCATCCTCTGGAGATGGACTTCTCCTCAGCATTCCCACATTTAAGTGCAGGCCAAGGATCCCCGCATTGGTCTTAATGATGCCCGAGGACCTTGGACTGCCAGAGCATGGGGGGGGGGGGGAGAGAAGAGGGTGCAGGCTCTGGTCTGGCAGCATTGAGGAGCCTACAGGAGCAAGGGATTGGACAGGTAAAAGTGCTTTACCCAGTCCATAGAGGTGAGCAGTTAACCCTTGCAGTATGGGTGCAAAGGAGGGTTTTTAGGTTTCTTGAGTTTTCACTTTAAGGCCCCTTTCACACGGAGGTCCGTTCAGGTCCGCCTGTCAGTTTTTTAGGCGGACCTGAAACGGACGCTCCATGTAGCCCTATGGAGGCACGGATGTCAGCGGAGACATGTCCGCTGACATCCGCTCCGCCAAAGTGTGACGGAGGAAAACCCTATTTTTCCTTCCGTCGGCGGAGCGGATCGGATGACAACGGACTCTACGGTCCGTCATCATCCGATTCCCCATAGGGGAGAGCGGCGCTCTGACAGGGCGGTCCCTGCACAGTGTGCGGGGACCGCCCAGTCATCCGTCGGCTCAGCGGGGATCAACGGAGCGATCCCCGCTGAGCAAGCGGAGCTTCACGGGGCGGATCTGCCCCGTGTGAAAGAGCCCTAAGTCTCCATGCACACTAGTGTGGGTGTTTTTTTTTTTTTTTTTAAGCTCCTAGAAGCTATTAGCATTTTTTATTTATTTTTGTTGCTCCTAGAAGCTAAATCATGTTGTTATTCTATGTGTCCATGTACACTACTTTAGGCTATTAGCATTTTTTTTGTGCTTCAGAATCTAGGAGCAGAAAAAGAAAATGTTTTTGTGGAGTTTTTTGGAGTGTTTTTCCAGCAGAAATGCTCCTAAACTATACTAATAGCGGGTTGTGTGTTTTTTTTTTTTTTTTTTTTTCCTTTTGGCTGCTAAAAAGCTATTACCAGCTTTTTTTTTTCCCAGCATTTTTTTTTAGCTTAAAGCGGTTGTATACCCTCATATACTACAGGTAAGCCTACATTAAGGCTTACCTGTAGGTGCTTGCAATATCTCCTTAACCTACATAGTTAACCACTTCCTTACCGGGCCTATTCTGGCACTCCTCTCCTACATGCAAAAATCATAATTGTTTTGCTAGAAAATTACTCAGAACCCCCAAACACTATATATGTTTTTTTAGCAGACACCCTAGGGAATAAAATGGCGGTCATTGCAACTTTTTATCTCGCACGGTATTTGCGCAATAATTTTTAAAACGCCTTTTTTGGGGGAAAAAAACGGTTTAATGAATTAAAAAATAACAAAACAGTAAAGTTACCCAATTTTTTTTGTATAATGTGAAAGATTATGTTACGCCGAGTAAATAGATACCTAACATGTCACGCTTTAAAATTGCGCACACTCATGGAATGGCGCCAAACTTCAGTACTTAAAAATCTCCATAGGCGTCGCTTATTTTTTTTTTTTTTTTACAGGCTACCAGTTTAGAGTTACAGAGGAGGTCTAGTGCTAGAATTGTTGCTGGCGCTTTAACGCACGCGGCGATACCTCACGTGTGGTTTGAACGGCGTTTACATATGTGGGCGGGACTTGCGTGTGTGTTCGCTTCTGAGCGCGAGCTACTGGGGACAGGGGCGTTTTAGAAAAAAATATTTATTATTTAATTTTTTATTTTTACACTTTTTTTTTTTTTTATTATTTTTTTTTGATCACTTTTATTCCTATTACAAGGAATGTAAACATCCCTTGTAATAGGAATGTGTGTGACAGGTCCTCTTTATGGAGAGATGCGGGGTCAATAAGACCCCACATCTCTCCTCCAGGCTAGAAAGCATGAGATCCGGTGAAAAAAATTTCACTGATCTCATACTTACAGCCGCAATGGCGGCTTTGTTTACATTTGAGGACCCGGGCGTGACGTCATCACATCGCGCCCGGGCCTCCGACGGTCATAGAGATGACTGGTGACCATCTGGTCACCAGTCATCTCTATGCCTTCCATCCGGCGCCGGCAGATCGTTTCTCCGGGTCCCCGATCGCACGGGAGAGCCCGGAGAAGCACCGGGTGGCGGCGGGAGGAGGGGGGCATCCCCTCCCGCCGCCTATAAGAACGATCAAGCGGCGAAACTGCCGCTATGATCATTCTTATGGTGCACAGAATCGCCGGCTGAAAAGATGGATATCTGAATGATGCCTCTAGCTGCAGGCATCATTCAGATATCCCCACTGAAAGTCCAGGACGTCATATGACGTCCTTGGGCGGGAAGTGGTTAAGGAGATATATGCAGAAAAGCGAGCACCGATGTCTACGGCGCACTGAGCGCGGCGGCTCTTGAATGGGAGCCTACTGGACACTGCCGGAATGCGCGCATGCGCGGTGATTGTGCCGCACATTCCTCGCGAATGCGCGGGAGTGACGTCATCGCCGCTCCGGCCAGTCACAGCGCCGGAGCGACGATACGCTGAAGTTACTCCGGGTATCATGGCGGCGACTGAGGACGAGTCCGAGGAGCGCTGCGGGGGCTTGGATCTAAGGTAAGTGATTGATAATGAGCTAGTATGCTAGTAATACTAGCTCATTATGCCTTTGCCTTGCAGGTTTAAAAAAAAAAAAAGTTTTGCGGTATACAACCACTTTAAAATATAAAAACTACCCGCTAGTTTTGCATGGAGCCCTAACGGGTAAAGTTGCAGTGTCTCTAAATGTACGCTTGTGTTGTGATCATAACCAAAGAGGAGTCCACAGCAAAACCCAACAAGAAAAAAGAAAGTTCTTTGGATTAATTTTGCTATTATCTGAATATTCTAGTTTTCAGTGGTTTATTTTTCTCCTGTGCTGCTGAAGATCCTCATACACTTCAATCCCTTGCTTTCCTAGTGAAGACGGGGTTAACTGTCAGTATGTTTGATCATAAAACAGCCTCCTTTTTATTTCCAGAAGGCCCCAGTTCAGCCTGCTTGTGTGATATATTATTCTTTCCCCCCTCCCCCTAGCTTAATAGAAACAATCTGAGTCTCTGGATGTATAGCTACAGATGTGCTCTCTGTATAGTCCTATTTTCTTCTTCTCTATAGTCATGTCGTGGCATTGTCAGCCCTCCCCGCCACCCGTTTTCATGTGATTTACTGTAGTTTTCTAGTTGTGCAGTTCCTCTCAGAGCTTCATTTCTCATGGGGGGGGTGGTGGGGATGATTGTACAGCACTAGAAAGGATAACTGGAAGGTGAAGAAAGATTAGAAATAAGAAGAGCCAAAGACATGGTGGTATATGTCCCTCTAGGGGTGGATGGTTCTGTCCATGTGGTTTTTATAAGGTGTGCAGGAATGTGACTATCATGTGACATAAAAATTTGCAACTGTTATCTTTTTATTCTACCAGAAAATATATCATGTTCTGGACATTTAAGGTATTAAAAAAAAAAATGTAGATTTTCACATGTGTGCAAAATGGAAAAAAATAATTGCTGTAGAGCTGAACTGGTTAAAAAGCATTCGCTGTACTCCGATTCGTCTTTCTAAATACAAGCCAGACCATAGCCCTGCCTGCCCCAAATGCAGAGACCCCGGCAGAACCTTTTATCACCTATTGTGGTCCTGCCTCTCCCTCCAAGACTATTGGTCACCGGTGGTCAAGTTCCTTCACAATCGCATAGGTTCCCCCTGACCCTATTCCCTCGTCAATGTCTACTGGGCCTCCTTCCTCTCTCTGAAGAAGAGAACTATTTATCAATTTTTTTCGCAGGAATCCCTGTTCCTGGCCGAAATGCAAATAGCCAGGTCCTGGATCAAGGCTTTACCCCCTACTATCCAACAATGGATCAGAGCAGTAAATGCCTCTCTCCCCTACAAAAAAGTATTCTATTCACATAGAGGTTGCCTGACAAAATATGGGACAGGTAGCTGGAGGACCCCTCTACCTGTAATGAAGTGGAGTAGTACCCTTCCACAGAGTGGTGTCTGTCCTGTCACTTATGCTCAATGTTTCTCCTATTATTCCTAATGTCTGTATGCTTTCCCATATTGGAGCTCTCCTGCACCCATGCAACACTTAACACGGCGTTGGCCTTTGACCCCCTACTGGGGCACACTCAGCCATGGTGTCCATGCACTCCAGTAACTCATGGTATCTGGACCCCTTCTGTGTCACATTTTATGTATCAATATGATCATGTCAATTTTATATCCTTTGATACAGTGCCTGTATGCTCAAATTTTTTTTTGATAAAAAAAAAAAAAAAAAGAATTAGCTGGAATTCAGATTTAATTTGTTAGTGGAGTTGAGCTAACTCTGCTAGTGCATCTTAGGCCCCATGCACACGAGACGCAGGTGCAAACTCTGCTGAACACACGTTTTTAAACGCTGAAACCGGCGTTTATAAACGCGCGTTTTCCCGCGTTTGCGGCCGCGTTTAGCGGCGTTTAACCGCGTTTGCGTTTATAAGCGTTTCATCATAGACCCTCCCCAAGCTCAAAAAAGAGTAAATTTTAACCATTTCAGCCAGTTTGTGAGACCAGAGTGAGTAGCAGCAGCTGAGAGAGCAGCAGTGTACTTGTATTTAGCGTATCACTTGCCACATCATCTGCCACAAGTTGTGGATTGTCCACTTGCCACGTCACCTGGCCACGTCACCTGCCACAAGTTGTGGATTGTCCACTTGCCACGTCACCTGGCCACATCACGTGCCACGTCACCTGCCACAAGTTGTGGATTGTCCACTTGCCACGTCACCTGGCCACGTTACCTGCCACGTCAGCTGGCCACGTCACCTGCCACAAGTTGTGGATTGTCCACTTGCCACGTCACCTGCCACGTCACCTGCCACAAGTTGTGGATTGTCCACTTGCCATGTCACCTGGCCACATCACGTGCCACGTCACCTGGCCACGTCACCTGCCACAAGTTGTGAATTGTCCACTTGCCATGTTACCTGCCACGTCATCTAGCCACGTCACCTGCCACAAGTTGTGGATTGTCCACTTTCCACGTCACCTGGCCACATCACGTGCCACGTCACCTGCCACAAGTTGTGAATTGTCCACTTGCCACGTCACCTGGCCACGTCACCTGCCACAAGCTGTGGATTGTCCACTTGCCACGTCACCTGGCCACGTCACCTGGCCACATCACCTGACACAAGTTGTTGATTGTCCACTTGCCACGTTACCTGCCACAAGTTGTGGATTGTCCGCAATGCAAGCAATTACAGTTTTCTTTTATATTTTTTAATAGTTTTTCATCATTTGCCATCATTTTTGAGATTTCGAATGTTAAAAAATGGGTCACCTTTAAAAACGCTTATAAACGCAAACGCGGCAAAACGCCGGTACCGCGTTTAGCAGCGTTTAGCGTCTGAAACGTGTAAAACTTTTGCGTCTGAACCCATTTTTTTGCTTCTGGAAAAACGAGGTTAAACGCAACTGCTTGTAAACGCCAAAAAACGAGAGTGTGTGCATGGACACATAGGATAATATTGAATGGGTTCAGGAGCAGTTGAAAAAAGCGTCCAACTGTCTCTGAACGCGCGTTCAACAGCAAATAACAGCGTCTCGTGTGCATGGGGCCTAAGACAGGAAGTGTGTTGCTGGCTGGATCACCATGTGCAAACAAAGGAGAATTAAGTCTCCCAAAAAAATGAATGAATGAAAGCAATGCAGCCACTATATTTTAAAGTGTAAGTTCACCTTTTTTATTAATTTTTTAAATGAAACATCGTAGACCCTTTGCACCTTACTTCCTGCAATTTTCTCTTTAGAAATATACTTACCATGACCCCTTCCTAAACCTAAATAAGAGGTTCTACTAGTTTATTTCAAGAGTGCAAGTTCCCTTTCACATGAGCAGACCGATCGGATCCGCCTGCCCGTTTTTCAGCCAGACCCGATCGGACCACCCACTGTTTATGAGGAGACGGATGTTAACGGACATGTGTCCGTTTACACCCGCCTGCATCCAATCCTGATCCTTCTCCATCCGTCTTGCGGCAGTCTGTTTCCATCCGACCCCCCCATAGAGAACAGCAGGCTGTGTCCTTGTCCGCTCTGCATCAGCAAAGGGGACACGGACCCGTCATCCACTTGCTCAGCAGGGATCCGCTTGACGGAGTCCACCCCGTGTGAAAGGGGCTTTATAAGAGCCTGTGTGATGCAATGTGGCCCAGCAGCCCAAGATTCCTCAGCCAAAGATCAGATCTTCCACACTTGGGGAAACAGTAATCCGTGGGATAAATTTTTTCCTGTGTTTCGAGAGAGAATTTTAAAGGCTGATTCTAATTTCATTAGATGAGCACAGGGTACTGTAGTGGGGCCTCACTGAGGTTTGATCCAGAGTAGTACTCTGTATAGATTTTTCTTGTGGGCCCATGTTATTATTAATTACACCTAGGGTATATTTTATTGCTCCTATTTTATTAGCCAGGCAGTTCAAGTGGGATATCTAATGTACTGGATTATAAATTTGTGACTTTAGCTGGTACTTATTTATTTGCTTTTATCAAAGTTTGTGTGTGTGTGTGTGTGTGTGTGTGTGTGTGTGTGTGTTTTTGTGTGTCAATTTTACACTGATGCAGTGCTGCGCACTTTTTAGAAAGAGCAACAAATCCGCAGGACATATTAGAACTCTCTAGGAAAGCACAGCTATTCTGTGCTACACCAAACCATACCACATCGGGGTGAAGGGGGCCTACGGCTAGGTTCACCCTAGTCAATGCTCTGAAAGTTATTCATGTTGGATCAATTTATGGAGTGCTGCTAAACAACCGCTGTTAAATGTTCAATAGGTGATCGTGCCGCCTCCTAAATGGCTGTTTTGGGTTCTTTTATTTTTTATTTTATTCTTTAATCCGCAGAACAGCAGTTTAAAGGGGGGCTAATATGCTGCAAACGAGCATTTGGCTGAATGTTGCCTCATGGCCCTATGGACTTGAATGGTGAGTGTGAGAGGCAGTCAGCTCAGCAGAACATGTTAAATTCCCCTTGGCTGCAATGCAAAGCGTCAGTTGCTGAATTTGAGCAGCCTCTTCCGGCTGTATTTTACGCTTTTGGTGGGCGGCCAGGTAGAGGTAAAACTATGGTTCAGCCACCTGTTTTTACAGCCCCGGCTGTCTGTGTGAAAGAGACCTAAGGTCTTGTATGCCCTTGTGATTGGGGGAGTTAAAAACGCTTGGCTAAGCAGTTTTTTTTTTGCCCCTAACCTTTCCCCCTTGAGCCAGAAAAGCAATGGTCCGCATGTACATAGGCTGCGGCAAAATATTTATCCCCACTGTTGCTCTCGGTGGCCAGTACCGCCCACTGATAATAGCCCTTCTACGTGCATGGTGCTACGCAGCAACTGCATGCAATGTATGAGGTTGTGGCACGTTGGTGTGGGATTTTAGGTGTTACAATAGGCCTGTCAAACGCCCTCTAAAGAGTGATCTAACATGGATTGCTCTTCATAGGGCAATACAAGTGTGTTTTTGGCTGCATCGGTGGTATGTGTTGGTCAGGCACTATAAACGTAGCTCCCATTAAATCTACTAAGACATTTCTAAAAATATTGTGGTCAATGCCGGCATAGTGACTATAGAAATAAGAGTGCAGAAGTAATGTTGTAACTCATAGCAGTCAATATAGTCGTATTGGTGAAAAATGGATTCTGGTTGGCTGCTATGGGCTACTGTACTTCACACGGGCTCCTGTCTGCATGGGTCTTTACTCTAATGAAATGTCTGTGTGCAGAGAAAAGAAGACATAGGCATCCTTTCCCCTCCCCCAGCATTGCAGAAGGTTCACTGAGGTCAGGCGACTGCCTTCATATTATGCAGCATTGTGCTCTCCAGGATACTAAATCATTCAAACAGTACTCCAGTTTTATTAAGACAACTGGATTCCCTGCCAAGCATTTTTTTTTGTACTTATAGAATTCAATTTAACCCCTTAAAAGATAGGCGACTTGGTTGCCAACTGTGCAGCCAGAGACCTGAATGACATTTATTGCATGGGGGTTAACTATATCCCCCCCCCCCAATAAATGCCTTATGGGGTGTTTTGTCTGACAGTAGTTTTTAACGTGGAAAATATAGAGGGCCTCGTGTGGCCTCCACCACTTCCAGAGGGCCGCACAATGGCAGCTTGTTTTCATAATTTGAATTGCATTGTCAATGCTTGAAAATTTAAATCCTTCTGTATATTTACCACAGGTGCAAAATAAGCCCCTTTGTTGGTATTAATGGCTACTCCCAGCATTACTGTCACTGGTGCAATGATAACCCTCAGCATTGGTGTCAGTGGAAGCAATAATAACCCCTATATTGATGTCTGTGAACTTCAAAAAAAAAAACCTGCATTGTCCGCTGGTGACCGCAATATTAACACTTGCAATCATTGCCAGTGTTATGCTATTTACCAACCCCCCCCCCCCCAATTGGTGGTCCCCCTTCCCCCCTGTATTTTGCATTTGTGGCGGGAGAGCTGTTACATTAACCCCCCCCCCCCCAAACAATACACGCCCACATAAAGGTTGTCGGTGAATGTAAGGGGGCACTCACTGACCACCAATGTATGCAGACGCTTAACAGTGACTACTAGGCTGGTTTAGTCATCAGACTTGCTGAACCCAGTCATGGGATCCAAGACTCCAGGCTGACCCCTTCCCATCTGAGTGAGTACACCCCCCCCTGCAATACACTAACAATGCAGACTGGGGTGGAAATGTTGGTTGGATGCACGACTACCACCGTCGCTTGGGATGTGGGCAGGAATAGTGGGCAGCACTGGTACTGTTTAAACCTCTGATGTCCAACAGGTGGTGTACCCAGCCCATCGAAGGTCAAACATGGCAAGCTGGCGGCTGCATGTGGCCCATGGGCCATGTACTGGACACCAGGGATCTGTGTTCTGGAGGGCCTTGTTGATATGGATGTGGCATATTTAAAAATTAAGACAATGTGCAAGGATGAATGAAATAGGCTACTGAATAAAGTGCAATGTCTGGAGTACAGTACTCCTACAATACAGCCAAAAGACATCCTTCACTTTTCTGTGCAGGAATGCAATGGGTTACTTCACCATGCTCATCCTTATTACACCTACCATTGGACATATTAAGCGACTGTGTTGACCAACGTATCTACATTTCATTTTTTTTCTTTTACACTTGATAAATGGAAAGGGTTTGACTTGGTGTTTTGGTCAAGAGTATCCTTCCAGCTTCCGAATTAACGTTAGTGTGGTGCATTTTTATGAGCCTTTTACGTGCATTTTTAGATACACTGCCATTAAATTCTATTAGAACGTGCGTTTTATGAAAGTGCATCAAAGATGCAGCATGTAGGGCTTTGATAGGCTTTCATGAAAGCGCGTGTTCTAATAAAGTTTCATGGCGGCGCACATATAAACGCGATGCAGAAAGCTGCACTGATGTGAACAGGGCCTTCGTGCCTTGAGTAATATACAGCTAAAATTATCATTTTATTTAGATGGGTATCCTTTTTGTTTTCTTTAAAGCTATTTAGTATTTTTTTCCCTCCTCATTCAGCCTGTGCCAGCAGTTCTCCGTCTTGGTATGGAGAGAGGCCAAACAGCTGGGAGGAAATTCTGTACAGCTGGCATCTCTTAGCTCAGCGCACCCTCCCCCCCCCCACCCATCCCCCCATGCCCGCAGCTATTGCCAAATTTAATGTCTCAACTTCAGATTGTGTATCGTAGTAAATTACTGTATGACCTATCCTGTCGCAGTGACTTTATGGCAGAGCTGTTTTGCTCTAGAAGAACCCTGGGACGGCTAATTGATATATTTTTTTTTTTTCAGCCGCTTACAAACCTTGTGTATTGCCTTGTTAATTTTAACCATATGTGCAGTGTAATCATCCTGTAAATGTTGAGACTCTATTGTACTTTGTTTATCTTTTAGAGGTATTTATAGAATACATTTCTCATGCAAATTTGCCAATTATATTTTATGTAACACTTCATGGGCACCTTTTTTTTTGGCTACCGGGTTTATGTATTTTAGAAAAGCACTTTTAGCTGATGTGTTTGAGCCTATTGAACATGACTGCCCGATTGAAGATCCTACTTTGGCAGTTGCTATGGTGATGACAGTGGCTGTAGTTTGGCCCCTTTTGCCTTACGTGCTCAGACAATAAATTGACTTCATTAGAAAAGGTAACTGGGTGTTCTTGCATATTATTGTGTAGTAATTGTTCCATAGTAGCATCGTTGTCGGGATCCAATCAATTGTTTTATGTTTCACTGTCAACAGAATAGAACATTTACAACTAAAATAGTAAAAAGTTGCTTAAATTTGCATAGGTATAGAATATTTATCATTTCCTTTGCATATTTATTTGGTGGCCTATATTTAAAGGGCCGAATGTCCAATTCATTCAAGATTTTGCCATACATTTAATGACAAATCTTTCAAAGAATCTGCTTTTTAAAAAAACATTTGGCAGCATTAGGATTTGTCCTGTTTTCAAAATAAACATTGCTTTCCTTGACAACTGTTATATTTACAAAGCCAGAATTGTAATCCACTGCAAAGATCCGGTTGAATCCATTTTAATAATGTGATAAAAGTAAAGTGTCATCTGATTGGCTGCTTTGGGATCTAGCGCTTTGCACATTGTCATACCGATAGTATCAAGGCCCAGCATTGATCTTTCATCCAAAAATTTAGTTAGAATGTTTGATACTGTTGGTACCTCTGATATATGGATGAAAGGAGATGCCTATGTTGTCATAGCAACCTACAATAATTTTTTATTTAATTTTTTTGTTTTCTTATTGTTAACCCACACCAGGAAAATGACACCTTGGGTCTGGGTGTTAGGAGCAGTTTTTGTTTACAGCATGTATAAATGAGGCTAATCTTTTGTTGAGCAATTTTCCTTTTATATTCATTAGACACAGTTGTGTGAAGTGCTTTTCATGCAGTCCTATTAGTAATAATAATCATTGTGTATTAGCTTTGCTAAAAGCTAGCTAGCTTTGTAGGATGTGTTCTCCATCAGCGGTGCCTTCCTGAAGGTCATCTAGCTGAAATACTAACGTATATACTCGAGTATAAGCCGACCCGAATATAAGCCGAGGCACCTAATTTTACCACAAAAACTGGCAAAACTTATTGACTCGAGTATAAGCCTAGGGTGTGCCTCACTTTGCCTCACTGTGTCCATGACTAGACTGACGTTTAACATGGGAGTCAATGGAAGGGGTGCCCGGCTCTGAAAAATTGGTGCTCCCCGGCCGTAGGTCCCCCAGACGAGAAACTTTGCAGACTTGTAGAGGAAGAGTGGGGCTACATGTGTGCCAAGTTTGGGGTCCAGAGGACCTACGACCGGCCAGTATCGGGTCCCCAAATTCACCAGAGAAATTACCATTTAACATGGGAGTCTATGGAAGGGGTGCCCGGTTTTGAAAAATCGGTGCTCCTCGGCCGTAGGTCCCCTGGACAAGAAACTTTGCACACTTGTAGAGGAAGAGTGGAGCTCCCCAAAGTCCGGGAGATCAGGCGCAAAAAGGTGACTCGAGTATAAGCCGAGGGGGGCATTTTCAGCACAAAAAATTGTGCTTAAAAACTCAGCTTATACTCGAGTATATACGGTATATTGCATTTTAGAGTTATTTATTATCAATTTTTTTTTTTTTTTTTTTTTGACATTTTGGGTTTGGAAGCTCCAGACCCTTTTCTGTGCAGTGCTTGGTTTACAGAATATATCCATGTGTGCTCACAGTAGATATGTATTTATATGTAGATCTATATGATTGCTTCACCTGCAGGTGTTTCTTGAAGCAGAGGACATTTAGAAAAAAATAAAATAAATAAGCGAGGGTCGGGTTTGGTGGTAATAAGTGCTTTCTGAGGTTGTATAATTAAAATAATTTTCATAGTATAATTATTATTTAAAAAAAAAAAAAGATAATGGTGTTTTGTGTAGGTTCATATTTATTCACACAAGGATATATGAACATATGTTGATATATCATTATGAATGGTGTGTTTGTGTTTGTGTGTTTTTTTTTTTTTTTTTTTTTTTGTAGCTAAGGAAATATGACTAACCATAAAATACAAATATATTGTTGGGAAAATAAATCCATACCTACAATTCTAAGCATTGCCTACTTAACCACTTAAGCCCCGGACCATTTGGTAGCTAAAGGACCAGAGGTGAATTCAGAATTTTGCGCTGCTTTAACTGTAAATTGTGCGGACATGCAATGTTATACCCAAACGAAATTTGCGTCCTTTTCTTCCCACAAATAGAGCTTTCTTTTAATGGTATTTGATTGCCTCTGCGATTTTTTATTTTTTGCGATATAAACGGAAAAAGACCGAAAATTTTGAAAAAAAAATGATATTTTTTACTTTTTGTTATAAGAAAAATCGAATAAACTCAATTGTAGTCATACATTTAGGCCAAAATGTATTCAGCCACATGTCTTTAGTAAAAAAAATGTCAATAAGCGTATATTTATCGGTTTGCGCAAAAGTTATAGCGTTTACAAACTAGGGTACATTTTCTGGAATTTACACAGCTTTTAATTTGACTGCCTCATCTCATTTCTTGAGGTGCTAAAATGACAGGGCAGTACAAAACCCCCCCAAATGACCCCATTTTAGAAAGTAGACACCCCAAGGAAATTGCTGAGAGGCATGTTGAGCCCATTGAATATTTTTTTTTTTTTTTGTCCCAAGTGATTGAATAATGACAAAAAAAAATAAATAAAAAAAAATTACAAAAAGTTGTCACTAAATGATATATTGCTCACACATGCCATGGTTATATGTGGAATTGCACCCCAAAATACATTCTGCTGCTTCTCCTGAGTACGGGGATACCACATGTGTGGGACTTTTTAGGAGCCTAGCCACGTACGGGACCCCGGAAACCAAGCACCGCCTCCAGGATTTCTAAGGGCGCAAATTTTTGATTTCACTCCTCACTACCTATCACAGTTTTGAAGGCCATAAAATGCCAAAATCGCACAAAACCCCCCCAAATGACCCCATTTTGGAAAGTAGACACCCCAAGCTGTTTGCTGAGAGGCATGGTGAGTATTTTACAGCTCTCATTTGTTTTTGAAAATGAAGAAAGAACATTTTTTTTTTTTTCAATTTTCAAAACTTTGTGACAAAAAGCGAGATCTGCAAAATACTCACAATACCTCTCAGCAAATAGCTTGGGGTGTCTACTTTCCAAAATGGGGTCATTTGGGGGGGGTTTGTGCCATCTGGGCATTCCATGGCCTCCGAAACTGTGATAGGCAGTGAGAAGTGAAATCAAAAATTGACACCCTTAGAAAGCCTGAAGGCGGTGCTTGGTTTTTGGGGTCCCGTACGCAGCTAGGCTCCCAAAAAGTCTCACACATGTGGTATCCCCGTACTCAGGAGAAGCAACAGAATGTATTTTGGGGTGTAATTCCACATATGCCCATGGCATGTTTGAGCAATATATCATTTAGTGACAACTTTGTGCAAAAAAATAAAAAAAATATTTTATTTTTTCCGCAACTTGTGTCAACATATAAAATATTCCATGGACTCGACATGCCTCTCAGTATATAGCTTGGGGTGTCTACTTTCCAAAATGGGGTCATTTGGGGGGGTTTTGAACTGTTCTGGCATTTTATACACAACATTAGGAAGCTTACATCCACTCTTCTAACCACTTGAAGACAAAGCCCTTTTTGACACTTTTTGTTTACATGAAAACATTTTTTTTTTTTGCAAGAAAATTATGTTGAACCCCCAAACATTATATATATTTTTAAAGCAAAGGCCCTACAGAATAAAATGGTGGGTGTTGCATTTTTTTTTTCTACACAGTATTTGCGCAGCGATTTTTCAAACGCATTTTTTTGGGAAAAAATACACTTTTTTTAATTTTAATGCACTAAAACACACTATATTGCCCAAATGTTTGATGAAATAAAAAAGATGATCTTAGGCCGAGTACATAGATACCAAACACGACATGCTTTAAAATTTCGCACAAACGCGCATTGGCGACAAACTACATACATTTTTAAAAGCATTTACAGGTTACCCCGTTAGATTTACAGAGGAGGTCTACTGCTAAAATTACTGCCCTCGATCTGACCTTCGCGGTGATACCTCACATGCATGGTGCAATTGCTGTTTACATATGACGCCAGACCGACGCTTGCGTTCGCCATTGGGCAAGAGCAGGGCAGGACAGGGGTGCTTTTTTTTAATTATTATTATTTTTGCTTTTTTATTTTTAAACTGTTGCTTCCATATTTATTTTTATCACTTTTATTGTTATCTCAGGGAATGTAAATATCCCCTATGATAGCAATAGGTAATGACAGGTACTCTTTTTTGAAAAAACTGGGGTCTATTGGACCCTAGATCTTTCCTCTGCCCTCAAAGCATCTGACCACACCAAGATCGGTGTGATAAAATGCTTTCCCAATGGCGCTTTTTATATCCGGTGGGGGACATTCCCTCCCACTGCTTGTAAAAGCAGTCCAGGGGCTAATTAGCCACTAGGATTGCTTTTACATGAAAGCCGGCCGCTGGCTGAAAAGAATGATACCAAGATGATACCTAAACCCTCAGGCATCATTCTGGTATAAACATTCAAAGTCCAGCAACATACCAGTACGTTGCTGGTCCTTGTTGGACATGTATTGTAATCTTTTTTTTCATGCAGCCTGTTGGCTGAACGAAAAAAAAAGATTGATCGGTGGGTATGCCCACCATTAGAATACCGCCCTTCATCCACCCACTTCTAATGATGGGCATACATGCACCATTTATATATGCCGAAGCATGGGGGCATCTTCTCGCAAAAGTTATGCCGCGTACACATGGTCAGACTTTTCCACGGGCAAGCCTCCGTCGGAATTTCGACCGTATATACGCGGCATTAGGAGCAAAATCGCTCCTCCGCTCCTGCTGCCCCAATGCTTCGGCATATATGCTTTTTTTTTTTTTTAACTGTGGTGGTGAAATCACCTCCTACAGCACTGGAGTCGCAGGGATCAGGCCTGTCTCTGCGAACGCTGCAGTTATGTGTGTTGTGTTTTGTAAGTGACGGTGATCGATCGATACTGCACTTCGGTGGCCTGGGCTGGACGGAGGGGCAAAACGCAGGTGCTAGCAGGTATCTGGGCTGATCCCACTAACACTGCGTTTTTGGAAACCCTAAACTGCTGGGGACGCTAGTATAGATCTGATCAGATCAGATATTGAGCTGATCAGATACTATACCACTAAGGGGGGTGTATGATTCACATGTGGGTGTTAGCGCTACTGGCACTAACCTGACGCTGCCTGGGGTGTGACGCAGACCCTCTCTGACGCTAAAACCTAACTGATATCACCCGCCGGGCGATCAGGGGGTTAAACCTTTATTGGGTTATATACGGCGGGTACCCTGACACTATAAAAAGCAAACTAACTAACCAGCGTCACCCGTAACACTTATATGATGATCACTGGTGAAAGGGTTAACTAGGGGCAATTAGGGGGTTAAAACCTTTATTAGGTAATATATGGGGGTACCTGACGCTATATAAAAACCTGACGGCGAACCTAAAAAAAAAATTACTGGCTACCTATCGGCATCACCGACACTAAGACAACGATCATAAAAACGATTGCTTAGCGACAATGGTGATAGGGAGTGAAAGGGTTACCTGGGGGGCGATCAGGGGGTTAAACCTTTATTAGATAATATATGGGGGTACCTGACGCTATAAAAATCTGCGGAGAATCTAAAAAAAAATTGCTGGCTACCGATCAGCATCGCCGACGCTAAGACATCGATCAGAAAAATTATCGCTTAGTGACAGTGGTGATAGGGGGTGAAAGGGTTACCTGGGGGGGCGATCAAGGGGGTTAAACCTTTATTAGGTAATATATGGGGGTACCCGACGCTATAAAAACCTGCGGCGAACCTAAAAAAAAATTACTGGCTACCGATCAGCATCACCGACGCTAAGACATCGATCAGAAAAATAATTGCTTAGTGACAGTGGTGATAGGGGGTGAAAGGGTTATCTGGGGGGTGATCAGGGGGTTAAACCTTTATTGGGGGGGTTAGGGGGCTACACTGGACCTAAAACTAAATGTACTGACACTTTTACAGTCACAAATGTCACTGATTGCAGTGATCACTAAATAAATGGTCACTGCAATCAGTGACACTGTGACTGGGGGGTGATCTGGGGGGGGCGATTTATGTGCCTATGTGTCCTGGTGTCAGTGTGCTGTTTTGTGTACTAACCTGGCATCTTCTCCTGTACGGCGCTCGGTATATGTGAGCGCCCCAGGAGAGATGACATCACTTCCTCCTTCCTGGCAGGCAGGGGAAGCTCTCTCATTCGCCGGGAGCGATCGAGAGGGGGTGGCCGGAATCGAACGGCCGTCCCCTCATGCCGGATCGCTCCCGAAGGTAAAACGACCGCTCACTGTAAAGAAGGGGGGTCCGATCGGACCCCCCAACTATACAAAGGCAATCACGTACATATACGTGATTCTGCCTGTCGGTGCCATTCTGCTGACGTATATTTACAGTGGGCGGTCGTTAAGTGGTTAAACTCTGTTAAGAAACCGCAATAATCAGTGCATATATTTCATGTATGTGTGTTTTTTATTACTCCCCCCCCCCCCCCCCCCCAATGTAGACTGCATAGGCAAGCATTTTCTTTGTGTCTTTCTGTGCTATAGTTGGAGGGGAGCAAGATTAAAAAGGGAGAGGGAGAAAATAAATGCATATATTTTTTGAGTTGTGCATCTTAATATTTTTGGTGTGTGGTGTTGTGTTTTTTTTTTTTTTTGTCTTTCTGCATTAGTAATTTCTCATCTGAGCCTTCATACATCTTGTTTGCCTTTTAATCCTGAAGATGTGTCCCACAATCTGCATTCTAGAGAGATTTTGTAGCATATAATCCAGGTTTAGCCCAATGGTCTGCCCCTCTGTTCTATCTATCAGTTTAGAGCTAGCTGCTAGGAGATGTTTTCTCACTGGTTGATGCATTACACATTTAGTCTGAAATATAAATGCTGTGCGGATTGGAAGAGCAGAGCATTTCAATGTACATGCTCACTGTTACCAGTAACTGATTTTCTGTTTCCATGACACCTCCGGTAAACCCCAAAACAAGCAGTATTGGCTTAGATATGATGTTGTGTCTGGAGGAGTGATTGAGAAGTTTACATAAAATAGTACATTTAATTTAAATGCAATACTAAAATAAGTAAAGCCTCATTTAAAGAAAACCAATGTACATATTAAAATAAAATACAAAAGCAGAGGCTGCCTTGAGTAAAAATGAGATGTCAGTACACAAACAGCTACAGTTTTATATTGAAATGTTGACTCTTCCTGTAAAAGTTTCTCTGGATCTTGACTCCCTGTACTCTCCTCCAATCCACATTACAAATTTCCCTCATGTTCCTTTTAAAATTATGGGTGACTTTTTAATTTACAGAGGAACTTCACTTCCTCAGCATTTTGTTTCTCTCCTATCTTATCTGGTTCTGTGGGTTGTCTTTTAAAAACCAGCTTTTACTGCATCCTGGGTCTCGAACGCCATCCTCTCCCTACGTCATCAGGGAGTGAGGTGGTGGTTACATCTTCACCACACCTGTCCACCTCATCCAGTCATAGAATGCTTTGCATTCATTGAGAGGATGCATATGGCAACTGTGCCTAGTGAACGACCTCCTGTGTTCAATGGGCAGCGGCATGGCATTGGACCTGAAAGATAATGGTGCCTACTACAGTTATTTCCAGCTTTCATGAGATCCCACAGGTATGGCATATACATACTTGGACTGCTCCAAACTGAACAAATGTAATTCTGCAAAAATGCCTGCTTTACTTTTTTTTTTTTTTTTGTCCTTGAGTTAAAGAAGTGAAGCCAAAGCTCGTTTGGCTGAACTTCTCCTGTGGATCACAGCAGTGCAGTTCGTTCTGTACTCCTGTGACATGTTTTTAGCATACAATGGGCTGGAGCCCACTGTCTGCTGATGTCACAGAGCTGGTCCAGGTTTAGGATAGATCGTGACCCATATGGTCAGGATCCACCCACATGCCTGGACCGGAACCTGGCTTAGCCTCTCGGCGAGCCGCTGAGAGCCTGAGTTGTCTACTCCCGACCCCTCCACAGCCCAGCGCTCCAGTGAGCACGTGGGGGGGGGCAGAGGCAGAGCTGTGAGCTGGTGACTGAGAGTCACCAGCTCTCTGCTCCCAGGGAGCTCTGAGAATCGAGCGATCGGCGGTGTTTGAGCGCTCGGTTCTCAGTCATGGAGCCGGTAGCATCCACCTAGGTAACTGATTCCCCAAAAAATTCCCATACTTCTCTTTTAAGACAACTGTTCTGGTTACAGCCAAGAGGAATATTTCCCTTAACTTCAGCGCAGGGGGTCCAGTGCGGTTCTGTTGACTGTTTCCAGTGTAACATTTTACCTGAATCGGACTGAAAAATGCACAGGACTTTTTTTAATACCGCGTTGCACGTGTGTGAACCGATTGCATTGAGAAGGCATGCTATACAAATCGGATGCCGTACAAAACATCTGATTCGCATATATGTGAACAGAGCCTAAAGCAGGGATATGCAATTAGCGGACCTCCAGCTGTTGCCAAACTACAAGTCCCATGAGGCATAGCGAGACTCTGACAGCAGCAAGCATGACAGGCAGAGGCATGATGGGACTTATAGTTTTGCAACAGCTGGAGGTCCGCTAATTTCATATCCCTGGCCTAAAGATTTCCTCTTGCTTCCTGTTGCATCTCTGGGACAGGAAGTGAGGGGAAATATCCACAAGAATTGCAAATTAAAACAAACTGACTGCTTTTAAACCTTCCCTATGGTATCTAAAATTTTAAAACATTTATGGCTATACATACATTTTAATGACTTTTAATGAATGCAGAATTGCATTTGTAGGTGGTTTATTTATTTTTTACATGTGTCAGCTGCCATTTTTCTACCAGCAGTAAACCAGCTTTTGATTCAACCACAGTGTCTGGATTGATGGCAAAGCTTTATTCATCAGCAATATTTTAATAGATGTTTTATGTACACCATAACCATTGTCTGGGGTTGAAGATGACATGGGACATGACAAACGATGTTTTAATTGCGCTGTTCATGACATGTTGACTTTGTTGCATCTTAAAAAGTCGCCAAGCTTTTCCTCCATTGAGTTGTAGAAGGATGTTGCTCTTTTGACATAGCAAGCTTTAAGACATCTGGGTCTCATTTTGTCATTCCTCCAGGCCTGTTTATTTTGTTCCTTGTGTGCTGGAAACCCCTGTGTCTTGAAGCAGGATGCAGCTCCCCCCTAGTCGCTTCCTGCATTTCTCATTGGCAGTCATTCGCTCATCAAAAAAATGAAAACAGTCTTGGCATGGTTCTCATCTTTTGTTTTAACCTCTTGCATGTTGGGATAGCAAAGCGTGCAAGCGGATTGTTGGCAAGAAAAGGGGATTATCAAATCTTTGCTTTTCTGGAAGTGCAATGGTGGAATGTTTAGCTATTCCCCCATACTGAGAATGACCTTGCTGCACTCTATGATGATCTCACAAGAACAATGCATATTGCTTTTATTAAGCAGTGTTTGGGAAGAGAGAAGGGGATGCAGCAATGGGCTAACTTCTCATGGGAGAAGGAAACCTAGGGTGAGGAAGTGTGGAGACTGACGCTTGTGAACCCTCCCTGTCATGATAATCCATTGGCTTCAGTGTTGTAACTAGTATACAGATCGGGAGATCTGACTATCCTGATCCTACATGCTTGTTCAAGGCAATTCAAAGTATTGAGGCCAGAGATGGGCATGTGATCAGAATCCTAAGAGGTCAGTCAGCAATGACATCCCCTGTGTTTCTCTTAGTACAGGTTTTCTTTAAAGCCCAACACACTATAATAGAACAGGAAGAGAAAAATGGACTTGTAAAAAAAAATAACACCCATACTCTCCTCCACCGCCTCTAAGTCCAGAACTGAGAGATCACATGGCTACTGTTTGGTCAGTTATCTTTCCTCTTGAAACTGAGAGCGGTGACTGCAACTCATTGCTCTCCGCTCTGCCCCTCCAGTGCTCACTGGAGTGCCGGGCTGAAGAGGGGGCGGGTGCAGCTGGCTTCAGCTCTCAGCTTTGCGCTGAGAGCCGGAGTCAACTATCAATTAGGCAGCTGGATGGATACCCACAAAAATGGTCTGGATCACTCCAGGGCCTGGAGCGACTCTGTTATGTCAACTGACAGCAGACGTCACCCATAAGCTTCCATTGCCCATCTGCTGTCAGCGCTCTTCCCTCTCCCCAGCAGCAACCACTCTGACAAAGGGGAGCCAGAGCTATTGGATAAGAAATAGGCAAGTCCCCAGATGTTCTTCCTTTTTATACAGGGTATGCAGAATAGGTGAAGTGGGGGAGGAAATGTTTTTGAGAATAATTAGTTAGCCTTATCTTCCACTTTAAAGCCTCTGTCAGATTTTAATTGGCATGTGTGTCCCTGTATGAGAGCTATCCTCTCACTTCCTGTCAAGACAGGAAATTATGATTTTTTTTTTTCCTAATTTGGGACAATGTATGTTGTCTGTGTCTTACACACTCTAGTGACAACTGCTTCCCTCATTTCTATTAGGTGGTTGTCACAAGTACAGGATGTTGTATAGAATCTCCTAATTGGGAGTCAAGTGCAAAATAACCCCCAAAAAGTTCTAGTTTTCCCCGCTCTATTCAAACTCTATGCTACTCTAAATATTTTAAAAAAAGTCGGCTAGTGTTAGGGCTTGTTCACACATGAGGTGTGTGGGGGGGGGGGTGTTTGGTTGTGGTAAAATTCCACAGTTGAGCTGCACTTTTACCGCTACCCCCTTTAGCTGCATTGGCAATGGCCAGGGGTATACACATGCTTTGCTTCATGATTGTGCCCGCCGAGCATTGCCCATTCAAGTGATTGGAGCTGCTATGCAAGGGCCCAGCAACTGCGTGCATTGCACAGTGCTGATGTGGGATTCCAATTTGCATTCGTCCAGGGCGGCCATGGTCCAGATTGGAAAAGGGTCTAGTTCAGGTGCGAGTTCAGGCTAAAATTCGGACCTGAATCGCACCTAAAGCAGTGTCCAAGAATGCACTGGACCCCAGGCGTGAACCCGGCTTGAAAGTAGGCGGTGAGGAGCACAATGCACCACCTTCTCTCCGTCTATCAAGTGCTGAATAGCAATCTGAGCGTATATTGCTTTTTAGTGAGCGAAACTCATGAACGAGCGCTTAGGCTTTAATGGAGTTCAGAGATGTGCTTCATTTTTTGTATGAACAATGTGTACAGAGAGCTTTTCAAAGCATTTGCAGAGCTTTTGGAAAGTTTTTGTTGAAGATTTTAAAGTACCGTTCAGTTCCACTTTTGGAATGGTAAACACAGATCTTTATGGGAGTTCTCGCTGTCACTTTAAACAAGCTGGCAGCAGATTTCAGCACTACTTGAAGCTTGATGAAAGCCTGCTGAAGTCTGTTGGCAGCTTGTTTAAAGTGACAGCATTCCCTGTAAGATCGGTGATAAACTTTTTCAAATGAATTGAAGGGCACTTTAAAGGCTTTTCAAGAAAGCTGCTCAATGCTTGCTGGAAGCTGCAAAAAGGCTGCCTGTTCTCTTTGCTCGTAAGCTGAAGACCATGCAAACTAGGCCTTAAGCAGGCCATACACTATACAGTCCAGGGACTCCTAGCAACCTCTGGAGGAAACCTTGGGTTCCATGGAATACTGTTTGAGAAACCTGGCCCTATGCTGGGTGCATCAATTGAAACACACAGCCCCTTAACCTATTAGTATTCTTATTATACAGGATTTATATTGTGTCAACAGTTTGTACAGTGCTTTACAATGTTAGGGCTAGAGGTGTACCGAATGGAAAGTTTGGTACCGAAAATTCAGAATTGGCAGAAAATGACAATTAAAAATAAAAAAATAATAAAGTGTGTGTGTGTGTGTATATATGTATGTATGTATGTATGTATGTATGTATGTATGTATGTATGTATGTATGTATGTATATATATATATATATATATATATATATATATATATATATATATGGACTCCTCAAGAGTCTCAATCTTAAAGTTCAGAAAAGGTAGTCCATATAGGAAAAAAGGAAGGAATTAGTCCATTGATAAGGGAATTCCAACTCGTGGTATGTTGTAAACACAAATTTCACCAATGTACGAAATGGCTCCTTACCACAAACGAAAAAATATTATGCAGATGACTTTAACCCTGCCTAGGTCTTTATCCCTGGGAGAAAATTCACTGGGTCGCCAGACAATCCACAAAGCTGATAGGGGAACTCTCCTGATGGCTCCGTGGCAGATAGGACAAAAAAAAAAATATATATATATATATATATATATATATATATACCATAGGGTGATATAGTTTTCCACAAGGTATAATTATGTTACCACCACCGTGCAAAAAAATGGTTAGAGTGACCACCACCTATATATGAATTGGCTCCTTACCAGACATACACAGGGGATAAGCATGTATCAGCTGCTTCCAGCCGCGATCCTTCCAGACAGACCCTATATGTGACAAACGCTGCTTTAGCTGTCTTGTTCAAGATGCAGACCTCAGGGCAGCAGTACTAAAAATATATATATATATATATATATATATATATATATATATATATATATATATATATATATATAATAATTTTTTTTTTTCACCTCCTGTAATTAATGTAATAAATTTAAATGCATAAGAATGTGTCGGCCATTATCGGCTCCTTTTTTAGCGCAAGAAAAGCTCAAGAAAAATGGAACCCTTTAAATTCTATGTATGTTTTCACACTGGTCCCTTGCACTTCCATTGTGGTGGTAAAAATCTTGCTTGCTGCATTTTTGGTCCATTAAAAATAACCGCACCAAAAAACGCACCTCCCCGTTTAATATGAATTGAAAATGCAGCAAGAACGCACCCATGTTATGTTTTTGAATCACATGACTTATGAAAAACACATCATAAGAGTGTCAAAATCGTGTGCATTTTTGGAATACCATTATCAGCATTTTATTGCCAAAGTTAGAGCAAACAGTACAGTTACAATACAATTCAATACAGGAGGAATCAGAGGGCCCTGGTCATTAGCAAGGCACTTCTCTGCTCTTCCCCTTTCCTCTCCAAGTGAACAGACTGTCTGTCTGTCTCTAGACTTCACATTCCTATGACGAATGGAAGTTCAGAGAAGCGGCACTGAGCGCAGAAGCCAGCAACATTGAAAGTTGTAAACTGCAAGTGGTGGGGTAAGAACAAGTTGTTGACTAGGTAATGTTTAGAATTCACCTTTTACAAAAAACTGCCTATGCAAGTAATGGGTGTCAGGTAGATAAAAACAAACTGCAGCTCTAAATAAAATTACAGTGATTGTAAAGTCTAATTAAAAAAAAATAATAACAAACATGTTATACTTACCTGCTCTGTTGCAGTTGGATTTTCACAGAAGAGCCTGGATCCTCCTCATCTTGGGTCCCTCTTCGGCTCTCCTGACCCCTCCCTCATGTTGGGTGCCCCCACAGCAAGCAGCTCGCTATGGGGGCACCCGAGCCAAGTCACAGCTCCGTGTATCTATTCAGAGACACAGAGCTGTGGCCCGACCGCCTCCACCCCCTTTTTATTCTCACTTTGACAGCAGCGGGAGCCAATGGCGCTGTGCTGCTGTCTCAGCCAATGAGTGGACTCCTGGATGGCTGAGACATTCCTACAACATCGCTGGAGCTAGAGGAAGCTCAGGTAAGTGTTAGAGGAGGGGCTGAGGGCGGCTGCTGCTGCACACAGAAGACATTTTTATCTTAATGCATAGAATGCCTTACGATAAAAAAACCTTCTGCCTTTACAACCCCTTTTTAAATGATGCCTTTGCTATACGTGTACGCCATTTGCATACCTCCTGAATGGAATATTCCCAGGACGTTGCTAAGTGAGGCCTAGTTGTTGCTCACCTCCACCATCGCAGGAGTGAGCTTTTTCTCTGATTCAAGGTCCCTTGTATGCTTTTTCTGTCCCCTGACACAGTATCTCTGAGCTCAGTGTTTGAGCGCTCTCTCCTGTGATGATGGAAATGAGCAATAATGACTAGGCCTCACTCAGCAATGTCCTAGCAGCGCCCTGGGAGTATTCCAGCCATTCTTTGGGAGCTACATAAATGGCCTACAGCTATAGCAAGGACATTCAACTTTAGTCAGAGCTGAACTTATCTGCATAGACAATTTTTTGGTAAAGGTGAACTAATCCTTTATAAAAAAAATAATAAAAAATAAGGTGATTTTCACACTACAGTACTTTGAACCAGTACCAGGACCCTGTGTATTACAATTACACGCCTACTGAATTCAGAATTCTATCTAAAAAGATATCTGGATACTGACAGACTTTGTCTTGCATTATTTGTGTATTTCACAAGATGCTGATTGCTAAAGTGCTATTTTATTGTGGATGGACTGTTCTATCCACATATATAAAAAGACTCCTACAAATGCATGAAATGTTCATAAACATAACCTTTTATGCTTTTCCTGTGCACACTTGCAATTTGCAGTGATCTGTTCATATTATTTGAAAAGAAAAAAAATCACTCCCATCTACTTCTAAGTTAAGTGGAAATACGTCAAGAAGAGAACATTTATAATAGCAGTCTATCTTTTGCATTTCTCAGTGGCAAAGTGGGTTTTCAGTTGCTTTATTTTTGTTTTCAGCACCTTTTGCATTAGTTCTATGTATTGCACATAATAGGAGTAACGGCAATTTGATGAAAAGGGATTTCCTCAAATCACTGTTACTCCCATCATGTATAATATTAGGGGGATGCAGGCTGCTTGCTTTTCTGGCATTGGTTCCTGGGCACATACTTCACTAAACATTAAAGTGGTTGTATACCCGCAAAAAAAAACTGTAAGGCAAAGGCATAATGAACACTAGTATGCCCCGCATACTAGCTCATTATGAGCTGGCATCACCTCCCGGTCACCGCTGAGGCAGCTGACCTGTTTCTTCCCGCTTTGTGGCTCTGGCACTGTGAGTGGCTGGAGCCGTGGTGACGTCACTCCCGCGCGTGCGCGCAGAAGTCCTTTTTCCAGCAAGGAGCTCTGATTTTCCGGCAGGATCAGTCAGACCTTCAGAGCACATGCGCCGCTGACGTCGGCAGCTGTGTGCAAGGTGAATATCTCCTAAATCTTACACGTTTTAGGAGATATTCATTTTACTTACAGGTAATCCTTATTTATAGGCTTGCCTGTAGGTAAAAATGTGAAATACTGCTAGGTGCATCGTCCGGCTGCAGCAACTTGTGAGACTGTCGTAGAGTTTGATAGGCTGGATGGTGCACCTGTGCCCTCTGCCCGCACCTAAACACTGGGGTCTCATGCTTCGGTGCCAAACGCCTGGTGTGCATAAGGCCTTCGATAAAATCCTACACAGTGGGTCTCGGTGACATTAATTTTCATTTACAGTGTCGATGATTATGTGTAAGTGGTGTGACGTCATATAGTGTTGTAACTGCAAGTTGGTTACAAAAATTGGGTATTCTAATTCACAATGTGTTGGGCTGTGGGATGGCTTAGGTAGAGGTGTTTGGAATTGAGTAGTATGGTGATTGATACATAATGTACTAATTACATTTAATTTTGTGCCTAAAGTTGAGCTTTTAAAGGTAAATCCCGGCCCCCCCCAACTAGCTTTTTCTAACTACGGTTACCTATATTTTCCCTCCGCTGCATTCTTTCTTGGTTATTGCAGCTGCATTCTCCCCAATGTTTACACAGGTATTTTTCCCGCTGTCTGTGCCTGTGAAGTTGATCCCTATTGACTTATAATGGTTCATCTTCCAAATGTCTCTTGCCTTGGAAGACGACCTCATAGAAATCTATGGGGTTTAACTATGCAGGCATAGACGGCGGGGAAGCAGGTGCTGGGCAGTAGGACGTAGACACTGGAGCTGGCCGTGGCTTCAGGAACTGTGTGTGTGTGTGTGTGTGTGTGTGTGTGTGTGTGTGTGTGTGTGTGTGTGTGTGTGTGCGCGCGCGCGCAGTTAAAGCGGGGGATGGTGGGTTAGATAAGCTTGGGGCAGAAGGAATAGAGGGTAAGTGTACCTTCTGGGAAATGGCACTTCTCCTTTGCCACATTCCTCGGGTATGCCCAGTGATATTACCATGAGGGAGCTCACTGTTCTCTCCTGCCAACCATACCACAGTTCGAAGTCAGTACAAGTGTTTACAAAGCCATCACATAAGTGGCAATTCTGTCATGTTGTCGTGCGAGATACCTCGCATATAACGGATCCTCAAAAAGATGAGCATTTTAAGGCCTGGTTTAGACAGGTGGAAATCTCTGCCACCCCCTGTGGAACAGTAGAGTGGTGGCTTCCAGGCAGCAATCTTGCTGCCTCCTAAATACCGTTGTTTTTTTTTTTCTCCTTACCAGTTAAAGCTAGATTTTATCTTGAAATGCTGTGTCACCCAACTATAAGCCAAGCACATGACTCACGGTTGTAGGGCAGTCTTGTTGACTTCAATAGGCAAGTTTGACTGGCATTTAAACTTGACAATCCATCGGCTGCAAAGAAAATCGTCCCAGCCGTGACATGTGAAATACCTCTTCATACTGTGTTATCTTTTAGGTGGATAGTTTGGGGGCAACCATCTGTTTTTATTGTACCCTTGCCATTTGTATAATTGTATATATCTCATTTGCACATGCAGTGGTGATTACCGCCCCTTATAAAATCGATGTGCTGGCCATGTTCACTTGCAGTTTTTGACAGTGAGGGGGCAGTAAAATCACAGCTTAACTGCTTGCTTTTTTTTTTTTTCTACCGCCCCTCAGGTGATCATGGAAACTAGGTCTTGGTGAACTTTTGGATGGAAATAAAAAGTGAGTGTTACGATTGGGAGCCGATTTGTATTCGATCTGTCACTTTTCTAGTAAAGGTGTGTAATGACGGGCTGCAATGTGATTGGTTGTACAAGAATTAGGGTTGTCCCGATACCGCTTTTTTTAAGACCGAGTACAAGTACCGATACTTTTTTTCAAGTACTCGCCGATACCGATTACCGATACTTTTTTTAAATGTCATGTGTCAGTATTTTTTTTTATTTATTTTTTTACAGTGCTTTCTTTTTTAATTTTCTTTTAGGGGGGGGGGGGGAGTGGATTGTGTCAGTGTGTTGTTGTTTTTTTTTTTTTTTTTTTTTATTTTTTTTTTTTATTTTTTTTTACAATTCATAATTTTTTTTTATTTTTTTAGCGCTCTTGGGGGGGCTTTGGTGAGATTTCAGGGGTCTTAACAGACCCCTGACATCTCCCCTATGAGACAGAGAAAGGGACTGAGGACACAGATTCCCCAGTCCCTTTCTCTGCAGCCTCAGCTAAAATGAATGGACAGGAGGCTCCTCTCCATTCATAAACTGAAGCATCGTAAACACAGGTTACGATGTTTGTTATATGAATGAACAGAGTCAGTGATCACTGACTCTGTTCATTCGAAAAGGAAGGAGCCGGCTTTAGCGGCTCCTACCTCCGCTCTCCATCCTGAGATACCGAGGACATGGTGGGGGGACTCGGAGCGCAGAGGGGGAGAGCAGCAGGAGGGTGACACGGGACACGGAGCGCCGACAGCAGCAGCACGAAGGGGGATACAAGGACACCGGGAGAAGGAGAGCAGCACCGAGGGGAGCACAGAGGGGGAGAGCAGCACAGAGGGGGACAACGAACCAGAGGGGGACACAGAGCACGGAGGGGGAGAACAGCACACAGGGGGACACAGAGCGTGGAGGAGTATAGCAGCAGCACGAAGAAAGATACAGTGACAGTCAGCGGTGATCAGTGCGTGTTGGGGGGAGTTACAAGCACCGATCACCGCTGTATAAATTTCACTAAAGCAGCTAAAAAGGGGGGGGGGGGGTCCGGGGAGAAGCTGTCAGGCTTTATTGAAACGTATACAGGCAGATCAGTGCTTGTAATTCCCCCCGCCGCACCGATCATCCCTGACTGCCCAGGTATTGGGTGAAGCATCAAGTACTCGGGGGAAATGCTCGGTATCGGTACCGATACTATTATCGGTATCGGGACAACCCTAACAAGAATACCTACACCACATATAGAACATACTTCTAGATATAGGAGGGGTGATGTTCATTATATGACTGGACAATCAAGTGAATAAGCATGTTTGTTTGTTTGAGTTGAGAGGTATCTTAATATAGCGCGGTCTTACCCCGAAGGGTCCCGACGCTTACACGTTTACTGTGGAGGTTGGAATAAAGATGTCTTTCGGCCTATTTGAACTGTATTTAACAATCTTTCCTAACTTTTTGTTTTGAATTGGGGAAAGACTGCAGTAACTAAACAGTCGTCTCTGCAATGTGTGACAGAAATGTAGGTTAGTGTTTAAAAAGTATTCCAGAAGGTACCGGAGCCAGACTTGTGACCTACATACTGCCTGGATCCTGCTGTTCATTGTCTGAACATTCCCTCATAGACTGCAGAAATCCTACAACTAAACTGCTTCAACTTTGAGTTTTATTCAGATATATAATTCTTAGTATAAATGTTTTCACGCAACTTTCATCCAGGATTCACACGTTTGTCAGCTGAACTCAGAAGAATGTGTGAATTTTGGATGAAAACATGTATAAATAGATCCCTTGCGCAAGAAATGTCTTTTTACACCTTTCGATCCCTTGGGGCCCTTACACACAGGGCTGTCTAGGAGCATGGCATCCTGGCATTTGAACACGTCTAGGCCCGCTGTAGGCAGCCTGCCAATCTATGGCCAGCTGCAGCTGGATGGGGCAGAACGCTGTATTCACTGATATTCTTGTTTTAGGGCCCTGTGCATTCAGTGGTCTGGAACGCAGGTCTTCATAGGGTTCATCCACAGCATGTGCTTTGATCAGCATCAATCAATGTTGGCTCAATGCAAGAACACATAACATATTATTTTTAATTTTTTTTGTGCCCTGTGTTGGTGGGCGGTGTTTAAAAATGCAACATGTCTGCATTCTAATGAAGCGCACGTCACTGTATGTCAATGCACTGCAGCGAGACGCAATTGGCTACAGTTCAATGAATTGAATGAAGAGTGATTTTGTGACATTTCAATGAAGTTTAAAAACTTCAAACCGTACCATGCATTGTATCACATGGCCCTAATACCACACATCAGTAGACGCACGTTATACCAGAGCATAACAAATGCCTGCAGGTGTGAACCAGTCCATAAAGCCAGATCACACCAGAATGCAGTGCGGGAAACCTGTGTTCCGTGAGCATTTCCTTCACTGCGCTCAAAACGCAATGCGTTTTTGATCTGCAGCAGGTGTTGGTGTTAACACCCCAAATGCAGGTAACAAGTGCAGTGCGTTTGCCTGCACCAGATCACATGGTACAGTATTACCATGTGATCCGGTTGCTGTACGTTTTATGAAGTAGTGCATGCACATTTGCAGTCTGGCGCAATTTCCGCCAATTCAATTGAGTGTAGAACTAAGTGCACTTCTGTAATCCCCAGAAGTATGGCCAAAAAATCTTTGGTCATACTTCTCCTTAAACTTAAGCAGTTACTGCAGCAGCAGGTTACTTTTGGGATAATGGATTTACCTAAATGAAAGCTGATCCTTGTAAGCCCTCCTGTCAGTGTTTTAAATGGTTTGTCTCAAACCTCTGTTACATCTGCAGGACAGCTTGTTTTGTTGAAAAACAACAAACTTACAAGCTGGATTACCTGGTCAAAAGAGCCTAAAAAAGAAAACTGATACAGCCACCAGATAAATATCTGCTTTTGGGTTTACTACCGCTTTAATGATCCAGTAATCAACAACCCAATAGTGTAGTGTTTAGATTAAGGTGAACTTGTGGCCATGGTTGTAGCAAAATCGAATACCAAAACCTTTTCTGTGGTTTTTGGATTTAGCAGACCCCTGTCCGAATTTTTTTATTTATTTTTTTTCTCCATTTTTGCCATCTGTGCCTCATTTTAAGAGATTTCCATTCACCTCGTGTCCTGTAGACACAACAGGAAGTGAGAGAAATTTCTCCAAAATGGGGGTCATCCTCTTGTAGACAGCTCTCACCAGATAAAGGAACCCCATTGGAAGAACTCTGAATTTCCCCTCGCTTTCATTTTAGCACCTCGCTTTCCTTGTTTCACGGGTGCATGCCATTTTAATACTTGACGTGTTGGGTATGTATTAACTCGGTGCAACTTCATCCTTTTATATTTTACAAAAAAATTGGGTACATTTTTGTTTGTGCGCCCTAAAATTTATTTTTTCCCTTATCGTCTTTCAGGACAGCACATGAGAGAGTGGCTCCACCCACTAGGAAACAGGAAACACAATCTCCACCATAATTTAAAAGGAGGCGACTCCCCACATCTCATCAGTTTTTGTGTTTCCTCCGGCAAGGGAACACCTAGTAGGAGTCAGGTCTCTTAAGGTGCTGTCCTGAGAGACTAAGGCTGCCTACCCCACCATACCTTTTTTGTCCTCCAGAGAGTCCGATCCTCCCACACCACGCCAGTGGGCAGTTGGTAAGTGGGCTCCTTCTCCCCTTTCAGCGCAGTGGAGCAAGGACTGGTCCTGGAGCCACTCCTTAGGCGGCGGCAGCCGTTCGCTGGTTTTTTTTGAACCGCATGTCGGCGTTACAGGCCGCCGCCATCTTTTTGGAGGCTGAGTAGTGACTCGGCTAGCAGGAAGTGAGGTATCCTGCAAGGGGCGGCACCGGGATCAGGCGCAAACGTCATTTCCGGCGGAACTCGCGCAGGGGGAGATTGGAGGCGAGGTTCTGGTGCCTATAAATGCGGTTCCAGTCCGACGCAGCGGCTTCTATGGACTCCGGAACCGCCGCTTTTGATGCCACAGAACAAGTGCTGATCCACGATGGAGAACGTGACAGCAGCGAGTGGGACAGGCACAGGCACCAGCAAGGCCCAGGTAAGGGGGTATGTGGGATCTACCCTGTTTACTGTAGGTGTCTCTCTCTCTCTATATGCATTTTTTTCCCCCTTGGTGGCTGGGGCCTGTCTGGGCACAGGGTGTTGGCTGTTAGACTAACTGTGCACCTGGGTGAGCTCGTTAGGAGGCAGGTTTGACTCACTAAAAAGGGTGCTGGTGGTTTTTTTTGTTTTTTTGTTTTCTCTTTTTGTGTTTTTTATGTGGCAGGCTAAGAGCTCTGACCCTCCTATCAAAAAGAGATGTCCCTCATGTAAAGCAAAATTACCAGAGGGCTTGAAGAAAAATTATGCCAGATTTGTGTTGATTCCTTAGTGAAGGAAGAAGCTTCTTCTGCATGCAGCGATTTAATCGCACCAGTCAAGAAAGAGTTAGATGCTACCATACAATCTTTTCGCTCTTCTCTTGCAACACCATCCCTGAGTCAGCCAACTACCTCAGGATCCTCTCAGGGCTCACAATTAATCCCAGGGCTAGAGGCTGAAGCTAGCCCTCCTACCCAAAGGGAACATTCCCCTTCACTCCAGAGAAGATGAGGAGGAAGAGGAAGAAAGAGATGCACCTTCAAAATACAAACTGTCCTTAGAGCAAGTAGACAGTCTGTTGAAAGCAATATATGCAACATTGGGAATAAATGAAGAAAAATAATTATCGCTGCATGACCGAATGTATGCGGGGCTTAGTGAAACGAAAAGTCGCACTTTCCCTGTGCATTCAGTAATCTCGGAAGCCATTAAAAAGGAATGGGCTGATCCAGAGAAAAAAACATTTTTCCCAAGATCGCATAGAAGACGCTTTCCGTTCAATGAAGACCCAGATGCACTTTGGAATAAAACTCCAAAATTAGACGCAGCGTTTTCACAAGTTTCCAGGTCAACCGACTTGGCATTTGAAGACATGGGTGTACTCAAGGATCCCATGGACAAAAGGATGGATCGGCAGCTTAAAAAAGCTTGGCAATCCATTATGGGTAACCTTAAACCAGCTATGGCTACTACCTGTGTTTCTAGAAACATGGAGTTCTGGCTTAATCAGCTTAAGGGCTCTTTCACACGGAGGTCCGTTCAGGTCCGCCTGTCAGTTTTTTAGGCGGACCTGAAACGGATCCTCCATGCACCCCTATGGAAGCACTGATGTCAGCGGTGACATGTCCGCTGACATCCGCTCCGCTCCGAAAAAGTGTGACGGAGGAAAATCCTATTTCTCTTATCATCCATGGACTGACACGGTGTCTCTTTACACTTTACACGTGGGTTATGTCCCTGCTTGCAGGAGAAGACCTAGGCAGAATGTGAGATGTTCAGTTTTTTTTTCTGCCTAGCAGAAGACGTGGCTCTCTCAGGAGCCAGTCTCCTGACCTATTTTTATTCCTTTTCTGGAATTCTTTTTTATTTTATTTTTGAGAATCTTCTATCAACTGTCGGCTGGGCAACAGGTTGGGTACAAGATATCCTCGTAGTCTTCCCTGTCCGACCATCAAGCGTGCTGATCCTCGCCTTGTGTGCGTGAGACTCAGTTCACGACAGGCCCCATGACTCCAGGGGTGGCCGGGTTTGCTTTCATGCTCCCACGGTCCTCTCAAGACTGAACAGTTCCTGACTGACTGTATCTTTCGTGGTGGACCGGGCCGACAGCTACTCAGTACTGCACTGTGATAGTCCTGTCAAACACACCAGTGGGTCCCTCAGGGGACGGGTAAGTAGTCTCTCCTGCCTGCAGGTGAGTACAAAAGGCTGTGTGTTTCTCTGTGGGGGATTTTCCCTGTCTCCCCCTGTATTTCATTGTCGCTCTCTGTCACCATTGCTGGCGCTGTGCTGTGTGGGGTGCCTGGGGGTCACACTGTTCTTGGAGGGGCTAATGCTGGTCTGCAGATATGCTTGGGGCCTTTTTTTGTGTGTTTTGGGGCCTGAGCGCCGAGTGGCGCTGTGTGTGTGCTGTTTTTTTCACTTTTGCTGAGTCATGGCGGCCATCTTGCCGCGGATCGCCTCAGTGAAGTGCGGCGGCCATTTTCTTGTAGCCCGCGCGCTCTTCAGCACTAGTTTTGGCCTCTAGCACTGCTGTAACAGCGCGAATCTCCTCACAGATCACCAGCGCTGACACAGCGCGGTACAGACAGTGAGCGGTCCCTGGTCCGGTTTGATGAGTCCCCTGGGCCCCCCCTCCTCAGTCAGCACAGCCTGTGGGTGGACTTTTTATCTTAGGAGTCTCAGAGGGGGGCAATATGGAGTCTGTCACCAGCTTCCCCTTAATGTCAGTGGACAACAGGCAGTGCTTCAGCACCTGCGGTCCCTAGGGACCAGTTGTGGGCAGTCCTGGAATCATTTCTGACCAGGATGGGAGCTGTGTGCAAGCGCAAGGGAGCAAAAAAAGCGCCCTCTCCCCACTTTACTTCATGAGGGCAGTGCGCTGATTCAGATATGGGCCTAGCCACTACCGCTCAGGACCCTAGTTCTGAATGTATTGGATGGTTTTGAACAGGACATTCCTTATGAGGAAAACTCCAGTTCTAAATCAGTAAATGACAGGGCGCTTGTTATTGTACTCATGACTGCGGTGAGGGACACTCTCAAGCTAAAATGCTGCGGATGCAGAACCTCAGGCGGATACAGTCTCCTTTTGGTTCTTTTAAGGCCAGGCCTTCTAAAGAGGTTTTTCCATATGTACTTTCTTTGACCAGCTCATTGATAAGGTCTGGGAAAAGCCGCAGAAGAATTTTTTTATGGTCCCGCGGCGTTTGTCTATCAGATACCCCTTGAAGATGCCCTACTTAAAAAGTGGGCTTCTCCCCCAGGGTCGACCCTCCAGTCGCCCGGTTGAACAAGGCCATCACTCTCCCGATGGAGGGGACTCCAGCATTTGAGGACCCCACTGACAGGAGGTCAGAAGTGGTGAGCAGAGCCATGTTTGCCTTGTTGGAATCCACCCTACGGCCTGTGGTAGCGGCGACCCTTGTGTCTAAAACACTTACAGGTTGGGCAAAAATGTTGCACCTAGCTGTACAGGAGCATAATCTTCCTCCAGACACAGTTGCTCTGGCCCACCAACTGGTTCAGGGCCTGGTTTATGTGTGCGACGCCTTTAATATCCAGGGCCTCTGTCTCGGCGGTGGTATTGCGTCGTCTTATCTGGTTGAAGTGCTGGTCTGCTGACCTAGCCTTAGGAAGCTCCTGACGGATCTACCATTTAAAGGTGGTAGACCTTTCGGTGCTGCTCTGGATGACATCGTCATGGATGTCATGGGAGGTAAAAGCACTCTAATTCCTTAGACTAGCAAGGGTGAGGAGGCCCGCCGCAAACAGGGGCCTTCCTTTCCAGCAAAACTGGGTTTTTTCGTCAGTCAGAGTCCACGGGTAGGTCCTCTCAGACTGACGGCAGTGCGGCTGGTGGGCACAAGTGCCCCTGGGTGCGTAAGCCAAACAAGCGGCTCCCAAGCCCGCCTCCGCGTGAAGTCTTGCCTCCGCCCGACTCTGGGGTGGGGGGACGACTTCGCAGGTCACGAATCGGTGGTCCTCCCGAATCTCCGACTGGTGGGTGTGCGAGGTGGTCACCTCAGGATACAGGATAGTATTCCGATCCTGGCCCCCAGACAGATTCTTTCCCTCGAATCTTCCTCTCCTTCCTACCTGTCGGGCAGCCCTCTTGGGGGCTGTACAGGATTTGATCAGGTCCGGAGTGATTGTGCCGGTTCCGTCACAGGAGAGTTTTCAGGGATTCTACTCGAATCTGTTTGTCGTCCCAAAAATAGGACGTGGTTCGACCTATCCTGGACCTCAAGGCCCTGAATGCCTTCGAGAAGGTGCAGAAATTCTGCATGGAATCCATTCGCACGGTGATCGCTACACTCCACCAAAGGGATTTTCTTCTGGCGTCCTTGGACTTCAAGGACGCCTACTTGCATGTTCCGATCTGCGCAAGTCACCAGAAGTTTCTGCACTTGCGATCGATTATGGCTCTTCCTTTCGGCCTAGCCTCGGCACCAAGGGTGTTCACCAAGGTGCTTGCTCCGGTTCTAGCCTTCTGTTACAGCGAGGTATTGCTGTTGTGGGCTATCTGGACGATCTTCTGCTAAGAGCAGAAAGTGGCTCAGACTTAGAGGAAAGGTGACTATCGTCAATTAGACCCTCAGGGACTTCGGGTGGTTCCTGAACATTCAGGAGTCAGTCCTGGTCCCGACTCAGTGTCTGGAGTATCTAGTTCTGATTCTGGACTCCTTGGAGGCAAAGGTATCCTACCTCTGGAGAAGTTGCTGACACTTCAGTCTGCGGTGCGGGTGCTGACATCCCGAAAATGGTTGTCAATCCGTTTTTTTTGCATGAGAGTCCCGGGACTCGTGGTGGCCTCCTTCGCGGCCGTTCCGTATGCCCAATCACACACCAGGGCATTGCAGAAGGAGATCTTGTCCACCTGGGACAAATCCCCGTTGTCCTTGGATCTTCAGATCCAGGTGATTCACCTGGTCAGGGCGCCCCTGACATGGTGGTTGAGCTCCTCGGCTCTTCGGTCCGGAAAGTCGTTCCCCTCCCATCCAATGGACGGTACTCACGACGGACACCAGCCTGACGGGCTGGGGTGGAGTCTGGGGAGTCCTGTCGGCTCAAGGCCTTGGACTCCGGACGAGCCCGTTTTACCAATCACTGTTCTGGAAATACGGGCCATCGGACTGTGTCTCTCCTCAGGTCTGAGAGAGTACGGGGTCGCTCCATTAGGAGCCAGTTGGACAACGCCACGGCGGTGGCGTATGTAAACCATCAAGGGGGGACTCGGAGCTCAGCTGCGGCTTCCGAGGTAGTCCGTATCCTGAAGTGGGCCGAAAGAAACGTGCCGGCTCTGTAGGCCATTTACATTCTGGGCATAGACAATGGGCAGGCGGACTATCTGAGTCGCCAATCGCCGGACCAAGAAGAATGGTCTTTGCATATTTCAACTCCTTTGCCGACGGTGGGGCACGCCGGATGTGGACCTGATGGCCCCTCGACTCAATCGCAAGGGTCGAGGTTGTGGCCAGATCCAGGGATCCTTGGGCGATGCCTCGGATGAGTTGGTGGCCCCATAGGGTCCTTATCGCCTGATATAAACTCCGGTGATCCTAATTGTTCCGGATTGGCCTCAGCATCACTGGTACGCTGATCTGGTACGTCTCGTCGCGGACGTTCCCTGGCGGTTGCCGATGAGGGAGGACCTTCAGTCTCAAGGTCCTATGTTTCATCCGGCTTACAGTCTCTGGCTTTAACGGCAGGGCTGTTGAAAGCCAGGTGTTGAGGGACCGAGGTCTCTCGGACTCGGTCATTTTGACCATGTTAAGGACACGGAAGTCTTCCTCCAAGCAGATCTATCACCGTGCCTGGAAAGCTTATATCGCCATATGCGAAGCGCTGGACTGGCGTCCTCGGACGTATTCCTTCCCCAGAATCCTGCGTCCTCTGCAGTGTGGAGTGACCCAAAAGCTTGCTTTGAGTACCATCAAGGATCAGATTTCGGCCTTGGCCGTCTTCTTTCAGCGACCTCTAGCGGGTCATTTCTTGGTTAGCACCTTGTGTTGGGGGTTCGCCATGTGCTCCCTCCTGTCAAGCCTCCTCTCCCACCGTGGGATCTGAATTTGGTGCTCTCGGTCCTCCAGGAACCTCCTTTTTGGGAATATCCGGGATATTCCCCTCTTGTCTCGTCTCAGAAGTTGGCCTTTTAGTGGCAATCACCTCTGTTTGACGGGTGTCTGAGTTGGCGGCTTTGTCCTGCAAGTCGCCATATTTAGTCATCCATAAGGATAAGGCGGTGTTGCATCCGTGACCTTCCTTTTTGCCAAAGGTGGTTTTCGACCTTTCACCTACATGAGGACATTGTCCTCCTGTCCTTGTGTCCTCACTAATCGCATCCCAGAGAGTTTGCGCGGCACATATTGGATGTGGTACAAGCCTTACGGGTGTACCTGTCTGCTACTGCTTCTATTCGAAAGTCCGACTCACTGTTTGTGACTGTCTCTGGTCCATAACAGGGCCAAGCGGTTTCGTCTGCCATCATTTCTAGGGGAATCAGACAAACCGTCATTCAAGCCTATGCTCTCAAAGGGCGGGCGCCTCCCTTTCCGGTTACGGCGCATTCCACCAGGACAATTGGTGCTTCCTGGGTTTCCCGACATCAAGCGTCGGTTGCACAAGTGTGCAAGGCGGCGACCTGGTCGTCTGTTCATGCCTTTTAAGTTTTATAAGGTTAATGTGGCTGCATCTTCGGATGCTTCCTTCGGCCGCAGGGTGCTGCAGGCCGCTGTTTAAAGTTGTGACTCCTCCGTTGAGGAGCTCTGCCTTCTTGGAGTGAAGTTTTGGTTTTTCCATTTATACTGCTCCCATCCCTCCTTTACACTGCTTTGGGACATCCCACGTGTAAAGTGTAAAGAGACACCGTGTCAGTCCATGGATGATAAGAGAAAATAGGATTTTTTGTACTCACCGTAAAATCCTTTTCTCTGACATCCATGGACTGACACGGCACCCACCCTTCCTTTTTAAGTTTGTACTGCTTTGTTGCGAACTGAAGTCTGCTGACTGTAGTGGGAGGGTTATGTCCGGAGGGACCGCCCCCTGGGTGGGGCTGTTCAGCTCTGGCTTTTAGAATGTATGTATAACATCTCACATTCTGCCTAGGTCTTCTCCTGCAAGCAGGGACATAACCCACGTGTAAAGTGTAAAGAGACACCGTGTCAGTCCATGGATGTCAGAGAAAAGGATTTTACGGTGAGTACAAAAAATCCTATTTTCTTTTTCGTACATCACGGGACACAGAGCGACTGAGTCATTACTAATGGGTTATATAGTTTACCTTCAGGTGCTGGCACTGGCAACTTCCAAACCGGAAGTACCCTCCCCTATATAAGCCCCTCCCATCCGGGAGCACCTCAGTTTTTTGCCAGTGTCTAAGGTGTTGGCCAAAGAGTAACATGTGTTTTCACTGGGCTTGCGTACAGGTTCTTTTACGGGCCTTAGTAAGCTGTTCCGGATCCCACCAAAAAAGCTTCATAGCTAAACGGTCGGTACCCGGGCCTTGCAACAGAAGAGCAAGGTTTTGCCTGTAATGCCTCTCTTAGGAGGGCTGGACCCTGGGATCCAGAGCTCTGGTCATACCCACGACCAAGATGTTGTCTGTGCAGGGTGCTATACAGGTCCAGGGGAGTGGAAGCCTTGGGAACCCGGTCCCTGAAGGTTTAATTACAATGCCTGCCGTGATAGGTGAAGTTTGGGCTTCTGTGGACCAAACAGAGTCCTGCGGCGGGGAACAGGTAAGTGGGGGCCCCCAGGAACTTGGTTCTATTGGGGGACCCCCAAGCCTAATTTGTCTTTCTGTCTGTTACCTAACGGTATTCCCGCTAATATCTGTGTATGCCTGTAACTACTGAAAATGTAAAATTTTAATAGTAGTCAAGAAAAAAAAAAAAAGAGGACCGCGGTACCTGTGTTAAACCACTAGAGGCCGCTGTGGTCCATTTTTCTTGTCATGTGGATCTTTGGTTTTCTCAAGTCAAAAGATCCAGGCAGTTGGTAAGTTTCTCTGTGGGAATCCACTTCCTCTGCCCTGTTGCTGCGTTCATCCACCGCACAGGCCCTCCGGCAAAAAGGGCCCTGGCTCCTAGTCCCTGTTTGATTTTCGAAAAGGGCGCCAATGGCGCGCGGGCGCGTGCACACGCCTCCTATGAAAAAAAAGGGGCGGGGCGGGTGGATGACGCTCGATGCGCGCCACGGCGCTTCTGCGCATGTGCAGGCGTCCCAGCTTGTATAAAGACACAGTACAAGTGTCAGCTGGATGCAAACAGAGCTAGCAACAAACAGTGGCTCACAGAGGCGGTTGATGCAGGCATCCCCATAGAAAGGCACTTTAGTGGACACCAGCTGGTATATAGCAGCATCTGTGTTAGACTATTACCAGCAAAATTGGTGTATGACGGGAATACCTCAGCTTTGTGCTTAAAGGATATGTCGTCCAGACGCTCCGGAAATAAGTCTTTCAGGAAGCCAAAGGGGTCTCCATCGGGCTCTGAGGATATTGGGCATGCTTGTACTGCACCAATCTCCCCTGAGAATTCAGAGGTCAGTAGCCGTAGAAACCCCGCAGGAGTGCCTGGTGCTGCGGCTGTCCCCAGTCCACCTGCTCCTGTATATATAACAGAGGAGGTTTTATCCTCAACTCTGGGAGGATTGGAAGAGAGATTAACAGCATTGATCGCTGCTTCCCTGTCACAGGGAAAGCGCGTCCGATCTCCGTCTCCTCCTTCAGAGTGCCTGTTAGTGGAGGAACAGCCCCACACAGAGATCGACCTACCTGAAGGGGATCAGGATGAGGTTGATTCCGTTATGGAGGAATCAACAGTGGAAGAACCTTTCTCAGCATCTCAGGCTGAAAGATTATGGGTTCAGTCTCTGACTGACTAACATGGTCCGATCAGCATTTAAAATGCCTCTGGCGGAACCATCAACCACTACGGTTTCCTCGCTGGGGTCGCTAAAAGCTCCCCAGGCTGTCTGTTCCTTCCCAATCCACCCTTTATTAGAAGGGCTTATTTACCAGGATTGGGAGCATCCTGATAAAATATTTGCTCCCCCCAAGAGATTTCCGGTGATCTATCCCATGGAGGATAAGTTCATAAAAAAATGGAGGGTCCCTACAGTGGACGCAGCCATCTCTTCTGTGAACAAATCACTGACATGTCCAGTAGATAATGTTCCAATGTTCAAAGACCCAATAGATAAAAAATTGGAGTCTTTACTAAAATCTGCTTTCTCTACAGCAAGCATGGTGACACAACCTGCGGTAGCAGCGATTGGAGTCTGCCAAGCAGTGAAAGATCAGTTGAAACAAGTCTTGAGGGACTTACCAGATCAGCAGGCTCTTGCCCTAGCTGACCTGCCTAGAGCCTTGTGTTTTGCGGTGGACGCCATAAAGGATACAATCCAACAGGCCTCCCGCTTTACGCTGTCTATAGTACATATGCGTAGGCTCCTGTGGCTCAAAAACTGGTCTGCTGAAGCTCCCTGTAAGAAACTGCTGGTTAGCTTCCCATTTCATGGAGAACGCTTATTTGGAGAAGATCTGGACAAATATATCCAGAAAATTTCTGCCGGTAAAAGTTCACTCTTACCGGTTAAGAACAAGAGTAGAAGTCCTTCTTCTTTTAAGAGGCCTACTTCTCCAGTCCCGGGCACATTGGCTGTGAAACAGTTCCGACGGCCTCCGCGGTCAAATTCAGGGGGCAGAAATCGGGGACAATCACAGGGTAACAAGAAGCCCTGGATCAAGAGAGGTACAAAACCTCCCCCCAAGTCATGAAGCGTTGCCCCCACTCAATCGGGTGGGGGGAAGGCTTCAGTTGTTCACAGAGACCTGGCGGGACACCATCAGAGACAGATGGGTGCTCTCCGCAGTAAGTCTGGGATACAAGCTGGAGTTAAAAGGCACTCCTCCTGCCCAATTTATGAGGTCAAACATGCCAAGAGATCCCCAGAAGAGAGGATCCCTCCTTCTGGCACTAGAACAACTATTGCTCCAAGGTGTAATCATGAAGGTTCCCCTGGAAGAAAGCGGATTCGGGTTTTACTCGAACCTTTTCACAGTCCCCAAACCAAATGGGGACGTGAGGCCCATATTAAATCTAAAAGGGCTAAACAAGTTCCTAAATATCAGGACTTTTCGGATGGAGTCGATCCGATCGGTGGCCACCGCCCTACAAGGGCAGGAATGGTTAGCCTCGATCGACATAAGGGATGCTTATCTGCATATTCCCATCTTTCCGGCCCACCAGAAATTTCTACGCTTTGCAGTAGAAGGGCGCCATTTTCAGTTCAGAGCCTTACCTTTCGGTCTGGCCACAGCACCACGAGTGTTCACAAAGGTTCTGGCCCCACTATTGGCCAATCTAAGAACACAAGGTGTAACGATAATGGCATATCTAGACGACCTGCTACTAATAGACCACTCAGTGGAAAAGCTGGAAGTAGCTATTCACAAGACAATCAAGTATCTGGTATATCACGGTTGGATTATCAACCGGGACAAGTCAGCTCTAAGACCAGTCAAAAGTCTGGAATACTTAGGGCTAAGGCTGGATTCAAATCAGAGAAAGATTTTCTTACCTCCAGAGAAGGTGTCGTCTTTAAAAGATTTGACCCACTTAGTGGGTACAAAAAGAAAACCATCCATACGCCTGTGCATGAGGCTGCTGGGAAAAATGGTGGCTTCATTCGAAGCAGTACCCTACGGTCAATTCCATTCAAGGAATTTGCAAAGGGCCATACTGTCAGCCTGGAACAAAAAAGTTCAGGCTTTAGACTTACCAATGTCCCTGTCCCCTTCCGTTCGCAAGAGCCTCCATTGGTGGTTGGTGCCCCAGAATCTGGAAAAAGGGAAACCCTTCAGTCCGGTTTCTTGGAAGGTGGTCACTACAGATGCCAGCCTCATAGGCTGGGGGGCAGTACTGGAGCAATGGTCTCTCCAGGGCAAGTGGTCAGAAGCAGAAAAGGCCCTGCCCATCTATCTCTTAAGAGATACGAGCAGCCCGGTATGCCCTAGTAGCATGGACATCCAAACTCCAAGGGTCCCCTGTCAGAATTCAATCAGACAATGCCACAGCAGTGGCATATATCAATCACCAGGGTGGCACCAGGAGTCGTGCAGCCCAGAGGGAAGCAAATTGCATCCTGGAGTGGGCAGAAAGATATGTCCCAGCCATATCCGCGGTTTTCATCCCAGGAGTGGAAAATTGGAGAGCGGACTTTTTAAGTCGCCAACAATTGTGCCCGGGGGAATGGTCTCTTCACCCCGAGGTTTTCCAGGCAATATGCCAGCGGTGGGGAACACCGGATGTAGATCTGCTAGCATCCAGATTCAACGCAAAGGTGGACAGATTTGTGTCTCGCACAAGGGATCCCCTAGCTTGCGGCTCAGATGCCCTAGTGTTCCCTTGGGATCAGTTCAAGCTGATATATGCATTCCCACCGCCACAATTGTTACCGCGATTAATCCGCAGAATCAGGGTAGAAAAGAAACCAGTGATTCTGGTGGCTCCAGCGTGGCCCCGAAGGGCATGGTACGCGGAGATTGTAAAAATGTCAGTGAGGAGTCCTTGGACCCTCCCACATCGTCCGGACCTGCTGTCGCAAGGACCGATATACCACCCTTCCTTACCAGCCCTAGGTTTGACGGCCTGGCTATTGAAGCCCACATTCTGAAAAAGAGAGGGCTCTCTAATTCTGTGGTATTTACCATGATCAATGCCAGGAAGCCGGTATCCAGGCAGATCTATTATAGGATCTGGAAGGCGTACATTACGTGGTGTGAGGCCAAGAAATGGCATCCACGTAAGTACGTGATAGGTAGGATTTTGGACTTCCTACAGTGGGCTGTAGATAGGAAGCTGGCCTTGAGTACTATCAAGGGTCAGATTTCGGCCTTGTCAATATTTTTTCAAAGGCCCTTGGCTTTGCATTCACTAGTCAAAGCTTTCATACAAGGAGTGATGCGTATTAGCCCTCCGGTTAGTATTCCCATATGTCCATGGGACTTAAACCTGGTTCTGTCGGTTCTACAGAAACAACCGTTTGAACCATTGCAACACATTTCCTTGGTTCTTCTCACCAGGAAATTGATTTTCTTAGTAGCCATTTGTTCGGCTAAAAGAGTATCGGAATTAGCCGCCTTGTCCTGTAAGGAGCCATATCTGGTTGTCCATAAGGACAGAGTAGTATTACGTCCTCATCCAGCCTTTCTTCCTGAGGTGGTATCGAGGTTTCATTTGAACCAAGATGTGGTTCTTCCTTCTTTTTTCCCCAAACCTAGCTCGGTAGAGGAAAAGTTATTACATTCTTTGGATGTAGTAAGAGCAGTTAAAGCTTATCTAAAAAGCAACTGCTCAGATTCGCAGAACGGATACTTTGTTTATTCTGCCGGAAGGCCCTAGAAAGGGTCAGGCAGCATCAAAATCTACTTTAGCCAAGTGGATTCGACAGGTCATAATACAAGCCTATGGCTTGAGAAAGAGACCGCCTCCGTTCAAAGTTAGGGCGCACTCCACAAGAGCAGTTGGAACTTCATGGGCAGTGCATCACCAGGCCTCCCTGGCTCAAGTCTGTAAGGCCGCAACATGGTCTTCAGTACACACGTTTACTAGATTCTACCAGGTAGACGTTAGAAGTCAGGAGGATGTCGCCTTTGGGCGCAGTGTGTTGCAGGCCGCAAAAGATCCTCATGCCTGATGGCGCCCAGCTTATGTATCCCTCCCCTCATTTGGCATTGCTTTTGGGACGTCCCATTAGTAATGACTAAGTCGCTCTGTGTCCCGTGATGTACGAAAAAGAAAAAGGGATTTTTATAACAGCTTACCTGTAAAATCCTTTTCTTGGAGTACATCACGGGACACAGAGCTCCCACCCCTCCTTTTTGGGACACTTATTGCTTTGCTACAAAACTGAGGTGCTCCCGGATGGGAGGGGCTTATATAGGGGAGTGTACTTCTGGTTTGGAAGTTGCCAGTGCCAGCACCTGAAGGTAAACTATATAACCCATTAGTAATGACTAAGTCGCTCTGTGTCCTGTGATGTACTCCAAGAAAAGGATTTTACAGGTAAGCTGTTATAAAAATCCCTTTTTTTTCTTCCGTCTGCGGAGCGGATCGGATGACAATGGACTCTACGGTCCGTCGTCATCCGATTCCCCATAGGGGAGAGCGGCGCTCTTACAGGGTGGTCCCTGCACAGTGTGCGGGGACCGCCCAGTCATCCGCCAGCTCAGCGGGGATCAACGGAGCGATCCCCGCTGAGCAAGCGGAGCTTCACGGGGCGTATCTTCACGGATCCGCCCCGTGTGAGAGTCCTAAAGCTCATATTATAGCAGACTCACCTAAGCAGGAGATCCTTGATTCTTTTTCTACCCTAGCAGCAGCTGTGGCTTATATTTCTGACGCTTTTGCAGAATCAATTAGAATGTCAGCCAGATCTGGGGCCTTAACCAACTCAGCCAGGAGAGCTCTATGGCTTAAGACATGGCCAGGGGACGCAGCTTCCAAAAGTAGGTTATGTGGAATTCCTTTTTTTGGAGATCTTTTGTTCGGTCCTGATCTGGATTCTATTTTAGATAGGACAGCGGACAAAAAGAAGTCCTTTCCTGTTAAGAAAAAACAACCAGTTAAGCGGTTTTTTCGACCTCAAAAAAATCAGGATCAGAAAAGCAGGCACCAAGAAAAAAAGAATTGGTCGGCGCAAAAAGGTAAAGGCAGAGGGAATGTCCTCTTCAATCCTCCTGCGCCAACCAATAAAATGCAATAACTTGTCATTGCCTGTGGGGGGAAGGCTTCAAAAATTCCTTCCTCTTTGGGCAAGCGTGACGGAAAACACATTTATTTTGGACACGCTGGCCCAGGAATACAAAATAGAACTTTCGGATCTTCCTCCAGAAAGATACTGTGTAACAAACCTGCCAAGGGACACAACAAAGGCCCTAGCCATGAAAAACCTCTTGGAGGATCTGATGAGACAGGGTGCTGTGGTTCAGGTATCTCCAGAGGAACGTTACCGGGGGTTTCTATTCCCAAATCTTCCTGATAAGGAAACCATCAGGAAGCTTCCGTCTCATTCTCAATTTTTAAAACCGTTAAACAAGCCAGTCCAATACGGGCGGTTCCGCATGGACTCCATTTTTTCGGTGAGAAATCTCTTAGTCAGGGATGCTTCATGGCGTCAATCGACTTAAGAGACGCATACCTGCATGTGCCCATAGCCCCTCAGTCTCAAAAATACCTAAGGTTGGCAATAAATATGGGGAAGGAGGTACTTCATTTACAATTCAAGGCCCTCCCGTTTGGTCTATAATCCGCTCCGCGGATATTCACCAAAATAATGGCGGAAGTTCTAGCCCCTCTCCGTTTACAGGGAATCTCGGTCATCCCTTATCTGGACGACCTAATTTTTGCCCCTTCCAGAGAGAGGTTGCAGGTAGATCTAACCAAGGCCCGCAGTCATCTGGAAGCCTTGGGCTGGATTGTAAACACTCAAAAATCTAATTTCAATCCTGCTCAAAGAGTTCAGTTTCTAGGTTATCTGATAGATTCTGTAGAGCAAAGGATTTTTCTCCCAGAAGAAAAGAAAGACAAGGTCTTGAGTGTAGTAGCCAGTCTTCAGACAAACCAGGAGGTGTCAATCAGGAGGATTATGTCAGTCCTGGGTACCTTAACCTCAACAATGCCGGCCATTCAATGGGCGAGGCACCATTTCAGGCCCTTCCAGAGTTTTCTTCTTCAGGTATGGGATCACAGCCCAGAAACCTTAGACACAAAAGTAAAACTTCCCACCAGGGTCAAGAGGACTCTTTGGTGGTAGAGGAATCAGGCAGTTCTGTCAAGGGGCCTGCTTTGGTCCTTTCCGACAGAAGTAAGGGTCACGACAGACGCCAGCAGTTGGGGATGGGGAGCCCACTGGGATCAAAACATAGCACAGGGAGTTTGGTCCCAATCCGAAACAGGAAGGTTCGCAAACTGGAGGGAGTTAAAAGCAGTTGCTCTAGCCTTAGCTGCCTTCTCTCCAAACCTCCAAAGGTCCCATGTGCAGATTCTTTCAGACAATGTCACCACAGTGGCATACCTGAACAAACAAGGGGGCACAAGGAGCAAAGCTCTACTGTTGCTGTCATCAGAAATCCTAGAGTGGGCAGAGAAGCATTTACTCTCCCTGTCAGCAGTGCATCTCAAAGGCACGCTAAACGAAGTAGCAGACTTCTTGAGCAGACAGAGAATTCAAGAGGCAGAGTGGAGCCTGAATCCGGAGATATTCTCACTGATCACCAAGAAGTGGGGATGTCCTCAGGTGGATCTGTTTGCATCAAAAGAAAACACCCAGCTCCCTCAATTCTTCTCCCTGCACCGAGACAGCGGATCAATAGGGATAGATGCCTTGGCACATCCCTGGAGCTTCCATCTGGGTTATGCCTTCCCTCCTTTTCAGCTAATCGCTCTGGTATTGAGAAAAATACAGAGGGAAAAGGGATCAGTAATACTGATCACTCCGTTCTGGCTGAAAAGAGCCTGGTTTTCCTCCATCCTACAAATGATGATCAAACCTTTCTGGCAGCTTCCTCTCAGGCAGGACTTGCTACTTCAGGGCCCAGTGTACCACCCGGATGTAGCCAGACTAAGCCTCACGGCTTGGTATCTGAGGAGCAGTTATTAAGGAACAAAGGACTGTCAGAGCCTCTAGTATCTACTTTACTCGCCAGTAGAAAGAGAGTAACTAGCGAGATCTACGCAAAGGTTTGGAAAGTCTACAACAGTTGGTGTCATTCATCAAACCGAACCCTAGAAGACATTGTGTCGATTCTGGAGTTTCTACAAAATGGTGTGGACAAAGGTCTTGCAATTAGCACTCTCAAAGTGCAAGTGGCTGCCCTGGGAGTATACCTAGAAAAACCGATTTCCTCAGTTCCTTTGATCACAAGATTCTTTAGGTCACTTACTAGAGCCAGGCCAGTGCCTACTAAACATTTTCCTAAATGGGACCTGTCAGTAGTTTTGCAAGCCTTCACGAAAGAACCTTTCGAACCGTTACAGACAATCTCGTTGAAAGATTTGACTCTTAAAACGGTATTCTTAGTTGCAGTTACGACTGCGAGACGAATCAGTGAACTACACACTCTTTCAATAAAAGAACCTTTTATGTTAATTTACCCAGACAGGATTGTGCTTAAAACAGATCCAGGGTTTTTGCCAAAGGTGGCATCAGTTCATAACAGATCGCAGGAAATTATCCTGCCAACTTTTTGTTCAAATCCTTCAGGAAGAAGGGAGACTTTATTCCATAAAGAAGAATTTTATTACACTACTTGGAAATAACATAGGACTTTAGGTCTTCGGACTCTTTATTTGTTCTTTTTTCTGGTAACAGAAAGGGATGCCAAGCATCGAAGGGGTCAATTGCTAGATGGCTAAAACTGGCTATTTCTGAAGCTTATTCCCAGACGGGTTTGTCTCCTCCACAGGGAATACGTGCACACTCTACTCGAGCTCTAGCCACTACATGGGCAGAAAAAGCTGGTGCCACCCCACATCAGATCTGTAAGGCGGCTACGTGGTCAAGCTATTTGACATATGTCCATCATTACAGACTGGACCTGCTGTCAGCCGATGATCAGGCATTTGGCAGAAAGGTCCTGCAGGCTGTTGTCCCTCCCTAGTTGGTAAGTCTCGATTATCCTCTCATGTGCTGTCCTGAAAGACGATAAGGGAAAATGCAAGTTAGACTTACCGGTAACTTGTTTTCCAAGAGTCTTTCAGGACAGCAAGCTACCCGCCCTTCTTGGTTTGTATATATTGATGATAAACATATATATATATATATATATATATATATATATATATATATATATATATATATATATATATATAATTTATATAAATGTACATACACACACATATATATATATATATATATATATATATATATATATATATATATATATATATATATAAAAATGTACATACATGCTGTGATTAACCATATTCTGATTATGTGTTCCAGCTTGGGCCGGAGGTACTCTACTACAACTGATGAGATGTGGGGAGTCTCCTCCTTTTAAATTATGGTGGAGATTGTGTTTCCTGTTTCCTAGTGGGTGGCGCCACTCTCTCATGTGCTGTCCTGAAAGACTCTTGGAAAACAAGTTACCGGTAAGTCTAACTTGCATTTTTTTTTTTTTTTTATGAAATTTAGCGTTTCATAAACGTATATGCTAATATTGTGTAACATAAGAAATTGGAACTTCCACTTTTATTCTCTAGGGCAAGGGTGTCACTCAATTTCATTGTTGGCCGCATCAGCATTATGGTTGCCCTCAAAAGGGCCAGTTATATCTGTAAGATGAGATGTCCAGCGCATCCCCTCCCCTTTGCATTAGATGTCGAGCCACCCCACCATCAGAGGTTGAGTCTCCCACTCTCCCCTACATCACTGTGCACCCCCCTTACCTTATGCTGCTGCTGGGAAGAAGCTGGAAGCATTGCTTGAAAGCAGAAAGTAAGTGTCTGGAGGAGGACCAGAGGAGGGCTGGAGCTCTCCGGCAGCTGCAGAAGAGGTGCGAGGGCCACATGAAATGGCCCGGATTCGGCCCAGGGGCCTTGTGTTTGACATCTATACTCTAGGGTGTCTACTTTCAGAAAATGTATAATGTTTGGGGGTTTTAAGTAATCGTCGGGCTTAAAATTTATTTTTTAATCCTGTAAACAAAAAAAAAAAAAATGGCTTTGGGGCTTAAGTGGTTAAGGACTCCAGCTAGTGGATGTGAAAAACTGATGTAAACTTAATCCATTTTTGCTTTGAGAAAACATCACTGAACTGATGAAGCGGGTGGGCCGATTGTGTGAAAAGGGCACTAGGCCGGCTGTACACGGTTTGAATCTCAGCCGGTTCCTGTTGATTTGAACCATTAATGGGCAGGCTGAATGTACCAATTTGAGCAATCAACTTGGGTGCAACCAACCTTCCAGATTCTCTTGCGATTATCGCTAGCAGCAGCTATGGCCGCTAGTGATAATCGCTGTCTTTTCCCAGCGAGGACCGCTTTCCCCTCAGGGAGAAGATAATTGCTGGGCGTGAGGAATTCCCCTGTCAACACTGATGGGGAAATCGTGTTGCACCGTGTATGGCTGGTCTTGGGCATCGTTTTCTTTATATGCATACTTGCACATTTTTACGTGGTGAAGGCAACTTTTACTAAACACTACTTTTATCACTCGAGTTGTATTGTAAATTAGTAATCACAGCAAGCAAGGCAAAGAGAAAACCGTCTCCAGCTTTGTTCTTTGTTCTGCACACAGAAGAGCAGCGAATGCCTTGCTCTGAGATGGTATTGTTATATGTACTGTATATTTGTAATCTGAGTATTCATTTTTATTAGTCATTTTATGTAACCCAATAATCAGGGGAGATGAATGTAATGCATCTTAAATATAATTCTGTCATGTTTTTATATTAAGTGGTGTCACGTCTGGCAGAAGGTTGTGTAATCTTAAATGCAGATGTGCAGAATCCTTGAGAAACCGATGAGTCAGCAAAATGGAGCAAGGCCTTCAAAGTGATGGCAGTGATTGTGAAATCGCTCTGGAGCTATGTGTAAGCAGTATTCTGTCTGATACTCTCTCCAGATCCTTGTTTACGACACAGAAGAGATGATGGTAAGGGAATAAAAGAAAATCTAGTTGGGTTACACATTCTGAACTGCCTGTCATATAATGCTGGATCACCAATGAGCATGGCCTGAGCAGACTTTATACCCCGGAGAGTATAAGGGCTCTTTCACACGGAGGTCCGTTCAGGTCCGCCTGTCAGTTTTTTAGGCGGACCTGAAACGGATCCTCCATGCACCCCTATGGAAGTACGGATGTCAGCGGAGACATGTCCGCTGACATCTGCTCCGCTCCGCCAAAGTGTGACGGAGGAAAACCCTATTTTTCCTTCCGTCGGCGGAGCGGATCGGATGACGACGGACTCTACGGTCCGTCGTCATCCGATTCCCCATAGGGGAGAGCGGCGCTCTGACAGGGCGGTCCCTGCACAGTGTGCGGGGACCGCCCAGTCATCCGTCGGCTCAGCGGGGATCAACGGAGCGATCCCCGCTGAGCAAGCGGAGCTTCACGGGGCGGATCTGCACGGATCCGCCCCGTGTGAAAGGGGCCCAATAAAGCTGGTCTTCCATTAACATCTGAGCGTCAGCATTTTCTGGCAATTTTTGTGTGCTTTTAATTTTTTAGGAGTTATGTGCTATACAAGAGCTTCTTTGGGGCAGGATGGTGGGTTTTCGGCCCTATATAGACTCTCTTTTTTTTATAGGAGTGCCTGAAAATGAGTGCAAAACCATTTTTATGCCTTTTTTTTTTTTTTCCAGGCAATCCCATTGAAATTGTTGTGGCCAAAAATGGGTAAATCTGCTAGAAAATAACTTCCAATAGTTTTTCCAGCGATGGGCCCCTCGATCACTTTGGGTGTCAGACAACAATTAAAACAATGTCATTTTAATGTTCAGCGTTTGTAGCTTCGATTCTAAAAATGATTGGAGCCTCAGTCTCCGATCCGATTATTAGTTAATATCATTTTGGGAATAGACACTATTATAATGATAGCATGTGTTATTAAGTAATTTTTTATTTTATTTTTTTAATTCGCATTTTAAGTTTTTTGTGGTTGGATTTGTGTACATTACTTATTTTTTTTTCTTTCTTCCTTCTAAAGGCTAGCCATAGATGGTTACTGCTGAACCGGCTGAGATTGGAACCATGTATGGGCAGGCTGAATGTACCAAGCTGATCAATTGTTCAACTTGGCTACAATCAGTCTGCCATATTTACCTGCGACTATCGCTAGCCGTAATCACTGTCTTCTCCCGGTGGGGACTGCGACACTTTCTTTCCTGCAACCCATTAATGCCTATGGCCTGCTTTTAATGGTCATATTCAGCCACTGTGACTAAGGCTTCATGTGTACGGGATGTTTTAAACCTCTCCTGAACAATGAAACTTGACAGCTAGTAACCGACGTTTAAAAATGTCTGTTGTGCCGCGTTTGCATTTAGAAGCGTTTTTTTACTTTCTAAATGGTCAAAAATGTATCTCCATTAAAAAGGGCTATAAACGAAACACGGCTAAATGCGAGGTACCGTGTTTACACGCTGTTGCAGGCATTTGGCATTTCAAATGCCTTTGAACATCCGTCCTGAACGCATTTTTTTGCTTTCCAAAAAATTCTTCTAACCTCAACTGCCTGGAAACAACTATAAATGACCCTGTGTACATGTACTGATAAGATAACATCGAGGAGAGTTCAGGAGCAGCTGAAAAAAACGCCCAACTGCTCCTAAACGTCCGTTTACCAGAAGTAGTGTACATGAAGCTAAATAAAAAAATCTCAGCACTAATTCTTGTTCCATGGCATCTTGACACTCCTGCTGCATTGTCTGTAAGTTAGGAGCTTGAGTGTGGGGACCTCGCTACTGCAACCCGAGATAGAAGATTCTGATCTGTGATTGATTTTATGCAGAATCCTCTACTTAATTTTGACATCATTTTTGGATAGACTGGTCCTTTATTGAGACATTAAAGGTTAACTCCAGGATTTTTTTTTATTTTAGATATTGTTTTTAGCTAACTAAGCCCTAAAATATGTATACTGTGTGTGGATGGCTGCTGCATAGTATAAAAATCATACCTTGCAGTGAGCTGATTCCTTACACACTGCGCTGTATTTGCTTGTGCTGTGGGGATGAGAGATACAGGGGGTCCCTGACTTATGAACGCCCGACTTGGGAACCCCTCCTACTTACGAACCGGGTGCTGCGGGGACCCTTTGCCGTTCTGCGCGGTCCATCTGCTGTTCTGCACATGCGCTGCTAGACGGAGCCTCGGAAAATGACGGAAATGTCCGTAATTGGCCGCGCATGCGCAGAAAGGCATTCAATGGAAAATCGGAAATGTCCGTAATTGTCGCTCTGCGCTTGCGCGGCCGACTTACGAACATTTCCGAATTACAAACAGGAGGAAAGTCCCTAATGGGTTCGTAACCCGGGGACCCCCTGTACACAGCAATGACGGTGAAGGGCTCCAGTTGCATCTTCGCCTCCTCTCTCATCGCTCATTCACATAAAGTCTTGTATGTCCTTTTACAGGATACAAGGAAGTCTATGAATGGGGGAGAGGATGGGCAGGTATTCCGCATGCGCTTATACTATGTAGCAGCCGCTCACACACGCAGTATATGTATTATTTGGAATGTCATAGGGCTCATTCGCAAGGGTGGCTGTGGGGGATGTAAAAGCAGGCAGTTGAGTTGTGGCTTTTATTTCAATGCTTCATCTTTTATGTGTATAATGACATTGAAGTGGGGGCACCAAGGTGGGTGGAAACAAAACTGTAAATTAAGGCAGGAAGATCTTGCTACTGTGCCATTTTACACTATTGTGCTGTGCACACACGTTACGTGCGTTACGCTGTGCTTTAAGGCATCTCATTTCATTTGAATAGGCTGCCTAACGCTCCAAAATTAGCCAAAAATGGTCTGGCAGCATCTTCATCCGTGCATGGAACAACCTCTCACCTTGTACTGCTTTGTAATGCAAGTGTATTAAAGTGTAAGTAAACCTTCATATTGTTTTCAGCCAAAGAAGCTGCCATCTTTGCCTCGGTTTAATCTACAGATGCCATGATTCTGTACATCATGTGATCAGTTATGACACCAGCCATTGGATGGTTTGACAGTTTGGTTGAGAGCACAACCAATGGGAGTGTTACATTTTGGGCATGTGCCGGAAATGAAACTTTTTTGAAACTGGTAAATGGATGGGTTTACTTCCACTTTAAGAAGGTGTTGGGGTGTCATTCAGAATGGCATTCCAAACGCATCTCTCAAAACGAATGGCACTACATTACAACTATGTCTATAATGTGGCATTACCACAGCACCTTCCTGTGTTGGGGACCTAAGAAATGTAAGCTACAGTATAAACAGGTGACTGCCCCACTGTTTGAAATTTCACTTTTAGGAGGCCTGCCGCTAAAGAAAAAATTTAATTTATGTAACACAAAGAATGCAAATATCATAGTAGTAGATTCACCATTATTTGTTATAATGTATACAGTAGCAACGCATACAGCCTATGAAACCTTTAAAAATAAAATGCAATCTCTAGATAGATGAAGGTGGGGGCAGTTTTTGTCTGCTTGCTTCCATAGATTGTGCCGCCATCATTGGCCTGTTGCAGCGCCACACTTAAATTATTGATTCCATGACAGTGTGGACTTTTATAACGTTTAACATGAAGAATCCATGGAAAAGCACAGGTCTGATCTTTAGCAGGCTTTTTCTGGCACGTTTTGGTTTTATGTTTGCTTGAGGCAGTGATCCAAATAGACATGCCTTTCATATCACTGAGAAAATACAGTCTGGCGTTGTGAGTGCTCAGTCTCCTGAGTCAGCTAGTATAGATTTCCTGAATAGGTAGAGGGTCATAATTGTTAAAGGCCAACTCTGATCAAGCTGTTTTTCCCTCTTAATAAAATGCCACATAAGCCATGTTGTAATTTTAATGCTCTTAAAAATGTATTACCGTATATACTCGAGTATAAGCCGACCCAAATATAAGCCGAGGCACCTAATTTTATCACAAAAAACTGGGAAAACGTATTGACTCGAGTATAAGCCTAGGGTGTCCATCTGCATGCCTCACTGTGCCTCACTTTGCCTCGCTGGGCACAGTGAGGCATGCACATGGACACATGACTAGACCGACGTTTAACATGGGAGTCTATGGAAGGGGTGCCCGGGTTTGAAAAATCAATACTCCCCGTTCGAAGTTCCCTCAGACAACAAACTTTGCACACTTGTAGAGGAAGAGTGGGGCTACATGTGTGCCTAGTTTCATGGGGACCTACGAACGGCTGTTAACGGGTCTCCAAAGTCTCCGGAGAAATGACCGTTTAACATGGGAGTCTATGGAAGGGGTGCCCGGATTTGAAAAATCAGTGCTCCCTGGCCGTTTGTCCCCCAGACAACAAACTTTGCTCACTTTTGGAGGAAGAGTGGGGCTACATGTGTACCAAGATTGGGGTCCAGGGGACCTACGGCAGGCCGGTACCGGGTCCGCAAAGTCAGGCGCAAAAAAGATCAGGCGCAAAAAGGTGACTCGAGTATAAGACGATGGGGGCATTTTCAGCACAAAAAAATGTGCTGAAAAACTCGGCTTATACTCGAGTATATACGGTACCTTTTTTATTTCAAGCTATAGCCACTGTTATTTTCTGTAAAACTCAATGCAATATGGCAACATGGAGGTGTACTGTACACTGCTGGTGTACAAGGTGTTCCCAGAAATGTAATTTCTCGCTTGTTTAATTGACTCCCTGATTATTTCCTAAAGTCCTAAGCCTCGTACACACGATCGGATTTTCTGCAGACAAAGCCTCTGACTTTTGTCCGAAGGGCGTTGGCCAGGAACTTATCTTGCATACAAACGGCACAGAATTGTCGGCCAACAAACACGAACGTAGTTACGTACTACGTGGTTTTTCAGCTATTTAGCGCCACTCTTTGGGCACTTTCTGCTAATGTTGTGTTTGAGCATTGATTCCGAGCATGCGTGTTTGTACTTTTGTCCGACGGACTTGTGTACACACAATCGGAAAAGCTGACACTAGACCGTTGTTGTCCACGGAAAATTTTAAAGCCTGCCATCCAATATTTGTCCCGACAATCCGACAACAATTGTCCGATGGAGCATACAAACGGTCAGATTTTTTTGCCAACAGGCTGTCTACACACAATTCCCATCTGAAAATCCGATCGTGTGTACAAGGCTTTAGAATGAGTTTCACATGGAACTGAAATGAAAAGACCCAACTTGGTGTTTTGCAAGTTATAATGACAAGAACTGCTGTAACTTAAAGAATTTTTTTTTTTCTTGAAATCCATCTTATGTGCAGCTAATTTTGCTTGAAGAGACATTGGGGGTGATTTTACAAAAGGCAAATCCAAGTGCACTTTTAGTGCAAAGTTGAAGTGCAGTCGCTGTAAATCTGAGGGGTAGATCTGAAATGAGGGGAAGCTCTGCTGATTTTATCACCCAATCATGTGCAAGATAAAATGCTGTTTTTTTTATTTTCCTTGCATGTCCCCCTCAGATCTACAGCGACTGCACTTCTGAGTGCAATTTCAAGTGCACTTGTAGTTTGCATTACCAAGTGGATTTGCCTTTAGTAAACAACCCCCAATGTTACTTTACCAATTTAGGGTAGAGTGACACTAATTCCTGAAGGCCCTTGCTCTTATCCGAGTATACTTGCCCACACTTCATTGTTGCCTCCTCACTGCTGGAGTCTACTATAGCATTGGAACTTTCCAAAGCAGATTTGACTTCCCTCACATGACAGTGTTAAGCTTGGCAATTGGCCACTCTGACCCATGCGCTGTCACATAGGGAGGTCACATGTAGAACCCAAAACTTTTCTCCTTTTATTGCTGGCGAGCATAGGCTACAACATAACAGGTAAGTGGCAAAGAAACAGATTTTGGGCAGTCGCCAAACTCTATCGCTAAACAGACAAATTGACAATGTGTCTTTTAAATTTTGAATTTATTTGCATGTCTGTCAGGTTTTACAGCTGCCTGCATTTAGAAATTTCTCTCCAACAGGGACACTGACAATTTTTTTTTTCATAAAGCCGTAAAGAATTAAAAATGGTGGCAGGATGTTTTTCCTTTGTCACCATTTAGCGGTTACCCCAAGACAGGAGGTTAGGGGAACCTGCCAGAGGGGTACCCTGCCCCACTCTATCCAGCACTAAAGAGTTTAGCTTTAACACCAGATAATTATAGAATTGGCGTTTTGCCACTTTTTGTTTAAAAACAACATTGGATGAATTGGAATGCCCCTTTAACTCTATTTTAGAAACGTTTAGGCCCCATGCACACGAGACGCAGGTGCAAACTCTGCTGAACACACGTTTTTAAACGCTGAAACCGGCGTTTATAAACGCGCGTTTTGCCGCGTTTGCGGCCGCGTTTAGCGGCGTTTAACCGCGTTTGCGTTTATGCGTTTCATCATAGACCCTCCCTAAGCTCAAAAAAGAGTAAATTTTAACCATTTCAGCCAGTTTGTGAGACCAGAGTGAGTAGCAGCAGCTGAGAGAGCAGCAGTGTACTTGTATTTAGCGTATCACTTGCCACATCATCTGCCACAAGTTGTGGATTGTCCACTTGCCACGTCACCTGCCACGACACCTGGCCACATCACCTGGCCACGTCACCTGCCACAAGTTGTGGATTGTCCACTTGCCACGTCACCTGGCCACATCACGTGCCACGTCACCTGCCACAAGTTGTGGATTGTCCACTTGCCACGTTACCTGGCCACGTCACCTGGCCACGTTACCTGCCACGTCAGCTGGCCACGTCACCTGCCACAAGTTGTGGATTGTCCACTTGCCACGTCACCTGCCATGTCACCTGGCCACGTCACCTGCCACAAGTTGTGGATTGTCCACTTGCCATGTCACCTGGCCACATCACGTGCCACGTCACCTGGCCACGTCACCTGCCACAAGTTGTGAATTGTCCACTTGCCACGTCACCTGCCACGTCACCTAGCCATGTTACCTGCCCACATTACCTGCCACGTCATCTAGCCACGTCACCTGCCACAAGTTGTGGATTGTCCACTTTCCACGTCACCTGGCCACATCACGTGCCACGTCACCTGCCACAAGTTGTGAATTGTCCACTTGCCACGTCACCTGGCCACGTCACCTGCCACGTCACCTGGCCACGTCACCTGCCACAAGCTGTGGATTGTCCACTTGCCACGTCACCTGGCCACATCACCTGACACAAGTTGTTGATTGTCCACTTGCCACGTTACCTGCCACAAGTTGTGGATTGTCCACAATGCAATGCAAGCAATTACAGTTTTCTTTTATATTTTTTAATAGTTTTTCATCATTTGCCATAATTTTTGAGATTTCTAATGTTAAAAAATAGGTCACCTTTAAAAACGCTTATAAACGCAAACGCGGCAAAACGCCGGTACCGCGTTTAGCCGCGTTTAGCCGCGTTTAGCGTCTGAAACGTGGAAAACTTTTGCGTCTGAACCCATTTTTTTGCTTCTGGAAAAACGAGGTTAAACGCAACTGCTTGTAAACGCCAAAAAACGAGAGTGTGTGCATGGACACATAGGATAACATTGAATGGGTTCAGGAGCAGTTGAAAAAAGCGTCCAACTGCCTCTGAACGCGCGTTCAACAGCAAATAACAGCGTCTCGTGTGCATGGGGCCTTAGAATATTAGCAATTTGTTTTAATTCATAATTTCACATGAGGCTCCTTTTGTTGTGTTTACTGTCTAAGAACTTTCTCACAGTGGCTTTCATCTTCCCTTTTACTGTTGGCCACAAATGCCTCTCTTAAATCCCGTGTATTACTCACTGTAGTGTTGCATAAGCAAACATGTGCCTGCATGCTTTACAGACCTGACATCCGTAGCAGCCGTCTCCGCCAACCCAGATATACAACATACCATAAAAATGTCATAATTCACACGGATAAGCTCTGTCCTCACACTGAGTCATGTAGTGAGAAATGTACAGTGGCCCTTTATTATTGTTTAATGCTGGGACAGTAGAATAAGATGTTACTAATGCACCAGAAAGCTTAGTTTGCTGATGGCCATGTAAGTGTTCTGATTGTTCAGTTAAAACTCTCATAAGCGTTACAACAATGACAGTACATTTCACCGCACCCTCATTTTGTTCTCTGTAAAGACCTGCACCCTGGGGCTGCTTTACCTAGCAAATCTATTCTTGTTTTGAAACTCAATCTCTAGCCCACCCTCCGCTCCTATCCCTTGTTTCTAAAAACAGGATTTACTTGCCTTTATTTATATGAAAGCTCACTTTTTTGCTGAGGTATGTGGTTTGGGTTGTATACTGCCTCCTGAACAAAGTTAATGTAAACTTATGTTCTTTTAGATATCATCGCTGGTGTTGGGTGTGTCTAATAATAATATGCACCTCCAGGCAATGTCTCTTGTGTGGCCCCTATACACTGCCACCCTCTCCATTAGTGCATCTATTTTATGTTTCTCCCAGCCCATGTGCATGTTTTATTCTACCAGTTTTTCATGCTTTCCCTTATCTTTATACCACCGTTTTATGCTGCCTTCAATCATTTTGTCTCCATTTTATGGCATTGTGCCACAATTGCAAGGTGCCCCCTAGGCACGGTTTCTTTTTCCTGGTGCCCCCAGACATTGTGCCTCTAAGTATTGGAACAATGATTTTGTGGCACTCCTAGATATTGTTTCTGTTTCATGATAACCCTAGACTTGTGCTTCCGGTGCCTGTTACTCCCAGGCCTTGTGCCATACTTTTTTGGTGCCCCTAGCCACTGTATTCCTATTTCATGGTGACCCTAAGCATTGGGCCATAATTTTGTGGCACTCCTAGATATTGTGTTTCTGTCTTATGTTTGTGCTTCTAGCCACAGTTTTTCTATTTCATGTTTCCCTCACAGATTGTACCTTAATTTTTGGTGCCCCTGTACAGTGTGCCACAATTTTGTGGTGTCCCCGGATACGGTTTCCATTGCTTAGTCACTAGTGCCTCTGTTTCATGGTGCCCCCAAGGCAATGTGCCTCCGTTTTGCATTGTGTCTCTGTTTTACTATTGGCATCACTAGCAAGTCTCCACCAGGTCCAGCACATACATTCCAGAATTAAGTGCAAATTCTTTTTAGTAGTGACATGAAGATGTCATGATGATTGATGAGAAATTGTTTAGGCTTTTGTATGCTCCAGTAAAAGATGATCTGTTTCCTGTACCCTATTATATTCATATATATGCATAAGTGGTTTAAGCATTTTATGTTGTAGCAGTCATTATGGAAAGTGATCATGGAACAGTCACTGTGCCTACTTCTCAGTTTGTAATGTAGTGTTTGTGATTGACCTTAGTGGAGTTCATTTTGGAGGCTGTAGCAAATGCTCCTGGCTCATTGATTTTGGGGTATGGTGGAAGATGTATTGTGTGGTCTTTGTTGGATTTTCCTGGCATCTACCCAAATCTTCCTAGAAGATAACACTTGCCCCAGGGTTGACTGCTGAGTGCACGTCTGCGTACACAGTGTTCTAAAAAAAAAAATCCTTCACGATGCAGGCAAGATTGCGGTGTAATTTTAAATTATACAACATCAATGGTAATCCAGTTACCAATGGCAACCAGTCCTACACTATCTGTCATCTGAGTAAACACGTTATGATTTTAAAGGTAGTATTTGTTTTTTCCCAATGTAGTATGACATGCTCCTGTGTGTAAAATGAATTGAGCTTAACAGCACAACTTATTTTTTCAGTGCTCTAGACGGAGGTACTTAAACATTAGGGTGTAGCAGTTCTTGGAAACATTTATGGAAAATGTTCTAAGTTTCAGTTTTCAGCCAAACTCTCCAGTTCTAATGTTCTGTCGTTGTGTGTTTCCAAGTCATAAGTGAGCAGCTGCCAACTGAAGACCCTTCCAAACTCAAACAACTGTTCTTTTTCCATTTTACCTCTACACAGCACCACCATGAGAGCAAGGCCTGCCCAACTGTCTGGAGAGAAGTGTGCACACGATTAGCAATGTCTCCAGTGTCACTGCTGTGCTCATAGTGTACAACTACAATACTTTTAGTCTAAATGGATTGCTTTTTGGATATACGCTTGCTTCTTCAATACCACCTTTTGGGCATCTTTTCAATTTTCAGAAGTGTGTGTGTGTGTATATGTGTGTGTATGTGTGTATGTGTATATATATATATATATATATATATATATATATATATATATATATATATATATGGTCATTTTGAAATTGATGGCAGCAACACATCTCAAAAATAGTTGGGACATTGCAACAAAAAGCTGGCAAAGTGGTACTAACCAGGAAGAACATTAGGTTAATTGGCAACAGGTCAGTTATATGTTTGAGTATACAAAGCATCTTAGAAAATCAGTGTCTCAGAAGTAAAGATGGCTGAAAGATGTATGTTGGGTAAGTTTTAGAGCAGCATATGCTCAGGCAAGAATGGGACAACATTCCTCTCCCAAAACTCCAGCAATTTCCAGATGTTTACAGAGCTTTCGTAAAAAAAAAAAAAAAAAAAAGGGGGATGCTACTTCGTGGTAAACATGGCCTTGTCCCAAATTTTTTCGACTTGGGGTTATACTTTGCAGATTTTTGTTGCCCTAGCCCAACTTTTTGGAGATGTGTTGCTGCCATCAATTTAAAAATTACCTTATTTTTCTCCTAAAATGGTACATTTTCTCAGTTTTAGATTCAGAATACATTATTTCCAAAGGGAAATTATAAAAATGAGTACAATTTCATATATTTTCTTTTGGGTGTAAAATATGAGTTCATGAGATTTTCAAATAATGGCATTCTGTTATGTAGATTTTACACAGTGTCTTGTCTGTTTGGGAATTGGGGTTGTATAACATAAATAAGAGTAGTAATAAACTCTCAGCCAATGAACAAATCCCCAGTCAAATCTTTTTTCCAAAACATGCGCACAAGCATTTTATGCTTTGTAGACTTCACAGCTGCTGGCTTCTGATTGGAGCATTGTGGTCATGGATTGTGCAAATCTCCTCACAGATTCTTCACTCTCTACACGGTTGTGTACGCAATGTGCGTGGCTGGTTTACATCCAAGCCCCGATGATGTGCGCGCCTTCGTCGCTGGCACAGTATGAAAACATGTTTAATAGGTTTATCCACACATACTAAACTACATACGCCGTATGTGGTTGTATTATGCGCTTTGTGGCTGGGTGGGTTTCCTCCCACACTCTATTTGTGCGTTTGACGCAATACATAGTATAAACTATGTGTTTGTACAATCAGCACTTATCCATGGGTAGCTGCTGGATGGAGCATTGTCGCAAGGATTCCTGGTTTCAGAGGTACCACTTTCCACCTGCTTTCAGTGGTGATCAGAAGCACTGGCTTGGACTGTGTTCGCCAGGCTGAGGTTAGCGTTGCGCCTGTTAGTGGCTGCCTCTCTGGCGTTTTTTGTAGCTCAATGACTGGGCAAAAGCCTCTGCTTCATCCATCAGTCATCTAGCAGGTGCACTGCAACTGCTTTAGCCTTTAGGGTCTCTGTGCCTGGGGTAGGTTTGCGCCACCTGTGGAGGCTGAGGTACTATTCATCTGACCGAGTTTCTAGGGAAGTTCCCTTAAGTTGCCTTTATTGGCCAACAGTTGAGGCACCCTGTACACTGGGGCCTCCCTTCTCCGATACATTGCGGAGTCTCTTTGGGATTTTCATACATCTCGCTGCAAGACGGTCCTGTCGGCCGTCTGCATTACAGGGGAAGGGTCCTTGCATCTGGAGGTGTTTCCACCTCCTTTACCGGAGGTAGGGCACCGGAAGTGGACCTTATGGCCTCTCGACTCACAAGGTGGCAAGATCGTGGCCAGGTCCAGGGACCCCTGGGCGGACGCGTCGGATGCGTTGGAAGCCTGTGGGGGCAGTATCGCCTGATATATGCTTACCCTCCGCTACTGTTGTTGCTTCGCCGAGTAGGGGCTGAGGCCATTCCGGTGATCCTCATTGCTCAGGAACAGCAACATTGGTACGCCGATCTACTTCGGCTAGTCGCAGACGTTCCTTGGCGACTGACTATTGGGGTGGACCTTCTGTCTCATGATCCCATACTTCATCCTGCTTTTACAGTCCGTGGCTTTAATGGCATGGCTGTTTAAAGCCAGGTGCTGAAGGACCGAGTTCTCTCGTATTCGGTCATCTCTTCTATGTTGACACAGGAATCTTCCTCCAGAAAGATATCTCACTGTACCCGGAAGGCTTACATCGCTATGTGCGAGGAACTTGAGTGGCGTCCTCCAGATGTATTCCGTTCCCAGGATTTTGCTGTTCTTACAGCGTGGTGTGACCCAAAAGCTGGCCTTGCATACCTTTTTTGAGGGTCGGATTTCGGCCCAGGCTGTCTTTTTCAACGACCGCTACTGGGCCATTCCTTGATTAGCACCTTTTGTGCAGGGGGTTCGCCATGTGATCCCCCCTGTCAAGCCTCCTCTCCCTACTTGGGATCTGAATTTGATGCATCTCGGTTCTCCAAGAACATCCCTTTTGAGAATATCAGAGAGATTCCTCTCTTGACCTTGTCCCGGAAGGTGGCCTTCTTAGTGGCCATTGCTTAGGTTAGACGGGTGTCTGAGTTGGCGGCCTTGTCCTGCAAGTCGCCTTACTTGGTCCTCCCTAAGGATATGGCGGTGTTGCACCCACGACCGTCCTTCTTTTCAAAAGATGGTCTCGGCCTTTCACCTTAAGAAGGACATTGTTCTTCCGTCCTTGTGTCCTCACCCATCGCATCCCTGAGAGTTTGCGCTTCATACATTAAGATGGGTACAAGCCTTACGGGTGTACCTGTCTGCTACTGTTTCCATTCGGAAGTCTGGGTCTGGTCCAAAACGGGGCCGAGCGGTGTCGCCTGCCACCGTCTCTAGGTGGATCAGGCAGACCGTCATACAGGCCTATGCCCTTAAGGGGCGGGCGCCTCCCTTTCCGTTTGCGGCGCATTCCACCAAGGCAATTGGTGCTTCCTGGGCCTTCCGACATCAAGCGTCAGTTGCACAAGTGTGCAAGGCGGCGACCTGGTCGTCCGTTCATACCTTTTTCAAAATTTTATGAGGTTGATGTGGCTGCATCTTCGGATGCTTCCTTCGGCCGCAAAGCATTGCAGGCCGCTGTTTAATGTTGCAAGTCCTCCGTTGAGGAGCTCTGCTTGTTTGGAGTGAAGTTTTGTTTGTTCCTTTACTACTGCTCCCACCCTTCTGATACCGCTTTGGGACGTCCCACACGTTTACAGTATCCAGCTGTGTCAGTCCATGGACGATAAGAGAAAATAGGATTTTTGTACTCACCGTAAAATCCATTTCTCTGACGTCCATGGACTGACACAGCACCCACCCTTTTAAGGTTTGTACTGCTTTGTTACAAACTGAGGCTGCTAGCTGCAGGTGGGAGGGTAATGTCCGGAGGGACTGCCCCCCTGGGCGGGGCTGTTCAGCTCTGGTTTGTTCTTGAATGTATGTTTCTAACAATCTAACATTCTGCCTAGATCTTCTTCTGCGAGCAGGGACATATACCCACACGTTTACAGTATCCAGCTGTGTCAGTCCATGGACGTCAGAGAAATGGATTTTACGGTAAGTACAAAAACCCAATTTTTTTTTTTTTTTTTACACATTCTCATTGAATATGGTGCAACGTTTTAAAATTTTCATTGTTTTTCAAAGCTTGGCTGTTTATTGCTGCAATGGTTGTATGAGATAATATTTTATAGAAAGAAGCTCTTGCATGAATGGAAGATATAGTGGATTGCTTAGATATCTGAAGCCTCCATAGGCAGGAGACCACTTTGGGCCTCCTGAAAGGGTGAAGAAAAACAAAGCACTTCATGTGACTTTTTTTTTTTTTTTTTTTTTCCCCCTCTGTTATGTAATAGGAAAAGGTTGAGGCCCGCTATTGTTTTGCAATCAAGTTGTAAAAAAATACAGAGCAAAAACCGATGTTTCACTTCCTTCAATTTGTAACCGAGCTGGGTTTATTTGCACAGATTCACTGTAGCTGAGCATTGGGCTTTAAAAGTCTATTTTCCTTCTTTTATTGTTAACGAGCTTACGTGGTAAAAGGCGTGCTGCAGCTATTGTTACAGGCGATGCAAGGATGACCCTGGTGTTGCTGAGCTCAGGGTTTTCACACATATGGTTTTGCTTTATATAGTTCACTGGAAACTTCCTGGCTGGGCTCCAACAGAGATGAAAACAAGGAATAGAGCTGAAACATGGCAATTCAACTTCAGCCATAATCATTCATGGAAAATGGAGACCTTGTGCCTTTCTGCAGACACATGCTTTCATTTGGGTAGTGTTGTGAAATATAGATTCTTGTATTTTTGGCTTTATACTTTCATTTGGGTAGTAGAGGTAGGGGAGTCATTGTAAACCTGCTATCCCAGTGTTTGCATGCAGACTGGAGTAAGAAGACTTCTGCACATGTCTTCTTAAGGTTTGTCGTTTGACTTTAAAGTGTTACTAAACCGAGTAATATGTAAATAGTAATCCGCCCCCCACAGTGCACACGGCTTATAAATCTTCTTTTTACAGTCAAATACTGCCACTATATATCTTTTTTAGATGATCTGTATACCACGGTTACAGAATTAACTGTACAGTTTCTCCAGTGCTGAGAGTTCAGGTAGGAGGAGATTTCCACTTCAGCCTGTATACACGCCCACATGTGTGATGTCAATATGTGACCTGGCTAGCTTTGAGACAAGTACATGTTCTCTCCAGCATAAGACATAACTGAGCATGTGCAGGTTAGCTACCCTGCCTGTGTTAGCTGGCCTACCCCAGAAAAACATTGCAGGAGGGGGAGGATCTGTGTATACAGGATAAAACAGCCTTTTTACACAATGCAGAGGGTTAACCCCTTAAGTTTCACAGTGAGTATAACAAACATACTATTCTGCATATACAGACTGATTTTACTGTTGTGGGTTTAGTAACACTTTAATATGTTCCCTTAAAACTATGGCTACCCATACAGTTGGTACCAATTAGATCATATTGGATTGGAATTACAAAAAAAAAATGGTTGCGTGTCCCTATTTTTTTTTTTTTACTGTGGATAATTATGGTAAGAAAATTTTACATTTACCAAGTAAAATACTTCCATCGCACACATTCCTGAAAATGGCATATGGCTGATGGGTGCTGGTAGCAGCTGCTGGCTGGGAACCAGTATCAATACAAGCATACAATGTGCTGGCACTATATCTTCAAAATTAGTATCCAAAAGTATATTGGAGGGATCACATCCCAGCAAAGAACTGAAGTTTTGTTGCTACGCAGGACCCCTTCATCAGGCATGTGATGAAGGGGTCCTGTGTGGCCCCGAAACATTGCAATTCTTTGCTGTGATGTGATTGCTCTGATGGACGTTTGGATGCCAATTTTGAAGACCCACGGTCTGCTGGCAATATTTGCTTTAACTTTAAATATACCAATGAATAACAGTATATCCAAAAATATATTCTCTTTTACTTTAATTAAAACACGCACACACACGCGCACACACGCGCGCGCGTGCGCGCGCGCGCACACACACACACACACACACACACACACACCTTAAAAACCCACATATTATGGCAAATGCTAACACAATTTTAACATTTACAATTATGTCTGTCATGTACCAAATCTGGTGTCATCCCATAGGGGGCGGGGAGGGTAATCTAAGGGGCACTATTAACAACCTATGGTATATATATTTTGTATTAATGCTTTTTTATGTATTAGGCTTCCAGGCCCACATTCTATATATAAGCATAAGTGCCCCACAGCAATTATATAGAATAAGTAACTGGAAGTGGCCTTACCCAAGGATAGTTTCAATGCCTCCTAAATATTTTTTGTAACTATGACAGATCTCCAAGATAGACTTATGAAAAAAGAGTACACTTTCTTGAAGATTTTTTTTCTCCAATATTCGGGTTTATTTAAAAAAAAAAAAAAAAATCGGGATATCAGTGATAACCTTACCAAAGTTATTGATGGTAGAATTTTAGGTTATGTTGATATTAAAGGCCACACCCTTAAAAACTAGTTGGCAGTGGAAGCCCCTTATTTTTATTCTGCTAGATTTCTTTACGCTTGTTTGCACCTAATAAAAAAATAACCTAATATTTTGCTTAAGAAATATGAGTTTGCATTTAAGATCTGTATTGTAAACGTGTGTATGTAAATGTTACAGTATTCCATACTTGATTATATATTTTCAGTAATTGAAGTGTAATAAGAATTGTTTTTTTCAACCTCGTTGAATGCTGTATGATCAGTGTAAGTGGGCCTTCCCATAGGCTATAGAAAAAAAATGTAAATAATGTTTTCAGTTGGAACTTGTTTTTGTAGGAGCCGACATTCTTTATTTAAATAACTGATAACAGACTTAAACGTAGGCAGCAATGCTTCACTCACTTTGTGATGAAATTTTAATAGTAACTCATACAAATATTTGAGCCCCAGAGCTCATGACTCTTCAAAATAATTTAAGGAATAAGTGGAATTATGGACAAAATCGGAATTTACATATACCGTATGCTGCAAGTTGTCACTAGCATTACTTGTTCGTTTTCAGAGGCCCCCTATGCCACCACTTGATCCAGCCAAGGGACCCTTGTCTTTTAGACATGATGGTCTTAAAGTGGTTGTAAACCCTGTACCACCACTTTTCCCTACAGGTAAGCCTATAAGGCTTACCTGTAGGTACTGGAAATATCTCCTAAACCTCTATATGGTTTAGGAGATATTTGCCATATACGCCGGCGCGACATCATTGGCGCATGCGCACTGAAAGGGCACTATCGTGCCTTTTCTATAGTGCATGTGCCGTGACCGTCAGCTCCCACCAATAGCAGAGCCGGAGTCCACGGCCTCCGGAAGGAAGAAGAGGTTGAAGATGGGCGTGATTACACAGCGGGGACAGCGGTGACATTGCAGGCTTCTTCTGCAGCTAAGTGGCACATAATGGGGAAGTATGCGATGCATACTAGCCCATTATGCTTTTACTTTGCAGGGAACAAAGAGAAAGTAAAACCCATTAGGGTTTTCTTCCTCTAGGCCAGTGGTCATCAACCCTGTCCTCAGGGCCCACTAACAGGCCAGGTTTTATGCATTATCTTGGGGAGATGCAGAATACTGCAATCACTGAGCAGCAAATGATATCACCTCTGATGTGTTTCAGTTATCTTGCAAACCTGGCCTGTTAGTGGGCCCTGAGGACAGGGTTGATGACTACTGCTCTAGGCCATACACAGATGTTTTTCATTCAGCCTGCTGACTCAACAAAAGAGATCTTTTAGCTTCCTCCATCTATGCTAAACAGGGCCAATGGAGGAATCTCTCTTTGCTGGGTTATTGCCTTAGCTAGATGCAGGTGCCCAACAATTTTCCAATGCAACCCATTGAACAATTCACTTTTTACAATGAGAGTGGTTCCCGGCAGCGCCATACACTGCTTGAATTTCTGCTAAACCAGAAGTCAACCAGCATTCAAGCACTGTATGGGACAGCTTTAGTCGTCTTCTGCTTCTCGAAAAAAAGACTTCAATTATCTGCATTAAAGTGGTTTTAAAGGCAGAAGGTTTTTAACCCTAGTGCAATCTCTGCATTAAGGTTAAAACCATCTGAGTGTAGCCTCCCCACCCTGCTCCCCCTTATACTTCAATCTCGATCCAGCATTGTGATCCAAGGCTCTGTCTGCTCTCTTGCTCCTCATTGGCTCAAAAACCGCAGTGAGAGCCATTGGTTCCTGCTGTTATCAATCACAGCCAATGACAAGGGAGCGGGGAAGCAGGGCCAAGTCCTGCGGTCTGTGACAGCGAGGCATGAGGGGTGCATGTTTATTATTTGTAAGAAAAAACGTTCAGTGCTTAGAATCACTCTTAAAGCTGACCGTTCATTTTAAAAAGCCCTGTTACAATTCCTTTAGCTTTTGCTGGCCAGCTTGGTCTACTTGGAAAGGTGAAGAAACATTAAGGTTTTTGTAATTAAAAAAAAAAAAAAAAAAAATTCGGAAAAGAATACAATATTTTTTGCTATAGCAACCCTTAAGGTATGTTGAAATAAACCAATGTAGCCCTTGTGTTTCACCTGCAATGAGTATACAGACAGTTATGTATGACTTGCCCAATCAGGGGTTCTGATTCAGTGTATGTGAATAGATGCAGCAACCTTGTACTGCATCAAGGTGCCCCAGTACCATGTACTATAATCTATCTTTGTACCAACACTAGAGTATATGTAGCAATAAATCAACTGAGAACAAGCTAACCTAGAGGCTTCCCAATGTATCCCTTTTTAATATGTGAGAGATACAAACTCGATTACAAAGCAAGAGGCAAAATGGCAGCCGCGTAATAAATGTATGACAAGCTAGGGAAGTTCACAATGAGGGGACTAAATCTTAATTTAAGACACTATATATTAAAGTACATCTTTATGCAGACATTTATAATTTCTGTGGTCTACCGTGGAAGATCTAAAAAATCCATCAAGAGCAAACTATTCCTTTTGTCCTCCTTCTTTTTTTTTTTTTTTTTTTTTTTTTTAAAGCTCTATAGACAGACTAGGCTGATTTTTGATGGTGCCATGTGACAGCTCCAAGGACAGAAGAACATTAGTAAATGAACCTGTTCCTACTTTGCCTTCTTAGAAAAGATATGAAATAGAAAGCTTATCCTTTGCAGGATTCACATTTAATTTCATAACATTGCGGACGGGGCGATGGCAAAGGATGTGCAGCTCTGACCCTTGAGGCTCTCAGGATTCTGAGTGTAAAATATATTATTTATTATGGCGAAGTGGATGGAATATAAATTGAAGGCTTGCCTCTTGTGGTTATTGAGACACTAAAGTCTGTGTGCAGAAGCAATGAATTCAGGGGGAAAATACTGGAAGGTCATGGGATCAATGTCAAGCTAGACAAAGTAAATCATTCATTGCTGGGAAAGTCTTGAGTTCAGTTGTATGGAGCTGGTTTGTGATATTCGTTTTACATGCTATACAAGGGTATTGTAGAATTAGTCTAGGCATTTGTTAATGTTGCCTCCTTTAACGCATTTGCCTTTAGAGGAACTTATCCCTCACCCCCAGTCTATGCATACCAATAGCCTACCATTTGAGGAACTCTAATTGTGTGTTTTTGTTTTCAAATGGTAATGGAAGAAAATTTTAGCTATGTAAGTCCTATGCTCACTTTTATGGGTAAATTGGCATCATTTGACAGTTTTATAAAATAAGTCACCTGAGAACGTTCTACTTGCTGATATGGATAATAATTTATTTAAAATTGTAAGTTGTCTGCCTTGTGTGCTTCAGTGATATGATCTGGCTTTGAACAATATTTCAGCTTTGCAAATTTGATTGGCCAGTGCATTCTTGAACTATGTTTGGGAAAGGATTTTGGCAGGTGCCAGTCCAAAACCTGTCTTTTGTGGGTGGACATAGGTGGTTGTCATGTTAAAATGTTTAGGAAATCCAGCAGAGGGACATCTTACCTTTTGAGAACATGGTTTTCACATTTTTATTTTTTTTTCCTCATCTGCTGTGGCAGGACCGTTGTATCAATGCTGTAAGGCAGTTTTATTGTGATTTATGTAGCGCAAATTTAAATGTGGTTAGCATATGCTATAGAGCCAAATCATGCTAAAATTACATCAAGGCAGCACAGGAATCTTTACCAAAATTGCACCACACAGGGTTGCATTGATGTGAAGAGGCACATGAGATTTCCTTTCTCATGCAATTCTGTGCAACTCAAATCGCACCAGTGTGGACCAGCACGTAGTCGAGTGAGAACTTACGGCGTTGCTTTTTTAAACAAGATTTCAAGAATTGAGTGTTGGTGGTATTCAAGTTTCCATTGGCTGACTGCAAAGGAGAAAATGCTGTTGCAGGCTCCTGCTTGTGACAGAGAGCCTAGGCATTAGACCATGTGATCTCTGCAGAGTAAGGGATTTGACAGGTACCTTATCTCACTTCTGGTCAGATTGCCGCAGTGATCTTTGCGGAAGTTCGGTTTCCCACCTTCTCTCTGCAGCCTTGTGGAACACGTCACAGAAGACTGCGGGACCATTCACAAGGCGCAGCATGGATCGCACATGTGCAGTAGGAAACCACCTGTGAAGCAGGAAGGCTTCACTAATGATTTTCCTTACCTAAGATGCTGCCCCCGGAGCCGATTGAAGAATCTGCTTGGGTGAGGACCGCTCTGAATGCCTGGACAGGTAAGTGTCCTTCTATTAAAAGTCAGCAGCTACACTATTTGTAGCTGCTGCTTTTTAATTTTTGGGGAGAGACTGGAGCTCCCTTTTTCTTTCCTCCTAAAGCATTTGAGAACAAGCATTTTGTTTTTCTCTAATTCTTAGTATTGTATGACCATGTTAAATAGTTTATAAATTCTGGACACCCTCAGAGAATAATCTAGACTGTGATAATCTGAACATCATATAATGTTTGGGAGGATCTCATTGGTCACTGTACATTCACTTCTACTGTAAGCAAGCTCTGGGGTGGATTCCAAACAGAGGGAAGGTATATGTATACCTGGCTGGCTTGGGGGATGCATTGGAATTCTTTGTATGAAGACCCCCGGACGGGCTACTTGCACAGAGAAAAGCATTTGTCATATTCCGCATCTCGCATGACATAGAATATGCCTATGTATCTATAGGTATCACAGAAAATGCAGTGTTTAATGTTGCTAAATAGCTTTGAATCTGTCTAGACCGAAGGTATTGAACGATGCAGTTTGTTTTTTAAGTCTGAATATTGCTACTTTAAATATCTGCAGAGGGGGGAAGGTTTAGTTGGGGGGGTCGGGGGGTGGGGGGAATGTCGTGTTGAACTTTTTTTTTTTTATGTTAAAATTCCTTCTTCATGTGAAACAGTGGTCTTTGTTTGAGGCTTGTCTTGGTTCTTGTAGAGTTGTATAGCTCTATTGATTTGTTCCATGCAGGGGAAATCTGACCTTTAACAGATGTTTGAGAAGTTGCCAGCATGCAGGGAGATCAGCAGACCAGACAGATTTTTCATTATTGTCTTCAGAGGACCCTAGTTCTCAAGGTATAGCAATATCAGAGCAGGCTTTTCTTTTTTTATAAGGCAGACTAAGCCCATGTTCAGGGTGTTTCTTATATTAATAAAATGCGTTCAGAAACGATGGTCATTTTTTTCTGTGTGACTCGGTGTAGTCGGTGGTTTTCCTTCCTTTCTACACCTGTATGTTTAAAGGCTGGCTGTACGCTATTAGTGTGACAACCTCATCTGGCCAATAACTGACTAGGGAATTTCCCTGTAGGTGTCTCGCCGCTGGAGTTCATCAGATTAAAAATAAAATTGCAAGGGATTTAACTAGCCAGCAGTCACCAAAGCGGTCATCGGTTTTGTGTGGAATACTGGAATTGACCTTTTTAACCAGCTTTGTTTTGGGTTCAGTTTGCATAGTCAATAATGGAGTACTATATCCAATATTTTTTTTCTTTTTACCAATGAGAACTGGAAATAACAGGTTCAGAATACTTTTATTCTCAAAGGGAAATTATTATGATACAGAAATTATGATGATATGATTCAACAAAGACAACACCAGATCACAATAATCAACAGAACAAGGCACAATGACACAATAAAACACTTGTATTGTAGCTTAGTGAATTGAACCCCCTTCTATGATTTTTTTTGTTTTTTCTGATCTGTCTCTGTATACAAATGTTAAAATAGATGCAAATGCTAACTGAATGACACTTGGTTTGCACTATGTATCATCAACTGTCTGTTCTGCTGATCTCCTACAGCCCCTATGCAGCCACTTCCTCTCTAATATGCACCCCCAGAGCTTGCTGCATGTTATTACTTTGGCTTGCCATAAATGGTAGGTTTTTATTTTTTTGTCCAGCCTGCATGCTGCCCAAAAAAAATGAGACTGATTTCAAACAGAAATGTGTCTGTCCACACTGTACAGCACGGATATGTGTTGCAGTGCACCACAAAGCAATGGCAACACACTACTTTGCATTGTGATGTGGTGCGTTAGGAAAAAATAAGAGTGGGTACCTTTTTTTTTTTTTTTATGTATTAGGCAGCCCATTCGGATGAAATTAAAGTATAACCAAAGGCAAAACTTAGATTAGATTTTTTATTTTTATTTTTTTCCTGTCTGTGCCCCTTTTTAGGGAGCTTCATCCTTCCTATTAGCCCCATTTCTTGTTATCCCCAAAAGGAAAATCCCTGATTTCGGGTTGTCTCCAGAACAATAATAAAGGTAAAATCTTCACCTAGTTCTGGTGACCCTGGTGACGAGCAAGGATTGCCTGACTTTAGAGGGATTTCCTCTTACTTCCAGTTTTGTCTAAGGAACACAGATGGCAAAAGAGCATAACTAAAAACACCATCCCGGTATTATCCTCTTAATCTATCCAAAATTAAAAGAAGTTTTGATTTTGTTTTACTTTAACCACTTCCATACCGGGCCTATTCTGGCACTTCTCTCCTTCATGTAAAAATCATTATTTTTTTGCTAGAAAATTACTCAGAACCCCAAACATTATATGGGGTTTTTTTTTTTCAAGCAGGCACCATAGGGAATAAAATGGCGGTCATTGCAACTTTTTATCTCGCACGGTATTTGCTCAATAATTTTTCAAACTCCTTTTTTTGGGGAAAAAAAATGGATTCGTGAATTTAAAAATAACAAAACCGTAAAGTTAGCCCAATTTTTTTTTTTTTTATAATGTGAAAGATGATGTTACGCCGAGTAAATAGATACCTAACATGTCACGCTTAAAAATTGCGCACACATGGAATGGCGCCAAACTTCAGTACTTAAAAATCTCCATAGGAAACGCTTGGTTTTTTTTTTTTTACAGGTTACCAGATTAGAGTTACAGAGGAGGTCTAGTGCTAGAATTGTTGCACGCGCGCGGCGATACCATGTGTGCTTTGAATGGCGTTTACATATGTGGGCAGGACTTGCGTGTGTGTTAGCTTCTGAGCGCAAGCTACCGGGGACAGGTGAGTGTCTTATTAAAAGTCAGCAGCTACATTTTTTATTTTTTTATTTTTTTTGTAGCTGCTGACTTTTTTTAATGTGCGGAACTCTGCTTTAGCTATCTGTGCTATTTTTAGAACTATGATTCTCTCCAATTCCATAATGACAGGCAAAAAAAGAGATGATCTTGTATTGTGAGCGATTAGCGGGTAGGAAAATTGCGTATTTCTATTGTGACAAATAAAACTCTTAAGGAAATAAAACTGAATCAGCCTGTCCACCCGGCTGCATCTGGAAGTGAACGTCATGTGATTTCATTAAGACTAGAGGGATTTCCAAAACCCCTTTTTGTCTCCTTTGATATAACGAAATGCAGCAGATTCAGCTGCCTAATCGTGGGGGAGTTTAACAGGAACACTGATCTCTGTGTGTTCCCAGACTCCACCAGTCACACTACAGGAAGGGGGCAAGGCCGAATGTTTGCAGAATTATGTGAGTAATAGTTGACACTTGACAATACCCGCTGTTGCCAGACAAACTTTTTTTCCTCCCCCCCCCCCCCCTCCTCCTGCAGGTGCTGGTTTTCCTGAGGGATTTGTAATTGCTTTTCAGCATGTTACAAATGTGGGAAAAGGAAAAAGAAATTTAGCTTAGAATTTAAGCTGCATCATAAAATGGAAACCAGGGAAAATGCTGTCAGCCTATTAATGTGTTTCCTTAAGAACATGTATATTCCTGTGGGGCGTAATTGGAAATGAGCCAATAAGGCATCTCCTTATGAATGCCTATAAATTACCATGAATATTTGGGTAATTTTTCTCCTTTTTATATTTAAAGTTAACACTTTTTCTATACAAAACTAAAAAAAAAAAAAAAAAAAAGAATGGTTAAAGCTGAACGCTGCACTTTGTCTAGGATTGCTGTACAACATTGCAATGCAATACATGTTCATGCATCTGGTTATGATGATATGGATTCCAATTCTGTAATGTGGCAATATAAACAAAGAAGAAAAACAGAAAAAATAGGATTTTTTTGTACTCACCGTAAAATCCTTTTCTCTGACATCCATGGACTGACACGGTGTCACTTTACACGTGGGTTATGTCCCTGCTTGCAGGAGAAGACCTAGGCAGAATGTGAAATGTTATACATACATTCCAAAAGCCAGAGCTGAACAGCCCCACCCAGGGGGCGGTCCCTCCGTACATAACCCTCCCACTACAGTCAGCAGACTTCAGTTCGTAACAAAGCAGTACAAACTTAAAAGGAAGGGTGGGTGCCGTGTCAGTCCATGGATGTCAGAGAAAAGGATTTTACGGTGAGTACAAAAAATCCTATTTTCTCTTACCATCCATGGACTGACACTGTGTCTCTTTACACTTTACACGTGGGATGTCCCAAAGCAGTGTCAAGAGGGATGGGAGCAGTATAAATGGAAAAACCAAAACTTCACTCCAAGAAGGCAGAGCTCCTCAACGGAGGAGTCGCAACTTTAAACAGCGGCCTGCAGCACCCTGCGGCCGAAGGAAGCATCCGAAGATGCAGCCACATTAACCTTATAAAACTTAAAAGGCATGAACAGACGACCAGGTCGCCGCCTTGCACACTTGTGCAACCGACGCTTGATGTCGGGAAACCCAGGAAGCACCAATTGTCCTGGTGGAATGCGCCGTAACCGGAAAGGGAGGCGCCTGCCCTTTGAGAGCATAGGCTTGAATGACGGTTTGTCTGATTCCCCTAAAAATTATGGCAGACGAAACCGCTTGGCCCTGTTATGGACCAGAGACAGTCACAAATAGTGAGTCGGACTTCCGAATAGAAGCAGTAGCAGACAGGTACACCCGTAAGGCTCGTACCACCTCCAATATGTGCAGCGCAAACTCTCTGGGATGCGATGGGTGAGGGCACAAGGACAGGAAGGGTAATGTCCTCATGTAGGTGAAAGGTCGACACCACCTTTGGCAAAAAAGGAAGGTCGCGGATGCAACACCGCCTTATCCTTATGGATGACTAAACATGGCGACTTGCAGGACAAAGCCGCCAACTCAGACACTCGTCAAACAGAAGTGATTGCCACTAAAAAGGCCACCTTCTGAGACAAGACAAGAAGGGAATATCCCGGATATTCCCAAAAGGAGGTTCCTGGAGGACCGAGAGCACCAAATTCAGATCCCACGGTGGGAGAGGAGGCTTGACAGGAGGGAGCACATGGCGAACCCAACACAAGGTGCTAACCAAGAAAATGACCCGCTAGAGGTCGCTGAAAGAAGACGGCCAAGGCCGAAATCTGATCCTTGATGGTACTCAAAGCAAGCTTTTGGGTCACTCCACACTGCAGAGGACGGAGGATTCTGGGGACGGAATACGTCCGACGACGCCAGTCCAGCGCTTCGCACATGGCGATATAAGCTTTCCAGGTACGGTGATAGATCTGCCTGGAGGAAGACTTCCGTGTCCTTAACATGGTCAAAATGACCGAGTCCGAGAGACCTTGGTCCCTCAACACCTGGCTTTTAACAGCCCTGCCGTTAAAGCCAGAGACTGTAAGCCGGATGAAGCATAGGACCTTGAGACTGAAGGTCCTCCCCCCATCGGCAACCGCCAGGGAACGTCCACGACGAGACGTACCAGATCAGCGTACCAGTGATGCTGCGGCCAATCCGGAACAATTAGGATCGCCGGAGTTTATATCAGGCGATAAGGACCCTATGGGGCCACCAACGCATCTGAGGCATCGCCCAAGGATCCCTGGATCTGGCCACAACCTTGACCCTTGCGATTGAGTCGAAAGGCCATCAGGTCCACATCTGGCGTGCCCCACCGTCGGTAAAGGAGTTGAAATATGCAAGGACCACTCTTCTTGGTCCGGTGTCTGGCGACTCAGATAGTCCGCCTGCCCATTGTCTATGCCCAGAATGTAAAATGGCCTACAGAGCCGGCACGTTTCTTCCGGCCCACTTCAGGATACGGACTACCTCGGAAGCCGCAGCTGAGCTCCGAGTTCCCCCTTGATGGTTTACATATGCCACCGCCGTGGCGGTGTCCGACTGGCTCCTGATGGAGCGACCCCCGTACTCTCTCTGACCTGAGGAGAGACACAGTCCGATGGCCCGTATTACCAGAACAGTGATTGGTAAACGGGCTCGTCCGGAGTCCAAGGAATGAGCCGACAGGACTCCCCAGACTTCACCCCAGCCCGTCAGGCTGGTGTCCGACGTGAGTACCATCCAGTGGATGGGAGGGGAACGACTTTCCGGACCGAAGAGCCGAGGATCTCAACCACCATGTCAGGGGCGCCCTGACCAGGTGAATCACCTGGATCTGAAGATCCAAGGACAACGGGGATTTGTCCCAGGTGGACAAGATCTCCTTCTGCAATGCCCTGGTGTGTGATTGGGCATACGGAACGGCCGCGAAGGAGGCCACCACGAGTCTCTGGACTCTCATGCAAAAAACGGATTGACAACCATTTTTGGGATGTCAGCAACCGCACCGCAGACTGAAGTGTCAGCAACTTCTCCAGAGGTAGGATACCTTTGCCTCCAAGGAGTCCAGAATCAGAACTAGATACTCCAGACACTGAGTCGGGACCAGGACTGACTCCTGAATGTTCAGGAACCACCCGAGTCCCTGAGGGTCTAATTGACGATAGTCACCTTTCCTCTAAGTCTGATCCACTTTCTGCTCTTAGCAGAAGATCGTCCAGATAGCCCATGACAGCAATACCTCGCTGTAACAGAAGGCTAGAACCGGAGCAAGCACCTTGGTGAACACCCTTGGTGCCGAGGCTAGGCCGAAAGGAAGAGCCACAATCGATAGTGGACTTCGCTGATCGCAAAGCGCAGAAACTTCCGGTGACTTACGCAGATCGGAACATGCAAGTAGGCGTCCTTGAAGTCCAAGGATGCCAGAAGAAAATCCCTTTGGTGGAGTGTAGCGATCACCGTGCGAATGGATTCCATGCGGAATTTCTGCACCTTCTTGAAGGCATTCAGGGCCTTGAGGTCCAGGATAGGTCGAACCACGTCCTACTTTTGGGACGACAAACAGATTCGAGTAGAATCCCTGAAAACTCTCCTGTGACGGAACCGGCACAATCACTCCGGACCTGATCAAATCCTGTACAGCCCCCAAGAGGGCTGCCCGACAGGTAGGAAGGAGAGGAAGATTTGAGGGAAAGAATCTGTCTGGGGGCCAGGATCGGAATACTATCCTGTATCCTGAGGTGACCTCCTCGCACACCCACCAGTCGGAGATTCGGGAGGACCACCGATTCGTGACCTGCGAAGTCGTCCCCCCACCCCAGAGTCGGGCGGAGGCAAGACTTCACGCGGAGGCGGGCTTGGGAGCCGCTTGTTTGGCTTACGCACCCAGGGGCGCTTGTGCCCACCAGCCACACTCCGTCAGTCTGGGAGGACCTACCTGTGGACTCGACTGACGAAAAAAAACCTTGTTTGCTGGAAAGGAAAAGGCCCTGTTTGCGGCGGGCCCCCTTACCCTTGCCAGTCTAAGGAAGAAGAGTGCTTTTACCTCCCATGACATCCTTGACGATGACATCCAGAGCAGCACCGAAAAGTCTACCACCTATAAAAAGGTAGATACGTCAGGAGCTTCTTAGAGGCTAGGTCAGCAGACCAGCATTTCAACCAGATAAGACGACGCCATACCACCATCGGGACAGAGGCCCTGGATGTTAAAGGGCCCGCGTCCAACGTGGTGTCGCACACAGAAACCAGGCCCTGCCCAGTTGGTGGGCCAGAGTAACTGTGTCTGGAGATAGATTATGCTCCTGTACAGCTAGGTGCAACATTTTTGCCCAACCTGTAAGTGTTTTAAAACACAAGGGTCGCCGCTACCACAGGCCGTAGGACGGATCCCAACAAGGCAAACATGGCTATGTGCACCACTTCTGACCTCCTGTCAGTGGGGTCCTTAATGCAGGAGTCCCCTCCATCGGGAGAGTGGTGGCCTTGTTCAACAGGGCGACTGGAGGGTCGACCACTGGGGGAGAAGCCCACTTTTTAAGTAGGGCATCTTCAAAGGGGTATCTGATAGACAAACGCCGCGGAAACATAAAAAATTCTTCTGCGGCTTTTTCCAGACCTTATCAATGAGCTGGTCAAAGAAAGTACAATGGAAAAAACCCCTTTAGAAGGCCTGGCCATAAAAGAACCAAAGGAGACAGTATCCGCCTGAGGTTCTTCATCCGCAGCATTTGAGCTTGAGAGTGTCCCTCACCGCAGTCATGAGCACACTAACAAGCGCCCTGTCATTTACTGACTCAGAACTGGAGTTTCCCTCATAAGGAATGTCCTGTTCAAAACCATCCATACATTCAGAACTAGGGTCCTGAGCGATAGTGGCTAGGCCCATATCTGAATCAGCGCACTGCCCTCGAGTAGATAAAGTGGGGAGAGGGCGCCTTTTTTGTACCTTGCGCTTGCACACAGCTCCCAGAGCAGCGCTAGAGGCCAAACTAGTGCTGAAAAGCGCGCGGGCTACAAGAAAATGGCCGACGCACTTCACTGAGGCGATCCGCGGCAAGATGGCCGCCATGACGCAGTTAAAATGAAACAGCACACACGCACAGCGCCACTCGGCGCTGAGGCCCCAAAAAAAACACACAAAAAAGCCCCAAAGCATACATTGCAGACCAGCATGAGCCCCCCAAGAACAGTGTGACCCCCAAGCACCCCACACAGCCAGCGCCAGTAATGGTGACAGAGAGCGACAATAAAATACAGGGGGAGACAGGGAAAATCCCCCACAGAGAAACACACAGCCCTTTGTACTCACCTGCAGGCAGGAGAGACTACTTGCCCGTCCCCTGAGGGACCCACTGGTGTGTTTCTGACAGGACTATCACAGTGCAGTACTGAGTAGCTGTCGGCCCGGTCCACCGCGAAAGATACAGTCAGTCAGGAGCTGTTCAGTCTTGAGAGGACCGTGGGAGCATGAAAGCAAACCCGGCCACCCCTGGAGTCATGGGGCCTGTCGTGAACTGAGTCTCACGCACACAAGGCGAGGATCAGCACGCTCGATGGTCGGACAGGGAAGACTACGAGGATATCTTGTACCCAACCTGTTGCCCAGCCGACAGTTGATAGAAGATTCTCAAAAATAAAATAAAAAAGAATTCCAAAAAGGAATAAAATAGGTCAGGAGACTGGCTCCTGAGGGAGCCACGTCTTCTCCTTCTGCTAGGCAGAAAAAAACTGAAGTCTGCTGACTGTAGTGGGAGGGTTATGTACGGAGGGACCGCCCCCTGGGTGGGGCTGTTCAGCTCTGGCTTTTAGAATGTATGTATAACATCTCACATTCTGCCTAGGTCTTCTCCTGCAAGCAGGGACATAACCCACGTGTAAAGTGTAAAGAGACACCGTGTCAGTCCATGGATGGTAAGAGAAAACAGCTGATTTCTAGGCATATATATTTTTTTGTTAGTTATTTCTTACCTTCTTGCAATATCTTCAACCACTAATAAATCCTAGCTTGATTCATTCATAATGTCTGCTTCCTCATTTTTGGTGGCCACTATGCCTACCCCCCCCCCCCCCATGGTTATTAACATCCCCTATGTTGTCCCCATGCAGTGAGCCAATCGCAAAGGAACCCACCCACAATTCCACCGACATTTACACCCACTGCTTACTTATTTTTCCTGCCCTATAGACACAACAGGAAGTGATAGGAAAGCTCTCTAAAAATAAGTTAAGGGCCCCTTAGCACTGCATTAAAAACAAGAATGATTCTGTGATGGACATCACTGCATGGGCCCAGCATTATTTTCAAAAATCACTCTGTGAATACAGTTTGCCATGCCATCAAAAAATGCAAGGTAAAGTTTTATCATGCGAGAAGAAGCCTTGTCTGAACATTATCCAGAAACACTGCTGTCTTCTTTGTACCAAAGCTCATTTTAAAATGGTCTGTTGCAAAGTGGAAAGCTGTTCTATGGTCATACAATCGAAATTTGACATTCATTTTGGCAACCATTGGTGCAGCATCCTCCAGGCTAAAGAGGAGAGAGGGACCTTCTAGCTTGTTTGCACTCAGTTCAAAAGCCTGCATTTCTGATGGTATTGGGATGCATTCGTGTCTACAGAATAGGCAGCTTGCACATCCAGAAAGGCACTATTAATATCCTGGTATTAGAGCAGTGTATGCTCCCATCCAGGCAACATCTTTTTCTGGGAAGGCCTTGCATATTTTAGCAGGACAAGGCTAACCCGCACACTGCATCTATGACAACAGCATGGCTTCATAGTAGAAATCTGGGTGCTTAATTGGTCTGCCTGAAGTCCAGACCTTTCACAAATTGAAAATATTTGGCGTGTCTTGAAACAAAAAATAGGACAAAAGACCCAGGACTGTTGAGCAGCTAGAATCCTATATTGAGCAAGAATGGGACAACTTTCCTCTCCCAAAACTCTCTTCCCAGTCAATTAGAGTGTTAAAAGAAGATGAGACTCTACACTTTGGTAGACATGGGCCCATCCCAACGTTTTTGAGGTATGCTGCTGCCATCAGTTGCAAAATTACCTTTTTTTTTTTTTTATTCTTTAAAATAGTAATTTAATAGTAATAGTAATAGTAGTAGTAATAGTAAAGGAAGGCCAGTTTGTGAAAATCAGTTTTGGCATCACAACAATCGGCAATGGGCAAAATATCAGAGTTTTGCAGAATGTGAACATATATGAGCATTGGTTATTGGGCTTCTTTCACACCGATGTGCAGTGCACCCGAGGCTTTTGCTGCAAGTTGGCTGCACTGAGTCATAGACTTCTATTATATCCTGCAGTTTTCTCCGTTTTTAAACATTTTAATGTTTTAAAACCATTGCAATCTGTTTTTATGTAGCTTTTACACAGCGTCCAATTAGCAACAAGTATGCAGATCTGGAAAGATATTGTTTTTACATGCCACGTAACATCATGTCCCTGGAAATCATCTTAATATCTGTTTGTCTTCAGGTGGTTTAACGTTGCAATTTAACTGACTGTGCAGAGTATTATTCCTCTATGGAGGTGGCAAATAGTGCCAAAGAAGCAATAGCATTAAGCCGTTTCTTCCTAACCAGTTAGCTGCGAGGTAATCCTCCATAAACAGAGGACCTGTTGTATCTTGTTGCTAAATTACAAAACCTGGACTATAAGCCTCTAGCACTTGGACATCCCTTGCACAAGAATTCCCTGAGCAGAGTGATTCAGGCATCACACTTGAATGTCCAAAGGTTTTGACTGCATATGTTTTCTTCTTCTTCTCTTTGACTCTAAATCATCTATTTCTTTAATATGTGGTTTGTAGCCTGACACTGAGGTGGAAACACAATAATAGTCATCCCAAGCACCAAACACCGCCATTGGGTTGAGTGTGTTGTTGTTTTTTTATTTTTTTAGTTTTCATATTAAAACTTTTGTACCTGCATGATAGGGGTGCTCAGCATCCATACTGAACGCCTACACCAGATTTGACCTTCACCAGAAAGTCACATACAGTCTAGAACATGGGTACCCAACCGGTGGCATGTGCAGCCCTCTGATGTGGCCCATCACCTCCTGCTCTGGGATGTTGGGTCAGCAAGCCCAGATCGTAGGTTGCCAACCCGCCATACCAGAGCAATCGGTGTTGTGGATGGACCCGGCGGCTGAGGAAGCAATATCCTCTATAGTGCCAGCTGTTGTCCTAGAGAGAGTGGTATCAAATGCACTCTGCTTGGGACAGAAACATTTTCTACAGCCGGTGATGCCCACAGAAAGGAAAGGAAGGCCAGTTTGTGAAAATCAGTTTGGGCATCACAACAATCAGCAATGGGCAAAATATCAGAGTTTTGCAGAATGTGAACATATATGAGCATTGGTTATTGGGCTTCTTTCACACCGATGTGCAGTGCACCTGAGGCTTTTGCTGCAAGTTGGCTGCACTGAGCCATAGACTTCTATTATTATATCCTGCAGGTTTAGTGTGATTTCAGAAAGTGCACCAAACCTGCAAGTTATAATAGATCTCTATGGCAAAGCGCAGCTAACCTGCAGGAAAGCTACGGTGCGGGCAAACTGCAGCACATCAGTGTAAAAGCAGCCTTGGGCCCCTTTTACGCAATCAGTCCAATTAAACAGAGATCCTGACTGTTTAAAATCTTCATTATGCTATTCAAAAAGAAAAACAAAAAAAATTGAAATCCTGAACCATTTCAACAGGGTACCAAATTGCTTTTAAAAGGGATATTAGTCTTGTGGTGTTTATTTTAAAGAAAAAAAAACAAAACAAAACATGTTCTACCTATTCTGTGCAGTGGTTTTGCACAGAGCAGCCCAGATCCTTCTCTTTTAGAGTCCCTTGCCCGGTGCTCTTGGCCCTTTTTTTTGCCGGGTGCTCCCAGAGCAAGCAACTTGCTCTAGGGGCACCCAGGCAGGTGTGCTTCTGACCCGCGGCTCTGTGTCTCCATTTACACATAGTCACGACTTGGCCCTGCCCCCTCTGTCTCCTAAATGGCTCACTCACTGTGACAGCAATCAGGAGTGCGAGTCCCCAGAGAGACGAGGCTCCCGTGTATTTATCGCTGGATCGAGAGGGGGGGCTCAGGTAAGTATTAGGGGGGCTGCTGCACACAGGCTTTTTCCTTTTTATGCATAGAACCTTGTGCCTTTACAATCTAAGTAGCTTTCGTTCTTCAAAAAGTTGAGCACCCCTGACCTGGAAGAACAGTCACATGGTTTCAATCTACCCATAGATAACTGGGCTTTTATATTTTCAGATCTCTGCTTTGTGTGTGATTGTATAAATGATCATTTCTCTGGTTTTAATCCAGAGGTGGGTGATGGTTCTGTTTTGTTTACAGAATTAAGTTTGGGCTGTTGCTGGGCTTATTTAAGCAAAAACATATTTTGTTTTTCTAGCTCTATGCTTTTGTTCCATATTAGGAATATCCTGTGAATCATCTTGTTTTCTTGGGGCTGAGATTGCTTTGGCTGGAAGCCAAGTTGTGATCTGTCATTGGTGATTCATGTTTAGGCTCAGAAACTGGTGGTAAAACTTAAAACGAGTGTTTCTCTTACAAAGCATCTGCTGTAGCTGTGTGTCAGGAGTGTAAGCTCAGTGATTGCAGTAAGGTTTGGGCACGGAGGGGGCAAGGGGCCCCACGCTTCACTTCTGCTCCTGCACTACTCTCTCCTAGTCCAGTATTTCCTTTCTGGAGCGGTATGGCTCCAGCTCTTTTGTATTTTAGGTGTCATTCAGTATCCATAAAAACACCTGATTTGTCTTGATTGCATAGCTACTGACATGTTCATTTCCAAGGCGTTTTTAGACTTGTTTTTGCCAACTGACTTTCCAGCTTGTAAAATCTCTGAGTGTCCCTGTTGGTCCTTCTTTTGAAGTGGAAAGTATTAAACTGGGCATTCAGTGCTTCAGTCTTCCCTAAAAATAGTGAGAGAACCTTGTGTGATCAAGAACAGGCAGATGTTTTCTGTCTGTTATCCTAGGAGACTTCTTCCCTTTTGTGGAAAGCTGTTTAGTAGGCATAAGAGTACTTGTGATGTTGGCCCCCTATGATGCATGTTGAAAGAAGACTGGGGTCCAGTTTTGACCTTCAGAGAGAATATAAGGTAATAAGGGGCAGGACTATTCCAGGTCTTTCCGATGCCTATACTGCACAAGAATTTCCATCACACTAATTTTGCCATAATCCCCCCCACCCACCACAGGGGATGGTGGCCCTACCCCCACTTGTTTGGTCCTTGTATACAGTAGGAGTTGCCACAGTTTTCCCTCTGTAAACAGAAGCAGGAGGCAGCTGGTAGATTTAAAGCAAGGTAAGTTGCCTAATGCTGCCACTAGAGGGTGCCACCTGCGACAAAACTTTCACCTTTCTAATGGAAAGTATAGCCCTGCTGGGGTTTAGGAGATGATACAACTTTGCTTTTTGGTACTGCTTTAGTTAAATTTTATATGTTCTTAACCACCCATACTAATTGAATCCTTCTCAGGAAGCTAATCATAAATACTGAATGAATATTACAATTCAAATGGCTAGTCATATCCTGGCACACACATAATTGCTCCTCTGATCCCAGTAGGATACTGCAATTTTCAATCACCCTAGCTTCTGAATACATATAATAACATGGCAGCCTACACTTGTGAGTGAGAATGACAGAGCGTCTGCTAATTAGACAGATCAGTTGAGGTAGGGGAGAGAAAATGTATTAACTGATGTGCACAGCCTAAGTTGTGACGAGGCGACTTCTTCTTGTTTTTTTTTTTTTTCGTTTAACAAGACTGTCATTGCCACATAAAAATCATATTAATATCTGTGAAACATCTTATATGCTATAACAGGTTGATGGCATTTTGAAAACCGAAAGGAAGTATTGTAATTACATGTTTATTTTTTTTGTTTTTGTTTTTCTTCAAGCTTTCTCCAATATAGTGGGAACAAAATATTCCTTTTTAATGATACAACATTTTAGAGGTATATGCCAAGCAAAACTAAAGGTTTTTAGATTTGAGATGCATACAGGGATTCGAACTACCTGCTCCAGATTTCAGTTCTTTTTGTCCAGGTATAGGTGTAGTGGGCAAGTCTGTCCTGGAAGTCGACATGTGGCGGGCGGCCAAGTCTGTCCTGGAAGTCGACATGTGGCGGGCGGCCAAGTCTGTCCTGGAAGTCGACATGTGGCGGGCGGCCAAGTCTGTCCTGGAAGTCGACATGTGGCGGGCGGCCAAGTCTGTCCTGGAAGTCGACATGTGGCGGGCGGCCAAGTCTGTCCTGGAAGTCGACATGTGGCTGGCGGCCAAGTCTGTCCTGGAAGTCGACATGTGGCGGGCGGCCAAGTCTGTCCTGGAAGTCGATATGTGGCGGGCGGCCAAGTCTGTCCTGCTCCTTATTTGTAATTAGGCAATTTCCCCAGGAAGAGCTCTTGGTGGTTGTGATGGGTGGACAGGTGGTAAGAACTTGCACAATTAAGTAGCAACTTTTTCAACATCTGCCCTTAACTGTTGTTGGGAGCAAAATTTATGTACAGTTTTATTTGTTTTAAAAGCCTGTGCTGACTCTGACTGCCATAAAAAACCTTCTAATCTAAGGATGCATTACAACAACCCCTTTGACGTCACTAGTTATGTCTATAAAGGAACCTGGACAGCTACACATGATACATTTTGGTGCATATAACTATGTCCACTTTGTAAGCAAGGTATTCTTTTATTATTTTTCAGTGCGTTCTTTTAAACCTGTGGCTGATCCATAAGCAGTTCTGTTGCTCACAACACTTGGCCAACAGCAGCATTAAAAAAATATAACTTCTGTTAACAGTAAAAGTGACTGTTCCAAACTGTTTAAACTCAATAGTTATCTAAGGAACAGCAATGGAGCGACACATTGGTTCAGGTAGCAAAGAGGGCCTGCATAGGTTAGATGTTTATGGCAGTCAGACTGCTCTGTATAAGCCCTGGTTCACACTGGTGCGATTTGACATGCGTTTTGACATGTCAAATCGGCGAAATTTGCCGCAAATTGCGGGCAATGGCACCGTCCTAATCGGTGCGACGCCGCATCTGCGGCGCTGCACCGATTACAAAAAGTAGTTTCTGTACTACTTTTTGCGATTTCAGCCGTGATTTACATTGACATCTGTTTCAGATGTCTTTGAAATCGGGACTGCCAGCGGGAGTGAAATCGTGCAAGTTCAGCTGAACTCGCAGGCTTCACTCCCGCAGCCCCAGTGTGAACGTGGGCTAAATGCATTTAGAAGTCTAAGGCCCCTTTTCACACTGGGGCGGGCAGGTGCGGTGGCGGTATAGCAGCGCGATTTTCAGCGCTGCTATACCGTCGTTCTTACCGCGGTATGCGGCCGCTAGGGGGGGTGAATTTAACCCCCGCTAGCAACTGAACAAGGGTTAATACCGCCCGTGGTTTGCGGGCAGTATTACCGCGGTGTCCCATTGATTTCAATGGGCAGCCGCGGTAAAGGAGCGGTGAACACACCGCTCCTTCACCGCTGTAAAGAAGCGGCTAGCAGGACTTTTGGAGCGGTCCTGCTAGCGCACCGCTTCAGTGTGAAAGCCTTCGGGCACAAATTTTTCATGCGGTATAATAGCGCTAATATTAGCGCTAAACCGCATGAAAAACGCCCCAGTGTGAAAGGGGCCTAAGCCATGCTATATTGCAGAAGGTATTGAGGAAATAGAAAATCCCCATCATGTGGTGTTACCAAAAAGTCAGCTGTTCCTTTTTATTTTACTAATTGCAACATTGATAGCAAAGTAGAACTACTAAGTTAACAGAAACTAGAACTAAATACAGCAGAATTCAATGTTTAATTCTTTGAATTAGTTGGCAAATCAGTGACTGACGTTTTTACGATCCAAGTTTGTAAAGATTACCTAAACTTGCTTGAAATGCTTCCTCAACCTAACAACTGGATATAGTATGAAGATGGTTACATTGTAAGCTCTACCTAGCATAGCCCTCTGATTACTCCTGTATTAAATTGTATTGTAACTGTGCTGTCTGCCCTTACATTGCAAAGCACTGTGAAAACTGTTGGCGCTATACAAATCCTGTAAAATATGAATAATTGTGTTAACCCTTTCTGGGGTTATGGCTAGACCACAGGACCGTCTTGCAGAGTTTTGGAAAAACTTCTCAGTAAACATGGAAAATAATATGTAAAAATAACAGTTCAGATACTTAAAGTGGACATTAAAAAGGGAATATGTTCTGTGTTTCAGGGAACGTTTAAAAATACAGTGGAACCTCGGAGTAATGTGGTTAATGAACGTTTTGCAATACGAGCACTGCATTTAAAAAAAATCCTAACTCGGTTTGCGAGTGTTGTCTCGCAAAACGAGCGGGATTCATGCCAAAGCGGTGTGCAGTACCGCGTTTGGCCTGAGGTGGGAGGGCGCCGGAGCCGTTCGGAAATGCTCGGAAAGACTCGTAAATACTACGTTCCCGAGCCTTTCCGAGGTTTGTCGAGGTGTCCTCGGACGTTTCCGAGGCTCTCCGGCTTCCCCCACCGCCTCTGGCCGCATGCAGTATTGCATGCCATTGAAGTCAATGCGGAACAAGTTATTTTTGTTTCCATTGACTTCAATGGGAAAACTCGCTTTGATATGCGAGTACTTTGGATCACGAGCATTCTCCTGGAATGGATTATGCTCGTAATCCGAGGTTCCACTGTAGTAATATACCTCTTGTATGGAAGTCTCTTCTATAAAATAGCAGTACACCTCTTGATATGTGAGTGTGTCTGAGGAATACTTTTGCCTACAGCCTCGTAACAGTATGTCTGCACTGTGAGATCTAAGGCCTTACTCACGTGGCACACAAACAGGGAGAACATGCAGACTTCATGCAGATAGTGTCCTGGCCTGGGATTCAAACCAAATAACTCACAAGGCAGAAGTGCTAACCAGTCAACTACTTTACTACTACACTACCAAATACTACAGATCTCATTCCAAATCTGAGACAAGCAGCAAGAGGCAGTAGTGCCTTAGGTCCCATTCACATGGCCGCAGAGGGCTGTATAGCGTAAAAAGAAGTGCGATTTTATTTTCTTTTTGCCTTGCAGGTGTTTGTGTGCGGTCTTTACAGTTGCAACAGCGGTACACACATCTGAATATTTACATCCATACAGGGACAGATGAGCGGCCTTGGTTGCACATAGTTGGCATCCAAGGCCACTCATTTGCTACGTGTGTATATTAACGCTTGTATGTATATATAGCCTGTTGATTTGTACAGGCTACTGCCAGTGGCTGTATTCAAGCACATGTGACTGGGTGCACAATCCACATTACTTTTGTAAGCTGTACCAACCTCTTTGACTTGTGAATGAGGCCTAAGGTATTGCTGCCTCTGGCTGCTAGTTTGCTCAGATTTGGTAATGTAGCGGCTTAGTGGTTAGCACTTCTGCCTTGCAGCACTGGGGTCATAAGTTTGAGTCCTGGCCAGGACACTGTTGCCTGATGTTTGTATGTTCTCCCTGTGCTTGTGTGGGTTTCCTCCAGGTATTCCACCCACACACTAAAGACATGCAGGTAGGTTAATTGGCTCCTGTATATATCGGCCCTAGTATATGTATGCGTCACTGCACTTTTGTCTGTTTTTGTTTTCCCACTTGGATAGAGGGTGGGTCCTTGGGCTACCCTGAAATCTAGGGGGAGGATGTGTGGCCATCAGGTTCCTTCCTGCCCTGAACAGGGGGTGTCTCTCTCTCACCTAGTACTCCTTTGGTCGGCTTTGGCTGACCATGAGAAAAGGGGTCTGCCCAGGGCCGGTGCTAGACTATTTTGCACCCTAGGCAGACCAGGTACCTGTGCCCCCCCCCCTCCCTGCACATAATGCCCCTCCTTTAACCCTTCACTCCCCTTCCTGTATACACTTCTCCCTTTTAATCCTACAACCCCTTTCCCATACACTGCCTTGTATAGAATATACCCCACTGTGATGTGTTTTTTTTCCCCCTCATTGAACTGACCTGGACACAGCGAGCAGCGCATGGTTGGAGTAACTGGTCTGTGTGTCTCCACTCAGTCCCGCAACCTGGCTCAGTACTTCCAAGGTTCCACCTGTCTCAGCAGAGTTTGTCCACCTACTCCTGCAGCCTTCGGTTCTCACACTGCAGGTCGGTGACAGGAGAGGGGCCCAGCCAGGCACTGCACATCCTCCAGCTGCCTCTTCAACTTTCTGAACACTTTCCTCTCGGCTTGCAGCCCGTGCACAGTCCCCTGTAGTGGGCATTCCCTCTCCTCCGGTACACTCCTGCAGACCGGCCACACTGACATCTCCACCCCAGGCTCCATGCTGGCAGGTGATGATGGGCAGCGATTTAAGCTTTTGGCCGACTTCAGCTGCAGTGAGCGGCGATCCCAATCATCCAGTGAATGACCATGTCCAGTTCCAGGATCTCGGCTCACTTCTGCTGTGTGCGGGGGAGGGACAGAAAGCCTAGAGGTGACATCCACCGGGAAGGTGGTGGTGATGGGAGAGGAATGTGGCACTGGCCTTTGCTGCCTAGTGGTAGCAATGGCCCTCGGTCTACCAGGCCTTTTGACTTGGTGGACCAAGTCAAAAGGCTTGGCGGGACTTTGAGCCTTGCCCCTGTCAGGAGCTTGGCACCCCAGGGGGTCAGGGTAGAGCTCTGCTTCCTCCAGGAGGTTGACTAGAGACACACCCTTAAGTGCACTTTTTTGTGTGTTTTTCAATTTTTTTTTTGTTTACTTGGGTGTTTTTGTTTTTGCGTACCAGTGCATGTTAGAACAAAAAAGTGTATGTATGCATGTGAGGTAGGGACCTTAAATTGTAAACTCCTTGAGGGCAGGGACTGATTTGAATGTACAGCATGTAAAGCACTGCTTTAAAAGGAGAAGTATGGGAATTGTTTCCCATAATCATAGTTGCCTAGGTGGATGCAGCATCGGTCCGATGCTGCATTTGTTCACCGCCGCCTCTGCACTGAGAACTGAGCCATCGAACACTGCTGATGGCTCGGTTATCTCATCTCCCCGAGCAGAGGGCTGCTGCCTGTCAATCAGCAGCTTTCCTGCTCTGCTCCTTCGCGCTCACTGGATAGCTGAGCTGTGGAGGGGCGGGAAGCGACCTCAGCCTCTCAGCGGCTCGCTGAGAGGCTTAGACAGCCATCTGGCGGATCCAGGCTCCCAGAATCGGGATGACGCAGTGCCTGGACTGATCTGTGTGACGTCAGCAGAGAGCGGATTTCAGACCGCTCTCTGCTGAAAATTAGTCACAGGAGTGCAAAATTAAACCCAAACAAGCTCAGGCTGAACTTATTCTCCTTGAGGCCTGGTTCACACTGGGGCGACAAACGCTCCGACATTGGGAGCTCATGTAGCATGACGTGTAAAAATCAATGTTTCCCTATGGGAGCCGTCTTAACTGGTCCGACACATGTCGGTCCGACTTTGAAAATGCTCCCTGTACTACTTCGGTCCGACTTCAGCCCATTGACTATCATTGAAGTCGGATCAAAGTCGGACCGCAGTCTTGCATGATCTGACTTTGGCATGCGACTTGTGCTGTGCTGCTCTTGAGGGGGAACTCCAGGCCAAATTTTAAATAAAAAACCGGCATGGGTTCCCCCTCCGGGAGCATACCAGGCCCTTGGGTCTGGTCTGGATTTGAAGGGGAAACCCTACGCCGAAAAAACGGCGTGGGAGTCCCCTCCAAAATCCAAACCAGACCCTTATCCGAGCACGCAACCTGGCAGGCCGCAGGGGAAGAGGGGGGGGAGAGAGCGGCCCCCCTCCCTCCTGAACCGTACCAGGCCGCATGCCCTCAACATGGGGGGTTTGGTGCTCTGGGGCAGGGGGGCGACCTGCGGCCCCCCCACCCCAGAGCACCCTGCCCCCATGTTGAGGAGGGCAGGGCCTCTTCCCGACAACCCTGGCCGTTGGTTGTCGGGGTCTGCGGGTGGGGGTCTTTTCTGAATCTGGGAGCCCCCTTTAATAAAGGGGCCCCCGGATCCCGGCTCCCCCACCCTATGTGAATGAGTATGGGGTACATCGTACCCCTACCCATTCACCTGGTGGAAAAAAATTGCAATAAAAAAAACACACAGCTTTTTAAAGTATTTTATTGCACAGCTCCGGGGGTCTCCGGTGTCGTCGCCGCGCTCTCCGGTTCTTTCTTCTGCCGGGCCACCGCTATCTTCTTCCAACTCTTTTGCTAGCGGGGCCCGGTCTTCTCCGTCGCCTTCTCCCCTCTTCTTCTCTCTGGTTCTTTCCTTCTTCCGCCGGGGGGGCCGGGATCCGGGGGTCCCTTTATTAAAGGGGGCTCCCGGATTCCGATAAGCCCCCCGCCCGCAGACCCCGACAACCAACGGCCAGGGTTGTCGGGAGGAGGCCCTGTCCTCATCAACATGGGGGCACGGTGCTCTGGGGTGGGGGGGCCGCAGGTCGCCCCCCCTGCCCCAGAGCACCAAACCCCCCATGTTGAGGGCATGCGGCCTGGTACGGTTCAGGAGGGGGGGGGGCGCTCTCTCTTCCCCCCCCCCTCTTCCCCTGCGGCCTGCCAGGTTGCGTGCTTGGATAAGGGTCTGGTTTGGACTTTGGGGGGACCCCCACGCTGTTTTTTCGGCGTAGGGGGTTCCCCTTCAAATCCAGACCAGACCCCATGGCCTGGTATGCTCTTGGAGGGGCAACCCATGCCGGTTTTTTATTTAAAATTTGGCCTGGAATTCCCCCTCAAGATTCATACCAAACACAGTGCCTGCTATTGGCGGGGATCCAAGTCGGATCCCCGTTCATTGAAAGTCGGACATATGTCGGCTTCATGTCGCAGGGCAAAGTCTGATCCAAAGTAGGACAGATGTCGTGTCGCACTAGTGTGAACCCAGCCTTAAACTGTTGGCGCTATATAAAGGCCTGTAGTAGTGGCAGTTATACATTCTACATTAGGATTATTATTTTTTTTTATCTCCTATTTTTTTTTTTTCCTCCAACATATATTGTGTAATATGCAGTTGCCAGCAGAAGGAAGACAAGTTGTGTATAAATAGTAACAAAAGGAAAAAATCTTGGCGCAATCAATATAAATTGTACACACAATATGGAATTAAATAAAAAAATAAAAACTATGGTCTGCACTGAAAGGAACCAATTGCTTTTCTATGTGGCGATCCTGCTGCATAGTATCAGCCCCAAAGGGTGCACTGGGAACAGCCCATGTGCTGGATAGTGAATTTGTTTTTATTGCTCAACAGGGCTAAGCCCAGCCTTCGTGTATCCTGTCTTTCATATGAGGGAACATTTGCTCATGCCCTGATCTGCACTCCAGCTCTGTGCAAGAATCAAAAGCCTGTGTTACAGCTCCTTGTAAACCCTCAGAATCTCTCAAGTACATTCTGTTTCTGAGACATGGGAGAGAACAATTGCACAGCTGACACATGATTAATATGTTTACATTCCATCTTTACAGGTGAACGCTACACCCTAAACCCTGCATGTACAGTATGATTTCTTAAAGGTGAAGTACAGTGTGCTTTAAAGGTGCACTTATTTAAATTATGATTTTAGTGCTTACCTTAATTTTTATACGGAACTTTCAAAATTTACTTGCTTGGCTCGTCACAATTTTTGGTACGTTCAATCTAGAGCTCTGTAGATGAGTTACTAGTGTGAGCTCTGGTTGGCTCATTGCAGTAAGTGTGCGTTCTCCTAGCAATGGTTGAGCCATCAATCACCTTTTACAGTGAGTCAGCTGATGGGGGTTGATTTCCTTAGGCAGGCCATACACGGAGTGAATTTTGTTCCTGTGACCACCACAGTGTTGATGTGGGAATCCCTCTGCCAAACCTTTGTCTTCTCCGGGCTGGATAAGCAGTCCCCACCAGGAGAAGTGATTATTGCTAGTGGCTATAGCAGCGTCTAGTGATAATCGCAGGTAAAACCCAGCATGTTGGTGTACCCAAGTTGATCGAGCAATCAACTTGGTACATTCAGCCTGCCGATACACGGTTCAAATCTCTGCCTTTTCCTGCTGAACCGGCCAAAATTAACCGTGTATGGACTGCGAAACCAAAATAGGTTGTTTGCTTTGCAAGGGAAGATGCACTTTGCAAAGGGAATTTTCCCCAAAGCTTAGAGAATGTGGAGAAAGCTCTGCTGACTTCCATCTTCCAATTATGTGAAAGCAAAAATGCTTGGTTCATATTTTCATTGCACGTGGTTGGCTATTCTCTTCAAGGTAAAACTCCACCACATTCACCTAGCTCTGTGGGCAATTTCTTGCAAAGTGAACAGCCCATTTGCCTTTCGTAAATCAACCCCACAGACTTGCACTGTGAAAAGGAGCAGTAAAGAAGAAACCATTTGTGTATTTCAAAGCTGGAAACTAAGGCTACTTTCACACTGGGGCGTTGCGGTGTCGGTGGTAAAGCGCCACTATTTTTAATGGCGCTTTACCTTAGTTTTTGCAGTGCTATTTAGCCGATAGTGGGGTGCTTTTAACCCCCTGCTAGCGGCCGAGAAAGGGTTAAAAACGCCGCTGCCCATTGAAATCAATGGGCAGGGGTGCTGTAGGAGCGGTGTATACAGCGCCTCAAAGATGCGGCTGGCGGGACTTTTTTGAGCGTCCTGCCAGCTCGGGATTTCACACTGGAGTGAAAGAAGAGGCTCTTTCAGGGCGCTTTGCAGGCTCTATTTTTAGCTCTATAGCGCCTGCAAAGCGCCTCAGTGTGAAAGTAGCCTAAGCCTGTCGCTGTAAATAAGCGGTGACTGCCTCCAAATATTTTATTATAGGAACATTTATAGCCCCATCAATTTACACAGCGCTTTACATATACAGTATATTGTTCATTCACATCCCTGCCCTCAAAGAGCTTACAATCAAATATTTACATATATAATTGCCAACTCTTCACTTGTGCTTGTAGCGACCTTAAAATAACGAGCTTTTTAATTGGCTGATTTGGAAGCAAGCTGTCACCCTTTTACCATGGTGCTAACATTTAATGTCCCTCTGGGCTACATCAATATTTACATTCTTGGGTTTCATTATCCTCCATTGCCTGGTGATGCTTGTTCTGGTCTTTCACTCTAAACAAAGATCCTTCACTTGGCCATACATAGACATTCTGGAGATCTCCTTTTTTCAGCACAGCTACAATTGTGAATGTCATAACTTGTACAGCATCATTGCTTAGGGAATGATTTAACTGTCAGTCGCTAAATGTTCAATTTACCTCCTAATGTCAAGCATACCGGCTTAACCTCTCAGGATATAAGCATTGGAGCTACCACTGTTGAAGGTGCTGGCTTGTTGGTTGTTGGCCTTTATTCTTTCTCCATTGCTTGGTGAGTTACTGGCCTACCTCAAACAGGCATGTATGATAAGGTGGAGGAACAGCAGATACTGTATGCACTTAGTTGTTACAGGTCAATGAATTCACAAAGCAGTAGTGTTAAATCATACTTTGTAATTTCAACAATGGATACTACCATGTCTTTATCTTGACACTTCAGATAGTCCAATAAACAACTTTCATTTTACTCTGTAGCATAAAGATTCATTTGTTGAAAGTATGTATCTGGTGTGAAGTGGACAAAAGATATAGATAAAAAAAAAAAAAAGGTTTTAAAACTCAAAATGGAAAATGGACAACCATTCAACAGTTTTCACAAGAGCGCTATCTTAGGTTTCAAGCTATACCATGCATTTTTCTGACTATCTATCTTTCTCCATTTTACATCAGATGGGCATTCTTTCTGATTTTGTTACTTTTCCTTCCTCCTTTTAGTAATAAAATAACTGTGTACAATCCCTATGCACTTTTCCTGTACCTGGAAGCATCATGTGTCACTATCTGGCACCATTGCGTCTTCTTGTCCGAAAAAAATCTTAGTTGCCAATAGGAAGGTCTTTTTGTATCAAAGATTCTTTTTGGAGAAGCACTGGCAAAAATTGCATTACTCATGGCATCTAGATTCCTTGTGTTAAGATGAGAGCTGGCTGCTTATCGAAGGCAGAATCTAATTTTTTTCTTTTTGGGGCAGTTTGCTGGAGCAGTTGGCTACACTCTTCACATACAGGAGTGTCCAGAAAACGACTTCATGCTCATTTGATTGGTTCACTGCTTTTTCTCTGTTTTTTCTTAATACTGCATTGTGGCTGATTAGATGTGATAGTGTCATCATGTTGACCTCTAGGCACTAAACATCCTTTGGTTGAGGAAAGTGGGGAAAGGACCTGTATCGATAGCCAAAGGACAGAAGCAGGTAAGTATATCCAGTACAGCTTAAAAAAAAAAATATATATTTTGCAAAGGTAGAGTTTCACCTTGCATCTTTAAATTTAGTATTTTGTGGTCACTTGCTAGGATCCCTCATATCAAATGCAATGAACGTTCAGACCTCATTGATCAAAGGATGTGTAGGTGCTGCATAAAATCTTTTGAATGATTGCAGCTTTCACCATTTGGTGATCTATTGGTTTTGGTTCACACTATTTATCCATTAGCGCTTTAGTATATTTTTTTACTATTCAGCTGCATAAAGTCAAATGTCTGAAATCATATCCTGGTGCAGTCAGTGAGCCATATGTCCATTGACCGTGCACTGCATCCTTCTGTTAAACAACATGTTCATTTTGAATTTAAGAAGATACCAATTTCCAGTGTTTTATTTTTTTTTTATAGTATATGTACTTCAAATTTGTAGACTTTTGGGCAATAATAGTTTAAAGTCCTTCTATTCTGTCCTTAAAAGTTAATGGGTTGGTATGTGCCGCAGGCTGCCGAGACATGTATTTGCAGTTTAGCAATTTTTGGAACTTGGCCTAATGTGTGGCTTGTTACAAGGGATGGTTAACACTGTTCAGGAATGTTATAGCGGTAATGACACCCATTCACAATGTGTGAGATGTAGAGCTAGAATGAGTCATAGCAATGTTTGGTGGTGATTATGTGCATGCAATCCTAGTGTTGGCCTTATTTGAGTTTTTAATAGTAGCTCCATATTGAGAAACTTACTGTAATTAATAAAACAGAGAATATGACATGCCTGTAATCCTCTCTAAAGAGGACCTTTTACATTGCAGTAAACCTTTTATATCCAAAAGAAGGTAAAAAAAGCAAGGCTAGGTCTATAATACCCACCCCCATTAGGCTAAGTGTCTGTCTTGTTCTGCCCTCTCTTTCCCCAGTGCACTGGTTGGCACTAATATAGCTGCACTGGTAGGCAGAGAGGCGGTCTGGTACTTTTTAGTGACGAGCAACAACACAATGTGTGGGTGCTTCAACTGGCGGCCTTAGTTGGCTATGCAGAATATCAGATCTGCATATAAGGTAGACAGTAGTAGCCTTCGCAGAAGAGGCAGTATTTTAAATGGTACTTTTAAAAACCATTTAAGCCCCACTACATCTTTCTACTCTAGAATTTTTTTCTAAGTTACCATGAAAATAGTAGGAAATTAGGTGTTGTGAGATTAATGAGTAGCAGCCCTAGTGTTCTGAGCAGCTGCTTGAAAGAAGGATGGTCCTGTAGATGGCAAACCCAGGGGGAAAAGGAGTTTTGGATTTCTCATCTTGTTTAATTTTTGTTTTTGTAGCTTCCTTTCTGTTCCCAAACTGCTTCCCAGGAGACACCAGTGCAAACTACACTTTGGAAAGAATCACTTTAGAAGTAAGGAAATAAGATACAAAAATAAGTGCATTGTTGGTGGGAGAACTGGTTTTATGGCAATGATTTGTAAAAATAGTAAATCTCTTGAATCGTTTAAGAATTTTGCGATTTTAATAAATATTGTGACACTGCTATACAGGACTTTTGATAAATGCAATGCCATCACACGGTGATTGGTCACTGCATAAGACATTATATTGTGGACTGTAATTGTAATCACAGTCCTTTTTAAACTGGGAACCTTGCCTTCTACATGAAGGTGAGTATATAGACTGATTTACCCTGCTAAATGTCTTGTAATTTTGTCAGGATGTCTTTTGCATACTTGCATTGCGGTTAGACTGCACAGCCAGGTCCTTGTGTCCTGCAGACTACACTGCAGGTAAAGATATACAACCCATTCCAGTCAAGAAACCAGCACAGGTCATCTTTGAGCAGTGGAGGATCAGCAGCTCACCGAAGAAGACATCCCTGTGCTCCCTTCCCGTCATATTCGCAATGTTGGGATAAATATACAGAGAAGCAGTAGAACCCCGATTGACTTGGATTAGAAGGGGGCGACCCTCTATTTCAGCTTAATATTTGTGTTTCCATGTGTTTGTGCTTTAAGCTGTTTCTGTTGGTCTCGGTAGACAAATGGCTCTAAACCAACTATGTCGTGTGAATAAAAACTTGAAAATAAGGACTGCTTGTAAAATCTAAGACTTAAAGGTGTTGTAAAGGTTTGTTTTTTTATTTTCTAAATGGGTTCCTTTTAAGCTAGTGCATTGTTGGTTCACTTACCTTTTCCTTCTATTTCCCTTGTAAAAGTTTTTTTTTCCTTGTCTGAATATCTCACTTCCTGTTCCTCCTCATGAAGCTTGCCCTCATCATCCGAGTTGTTCTGGCTGGGGGTTAGTCAGCATGTTAGCCCCTCCCTTGGAACTACATCCCTGCGGGGAGATACTCTGTACAATAACGGGCACGGGAGGCTCCCCGCAGGAATGTAGTCCCAAGGGAGGGGGCGAGCATGCTGACTAACCCCCAGCCAGAATGGTTAGGATGATGGGGGCAAGCTTCATGAGGAGGAACAGGAAGTGAGAGATTCAGACAAAGAAAAAAAACATTTAGAAGGGAAATAGAAGGAAAAGGTAAGTGAACCAACAATGCACTAGCTTAAAGCAAGCTATTTAGAAAATAAAAAACAAACCCTTACAACCCCTTTAATACTTACCTGTCCATTTGCCGACACCAACAGTCTTTGCTTACTTAAACAACTGAGCTTGCTGAAGGTCTTTTTAGCTTTCAACACTCTCAGGAGCAGTGGATGCCTGCTCCTGATCTGCACTGTGTGGTTCCATCTGCCACCCCTACATAACTACACAGTGGTGATGTAGGGGTGGGTGGATCAAACCGCTGCAGTCAGCAGGGGACCAGGCATCTGACGCTACCAGGGAAGATTAGATGTATGAAAGTTTTGGCAGCAGTTGCTCTTCAGGGGAGCATAGATTGGTGGTGTGTTAAGTATGAAGTCTTTTCTTCACAGGTAGCCCTTATTTTCAAGTTTTTATTCTAGCTACTGGATCCTGATGCTGGAGAACCATAAGGTTCTGTAACGATTTTGTTATGGAGCCTGACCAATTACAGGTTATGTCTCCGACTTGGGCAATTAACTCCCGAAACATACAGGCTTCTATAACTTGGTTATATTTTGCTTGGAGAGGGAGTGTATGGCAATGGAACAGCTTTCCTTAGTGAATTTTTTTGTTCATAGTGATGTGTTTGTTATACTCCAGACTAGCGCCTTTGTCTTGATATGGAATTCATGGGATATATTAGAATTCTGGCAGGCAGAGCAGAGTAGAGGTGAAGGAGTTATTTTTGGATGGCCTGCCTTCAGGGCATGCACATGCTGCGAACCTCTCTGGAATCTCGGGTGGCTGGAACATGTTGTTGTAGCTGGGGGCTATTTACAGTTTCAAAACCCCTTGTGGACTGAATCAGATGTAAAGTAAAACAGGATAAAGCTGGGAACTCTTGAGAAACGTTGCTACATATTTTGGCTGTTAGGCAATTCTTTCTGTGAATGCAAAGGGTTATTTACAGTCGCTCCTCCAGCTCCTCTACTTTTCCTTCCAGCTCTGAATAATGACAGGCAGGATCTCTAGTCATTATGATGTCATAAGTCTATCTGGCTCTGTGTGTCATGACTCAAAGGGTAGTAAAAACTTGGAGATGTAGATGTCGTCATCCACTGTGTTCTGCCAAGCACTTTGTTCTGCTGTATTTGTATAAAGCACGTTCTGCAGGGAATCCTAGTTTCGCAATTAAGATGATGAGTGTTGATGAGTTATTGTGAGCTGTCAGCTGCTGCATATCTGCTTGCCTCGCATGGGTCAATAAGCTGTTAGAAACTAGAACAGCCATTCATTCTGCACTGGCCTAGTTTTTGGTACTACAAAGTCATTTAAGCTTAGAAATGCATGCAGGAAACCTCCCAACCATGACACTATCTGCATGTAGTTTGCATGTTCTCCCAGTGCTTGAGGGGTATTCCTCTGTGTAATCTGGCTTCCTCATGCATTCCAAAGGCGAGCTGGTTTGTTTCCTGTCTAAACTGGCCCTAGTATGTGTGTTTTCATTCTTCCTATGGGCCTTTGTCATTGGGCGAAAGTGGAGTGGAATCCAAAATTTAAGTGGATATCTTTTAATGGGATCTGGAAACCTGGGGCAGTTGTAAATGGTGGCATTCCCCTTGACTTTGGGACCATTTCCACTTACTTATTGTGTTTATGGCAGAAGAACAGCAGGGAAATCACCCTAATGGGGACAAAGACTGTAAAAAACAGAGGTCCTAACCTACACTATCATACTTTTTTAAAGCATATCTAAATCAAAAAACAAAAAGATATTGCATGTTACCCATCCTTGGATATTTAGTGGGTGCATTCGTTTTCCTATTTCCAGGCTTTTTTCCCCCAGTCCTGAGTGGAGGAGCAGTTATATCACCCAAGACGGCTCTTCTGATTTGGACTATAAAGTCTTACCTGATCTCATAGATGGGAGTTGTTTTGTAGTTCACAGAAATTGGGAAAGTTTAATAACATTGTTTGAGATTTTAGACCTGGTTCACACAGGGGCGGATTCAAAGTTGCCTGACTCTGAAGCTGCCCCGTACAACCAGACTTCAGCGCGACTTGCAAAACGACTCTTGTATAGAAGTCAATGTAAGCCGCTCTGAAGTCGCCCCAAAGTAGTACAGGAACCTCCTTTCTAAGTCTGAGTGACATCAGGTGGCTAAGTCTCCTGACAGGTCGCTCCTGTGTGAACCGGGTCTTCATTTCAGTGCACAGGAAGTTGGAAGGACGTTGGAATTCTGACAAGATCGTCTGGTATATTTCCGTGTTTGCAGAAAATGTTCTTGGCCTGAACGATGTGTGCAGCCAACATATTCAAGGACTGTTAAATTGTAGCAGGTTACATTTTTGTCATTGGGTTTAAATATTTCTTTAGCTGTTTTCCTATTCCAGAGAAAGTGTTTACTGGTTGTATTAAGCCCAAAAGCAAACCTTCATTATATCGCAGCTTACCAATTTTTAGATGTGATGGCTGCATTCAGTTTTTATTTTTAGGCTTTCTTTTATTTTCACTTGGTGATCCTGTGAGCAGTGGCGTATCCAGGGTATGGCAGACATAGCAAGTGCCATGGGCGCAATATGAAGGGGGCGCTCGTGAGCCATGGCTTTTTTTCTTGAGGAGCTGCAGAAAATCTATTCCAGCAACTCCGTCAATGCAAACTCAGACACTGGACAGGAGCCGCCAGGATCCTGCAGGGGGGGGGGAGAAGAAGTGTGCGGCGGACACTGAGAGCACCCCAACCCTGGAGAACTTTACTGAAAACTCAGCTTATGCTGAGGAAGAAGCTGCTGAAGAAGAGGGATTCTAGCAGTGAACTTGGTCCAGCCCTCCCCCTTCAGAGCCTGGCCGGCAACCTGTCAGATCACTATGCACATTGTTGAGGTCACAGTGTCAGTGAAGAATTATGGGACATCGGCGCTGGATCTCAGATGAAAGCTCCATGATCGGCCGATGAGCATGCTGTTATTGTACAGACGGCCGACCAGAAACAGATCTTCCAAGAGACCAAAGTCAGCCACAGTAAGAGAAACAACCTGACAAGCAGGAGGAGAGATGGGGGGGGGGGGGGAATTCTGAGCATTCTTTGTGATTACTGTGTGTTATGTGTGATATGAGGGCCGATGTACACAGTGCCCTGCACATGAGAGTAAATAGTGTGTCCTCCTGTCACACTGTCTGTCCTCCTTATGTTAGTCTGCCTCTCCTGTCACACTGCCCAGGTACCCCCCCCACTCCTGTCACACTGCCCAGGTACCTTCCCACTCCTGTCACACTGCCCAGGTACCTTCCCACTCCTGTCACACTGCCCAGGTACCTTCCCACTCCTGTCACACTGCCCAGGTACCTTCCCACTCCTGTCACACTGCCCAGGTACCCCCCCACTCCTGTCACACTGCCCAGGTACCCCCCCACTCCTGTCACACTGCCCAGGTACCCCCCCACTCCTGTCACACTGCCCAGGTACCCCCCCACTCCTGTCACACTGCCCAGGTACCCCCCCACTCCTGTCACAATGCCCAGGTACCCCCCCCACTCCTGTCACAATGCCCAGGTACCCCCCCCACTCCTGTCACACTGCCCAGGTACCCCCCCCACTCCTGTCACACTGCCCAGGTACCCCCCCCCCACTCCTGTCACACTGCCCAGGTACCCCCCCCACTCCTGTTACACTGCCCAGGTACCCCCCCCCACTCCTGTCACACCTCCCAGGTACCCCCCCCCCCACTCCTGTCACACTGCCCAGGTACCCCCCCCACTCCTGTCACACTGCCCAGGTACCCCCCCACTCCTGTCACACTGCCCAGGTACCCCCCCCACTCCTGTCACACTGCCCAGGTACCCCCCCCACTCCTGTCACACTGCCCGGGTACCTTCCCACTCCTGTCACACTGCCCAGGTACCTTCCCACTCCTGTCACACTGCCCAGGTACCTTCCCACTCCTGTCACACTGTCCGGGTCCCCCCCACTTCAATTACAATGCCCAGGTGCCATCTGTGTCATAGAAAAGATTAACCAAAATTCCTATGCCCCATCCTTGGTGTAAGCTGTGTGTTCATCTCAAGTAACCAGCACACCGAGTCACTGCACACTGGGACAAAAGCAAAGTTTACACAGGACAGTGCACGATGTACATACAGTATAGCAAGTCTGCTCTGTGTGGCTTTCAAAAAAGTGGACCTTTATATATGCTGAGATGTACTGTAAAAAAACAAACAAAAAAAAAAACAGAAATGCAATATCTTTACAATTTTTGTGAGACAACTTTGTGATCAGTGATGTGCACCTGCTGTTTATTCATGGTTCAGCAAAAGGCATGACATTTTGTTTGAGCTGCCCTTCACAATTGACATGCAGGAATATGTAGGGGCTCTCTCACATGTGCATTTTAACCCCTTAAAATCCACACTGCACGCAGTTTTGGAGAGCTTGCAGAGCGCTGCCATTCATTTGAATTTGTAAACACTGTCAGTGGGTACAACACCTGCTAAAAGCAACAGGCGGTGTAATTGCGGTTTTAAATTTTACGTAGCGCCAATCCATAATTTGTTAATTGAAAGATTAAAGAGCTTGACTTGTAGTTTTGTTAGCCGTTTTTTTGTTAAGGTTATCTGAAAGATGGGTTTCCAATGTTTTGACAGGGGCGCAGTTTCAGTGCTTGCCATAGGTGCCAATTTCACAAGATACGCCTCTGCCTGTGAGTAAATATGATGTTTTGTAGTAAATATCAGGAAATTTCCTGTAAATTAACCACACGCTGGTACCACGCTCTGTCAATTTTGGCTAAAATATTTCCCAATCAGTCTGAACGTTGCTCGCGCTGTGAGCAACACTCGGGCACTATGCTCCACATTTTTTGGGAATGCCCCAAACTGCAATCCTTTTGGCAACCAGTCCTTCGACTCATTCACAAATTCAGACATTTCTCTATTTAAACTAACCTGCTGCAGTTCTAACTAAACCTTACTCCCATGTCAACAAAGTGTTTTCACACATCCCTTCTTAAATGGGTTGTAAACCCTCGTGTTTTTTCACCTTGATGCATCCTATGCATTAAAGCGGAGGTGCAGCTTGTATTTTATTTTTATTTTTTAAAAGTCAGCAGCTACTAACAGTTTAGCTGCTGACTTTTAATAAGGACACTTACCTGTCCTACTCGCCCGCGATGTCGGTCCCGCCACGGCCATCGATCGCTGCTGCCAGGCTCCCGGCTCCTCCATCCTTACGGCTTCACTGCCCGTTTTCTACTGCGCATGCGTCACTCGCACGGCGCTTTGTGAATGGGCGGCTTGCCTCCAGGGATACACACAGTTCCCAGAAGGCAGCGCGCCCCATTCACAAGAGGAAACGGAAGTTCTCAATCTGAGGATAAGGAAGAGGCACAGTAGAGGCAGATTAGGGGACTTCCGCATAGCAACAGGCATTTCGGGTGAGTATAAAAAATGTGTTTTTTTTTCTATAAATTTTTTTTTTTTTGGATTTTTAATGTATTTTTTTTTCTGGGTGGACCTCCGCTTTAAGGAGAAAAAACGGACCCCTTACCTGAGCCCCATATTTCCCTCGGCGGAGACGCGCTGTCCCACTCTGCATGGCATCCCGGCTCTTGATTGGATAGATTGATAGCAGCGCAGCCATTGGCTCCCGCTGCTGTCAATCAAATCCAATGACGCGGGGGGGAGGGGCCGAGTCATACATTCGGCGTCGATGGATCCCGCCCGCAAGGTAACCCTCTGAGAGCGCTTCTTCTAGGGGGTTATACGATGCGGGGAGGACCCGCGAGAGCCGCCGAAGGACCCCAGAAGTCTGTCCGTCTGTCCGTGTTCATCCGATCCGCTCTGCAGACGGATAGAAAAATATAAATTTTTCTATCCTGAAAAACGGAGCATAGCGGACACGGGTGAGATCGGGTGTCAGCGGATGTTCATCCGCTGACATCCGCTATCCCATAGGGATACATGTATGTCAGTTTTTCATCCGAAAACGGATGGGTGAAAAACGGGGTCCGCCCGTGTGATGTGAAAGGCCTTACACATCCTAAGTACCTGAGTACCCTGCACACCTACAGCTTTATTTTCTGGTAATTACCCTGAGTGACCCTATATTTGGTAGGATGTGTTTTAGATACGGATCATTTATATGTTATATTGTTTGGACCGCCTATTCTGTGAAGTTATCTTTTCATTGTTTGTCGCATACCACTAAATAATTTTTTTTTTTTAAATCGGTTGATCACCACAACAAGCTGTCCTGCAGATGTAGCAGTTAAAAGGTTGAGACAAACCATTCAACTGGAGTGCTTACAATGGTCAGCTTTTATTTATCTTTTATTTATGTAAAACCTTTATTCCTAAAGGAACAAATCTGTTGTGATTGCCTATAAAGTGTTAGCTAGAGTTCAACTTCAATTTGTTAGTGTACCTAAATCTGCTAGATCATCTAACCCTTCCCTTCTACCAGACTTACAATGCTGCTATCCAGAGGTGCCTGTGTGCTCCCTCATCCTGAGTGGGGGCGCTCTAATACAGGAGGTGTGTTACTGGGCAGATCACCAGGTGAAAAAAGATGGAGAATAGTCCTAAGAAAAAAATAACTAAACCAGCCACCGCATTTAATGATCGGTAAGCTGCAATGTATTACATTTTTGGTTTCGTGTTTAATACTATAAAGTTTTCAACAGCTGCTCATTCAAAACCCAACTGAAGTTTCACCTTTTCACCACCACATTCCAAATGGTGTGTAATGTACAGTTCATCATTCCTTTAGAAAGCAGTGGCAGCCTGATTTATTTTATTATTATTATTATTATTATTATACAGAATTTATATAGCGCCAACAGTTTGCGCAGCGCTTTACAACATCAGGGAAGACAGTAGTCACAATACAATTCAATACAGGCGGATCAGGGGGCCCTGCTCGTTAGAGCTTACAGTCTAGAAGAAAAGGCTGTCCCTTGCCAGCATGCTGCAGAGTAGGACCCTTGCTCTCTGGGTAAACCGTGTTCTCTCTGCAGAGGATCAACATGACATCTGTGAATAAAAAGCTAGGGGTCTCCAATCTGCGGGTAGCTATAGGTCAGATGTTTCAGAGGGTATGTCTGATCTCTGCAGAGACCACTGCTTCTACACACAAAACAAAGGTCCCTCTCTGCAGCATGCTGGCAGGGGACAGGCTATTCTGCTTGGGCTGTGGCTCATTTTTAAGATAACAAATCGTAAGTTATTTTCTGATTTTGAACTAAAAGTTCAGTTGAGTGTTAAAATGCTATCCAGCTTTCCATGTGTATAAAATTGTTTGGGCTGTAGATGTTGGCAAAAATATTGTAGAAAAGAGCTTTGGAGAGGTATGCACTTAGATGCTGCTTAGGATCATATAGATCCGTGTTTAGAAAAGGGGCTGCTGGTGGAGGGCCAATGTATCGGTAGCACTGTAGTCTAAGTTGGAGCCTTATAAATAAAGGTTATTAATAGGTAACTGGTGTGCCTCAGCAAGCCTACCACATCCAGCTCTGTGTTTAGATCTCCATGAGGATATAAATATTGTAGTCTGCAAACACACCACTTGCCAAAATGGCACACATCCCCGTCATGAATTTTAAAGAGTCAAATGTAATCCTCAGAACGGGGGGGGGGGGGGGGGGTGTAAGGCAAACCGAAGTTTGGAGAGGACATAAAGTGAATGGCTGATGTTGCTTGGTTAGGTGTGATGTACATATTTGTCCTCTAGTATGATTCAGATAAGCACTCCTTGTGCAGGGATGGATGCGGCTTTAAAGTGATCGCGCAGGGCTGTGTGGAAATCTTTCCTTCCTGGTGTGCCCAGAACTTGCTCAATATCACAGAGAGCTTTGCAGAAACTGCATCACAAAATATTAGAAAATGTCTACAATTAACCTCCTGTATTCTGATCTACACAGGAAAATAACAAATATGGGGCTTCTCCACCTTCCATGTTTTTAAAATTTGTTTTTACTGTACATACAATTTTCTTTGCATCTTTTAGATCAGGGGTGTCTAACTCCATTTCATTGTTGGCTGCATCAGCACTATGATTGCCCTCAAAAGGGCCGATTTGTATCTGTAAGATTAGATGTCCAGCGCATCCCCTCCCCTTTACATTGGATGTCAAGAGCCACCCCACCATCAGAAGTTGAGTCCCCCACTCTCCCTTACATCACAGTGCACCCCCCTTTCCTTATGCTGCTGCTGGGAAGAAGCTGTATGCATTGCTTGAAAGCAGAAAGTAAGGGTCTGGAGGAGGACCAGAGGATGGCTGGAGTTCTCCTGCAGCTGCAGGAGAGGTGCGAGGGCCATATGAAATGTCATGGAGGGCCGGATTCGGCACGCGGGCCTTGTGTTTGACACCTGTGTGTTAGATGATCACATGGACCAGCAGGTTACATTTCATCTTTTCTTGAGTCAGTTAAGCCTAGTACAGAGAACGGGTAAGATGGCGCAAAGATCAATCGGGCATAGTGTGTGTGTATATATATATATATATATATATATATATATATATATATATATATATATATATATATATATATATATATATATATATATATATAGAGAAAAAGTCCAATACTATGTACAGGGAAGGTGGCACAGTCTGTAGGGGTATGCACTAGCGGCAGCTACCATGAAAGCAGAAGCACAGCTCTGAAAGATACAATGGAGAAAAGCAAGGAGCGGGCCGAATGTCTGGAAACATCAGCCCGTGTGTGTCAGGTGGTCTGACAGAACATGTGCATGCTGGGAAACCAGCAGCCGACCAGCTCTTGTTTAATGGCTGACCGTAGTGTTCTGGTGGGCGGGCGGTCCCCCTGTCAGAATCCAACAGCTCAGCGGGAGAGAACGCGGTACTAACATTGGATTGTTAGTACAGCGGCTCTGACTGGAGCTGTCGGTTTTTTTTGTTCAACCCGCTGAGTGTGTTCTAGGCTTTAGAGGTCCGCTGTGCTTTGTGCAAATGCCTTTTTGTGCAGCATTCTTTTGCGTAAACCAGACTGTTGAGATTAATGCACTTCCTGTGCGTGTATCCAAAGCTCACAAGAAGTTGGTTGGATGATGCCGAGCATCATTAAACTAAGGATAGACTGGCTTTGCAGGATGGAGTGCACAGTGCTGGAGTGAGTAGTGTTTTAACAACCTTATATTTACTACAGGAAGGAGAGCCCTAGTAACAAAAACAGCTGAACGTCTTGTCTGTGTTTTACAAATGTCTGACACAAATCATCCCCCTGCTCCTTGCTCTTACCTTGTGACTTGCTAAACTTTGTGATTTAGTGTGATCCCTGAGGGAGAGGAGCCTGCAGCAAACTGATATATAAAGGTTAAGCCTTATTGAAGTTGTATATTGTGGCATCAGCAGCCGTGTTAATTTTTACATCAAATTTCGATTTAGTTTTAGTGAGTCTTTTGACTAAAATGCCATTTTAGTTCTAGTTACTGTATCTGAATTGTATTTGTCGTATTTTAGTCGACTAAACCTCCAGTACATTTTAGTAGACTAAAATCGAATGGGTTTAGTAATGCATTATTACATTTTTTTTTTTTTTTTTTTTTTTTTTTTTAGAATTGCCAAACTCATTATATACTCCTGGAGTAAAAATCTAATAACATATTTATGATGTTAAGGTTTGAACATGTACTACAGACACAAATTTAGCCATTGCAATATATAACGTCTTTATGAATGAAACCAAGTTTCATAAGCAAACAAAAATATTTGCTTTTTGACAAGGATAAGTACAACTTGAAAATTACCTTAATATATTACCAACATTAAATTTCAAGAGGGAAAAAAAAAAAGGTTTTTTTTTTTTTTTTTTTTGCAGATGCCCCCGTCATATTCTTATGTGGTAGTGCAGTGTTGATTTTGATGTCAAATTTAAATTTACCATATATACTCGAGTATAAGCTGAGATTTTCAGCCCTTTTTTTGGGCTAAAAGTCCCCCCCTCGGTTTATACTCGAGTCAGCGAAATTTTACATTGTAAATAGTACCTGGAAAAAAAGTTGAGAGGCTGCGGCGTCCATCGTTTAAATCCCGCGGTCTCTTCCTGGTCAATTCCGTGATAGGCGATTCTCAGCAGACACTCTCTCCGCCTATCACGAACGTTCTCTCATCCTCAGTTTCCCAGCAGATGTCTGTGATTGGCGGAACACCGAACACAGTGTCTGCTGGGATGGGTGAGGATGAGAGAACGTTCGTGATAGGCGGAGAGTGTCTGCTGAGAATCGCCTATCACGGAAGGGACCAGGAAGAGACCGCGGGATTTAAACGATGGACGCCGCAGCCTCTCAACTTTTTTCAGGTAGTATTTACAATGTAAAATTTTAACAGTGAGCTGGGGCACAGTGAGCTGGGGCACAGTGAGGAACAGTGAGGATGGGCACAGTGAGGCATTGTTGACCCTCGGCTTATACCAGAGTCAGTAAGTTTTCCCAGTTTTTTGTGGCAACATTAGGTACCTCGGCTTATACTCGGGTATATACGGTAGTTAGTCTTTTGACTAAAATGTAATTTTAGTTTTTTAATTGTATTTTAGACCAGTTGTCTGCAGTCCTGGAATCATTAATATGACCAGGAGGAAGCAGTGTGTGAGCGCAGGGGAGCGAAAATGACCCGCTCCCCACTTTTTTTCCACCAAAAAAAAAAGGGGGGGTTGTGCGCCCATTCAGATATGGGCCTAGCCACTACCGCTCAGGACCCTAGCTCTGAATATATTTGATGGTTTTGAACAGGACATTCCTGGCAAGGAAGACTCCAGTTCTGTGTCAGTAAATGACAGGGCGCTTGTTTTGTGAACTCATTGATGCAGTGAGGGACACTCGCAAGCTAAATGCTGCGGATGTAGAACCTCAGGTGGACAGTCTCCTCTGGTTCCTTAGGGCCAGGCCTCTAAAGGTTTTTTTTTTCCATATGTTCCTTTCTTTGACCAGCTCATTGATAAGGTCGGGGGAAAAAGCCGCAGAAGACTTTTATGGTCCCGTGGCGTTTGTCTATCAGATACCCCTTGAAGATGCCCTACTTAAAACGTGGGCTTCTCCCCAAATGGTCGACATTGCAGTTGCCCGGTTGAACAAGGCCACCATTCTCCCGGTGGAGGGGACTCCTGCATTTAAGGACCCCACTCACAGGAGATCAGAAGTGGTGAGTAGAGCCATGTTTGCCTTGTTGGGGTCCGCCCTACGGCTTGTGGTAGCGGCGACCCTTGTGTCTCCAACACTTACGGGATGGGCAAAAAATGTTTGCACCAAACTGTACAGGAGCATGATCTTCTTCCAGACACTATTGCTCTGGCCCGCAGATGGTGCAGGGCCGGGTTTATGTGGCGACGCCACGTTTGACGCGGCCCCTTATAACTCTCGGCCTCTGTCTTGACGGTGGTATTGCGTTGTCTGATCTGGTTGAAATGCTGGTCTGCTGACATAGCTTCTAAAAAGCCTCTGAAGGATTTACCATTTAAAGGTGGTAGGCTTTTCGGTGCTGCGCTGGATGTCACGGGAGGTAAAAGCACTGTTCTTCCTCAAGCTAGCAAGGGTAAGGAGGCCGCCGTAAGCAGGGTCCTTCCTTTCCAGCAAAAAGTTTTTTTTTTCGTCAGTCAACGGGGAGGCCCTCCCAGACTGACAGCGGTACGGCTGGTGGACACGTGTGCCCCTGGGTGCGTATGCCAAACAAGCCGGCTCCCTAGCCCACCTCCGCGTGAAGTCTTGCCCCCACCCGACTCTGGGGTAGGGGGGAAGACTTTGCAGGTCCACGGATCAATGGACCTCCCGGATCTCCTACTGGTGGGTGTGCGAGGTGATCACCTCAGGTTACAGGATAGGTTCCGTTCCTAATACCAGACAGATTCTTCCCTCGAATCTTCCTCTCCTTCCTGCCTATGGGGCCTATCCAGGTTTGAGGTCCGGAGTGATTGTGCCGGTTCCGTCACAGGAGAGGTTTCAGGGATTCTACTCGAATTCGTTTGTCGTCCCAAAAAAGGGACGGGGTTCGGCCCATCTTGGACCTCCAGGTCCTGAATGCCTTCGTGATGGTGCAAAAGTTCCGCATGGAATCCATTCGCACGGTGGTCAGTACACTCCGTAAAGGGGATTTTCTGGCGACCTTGGACATCAAGGACGCCTACTTGCATGTTCCGATCTGCGCTTGCGTTCGGCGAAGTCCACTATCAATTTGTGACTCTTCCTTTCGGCCTAGCCTCGGCACCGAGGGTGTTCACCATGGTGCTTGTGGCGGTTCTAGCTTACTGAGACAGCAAGGCATTGGACGATCTTCTTCTCAGAGCAGGAAATGGCTCAGAATTAGAAGAAAGGGTGACTATCGTCAGTCAGACCCTCAGGGACTTCGGGTGGCTCCTAAACATTCAGGAGTCAGTCCGGGTCCCGACTCGAGATTTGAAGTATCTCGATCTGATTCTGGACTCCTTGGAGGCAAAGAATACCTTTGCCTCCAAGGAGTCCAGAATCAGATCGAGATACGGATTTTTTGGGATGTCAGCATCCGCACTGCAGACTGAACCGTCAGTAGCTTCCCCGGGGAAGCTACTGACGCTTCAGTCTGCAGTGCGGATGCTGACATCCCAAAAAATGGTCGTCAATCCGTTTTTGCATGGGAGTCCTGGGACTCATGGTGACCTCTTTTCGAGGCCGTTCTGTATGCCCAATCACACACCAGGGCATTGCAGAAGGAGATCTTGTTCCCTTGGGACAAATCCCCGTTGTCTTTGGATTTTCCGATCCAGGTGAGCCACCTGGTCAGGGTGTCTGACATGGTGGTTTGGGTCCCCGGCTCTTCGGTCCGGGAAGTCGTTCCTCCCCATCCAATGGACGGTGTTCACTACGGACGCCAGCCTGAAGGGCTGGGGTGTAGTCTGGGGAGTCCTGTTGGCCCAAGGGCTTGGACTCCGGACGAAGCCCGTTTGCCGAACAATGTTCTGGAAATACGGGCCATCAGACTGTGCCTCTCCTCGTGGTCTGAGAGATTGCAGGATCGCTCCATTAGGATCCAGTCGGACAAAGTTACAGTGGTGGCGTATGTCGACCATCAAGGGGGGACTCGGAGCTCAGCTGTGGCTTCTGAGGTCCCCCGTACCCTGAAGTGGGCTAAAAGAAGCGTGCCGGCTCTGTCGGCCGTTTACATTCCGGGCATAGAACTGGCGGACTATTTGAGTCGCCAGACGTTGGACCAGGGAGAGTGGTCCTTGCACCCGGAGGTATTTCAACTCCTTGCCACACAAACGGTGGGGCACGCCGGAGGTGGACCCCGTGGCCTCTCGACTCAATCGCAAGTTGTCGAGATTTGTGGCCAGATCCAGGGATCCTTGGGCGGATGCCTGAGGCGTCAGTGGCCCATGGGGTCATTATCACCTGATATACGTTTATCCTCCGCGGCAGTTGCGCCCTCGCCTGCTGCGCAGGGTGGCGACCGAGGGAATTCCGGTGATCCTCATTGCTCCGGATTGACCTCGGCTTCACTGGTACGCCTCGTCGCGGCCGTTCCCTGATGGTTGCCAATAAGGGAGGACTTTCTGTCTTATATTTCATCCTGCCTTTACAGTCTCTGGCCTTGTAGGCAGGGCTGTTAAAAGCCAGGTGTTGAGAGACCGAGGTCTCTCGGACTCGGTTATTTCGTCCATATTAAGGACACGGAAGTCTTCCTCCAGAACTATCTCTGTACCTGGAAAACTTACATCGCCATGTGCGAAGAGCTGGGCTGACATCCTCGGACGTATTCCGTCCCTAAAATCCTGCGTTTCCTACAGCATGGAGTGGCCCAAAGGCTCGCTTTGAGTATCATTAAGGGTCAGATTTCGGCCTTGGCCGTCTTCTTTCGGCGACCACTAGCGGGTCATTCCTTGGTTGGCACCCTTGTGCAGGGGGTTCGCCATGGGCTCCCTCCTGTCAAGTCTCCTCTCCCCCCGTGGGATCGGAATTGGTACTCTCGGTTCTCCAGGAACCTCCTTTTCAGAATATCAGGGATATTCCCCTCTTCACTTTGTCTCAGAGGGTGGCCCTTTTTAGTGGCGATCACTTCTGTTAGACGAGTATCTGAATTGGCAACCTTGTACTGCAAGTCGCCATATTTAGTCATCCATAAGGATAAGGCTGTGTTGCATCCGCGACTTTCTCTTTGTCAAGGGTGATCTCGTCTTTTCACCTAAATGAGGACATTGTCCTCGCGTCCTAGTGTCCTCGCCCATTGCATCCCAGAGAGTGTGCGCGGCACACTTTGAATGTGGTACGAGCCTTGCGGGTGTGCCTGTCTACTGCTTCTATTAGGAAGTCTACTCTCTGTTTGACTGTCTCTGGTCAGAAACGGGGCCAAGCGGCTTTGTCTGCCACCATTTTCTAGGTGGATCGGACAAAACAGTCTTTCAAGCCTATGCTCTCATAGGGCGGGCGCCTCCCTTCCCGGTTACGGCGCATTCCACCAGGGCAATGGTGCTTCCTGGGTTTTCCAACATCAAGCGTCAGTTGCACAAGTGTTCAAGGCGGCGACCTGGTCGTCCGTTCATACCTTTTTCAAAGTTCTACAAGGTTGATGTGGCTGCATCTTCGGATGCTTCCTTCGGCCACAAAGTGTTGCAGGCCGCTGTCTAATGTTGCAACTCCTCCGTTGAGGGGCTCTGCTGGTTTGGAGTGAAGTTTTGGTTGTTCCTTACTTTTCTTGCTCCCACCCCTTCCTTTACTGCTTTGGGACGTCCCACATGTAATCAGTATGAGAGCTGCATCGGTCCATGGACGATAAGAGAAAATAGGATTTTTGTACTTGCCTTAAAATCCGTTTCTCTGACGTCCATGGACCGACACGGCACCCACCCTTCCTTTTAAGTTTGTACTGCTTTGTTACGAACTGAGGCTGTTAGCTGCAGGTGGAAGGGTAATGTCCGGAGGGACCGCCCCCCTGGGCGGGGCTGTTCAGCTCTGGCTTGTTCTAGAATGTTTTAACCTCTAACATTCTGCCTAGGTCTTCTCCTGCGAGCAGTGACATATACCCACATGTAATCAGTATGAGAGCTGCGTCGGTCCATGGACGTCAGAGAAACAGATTTTACGGTGAGTACAAAAATCCTATTTTTTTTGGTGAGATACTCCCAGTAGGAAATCACGTCTAAAGGGATGCAGACCCTGCAATTTTCCTCATTAGAGCCCTACAGGTGCAGTAGCTTATTTAGAATTATGAAACCACTCCCATTAGATTCACTTATCCACATGGACACAGACAAACACACAGGGATTTCTTCAGAATAAGAAAAGGTAGGACTCTGCATCAAAGTTTGTTACAATCCTTCTAATTAACATAGATTACCCAGAAGGGAATGTGTGGTGTGTGTTTTTTTTTTTATTTTTCTTCCCTCAACAAAAGTGGAATTACTCTTTAACCGCTTCAATACAGGGCATTTTCACCCCCTTCCTGCCCAGACCAATTTTTCGTTTTCAGCACTGTCACACTTTGAATGACAATTGCGCGGTCTTGCAACACTGTACCCAAATGAAATCTTTGGGTTTTTTTTCCCCACAAGTAGAGCTTTCTTTTGGAGGTATTTGATCACCTCTGCGGTTTTTATTTTTTTGCACTATAAACAAAAGAGTGACAATTTTAGAAAAAAACACATTATTTTTTAATTTTTGATTTAATAAATATCACAATTTAAAAAAAAAAAAATTCCTCAGTTTAGACCGATTTATGTATTCTTCTACATATGTTTTGGTAAAAAAAATATTCTAGCATCTATAAAATAGGGGGTAGATTTATGGCATTTTTATTTGTTTTCATTTTTTTACCAGTAATGGCGGTGATCTGCGATTTTGATTGACCGTGACATTGCGACGGACATATCGGACACTTTTGACACGTTTTTGGGCCCATTCGCATTTATACAGCGATTAGTGCTATAAAACTGCATTAATTACTGTGTAAATGTGACTGGCAGTGAAGGGGCGATCAAGGGGTTAAATATGTTCCCTAGTGAGTGATTCTAACTGTAGGGGACTCACAAGGGGAGGAGACCGATGTGTGTTCCCAGTACAGAGGAACACAGATCGGTCTCCTCTCCTCTGACAGGACACACATTCATTTTTATATGCGACTATTGCCACAGCTAAATCACCAGCAGTAATCATTGTGTTCTGCCAGGAGGGAAGGCTACCCACCTGCAGAACATAATAGCACTGCTGGAGGGATCGGGTGATTTTCAGTGGTTGCAGAGAAGAAAATTGCATCATCTACGGCTTGCATTACGCATTTTGGGTCCCAGTGTGGGATTGCAGGATTGGATTTTTAAAATGAGTCTATAGTACAAAGGAGGAGTAACAGAATTAACATTTTATTTGATGTATATCTTTGCATTGTAGAAATGTTAATGCATCTGCTACAGCTTGTTGTTGGGTGTCAATATACACATAATTAATAGTGAATAAAGCCTGTGATTGCTAGATATGACGTTACCATAGTCCCCTGTAGTAGTCCTTCTATGGTGTGTTATAAATGCACTGCAATGTATACCTTTTATACAACAGACGGAGTGGAAAAGCTATATGGCTCATGCACATAGCCCCCGAAAAAACATTTTTATCACTACTGCGTTTTTTTCTTTATTTACATTTTTTTTGCAATATTAACTGTATATCCACAGCTTGTGTGATGTCAGGTTCAGCCAATACGAAGGGCCCAGGTAATTCCTGGGTTACATCTGTGTGATGTGTTAATGTGCATTGGCCATTTTTATGCATCAACACATTCTAGATAGTATATTGATAATTGGCAATTCATGAAAATAATTGAATGTTGGCAGCACACATAAAAACGAGTGACAACGCACGGAGAGGTGTGACTCTAGCCTATGCTGTGTCGCATGTGACTCTGGGTTACACTCAACAATGACACATACCGGTAATCGCTTCTAATGTTTGTATGGGTTCCTACTAGACTTAGAATGATAGGATTGCTGGTTATTGGAAATATAATATTCACAAAGAGCTGTAAAGGCTCTGAGCTCTGCCTGATCCTGAAGGGGTTAATAGCTTCCTCTGACTGTTTTCCATCAGTGAAACCATATCCTCTGTATGTGTATATATTCTGTTAGGGGAGGGGGTATTGAAAGTCAATCCTATGTGTTTGAAGATTTGGAAGGAAAATAATTGTACAGACACAGAGCCGTATCATAAGACAGGCCCACGAGTGTTCACGTGTTCAGCTGGTTATACAAATCACATTTCTTCTTAAAGCTACAGTCTATTTGGAAGTGAAAACCTTTATTTTTTGTACTTCCTAAGAAATGCTCTACTGCTCAGATTCCAGACATGCGGTTACAAGCAGGATTTTTCCTTTATAGTAGCAGACTTGGTTGTAGATGTTCGTGGCTTAGACTTGATGAGGTTGCCTTGGTCTGGATTTTTTTTTTTAAGTTCTTCTGCATAATCATTTTTTTATTATTTCTTACTTGACAATCACATTCTGTGTGTGTGTGTGTGTTTTTATGCCTTTTCATTATCAGTTATGTGTCACCACTTCTGATTATGAAGCAAGACCAGATTGGATATAACGGTCAGAGAATGCAGATTTGAGGATGAAGTCAGCTGAGGTTTCTTTTGCCATGGACATTGGACAGCGTGCATGATTCTTCTGCCAAACGGTCTTTCCCAAAATGACTGGATCAGACGTACACGCATTCTAGTCATACTAATCTGTCTAGTGAACACTCACCACTGGCATTGTTGGTATCTCCCAGAAGGCATGGCAACTGGCTATAAAATGTAAGCCTGGTCAGTGCGCTTTTTCCTCCAAGAAGCTTTGACTAGGGTTGTAGGACCCTGAGGTGCACACAGGCACTGCAATCAGCATTTGAGTAACCCTGCTGCGGCAAAAGTCTCTTAAGCCTGTGTAGTGGGTACTCCAAATTTGGGCGGTCTTTATGTCCAAATTTAGGGGGATGACCTGAGCACTAGTATGGCTTGGGCCTTCTAATTGTGCTGGACTCTGCTTTGTTGCTGTGTGCCTATGTAGAGTTCCCTGTGGCCTGCAGGTGGCACTGCCATGTTGGGTCAGGGTTGAACCATAGGTTGCATTGGCGTGATTGGATGTTCTCTCTCGGCTACCATGCAGTGGGCTGGTTCTGCCTGCTGTGCATGCCGGGAGAGGATATAAAAGAGGCAGACGCCATTTTATTCAGGAAGAGACCTGGGGAAAAGTACCCGGAAGAGTGTGTGCCATAAGGAGGGTTGTGCGTACACCAACTGAAGAGTCTCGGGCACCTTCGGCCCGAGACCGCAACGTTCCGGGTAGGCCCAGTACCTTCAACTGGGTCTACAGGCAGAACTTTGGAGTCCTAGGATGCCCGGGTGAGGGTATGCGCTCTGACCAAGAGGAAGTCAGGGGAGGATCGGTCCCATAACAGGAGATGAGTGATGGTTAGATTGCTGTCTCGGGAAAGGCCTGGTGACCTGTCGGAGGGAAAGGATCCTATGCTCCGCAGAACTGACCCTGCGGAGTGCTGCTGCTCTTCGAAGACATACTGAACTTGTCTTTGGAGGTTTTAAATTGCTTGTTCGAGCTCCAGACCAGCTGCTAGGGCTATTGAGGGACTATCCGGATGAGCTGTACCCACTCGGGACCGAGTGGTGATAAATCTGGGAGTTCTGTGCCTGAATCTGCTTTGGTTCAGCTATTATCTCTCTCATCTACTCTCTCTTACCTATCAAGCAAAGATACAAAATAAACTCAACGTTGGAGTTTAAGTGGTTTGAACATTGACTTTATTAAAGAGGGGAAAGTACAGACTCGTCTCTACATTCTGGAGATGGGAACCAGTGGAAGGAGGGAATTTGCTGCGGGACCCAAATACATATACACCGCCTGACCTCTAAATTAGAGGACACGGGCTTGTGGCATGGGTGCCTCTTCTTTCCCCAAAGAGGAGAGGGTAGTGCTACACCTGAAACACCTGTTTTTAGTTGCATGTAAAGTTCAAACACACAGATGTAAAAAAAACTTTCAAATCTTTGCAGTTTTGTATTGATCTGATGTAGCTGTATGATGTCCAATAGAGCAGGGTTCTACAACCCCCGGTCCGTGGCCCACTGCCGGGCCATGGCCTATTTGCAGATGGGCCGCGAAGGCTGCACTGTGAGGTGCGGCAGCGGGCAAGCAGAGAGATGACGTCTCTCACCGCCAGCCCGGATCACGGCACTTCCGCCCACACAGCGGGGCTCCTATACTGCGGTGAGGCGCGGGAGCAGAGAGATGAGATCATCTCTCGCCGCCCGCCCAGAACGCAGCACTTCCGCCCACAGGCTGCTATACTGCAGCGAGGCGCGGGAGCAGAGAGATCATCTCACCGCCCGCCCCGCATTACCGTTGTTCTCCCTCACCTGCCTGTGCTGCCACCACGGCAGGTGACAAAAAAATCTACTGGCAGGTGGCAAACCACGTCTGGTGGCAGGTGGCAATCCACACCTGGTGGCAGGCGACGTGGCAATCCACACCTGGTGGCAGGTGACGTGGCAAGCGGCAATCCGCACCTGATGGCAGGCGAGGTGGCAAGCGGCAATCCGCACCTGATGGCAGGCGAGGTGGCAAGCGGCAATCCGCACCTGGTGGCAGGCGAGGTGGCAAGCGACAATCCACATCTGGTGGCAGGCGACATGGCAATCCACACCTGGTGGCAGGTGACGTGGCAAGCAACAATCCACACCTGGTGGAAGGCGACGTGGCAAGTGACAAACCGCATCTGGTGACAGTATCTGCATTATGGTGAGTTTGAACTATTTCATTTTATATTACAATGCAATGACAGAAATAATGCGCTTCAATCATCCCAACACCATATTAGCCATTGTTCTGTGATGATTGAGGCGCTAACACCAGCCATTTACCCGACAAACTGCCCGCGAAAAGCTACATAACATCCCAACCCCCCCGGGCCTTGGCACGATTCTATTCCACAACGCCGGTCCTCTGTGCCAAAAAGGTTGGGGACCGCTGCAATAGAGCATTTAGAGCAGCGTACAAAAACCTGCCTAAATCCTGCGTGTTTATGTATTTGCATTTGAGTAAATGGGTATTTTGTTATACTTCTCCTTTTTTTTTATATATATATATATATATATAATCGAAATTAGTCGATTTAAAAAAAAAATTTGATTAATCGAACACGAAAATTTTTTCGTGTTCGATTAATCGAATTTTTTTTTTTAAATCGACTAATTTCGATTAATTATAACGCACATAGATCCAACTACTTTTAGCTGATCTCCTTACAGGCCGATTCCCAGTGCAGCTACCAACCACTGGAAAAATGGATAGCAGGATACAAAAAACACACAAAGGCAGCGCTCGATGGGAATAGCATTAAAACTTTTATAGTCTTCAAGTAGGTAACAGAATAAATATTGCACTGGAGATAAAATCGACGTAGCTACATAAACTGTAAAAATGATGCGAGTAATACCAAACGGTAGCAAAAGCAGTCATAAAAACATGTAGCCAAGTATGATACTGGTATAAAAATGTGTACGATACCACTGCTGAATCCAGATGAGAAGGGGCTTAAGTCAGTCCGTCGGCATGTAGATGTCCCGTGAAGGGAACTATCACAACTCCCAGTGGCTGGCTGTAGAATCCCAGGTTGATAGAGGGAAGTGTGACAGCCCTTGCGTGTGGCAGATAGTAAGGTCCCGCCGGCATGCAGATATGAAGGCACAGCAAAGGAGCCCTTCAGATGGACACGGCAAGCCCCGCTGGTGTCCGTGACGTCACCGGATCTCCCTGAAGACCCGGAAGTCGGCGGAGAGGTGAGTACCGATCAAAAGAATTTTGATCGATTAATCGAGGAATTAATAGTTAATTTCCACAGCCCTATATATATATGGAAATAAGGTGTGTTCAATAAAGGCCTTCTAGAGCACACACTCAGCGCCAATTCAATCCCACAAAATTTAGTAGTAGTAAGACAGAAGCGAAGAAAAAAAAATATATATATACTGATCAACTCAGAATATTTTAACTAGCTGAGCAGCCGTTGTAAAAATATCAAAATGTAGAAAACGAGGTGAATTAATAAAACAAATAAAACTTGCAACATTAGTTCACACCAAACAGCGCTAAAAAATTAATTACATCTAAAATAATAAGTAATTACTGCTGATTTATCGTACGTAGACTTTTTAAGGGGTCTTCTGATGTATGGGAAGCAGTTTATCTAATAAACAGGATTACGCTATGTTTGCTGTCATTTTCTGTTATTTATGAGCTGCTGTGGAGCCCAGCACATTGGTGGATCTGTTTAAGGAGTGACAAGCCAGGACAGAGTAGCTGATGTTACCAATATTACTGAAGGCACATTTGTTTTGTGGTTCCGGTGAGTTTGAACCCCAGAGGGGATTATTTCATCACGCGGTGGAGTGCAATTGAATTCTGTATTGGTGGAAGGTGCACACTTATGGACAATTGTAGATACTCACCTCTTTATTCTCTGGACTGACTCTGTTACAACACCACGTCTAAGACTTTTATCAGTGGCTTGCCCACGAGTTTACTTATTATTTTAGATGTAATTAATTTTTTAGCGCTGTTTGGTGTGAACTAATGACTAATGTTGCAAGTTTTATTTGTTTTATTAATTCACCTCGTTTTCTATATATATATATATATATATATATATATACGACCTGAATTTAAGCCGAGGCACCTAATTTTACCGCAAAAAACTGGGAAAACATATTGACTCGAGTATAAGCCTAGGGTGTCATCTGCATGCCTCGCTGTGCCTCACTGTTCCTGTGCCTCACTGGGCCGAATCTCCCTACCTGATCTCCGGCGCTGTGTGACTAGACTGACGTTTAACATGGGAGTCTATGGAAAGGGTGCTCGGGTTTGAAAAATCGGTGCTCCCCGGCCGTAGGTCCCCTGGAAAACAATCTTTGCACACTTGTAGAAGAAGAGGGCGGCTACATGTGTGCCAAGTTTGGGGTCCAGGGGACATGGGGCCGGCCGGTACCGGACCCCCAAAATCACTGGAGAAATTACCGTTTAACATTGGAGTCTATGGAAGGGGTGCCCAGCTTTGAAAAATCGGTGCTCCCCGGCCGTAGGTCCCCCGGACAACAGACTTTGCACACTTGTAGAAGAGTGGGGCTACATGTGTGCCAAGTTTGGGGTCCAGAGGACCTACGGCTGGCCAGGATCAGGCGCACAAAGTTGAAGATGGACACAGACTCGAGTATAAGCCAAGGGGGGCAATTTCGGCACAAAAAAGTGCTGAAAAACTAGGCTTATACTCGAGTATATACGGTATGCTTGTAAATGCATATTAATGTAAATGTATTCTAGTGGATGAAGTGGAATGGATGAAGAATACTTCTAGATGCTGTACAGACAGATGCATCTTTGGCTGGATTCACACCTATGCATTTCTAGTGCATTTTGCAGATTTGCACTACAGTCCATTTAATATGGTTTCCTATGGATCACATTCTGTAGTGCAAATCTGCAAAATGCACTAAAAATGCATAGGTGTGAATCCAGCCTTAAAGTGACACTAAAGGTTTGAATATATATTTTTTTTAAATAACAAACATGTTAGACTTCCCTCCACTGTGCAGCTCGTTTTGCACAGAGTGGCCCCGATCCTCGTCTTCTGGGGTCCCTCAGTGGCTGTCTCGGCTTCTCCCCGCTTCTGATAATCCCCTCTGGGAACGCTCTCCCAATGGGGTTACCTTGCGGGCATGCTCCCGAGTCCTGTATTCGGTGTCCATAGCCACCTACTACACAACTCGGCCCCGGGCCCTCGCGTCATTGGAGTCGATTGACAGCAGCGCTAGCCTATGGCTGCGCTGCTATCAATCTATCCAATGAAGAGCCGAAAAGACAGAGCACAGGAAGAGCGTGTTCGACGTGGGACTTTCCAGGGCTCAGGTAAGTAAAACGAGGGGGAGGGGGGCTGGGGGGCCATTGACCTGAAGATGTTTTTTCACCTTAATGCATAGGATGCATTAAGGTGAAAAAACCTGAACCTTTACAACCCCTTTTATAAAGGGGTTGTAAAGGTTTGTTTTTTATTTTCTAAATAGGTTCCTTTTTAAGCTAGTGCATTGTTGGTTCACTTACCTTTTCCTTCGATTTTCCTTCTAAGGCTCCATGCACACTGAAGCTGATAAACTGCAGTTTATTGGCGTTTGGGCGTTTTTTTAAAAAGCCCATAAACTGCACTCTGTTTGCCTGTGTGTCCATGCACACATGGTCGTTTTTTAGCGTTAATGAGCAGTGGAGTTTATGGGCTTTTTTCTGAATGCAAGAAATTCGCGTTCAAAGTGCAGTTTTGAGTATGGGGTACATTGTACCCCTACCCATTCACCTGCAGGAAAAGTGTCAATAAAAAAAACACACTAGACAGGTTTTTAAAGTAATTTATTAGGCAGCTTTGGGGATCTTCATCCAACTTTGGGGGTCTCTTCCGACTCTCCGGCCTCTTCTCCCGATCTCCGGTGCCTTCTCCGCGCTGTCCGGTTCTCCTCCCACTCTCCGGTGCTTTCTGCCGGGCTCCTCCGCTATCTTCTGCCAGCTCTTTTGCTAGCGGTGGCCCGATCTTCATCGTCATCTTCTTCCCTCTTCTCTTGTTCCGATGTTGACTCGACGCTCTCTGCCACTGTAATGCCGTGTGCGCGGTTCGCAACGACTTATATAGGCGTGGTCACCGGGTGATGTCACTCGGTGACCCCGCCCCCTTATGGCGCCACAGTCCGGGGCATGACGGGACTGTGACGCCATAAGGGGGCGGGGTCACCCCCGATGTCGGAAGAAGACCCCCCGATGTCGGAAGAAGACCCCCGATTACTTTAAAAACCTGTCTAGTGTGTTTTTTTATTGACACTTTTCCCCCCAGGTGAATAGGTAGGGGTACAATGTACCCCATGCTCATTCACATAGGGTGGGGGGCCGCTTTATTAAAAAGGACTCCCAGATTCCGATAAGCCCCTCTCCTGCAGACCCCGACAACCAACGGCCAGGGTTGTCGGGAAGAGGCCCTTGTCCTCATCAACATGGGGACAAGGTGCTTTGGGGTGGGGGGTGCAGGGCCCCCTTGCCCCAAAGCACCTACCCCCCCATGTTGAGGGCATGTGGCCTGGTACGGTTCAGGAGGGGGGCGCTCGCTCGTCCCCACCCCCTTTCCTGACCGACCAGGCTGCGTGCTCGGATAAGGGTCTGGTATGGATTTTGGGGGGAACCCCCACGATGTTTTTTTCTGCGTAGGGGGTTCCCCTTAAAATCCATACCAGACCGAAGGGCCTGGTATCGTCCGAAGGGGAACCCCACGCCAATTTTTTTTTTTCTTTTTTTTGGCGGGGTTTCCCTTCATCCTCAGCACGCAAGACGGATAATGATGATCCGACTTGCGGGGCCACTTCTATATAAATCAATGGGCTCCCATAGGGAACCATTTTATTTTGAATAGAGCCAGAGAAACGCAGCTGAAAGCTAGCGCCGCTAAACGTGCATTGTCGGCAATGCAAAACGCTGATAAAATCTTGTTTTTAAAGCAGCGTTTTCCTGCCAGCTATCCGGCGTTCAAAACGGCCGTTTTTGAGCTCCAGTGTGCATGGAGCCTAAATGTTTTTTTCTTTGCCTGAATTTCTCATTTCCTGTTCCTCCTCAATAAACTTGCCCCCATCATCCGAGCCATTCTGGCTGGGGGTTAGTCAGCGTGCTTGCCCCCTCCCTTGGGACTACATCCCTGCGGGGAGACGCTGTGAACACTGTTAACTGTCCTGGTGGCTACACAGATTGTGAGAGAAAAGCTCCCCGATGGGCACAAAAATTGTCAGTCTTATTCTTTTCCACCCTATTACAATTCATAATAAGAAAATTTTGCTCAAGCTTTTAGCATCCTCAAACACTTTGATGCACAGGGTTGATCTGTCAGCATTTTCCCCTAGCTCTAAACATTTTTATGCTTCACTCCCATTAAGGTATGTATATTGAAATGGATTATTAAATACGTTTTATTTTTTATTTAAGCTGTTGCTATAAGAGGAAATATGAATCCTTAATTGAAATCCATTGCAAGCTTCCAAAAAATGGATTGGGCTTTCAGCATAATCTTGATCAGTTTTTAGAAACCGAGAACCATTTCCTGAACCACAAATTTCTAAAACACGGGGCAGTTGGCAAGCATGGTAAAATGTGAAATAGCAATTGTTCTTTTGCTTGTGCAGCTCTGTGATTATGGCTCGCTGGGTTTTGTAAATAGGCCTGCCAGTTTCTTGAATGAGTGAACTACTGCCTTCTGTCTCTCCGGCAGTCATTATGCCATGTAGAAATAAATAGCAGTTTAAATGTTGATTGATCAGATGTGAAAACATTCCCTACCTCTGAGCTTTTACATTTCCCCAACTGTATTACAGTACAGAATTTTGAAAACAGTGACGCTATTGTGGCTTGAGTTCAGTATTTCAAAATCTGTATTTTGCAATGTGAAGCCTCCTTGGCAGGGTATGGCCCCGTACAAGGGTTATTTGTTAGCACTGGGAAAATTTATATGCCAAGTGCACAATTTATGTTTGCTAAGCTCTTTTCTAAACACAGGTCTTAAGCAACTTTGTTCAAGTATTTAAAGGTGCATTCATCTCTAGGAGGTAGAAATTAACAATTCAAATAACGTTCTGCTGTGCCTTACATCCGTCTTGTCATCTCCGCTGGATTTATGAGCAAAGTAAACTGTCAGATAATAACCTAGGAGTATTGATGGAGATAGATTACCCACCACACACACAATATTTTTCAGCAGATTTCTTCCTTGATTAACATACATATATATCACATGTTACATTAAGCGAGCTATTGGTCCTTTGTCCTCTGTAAGCCCCACATCAGATCCTTAAAGTGTTACTAAACCCACAACCGTAAGATCAGTCTGTATATGGAGTAGAGCCTGCTTGTTATACTCACTGTGGAACCTAAGAGGTTAATGCTCTGCATTGTGTAAAAGGCTGTTTGATCCTGTCTTCTATGATGCTCCTCTTCTTCCACTGTCCCTTAACCATCTCATAGAACAGGGCCTTGGAGTCACTCTGCACATGCTCAGTTTGGTGTTTTTGCTGGAGAGGTTGTTTTTTTTTCTTGGGAGAGTGCATGTGATCAGCACAGGGTCAATCGGCACTGTCCAGACAGAGGGACGGGGGTCCTGCAATCTGATGGGAAAATCAGGAGAGAATGAAAACTCCCCCTACAAGCTTTAACCAAACACTTGATAGAAGTTACAAGACTGCTCTAACTTCTGACGAGAAAAGGTATATAGCAGTTTATAGTTACTAAAACTATTGCAGTTCTGTGTTTAATGTACTGTGGGAGACCAGATATAGTGAGTTCAGGGTCCTGGGTTTAGTAACCCTTTAAGCTGTCATACATGCTAAAATTTCTCTTGTTCAGCTCTGTTGGCTGAACAAGGATAAAATGCTAGGTTTCCCCATTTTGGATAAATATAGTGGATAGATGAATCTTTCAGCTATTGTATTATGACAGTCACATGTTCTAGCTGTCAGAATGCCCACCGGTTCCTGCATCTGATTGGATGCAGGTGCCAAGCATTTACTGCAAAGCTCTTTTAATAAAAGTTGATTGAGAAATTTGACTTTTGTGATGCCAACAGGGCCACTCATGGAACACATTTGATACCTATATGGCCAGCCTAATGCTAAAGACTAGTGGTGTGGCCAATGGGATTGGGGAGCTGAAGGCCCAGGCAAGTTGAGTGACCCAGGGGTGTGGTTTACCAATATGTAAATTTATATGTAAACTTTTCCCAATGAATTCACCAGGGGATGCTTATGGATAATGTCTTTTTAAGGAATGTCCAACCGACCTTTTTTAATTTTAGTTTTTAAATAAGCAGGGAAGAGTTGGAACACCCATTAGAATGTTGATGGCAAAAATGTAAGAATTTTCCTGTCACATTAGCGATCAGGACAGCTAGAGTTAATGTCCCTATTGGGGACGCAGGCAGAAATAAAAACCTGACGGTGATTCTAACACCTCACCACTGTTTTTTAATGGGGCTTTGTCCACCTTTTATCATGGCTCACTTTGATAAAGGTGGGTGGTTCGTTGCTGAAATGTCACAAACGAATAGAATTTCATCATTTTATCTTCTTTTGCCTGTCAAGTCCTAGGAGTGCCTCAGTCATTGGGTATGGTGCCTATAGCATTGTTTTGTAGAGCACCTGAGCATAATTATCAGTTATGTGTTCACAAACCACCTCTGGACTCTTATCTATCCAAATTTGGCAGCTAAATATTACAAATTATTTGCATAAACTTTAGAAGTACAGAAATAAAACTGCTCCATTCTTTTCATGTGCTTGTTACAGTGTGTTTATAGAAGTGTTTTCTGGTATTTGTTTGGCTTATATTTGCACAGCTTGCTCTCAAAATAGGCCAGTGCTTTTGATTGGAGGGAAGCCCAAGTATGTTGATATGTTATTCTAAAACGCGCTCTCTCGCCATGCTCTAGAAACTGATCCGCTAATGTAAACAATGATATTTATAGATGCCAAATGAAACCGGTTTTGTTGATGTGGGGCTTTCTCCCACTGTCTACTTGTGCTAGCATTGCAAAAAAAGTTGTAAGACACAATAAATGCTAATTTTTTTTTTTTTAAAGTGTATTACGGTAACCTTTTAATGGTAATTGTTTCGCTAATCTGAATAAAATCTTGTTGCCATTTCCTGCCTTGTAATAAGTTAATAGTTGACCAGTGTGTAAATCTTTCAGTGACATTAGATGCTAGTCAGGTTGGTGTTTTTAGGGTGCGTTTGGTAGATGGCTCTGACCTGTGCCAAGTTTATCATAAATGGCAAGTCTTTTTTTTTCAAATTAAAGTTAAGACAGAATCTTTCTTTAGCGCAAATTTTTATTGTAGGATTTATTTAATCAGAACCTAAAACTGAATTTGGGATCACTTGTAGTTCTTAGACCGTTACAGCTCAACATTTGCTCGATCATCAGCCCAGGACTTACCCCATTTAGCTTCCTCCTCGTCAGTGTCACCCAGCGTCTCCTCCTCCTCAGCGGCTTCCCCTGCATCTTCTCCTCGGCAGCTAATACAATCGCTTCTCTTGGCCAATCTGTTCTCAGGACCTGCTTCCTGTTGGCCAGGAGGAGAATTGGGAAGACAATAGCGAATATTCACCATTGTCACACAACTGGGCAGGTTCAGGGCGCAGTACTCTGCCCCCGAGCCCACCCTTTTTTGAAGCCAATTGGAGCCTCAGGATCTAATCGTGTGCTACAAAAAACCCCATTGGAATCCATGCGTCTGTTGCCCTGCGTGTAGATTAGGGGCCCGACGCATGTTGGCTTAGGGGGGTGACGCCCCTTCTCCCAGTATAGCTGGGCCGCCGCTGCTCCATACACTAGCATAATACGATTTGTGTAGTTTTTAATTGCAGAATTGTTTAGGCTTCTAAATAAATATATAGTAAAATTTGAGTAAGCACTGAATAAGTGTGAAACGCGTCAACTGTCCTAAGGTTCGTTGCTGTGATATGTAGTGCCTGTTTTAATATACTTTGAATAAAGCCTTGTTGGATTGGAGTGCGGCTGTCCTAACTATCCTTGTTCTAAATAGTAAACTTTGGTACCAGGGATTAGAAATCTGTGCACTCCACCATTGACAGTTTTTAGACCTGAGGATTTCACTTCTTCTACATGCGTATGCATTAAAGCCATGAGCATGACAAAAAGTTAGTGGTGTGTTCTTTTTTTTAATTTTTTTATTTTTTTCAATTAACAGAAGTATTCAGGAGTTCCAAAATTACATTAGAGTTATGTTAAATTACCAGTTTAGGTGTGAAAAGTAATAAGTGGTCTTCTACATTAGTTGCAATCATTTCAAATCCCACAGCTAATTGTGAGACTTTTATGGGCAGTCACATTATCAGAAATTGCCCCATATAGCTTAACCATTAGAGCAGTGGTTCTCAACTCCTGTCCTCCGAACCCACTAACAGGCCAGATTTTACGTATTACCTTGGGAGATGCAGACTGGAATACTGCAATCACTGAGCAGCAAATGAGATCACCTGTGATGTATTTTAGTTATCTTGTAATCCTGGCCTGTTAGTGGGTCCTGAGGACAGGAGTTGAGAACCACTGCACTAGAGGGTACTCTCTGCAATAACTTAGAAAAAGAATAACCAGGACATAGCCTTGTGCAGAGGCTGAGCAATATATATCCTAAGTTGTCTTTTTATCTAGTTTGGAAAGTACTCCAGCTGCTACCAGGTGAGATCTGTGAGCTGAGATGTGCTAGCTGTGTCAGCTGCTTACAGGCTATTTATATTGCTTTCCTATGGGACAGACCCATTCTAACATTACATTTCAGGGTTAGATAAAATTATCAGACAGAAGTAGCAAGGTCACCTGCAGTTACCTCCAGTAAAATTCCAGGACTGTCACATCACATTGCTCAAAGTACAAAATGTTGACTGAGTATTTAGTAGGAAAATCTGTAAAATTAATGGTAATTAGATTACCCTCTCTGCTGCTTTTTAATCCCCTTTTACCTGTTGGCCAAGGGTTTTCAGCAAAACTGATATTTCCTAGTTAAATTGCCCCTCCAAGAGGGAAAAGGGCTAGAAGATCTGTCTTTGCTGATTCATGCATTAAACGTTGCCCAGCTTATCCCCTCTCACTGTAAAGCACCTATTTGTTCATTTTATGATTTAAAGTCCACTTGCAGAAAACCAATATGCAGTTACAGTAAATGTCCAGTAAAAAACACAAAATGTCACGACTGTGCAGTTTTTATAAGAATTTATGATTGATTGCAGGGACATTGAATGAAACCAAAAAAATATGGGATAGTAGTCTTTTGGCAGATTGGCTTACCACCTCATGTCTATAACAGAAGCATTGTGTAATCAACTACTGTTTGGGAGAAGGGAGGGGTGAGATTAATTAGAGAGGATTGACAGCCTTGATTAAATGCCATGCTTTCCTCCGAATTAAGTGGTAGCTGGAGCAGTCTACCTCCTTACACATTGGTACACCTTAATGTGAAAGTCCATGCAAAAATTAACATCCCTGCATCTATAGACCCCACAAATCTAACCTCTTTCCCTGTAAACAAAAAAAATTAGTATACGTGCCTTTTTGGAAGCCCCTCTGACCGGATCCCACGCTGAGCTGTCAGCCGGGGCTTCACTGTAGAGGCGGGTGCAGAGGAGATGGACGACAAAGGAGTCCCCATAGTAACTCTATGGGTGACGTCACTTCCCATTCATTTCACAGCCTCTGTCGGCCGTATCCTCTGCAGAGCTTCCACCATTGGAGAGCTGGTCGGAGCGCGTCAGTTCGGCTTCTAAAAAGGTATGTATACTCATTTATTCTTTACAGAGATAGAGAGGTTAGTGTTCTGTGGTGTCTATAGATACAGGGATTTTAGTTTTTGCACTTCTACTTCAAAGGCCTCTTGCGCATGATACTCCTGTTTAGGCATCTACTTTTTCAGATGTAATTTCAGGCTTTTTTTGGTAAGCATTTTCACATACAAGTTTATTTTATTTTTTGCTGTATTGAGCTTTTTCAAGCTGCAGTGTGCAAGAGGCCTAAACGATCACCTTGTAAAACAACCCATTCAGTTCTAAATTGCAAATATTTGTGCATAGATATAACACATTATAAATGCCCTTTCCCTCCTTGCTATATTTCAAGTGATTACATTACCTCTGTTCTGGGCTGCATAAGAGCTGGGGGGGGGGGGAGGAGGAAGAGAAACAGCAGAATGTTGATCTTCCCAGTGAAAGGCTGTGCGGGTTGGGGGAGCTGTGTCAGGACAAGTCTGACCATTAGAGGAGAGCAGGCTGAGTTCCCAGCATAACTAGAGAACTGACCATGCTGTGCTCGCTTGCTTAGTGTGGTCATTTTTTAATAGGAGAGCAAAGGAACTGGCAGGAACACCAGGGATTTCACACAAAGGAATCAACGTGGTACAGCGCAGGCACATTTCCGGAATATGAAATGTTGGGTTTAAATATTCTTTAAAGTTTGAATAAGCATTTTATACTCGGATGATGTGCATCTTGATGGTTTGAACCCCAATTTGGTTCTTAAAGAGGAAGTAAACCTCCCTGTATTGATTGTACCTATGGGCAAGCCTATCTCCTAAACTTGCACCATTTAGGCAATGTTTACTGTATACGCTGCCGATTACATCATCAGGTATGCACTCTGAAGGAACGGCCACCTGTGCTGTGAACGGCTGCTCCTGTGCACATGCGCGGGAGTGACGTCATCATGGCTCCAGCCACTAACAAGCGCTGGAGCCCACAGACTCAAAAGAAACAATGGCGAAGATGTCAGCGCTGGAGGGCTTTGTTCTAGTATTTCATAATGAGCTAGTATGCAATGGGTTTACATCCATACATGGATCAAAATGAGAGTCCAGTTCAGCTGGGTCTGGCCAAATGTTGACCCATGTATGGGTAGGGGGCTGTGCAGAAGTCGATCTACCAATCATCAACTTCTGTACAAACTGCCCCAGCAGACTTTCCCTCATGATCAGCTCTGCACGGCTATCTCTCCCAGCTGTCAGAATACACGAGCTCAGTGGGGAGGATTCCCCCATAAACATTGAATGTGTGGATGGAGGAATCAAGTCAGTTTTTTTTTTTGTTCAGCTCATCAGTAGAACAAACAAAAAATGGTTGAATTAAAAATAAAATAAAAATAAAGACTAATCTATGGGCTGACTTATTATTGTAGGTGCATTTGTATCCTAAACGGCACCTTTTGCAGATGAGATAAATTATGCAAGCACAGCTAGCATGACGTGTATCATTAATTGGGCTATCATTATCATGACTCATTACAAGGCTCAAACTGGACCTATGTTTTTAAATGAATACTTCACATTAATCAGTTGGACACATTTCAGCATTACCATATGATATTTTTATTTTCAGTACAAAATATCTCTGATTTGCCTTTAAATAATAATAAAAAAAGAAAAATCGTTTTTCCTCTCCCTGTCTCGGCAACCTAGATCACATGGGATCTGGCTGTAAATCGTTGGAGACTGCAGAGTTCAGTTTTCAGTCACAGAGCCCGTCTGGTAGGCTTGGAGTATAACGAGGATCAGCAAAGCACAACAGTTATGATGGACCTCATGTACACAGATAATGACAAACTACACACAGGGTAATGTACCCTTGTACAACATGCTTGAACGTTGGATTCCTGCATTAGTGTGAATATTCTATTAATGGTCATGTATATTAGAAACGTAGAGTTGCATGCCATATGTTACATAATAATTCTTGTGTGATTTATTTTATGGAAATCTGTGCCCTTCTATTTCAGTGCTGGATGAACTCTTATAATTTGCCTTGCCGCTAAATTGTCTTTTCAGTGACAGGCATCTGGATTTTACAGGCAAATACCCCATCTGATCATCTGGGATGCCTAATAGTATCTGTTCAGTGATTTGGTACAAATAGGCCCAACAGCAGGAAATTATTACTTTTTTTTTTTTTTCTTGCCTGTAATATGTTGATCTTATTTTGCAGGCACTAATTACTGGGATTTCTTGTCTGCTTTAGGCCCCATGCACACGAGACGCTGTTATTTGCTGTTGAACGCGCGTTCAGAGGCAGTTGGACGCTTTTTTCAACTGCTCCTGAACCCATTCAATGTTATCCTATGTGTCCATGCACACACTCTCGTTTTTTGGCGTTTACAAGCAGTTGCGTTTAACCTCGTTTTTCCAGAAGCAAAAAATGGGTTGAGACGCAAAAGTTTTCACGTTTCAGACGCTAAACGCGGTACCGGTGTTTTGCCGCGTTTGCGTTTATAAGCGTTTTTAAAGGTGACCTATTTTTTAACATTAGAAATCTCAAAAATGATGGCAAATGATGAAAAACTATTAAAAAATATAAAAGAAAACTGTAATTGCTTGCATCGCATTGTGGACAATCCACAACTTGTGGCAAGTGGACAATCAACAACTTGTGTCAGGTGATGTGGCCAGGTGACGTGGCCAGGTGACGTGGCAAGTGGACAATCCACAGCTTGTGGCAGGTGACGTGGCCAGGTGACGTGGCAAGTGGACAATCCACAACTTGTGGCAGGTGACGTGGCCAGGTGACGTGGCAAGTGGACAATTCACAACTTGTGGCAGGTGATGTGGCACGTGATGTGGCCAGGTGACGTGGAAAGTGGACAATCCACAACTTGTGGCAGGTGACGTGGCTAGATGACGTGGCAGGTAATGTGGGCAGGTAACATGGCTAGGTGACGTGGCCAGGTGACGTGGCAAGTGGACAATCCACAACTTGTGGCAGGTGACGTGGCCAGGTGACGTGGCAAGTGGACAATCCACAACTTGTGGCAGGTGACGTGGCCAGGTGACGTGGCAGGTGACGTGGCAAGTGGACAATTCACAACTTGTGGCAGGTGAAGTGGCCAGGTGACATGGCAAGTGGACAATCCACAACTTGTGGCAGGTGACGTGGCCAGGTGACGTGGCAGGTGACGTGGCAAGTGGACAATCCACAACTTGTGGCAGGTGACGTGGCCAGCTGACGTGGCAGGTAACGTGGCCAGGTGACGTGGCAGGTAACATGGCCAGGTGACGTGGCCAGGTAAAGTGGCAAGTGGACAATCCACAACTTGTGGCAGGTGACGTGGCACGTGATGTGGCAAGGTGACGTGGCAAGTGGACAATCCACAACTTGTGGCAGGTGACGTGGCCAGGTGACGTGGCCAGGTGACGTGGCAAGTGGACAATCCACAACTTGTGGCAGATGATGTGGCAAGTGATACGCTAAATACAAGTACACTGCTGCTCTCTCAGCTGCTGCTACTCACTCTGGTCTCACAAACTGGCTGAAATGGTTAAAATTTACTGTTTTTTTAGCTTAGGGAGGGTCTATGATGAAACGCTTATAAACGTAAACGCGGTTAAACGCGGCAAAACGCGCGTTTATAAACGCCGGTTTCAGCGTTTAAAAACGTGTGTTCAGCAGAGTTTGCACCTGCGTCTCGTGTGCATGGGGCCTTAGCCCACGTTCACACTGGGGCTGCGGGAGTGAAGCCTGCGAGTTCAGCTGAACTCGCACGATTTCACTCCCGCTGGCAGTCCCGATTTCAGCCACGATTTCATAGACATCTGAAACTGATGTCAATGTAAATCGTGGCTGAAATCGCTAAAAGTAGTACAGAAACTACTTTTTGTAATCGGTGCAGCGCCGCAGATGCGGCGTCGCACCGATTAGGACGGTGCCATTGCCCGCAAATTTCGCCGATTTGACATGCGATTTGACATGTCAAATCGCACCAGTGTGAACCAGGGTGAACCATGAATTGAATGTACGGAAAAATAATAAAAAAAAAAAACACATGCATATGCTGATTAGTGAATATTTAAAAGCAGGTACATGTGCCACAGAGGGTTTCTTCCGAAAGTTAGTTCATCATAAGGCGTCATGTAGGTAAAGTTGATCCAGGGAATATCCGATTGCCTCTCGGGGGATCAGGAAGGAATTTTTTCCCCTGCTGGAGCAAATTGGATCATGCTCTGCTGGGGTTTTTTGCCTTCCTCTGAATCAACTGTGGGTATAGGTTTGTGTATATGGGATTGTAGTAATAATAAATATAATAATAATATAATAATAATAATAATAACATTATTTATATTTGTTATTTTTTTTGGTTGAACTAGATGGACTTCTTTTTTTTTTTTAACCTGACTAAGGCCCCTTTCACACTGGGGTGGGAGGTGCGGTATAGCGCCGCTATTTTTTTTTTTTTTCACAAGAAATAGCGCCGCTATTTTTAGCGGCACTATCGGAATTGCGGCTGTGCGGTTTTAACACCCACTAGTGGCGGAAAAAGGGTTAATGCATTGCGGGCGGTATTACCGCGGTTTCCCATTGCTTTCAATGGGTAGGAGCGGTAAACACACCTCACTGCTCCAAAGATGCTGCTAGCAGGACTTTTGGAGCGGTCCTGCCAGCGCATCGCCTCAGGCTTTCACATTGAGAGTGCAGGGCAAGAGTTTTCAGGCGGTATTTTTAGCGCTTAAATGCCTGAAACTCCTCAGTGTGAAAGGGGTCTAACTATGCAACACTGCTGCTGTCTCATGTTTTTGAGATTGTGGGCGTTTTTTTTTTGTTTTTTTTTCCTGCCCTTAATTTCACCTCTGTCCATGCACACATCAAAGTTTTTAGCAGTTTATTAGCAGGGGAGTTTATATGATGTTTTCTGAACGCCCTAAAATCGCCTTCGGGAGCAGAAATTCTCACAGCAAAAAAATGCTGAATGCTGTTAAATGCTCAAAAGCTAGGCACGTTGAGAACTTCAGTGTTTATTTCAATGGCCACAATAAATTAACGTACACTGCTAAACTCCCCTAAACGGTTTTGAAGAAATTTAAGTTTTGAGTTATAACACTGATTTTCTCCAGTCAAGATAAACAACGTTTATAAGAAACCAGTGTGCATGAGGCCTAGCAATTTATAGTTTAGCAAGTAAAAAATCATGTATAAATTACTAAAAATACATTGTGATTTACTTTTTAAATATATAATGGATTGAATGGGGAAACAATTACACACTGAATTTGAGGGACTGTCCCAGTGGCGTCACTAGGGTTGGTGTCACCTGGTGCGGTATAACATGGTGTCACCCCCCCCCCCCCCCCCACCTGTTCTTATTCTGTGCGCCGCCGCCAGCTGGAGTCTCAGACAGTCTGTACTCCTGGAGAGTGGAGAGGAGGAGGGCTGGGCACTGTGGGCAGCGACCGTCACACACAGCAGCCGCGCCGCCCGGGCGGAGAAAGTTGTGTGTGTGCTGCAGTGACGTGTCGTCACATCATCACAGTGCAGTGTGATGATGTGACAGGCTGAGTCGGCCGCTGGCTCTGTAGGGTAGGGAGGAGGATTGGAATTTAGGAATAGGAAGAATAAGGAGCCGGAGGACACACACCAGGCGCGGCCGCGGCGCTGGAGGTGTTGTTCCAGGCTTCCAGCCCAGCGGGGTGAAATTAATCAATGAATGGGTCAGCTGTAAAAAAAAAAAAAAAAAAAAAAATTAAAAAAAAAAAAAAAAAAAAATAATAAAAAAAATAAATAAAAAGGGAGGGTGTCACCCGGGGGCGGACCGCACCCCCCTAGCAACGCCTCTGGACTGTCCCTCATTTGGAATAAAGTCCCTCTTTCCTCCTCATTTGTCCTCCATTTTGGTCTGCTCTATATAGTGCTATATAATATGCAGTTTTTATATTTTAATAAGGGTTTCCCAGTGCTAAACCTTTTATCCAATTTCTACATGGCTGCATTTGTAAATTCCAAAAGCCAATATAAAGGAATAGTAGTGGTAAAAAAAAAAGCACTTGTGGGTTTAACTCATTTTTTTTTGGTATAAATTTTTCCTTTTTAAAGGGGTGTGGCAGAGGGATGTGTCCCTCCTTCCCTTCTAAAAAAAAAAGTTGGGAGGTATGCAGAGGCTACCAGTAATACATGTATGGACTTCACAAGGTTATTACAGCATTTATATCGTGCCATCAGTTTACGCAGTGCTTTTTACGTACTCAATATAAGGTGCATGGTCATAATGTTATGGCTGATTGGTGTATATCTCATCACAGTTGTTTAAAAAGTAAAGCTGTTGGTAGATTTAATTCTGTTCCACCGCCACACATGGATTGAAATTCGGCCGAATTTCGATCGATGTACAGCCAGCTGGGCAAGGGGGATGGGGAATCTGCATGTTCAGCCCGTAGTCCGGCATAGCAAAACAAGTAGAAAAATACTGTCTGTGTGAATGGGGGTGTAGGGCTTTTCACACACGTAAAAGCCCAGGCCCTTAGTCACAGGAGTCCCATGATATCCGCTAAAATAGCGGTTCAGAAAATCTGAGGAACAAAGCAGATGAACTCTGTAGAAAGAATTGAAGATTACCAGGCCAAAAATGTTGGCTTATTTCCCATTGTTCTGCTCATAGTGCAAGAATACTCAAACAGACCTTTTACAGTATGGAAGGAAACTTTTATTTTTTATTTTTTTTGCATTTAAAACCTATATTCCAGCTCTTTAATGATAGAGGAAAGCCTGGCTCTACCTTCACACCATATGGCATGCATATAAATGATATCATAACACAAAGTACATGTGTGTTGTGCATACAAATCATGTATAAATGGTCATAGCATTTGGCTTCCTCTATGGATGTCGGTTGTATGACCTTCCTGTCTTAAAGGGAAACTGAGGACTGAGATCTACTATGGCTGCTTTTTTTTTTCTTTTTTCTTAAATGTGCATGCACCAGGGCTGCTAACCCGTTATATCTATTATCCATCTCAGCCACCTTGCTTCGTAGTACAGCCATGGGCACTGACTGAACGACACACCAGAAGCTAGTACTAAGGGTTATTGCTAAAATTTTAACAATTATAGCAACTTGCCACTGCACCTACCTTGTCTGCTGCTTCTCCTTTTAGGATCTTTTATTCTTCATAGAGCCAGTCCAAATAACTCTACCGTAGATTTCCTCTTCTGGGGTTGCTTCATTGGCTTGTGTAGTCTTATGAAGCCACACTTGCGTGCCCACTTCTGGGTCAGAGACCACAAGCCAGCATTAGGATGCAGCATGTGCCGACATGCACAAGCCAGCAACAGACGACTAGTCAGCGCATGCATGCAAAGTAGCACTTATGCCATACACGGTTCGAAATTCGCTTAGAGTATGGCAGGCCTTAGACTTATGGAACATGTAGTCTTGGGGAGGCGTCGTTCTATTCTGATATTGTGTGATCTCCAAACGGAATTACAGTGCATTGTCGTTTACTCAACTGGCCTATATACATCTGATCCTGATGTTTTTGGAGGTTCTCATTTATCCAGGTCATGTGTCTAGTAGAATTTGGTCACATTCAACTGGACTTGTTCTATAAGGTTTTTTTTACTGGACTTGTTCTGTAACGTTTTTGTAGCGTCTCCAAGACAATTTTTCAGTGGGTTGGAAAAGCTAAGAAACGTCTTCACTGTTGCAGAGCAAGTCAAGCTGAATGTGACTAACTACTAGATTACTGATCCTGACAAAAAAAATGTGGGGGTTTAATACTACTTTAAATTTGGTCAAGATGAAGTATGAGATCAGCCATTGTTGATATCCTAAAATTGCTAGGTGCCTGGCTGTCGTCCTTTATTCTCTAACATCAATATATTTTCAGTCATTGACTCTTTCTGTAAGCTTTTTCCAAATCGGTGACAAAGCAAACTGCTGTAACCTTAGATAGCAAAATGGCTAAGGGAAAGAGCTCATGAATGGCAACCCAAGCATTTCGTTCCCAGTAGGTACCTCTTACAGACAAGTGAACAATTGCGGTGCCCAGATTTAGGTCTACTTGTTGGTTGATGTTAATGGACTAGCATCTGCCACCACAAAAATGGTGGAGTTGGCAGAACGTTGACCTTTGCCCAAAGTGGTTTTGTCCTTGTGACTCCATGGGACATCTGAGCTTGTGTGTAAGATTATGTCCAGTTAGTACAGGACGATCAACCAAAAGCATCTTTCGTTACAAGTGCTGTTGAGCTTGATGGATGATATTCGCAGCTGTTTTTTATTCCTCCTTTTTTAGTGTAATGGCGAAGAGCCACAACCAATATCATATTCCCTTTCTAAAATGAGTTATCTAAATAGTAGTAGGTGTATGGACATGACTAATGTGGAGCATGTACAATTAACACGTCCCAGCTGAGTGAAATTCATTTAAGGATGCGGCACAGCTAGTTTCTTTAGTCATTAAGTGGTGATCATTTTAAGTAATGACTGCATTGCATACAGTTCTATAAAATGTAGTTCGCTGACCCAGTTTGCTTGACATCATCATCAGGACATATGTGATGTAAATCTTTTAGATCATTTTTAAATGCTGAACCTCCGGCAGACAACAATGAATGTAGTTTTCTATTTTTATTAAATCGCTTGATTTTAGCACCTTGTATTCCCATGTGCGGCATCACTCAGACTTCTCTTGAAAGTGGCACATATTAAAGCTATATTAAACCCAAAAAGTAAAAAAAAATATACTTCAACGGTGCCAAAACTCTCAGGAATAATTACAGAGACAACAGTTTAAACCTATATTGGCACAAATTTCACAATTGGACGGCACCATTTGAAATGCATCTTAGGAATGGCAATATTCTATTTATAAGAGCATAGCATCCTAAGTCTTCATTGCTCAAATGTTATAAGTCCATAGGGTGGAGAGCAGATCTTTACGCATTTCGCAGTAAATCACTTTATCAGGAGATATCTAGGTGTTAAGACTATGTACACATATTGGTGACATTACATAGATATATATACCATCAATCCAAAAATAACTTTAAATATACAGCTACTCACAAATCAAAAATGTTACAAAAATATTAATTAAGCCACAAAGCGGCGGTGTGCGATACCCAGTTATGCTCCAAATATGCTGCCAGAAGTTGTCCGAAAAAATGCCTCTAATGTTGCGTTTTTGGATGTGCCCTTATGTGCTTTTGTATGCACATTTACAGGCATATGGTGTTTTAGAAGCGTATGAGCATAAACTCATTCTATTGGCTAGAATATTCATTTATTCTAGCCGCACAAATAAATTTATGCGCTTACACGCTCGTTTTTGTATGTTTAGATGTGTTTATGCATGTTAACGTGTAAATTACACTCCTAACCTCTCCAAACGCAGCTTTAAAGAGGAAGCAAACTTCCGCTGCTGACATTTTCCTATAGGTGAGCCTATGAGGCTTACCTATATATAGGTAGTGAAAATATCTCCTAAACGTGTACCATTTAGGAGATATTTACATTTCATGCAGCCAGTGACCCCACTGGCGCATGCGCTCTAAAGGAACGGCCACTGGTGCCGTTCGTTCTGAGCTCTGTGCCGTAAAAGGCGGCTCCGGCCAATCGCCACACCGGAGCACAAAGGCTATCCCCTGAAATATGAAGATGGTCACTGGTGAAGATGCTAGTTATGCTGATTTCTTTAACTTTAATACATTCTTCATCACTTGATTGGTACACAGATTGGGCAGTTTTTCTTCACAAAGATTTTACGTTTTGATCCTAAAGCGAATGAAACACTCATGTATAGAACAATCGAATAACAGAGGCAAAAAAGTGGTGGGCAGTTTTTTTCTGAGAAATATGCGTAGAACAGCCAGCGGATTGTGCTAGATTACCATATTGGGCCGAATGTTAAACTTGGTGGATCATTTTGCCCATTTAATATCCCTTGTGCCTTTTTAGCACCGTTTCAAAAAATTCTAATGAGGAATTTTATCACTGAGACCCCGTGATTTGTTGTGCTGAGCGGACTGCATTAGGTGTCGGAGGAAAATGTTTTCGAACGGAACGTGATAATGGAGCTGCAGAACCCACTGTCTTATTGATACTACTAATTTTCTGATAAGAATCCAGCACAGACTGGGCTTGGGTAGCTGTAAGCCTTGTACAGTCCAAGGCAATACATTAGAGCTTTGTCTGGACACGTTATTCTGGACTACCCACTGATTTGTCCTGATAGGAAGTGACATTCCTTGTTATCTGTCATCCTGCCAGATTCTCTCTACACTTGCTGACTTGGCTTGCAGGACTAATTCCTCAACAAGCACATTGTGCCCAAGTATTCCTCTCAATTGTTTAGCTGCTATGTGATCCGTCCTATGTGAGCGCCAATATTAAAGGCTATCTCCAAAAAAAAAAGGCATAAACAATGGATATAAATCCAAGGTGCTAATAGGGTCCAAAATGTATCAGTTTTTTTCTTGCGCACTTTTGAAAATAAACACTAATATATGATTGGTTGCTGTACGCCAACCCATTACGTTTCTACTGTTTTTATGCCTTAGCCATAAGGGTTGTTCACAAGTGCCACAGTTTATTACAAAATGATCTTTGTTATTTAAACTTTTGCAGTAAAATGTTAGAAAAAACACTATATGCTTATGCTTCCCATTCACACCGCACACCTAAAAATGATTTAAAGCCCAACTTTGGGCAACAACTAAAACAAAATATCTGTTGCAGTAGGGTGGTCCCTGCTCTGCAAGGGTTAATTGCTCGTTTTGGCCTAGAACCACAAAAACAGGCTGGGTTCACATATGCGGCCACGGTTTTCATGGTTTCAGTGCGGTTCTGTTGACCGGTTCAGGTGCAAATTTTTACCTGAAATCACACCTGAACCAGACCCAAAAATGCACAGGACCCTTTTTAAAACAGCAGTGTAGCCACCCCACACGTGTGAACTGGCTCCATTGAAAGCCGGTCCGATTTTATGTTGTACGAATTGGATGCGGTTAAAAATATGTCCACCTTGCATATGTGAACAGAGCCTTTAAACTTTGCATTGTGGTGGAGGGTGGCAAACATAGGCAGTTGAGCTGTGCTTTTTTTTCCGCACTCCCAACTGCCTCCCCTTAAGTTTCAAAGGCAGTCAGATGGGGGGTGTACACATATAGCGATGCTTTGCGGCAAATTTTAGCCCCCATCTCTCCATGGGGCCTTGCCGGAACTGCAAGTCAACGGCTAAGCTTGTGTTTGCAACGCAGTATGCCCATTCAGAGGGCAACAGCATCACATCCTTAATGCCTCTTAGCCGTGCCTGCACCACATTCTGAAAAGTGATCCACTGTGGTTTGCTCTTCAAAGAGCAATGTAAGTGTAAACAATACAGCATGCAAGTACCAACAGCACACTGTACTCAACTCCGGCATGAATGAAAGACGGGCTTCAGCTCAAATCCACACACATAGCAGTCATGTCCCTTTTGACATGTTTCACCCACCCGCTGGTCAAAACATGTCCAAAGCTTTTAGGAGCATTGGTGTTTTTTTACAGTACCTGAAGAAAAAACCTGTTTGCGTTTTTAGTAGCCTTTGGAAGTGTTTAGTGTTTTTTTTTTTGCTGGGAAAGCACTCCTAAAAACTCTAGAAAAACTTTTTTTCTGCTCTTAAATGCTGAAGCTTGAAAAATGCTTTAACCACTTGAGACCCGCGCTATAGACGAAAGATGTCTGCAGCGCGGCTCAAGTGCTGGGTGGACGTCCCTGGACGTCCTGCTGTTTACACCCCCCCCCCCGCGCGCCGCCGAGGGCACGCGGCGAGGAACAGCTGTGCCCGCCGCGTCACGTGATGCCGATGCGCGTGCCTGGCAGCCGCGATGTCCGCCAGGTACACGCGATCGGCTGTTACAGAGGCAGGACGTGGATCTCTGTGTGTAAACACAGAGATCCACGTCCTGTCAGGGAGAGAGGAGACCAATGCTGTGTCCCTTGTACATAGGGACACAGATCGGTCACCTCCCCAGTCAGTCCCCTCCCCCACACAGTAAGAATCACTTCCAGGGAACATATTTAACCCCTTGATCGCCCCCTAGTGTTAACCCCTTCCCTGCCAGTCACATTTATACAGTAATCAATGCATATTTATAGCACTGTTCGCTGTATAAATGTGTATGGTCCCAAAATAGTGTCAAAAGTGTCAGATATGTCCGCCGCAATATCGCAGATGACCGCCATTACTAGTAAAAAAATAAAAATAAATTATATACTAAAAATGTCAAATCTATCCCCTATTTTGGAGGCGCTATAACTTTTGCGCAAACCAATCACTATACGCTTATTGCAATTTTTTTTGCCAAAAATATATAGAAGAATACGTATCGGCCTAAACTGAGAAAAAAAAGTTTTTTAAAAAAACATTGGGATATTATTATAGCAAAAAGTAAAAGAATATTGTTTTTTTTGTTTATAGCGCAAAAAATAAAAAATCGCAGAGGTGATCAAATACCACCAAAAGAAAGCTACATTTGTGGAAAAAAATTGATAAAAATATCATTTGGGTACAGCGTTGTATGACCGCGCAATTGTCATTCAAAGTGCATCAACGCTGAAAATTGGTCTGGGTACGAAGGGGGTTTAAGTGCCCAGTAAGGAAGTGGTTAAGCATAAAATAGTAGAACATGGACACATGGCATAAACACTATTGGCTTCTAGGAGCTTAAAAAAAGGCCAGGATTCTCAGTTTTGGTTATTAGATGGTATATAGAAGATCTGGGCTCTCCTTGGCCTTCTTTAGGAGGGTTTCCTGTTGTGATCAACTCTGGGACTTTCTAAAACTATCAAATTTAAGTGATTTGGTGCCATCCTTTGGTATGCAAATGAATAAAATGGTCCAATCTCTTGCACAGCTGCTGGTAAATTTTGTGGAGCTAGCTAATCAAATGTTTCCTGTTTAGAGCCAGCTGAAAACCTTCATAGAATTCAGGAGCTGTCTTTTTAAAATATTTGTACATTTATTGTCTGATATTTATACCAGAAAAGTGTAGTGCTACTATAAGGCCCCTTTCACACTGAGGCGTTGAAAAAACGCTAAAAAATGACATTTTTTTTACCGCGTTTTTACCGCAATCGCGGTAAAAATAACGCTAACGCCTATGCGTTTTTACTGCGTTCGCGCTAAAATTAGCGCGAACGCGGTAAAAACACATAGGCGTTAGCGTTATTTTTTAACATAACGCTTATGCCTATGCGTTTTTACCGCGTTTTTACCGCGAATCCCATTCATTTCAATGGGGATAGGCGTTTTTACAGCGCTATTTTATGCGCCCTAAAGTTGCTCTAAAAAAGCTGTTTGCAGGATTTTTTTCAACGCCCAGCCAGCAAAACGCCTCAATGTGAAAGCCCTCAGAGATTTCACATTGAGAATGCTGGGGCAGGATTATTTCAGGCGTTATTACAGCGCTATTTTTACCACGAAAATGCGGTAAAAACGCCTCAGTGTGAAAGGGGCCTAAGGGGCAAGATTACATTTCATAAGGTATATGCCAATTTTCTGTTCCATGATATTTATATTCAGCGTGCGTCTGACCCCTGACTGCTGCACTTTGCTTTTAATTGATATAGCGTGTTCTCTTCTTTCCTTTAAGGACACGCAGTGTCCTGACTTTCCTCCATTAGAATGTTGTGTGCTAGCCATACTCGTTTTGAATAAATATTATTGCATATGTGGTTTACATAAAAGGAGTGGGCAATGCAGGGTTTCCTGTAAGGCCTGTAAGGAACACAGTACATTTTCCAACCTTAACTGAACTCTGTTTCTTTATAGCTTTACAGATCTTAAAACCTATGTAAAGTCTTCTTTTTTATTTTAAAATAGCAAACATGTTATACTTGCCTGCTCTGTGCAATGATGTTGCACAGAGTGGCCCCAAACCTCCTCTTCTTGACCACCATAAGAAGGCACACCTGCAGGCTTGATCCCGAGCTGTGCTGCCTGAGTCTGTAGACACAAACAGCCAGGCTTGAACGCCCCCTCCTTGTCACAGGATTTCACTGACAGCAACGGGAGTCAGTGGCTGCCCCTGCTCTCAGCAAATCTAATGAGATTGGGGAGAAGGAAGAGAGCCGGTACAGAGCTGAATCAAGATAGAGATTGGGCTTAGGTAAGTATAATTTGGGGGAGGGGGTGATACGCATACTGAAACATTGGGGAAATGCATTAAGGTAAAAAAATGTTTAGACTTTGGAACCATTTTAAAGCTCTGGGTAAAATTTAAGTTACTCCTAGCAGTGGGACTTCCCTTGCACTACAAAGTTTAAATTCTCACTTTGGTCCAGGAGGAGCATAAAGAGCAGTTTTACTTGCCTTACTTACCTTAACCTTCTCTTCCCCCAGCAGCCCCCATGAGCTCTCCGATGCTCTGGGTCATGGCTGGACCCTCCTGCATTATCACTTACAAATGCAGGACTGCGCTGGACAAATGTCTGCTTTAATGATGACTATACAAGCAGTACTAACTCTCCTTTCTGTCATCCACCCTCCACTTTATTCAGACACTGGCTGAAGCCAAAGAAAACTACCTGGATATTGAGATGTATGTGCCTCGTTCTCCATAGTCAAATGCTGGTGCTTGATAGGCTGCTCAATCATCCAGTGCTGTCCCATGAGGACAGAGAGAGAGTCCTCTCAGGCCCTGTGCAAGTTCTGACTATGTTCAGCCTGGTCCTAGGATACAAGGGACTCTGCATGTGCAGCCTGGTCCTAGGATACAAGGGACTCTGCATGTGCAGCCTGGTCCTAGGATACAAGGGACTCTGCATGTTCAGCCTGGTCCTAGGATACAAGGGACTCTGCATGTTCAGCCTGGTCCTAGGATACAAGGGACTCCACAGGGGCACTGTTATTCTTAACTGGTGCTACTTTAGTTTTTAACCCTGGACCAGTTCAAAGTAGAACTCTATTCAGAACAGAATGTGAAAGTCACTGAATACAACTTAATATACTAAACCTGTAAGCCAGTTTTTAAAAGTCCTGTTTAAGAGCAGTCACCACAAGACATCTGCTATTGCTTTTGTAAGAAGACCATACTCTTTTTTTTACAGGCATTTGTAGTTTGTGTAGCAATGGATTGGCTGTTAAATGGATAGAAATGTATAGTATGTGCATTTTACATGCACACATGCCAGGCCTGTGATCACTGGGTAAGTGACCTCATAGTTGAAAATGCGTCTGTAAAACACATGTCAAAGCTCTAGGAGAAACAGAAACTGTATAGAACACATGTCAAAACCTGTGCCAGTACATACACATTTCTATATATCAAAACATGTTTTTCACAGTATGAATGTGCCTTCAGGGTTATGTGACAACTTTACATGATTCTTAGCAGAGTTTCTGATAAATAACACAGCTTATGAAGGTTGCTTAGGTGAACCTCGCTGTATTCCAACTTGCTCAGTTAAGCTGGCATTACAATATGAGAAATTTGCTATGTGGCCCGGCCCTGACAGCCACCTAACACCTGACATTCTTTGATTGAAAAATTAGAGCTGTCGCCAGAACAGACTCCTGTCTTTCGTTTGGGTCCAACAAACGCCCCAGAGTCACCCGTTCCACTCTGTATACCCATGGATTGCAAGGGGGACTAGGCGTTCCGAATATCGCAAAGTATTATTTGGTGGCGCAAATTGCTCCACTCGCCATGCTCCAGGCTACGACCGACATCCCCCTTTTAGGTCCTTCTGGAAATTCCTTACTGTGCACCAGTACCTGTTTCTGCTCTACTATGGCTTCCGCCTAAAATGCATCCCCCTTCAGTCAGATCCTTAATGGCACATAGCCTAAAACTTTGGGACTCAGCATGGTACTCAGGCTGGCTCATGTCACCATCCCCCCCTTCTTCCCCTCTTGCACAACCCTATGTTCCCTTCGGGACTTGAGCAACCCCTCTTGGTGGCCCGTGCACGGATTCTCGCAGGTTTGCCACTTGGTTTGCATACCTTTCCAACGTGGTCCTCAATCAAGTGATCTCATGAATCCCCTTCAGTGGAATTTTTCTGCTACATCCAGTTGCGACACTGGATATGCTCTCTTAGGCACCACGACCCCTTCCCATACTAGAAATATGCCTTTAAACATATGTGCCTGCACTCACCAGGTGCTCCAGGCACCATCTCTATGCTATATTCCTCCCTCAATTCCAGTGGTGCCCCAGCCTCACCCTCCTACATGCCCAAATGGGAACAAGACCTGTCCCCCATTGACCTAGCGGATTGGAACAAAGGCTGGTCCAGTATAGCCAAGTGCTCTTTCAATATAACCACTCTAGAGGCGGCCTACAAAGTCCTCTTCCTCTGGTACTGGGTCCCAACTCGTATTGCCAAATTGAACCCATCATACAGTGACAGATGTTTTCGGGGTTGCGGCCAATGAGGATTATAAATCCATATTTTGGTGGTCCTTCCCCTGTCTGGTGGGATTCTGGTCGAGGGTCTTTGGACTCTTGCATACTCTTTTCATATACCTATCCGCAAGATTGCCAAATTAGCACTGCTTCACTGTCCGATACCGGGCTGGGTTTTCTACCAACAGAAATTGGCCACCTACCTAATTCATTGCTGCCAAGTGTGTGATTGCCAGGGTCTGGAAAAAACCTGCTGTCCCGTTTGCAGAGGTGAAGAGCATCCTGACGACCCTCATGATCAATGAGAAGATGACCAGTATCCTCCACGATTCCTACGCTAAATTTCTTAAGGTGTGGGCCTATGCTCTTCCAGCCCTGCATCCCTCCAGCTTGGGCCTTCCTACCTGATGCCATCCATTCCCCAGCCTAGGGGATCCCTCTTTCGTCTCTTCTTCAACTTCTCTCCTTTTTTTTTTTTTTTTTTTGTACTAGTCCACACCCTCTTCCCATCCCCTGGACCCAAGTGCCCAGACACCCTGTGTTGTCTCCCGGCTTTGATTGGGAGGACATTCTAGTTTGCTATGATACACCCATGAGCACGTTCTGTTTGTAGCACTCTATGGCTCTTAATCGTACTTACTGTTTGTATCCTCTGTGTGGGATTTCTATGGCTGTATCTATTTGTCTTTTAATAAAAAAAATATTGTAACAAAAAAATCAGAGGTGTTGGATGGAAAACCTTTGGCTAAATAGCGCCTGTATCCAATCAAGTATTGTATAATATAGATTGCAGCCTGTAATACCGAACTTCCACAATAGTATTCTGATGGTAAAAAAAAGACTACAGAAAAATAAGAGCTTGGCTCTGAAGTTAGTCAAATGTTTTTTTTTTTAGCCTTTGTTATGTTGCTATGGTTTTCCAGAGAATCCATTTTAATGAAATGGTTACTGTGAGGGGAAAAAAAAAAGGAAACCTTGCTAGCAGGTCCTTAATGAATTGCAACAGCATGCTGTACCTAATAGACAATCCAGTATGAGGTAATGGCAAACACCCTGGAGAGTTTTATTATCTGTGTACACACAAAGGGAAACTATGATATTAAAGGGGTTGTAAAGGTTTGTTTTTTATTTTCTAAATAGGTTCCTTTTAAGCTAGTGCATTGTTAGTTCACTTACCTTTTCCTTAGATTTCCCTTCTAAATGTTTTTTTTCTTTGTCTGAATTTCTCACATCCTGTTTCTCCTCACTAAACTTCACACCATCATCCGAGTGGTGTGGAGTCAGCCAGAACAGCTTACTGAACAGCTTACTGAGGAGGAACAGGAAGTGAGAAATTCAGACAAAGAAAACAGAAAAAAAACATTTAGAAGGTAAATCAAAGGAAAAGGTAAGTGAACCAACAATGCACTAGCTTAAAGGAACCTATTTAGAAAATAAAAAACGAACCTTTACAACCCCTTTAAAGTCCAATTTCAGTTTTCGTTAACCTAAAAAAACCTGCACTTGTGGCTCATGGTCCAATGTTGGTCCTTTTTCTGGGTTGAATGACCACCAGCATCATTCAGCTCACTTCCTGTGAGCTCAGGGTGTCACAGATGCATCCCCTGGGAGATGTGCAATGACGTTGCCCTGTGCTCAGGTAAACATGTCTCTGCGGCACTCAGGACCATCCACTGTCACTTATGGAAAAATGGGTAAGGAAGGACCCTGGGACACAGTAAATGGCAAGCTAGAAGACGGATGGGAGAAAAGAGGTTGGGCTCCTGACAGTTTTTTGTTTATTTAAAAAAAAAAAGTGAAAAAGCTGTACACTTATGTTCAGGCGTATAGGTTGCTTGTAATTATTAAAAGGTTTGTTCACATTTACAGAATTAATGTAAAAGTGAACTAACCGCCAGACCCCCCCCCCTTCTACTTTCCTCCTGGGTTGCTGAGCTGTCAGCACCCCCAGAGCTGGTCCAGCGATCCGGGGGTTTAAAATCCCCTCTTCTTCGTCGGCGCTTCCAGGACGGTCCAGGTCGATTCTGATTAGTTACCTTACACTGAGCTACAGTATGATACAAAAGTACTAATAAACACAGTGAAGGAAGTGGGAATAAATGTCCCAGCATGGCGTATGTGTAGTTCCATTCTGAAGGAATAGGCTTTGGCTAAATCTGGCAAGCCTACATCCTGGATGAAAATAACCATGACTATTAATGGTGGTCTACCAATATAAACAATGAATAGGAAGCACCAAACAAAGATAGTCTAGAAGTTGGGGAGCTCAATGTGAGCCCAGGAAGGAGCACCAGACACTACTAAAAATATTATTACTGTGCAACTTACCAACCACCGCATGAGCAGCTCTCCACTGCAGACTAATCAGCTTTGCTCTTCTTGCTGGTGATGCTGAGATTAGGATGCCGTCTGTCAGATTGTGGAGTGTGGATGGTTTATTGGAAACCCGCTCCCTAGAACCCAGTCTGTGATCAGTCACTTTCACCATAACCAGCAGAGTAAGCTTACAGTTGCCTGAGAAACTGGGAGAGGGAAGTCTGTTAGTGCTGGGTATAGGCCATGTTCAAGGCAACATAGACCAAATAACATTTTTGTGTCAAGAACCTCTTTCATGTTTTTTTTAACAAGTAATGGTAACGGTCAACTGTTTATGTACCTAACCTGAAATTCAGGCTCATAATTACCTAGGCTTTACGCTTTGTTGTAAGAATTGATTTGAAGGAAGAAATATCCCTTCCTTCCCTAATCCTCTTATTTAAACTACAGATCAGACCAGCTCATGCCTTTCTTTTTTCAACTTTGCTATACTCGGCCTTTTGTTGCATGAAGATGCGGTTCATTGGTGGGACAGCAGTGGGTTGTTGAACACATGAAATCTTGATAATTACTATGGCCCATCATGCAAGGGCACATCCTTGGCACCAATCCCTTCCATTGGGCTTTTTTGTTATGTTATTAGAATACATTGGAAGTGGTTCTGTTCCCAGTCAGAACAAAGCAACAAGCCTGCTTTTAAAGTGGAGTTCTGCCGGAATTTTTTTTTTTTAAAAGTCAGCAGCTACAAATTCTGCAGCTGCTGAATTTTAATATTAGGGCACTTGCCTGTCCAGGGCGCCCGCAATGTCCGCACCCGAAGCCAATCTGTCCCTCGCCTCTCGGGTGCTGCCGCCACCGCCATCTTCGGTAAGGGAATCAAGAAGTGAAGCCTTGTGGCTTCACTTCTTGGTTCACTACTGCGCATGCGCAAGCCGCGCTGCGCTATCTCACTGGTCCCTGCTGTCTTCTGGGACCCGTGTGTCTCCCAGAAGACAGCGGGGGGGGGCGGAGGAGGGGCCAGACATGGCGTAGATCGCTGCGGACACTGTGGCGATCTATGCCCGGAAGTGGGAGCAAATTCCTGTATTAGACGGGTATCTGCTCCCCCCCCTCCCCCCTGAAAAGTGCCAAATGTGACACCGGAGGGGGGGGGGGGGATTCCAAAAAGCAGAAGTTAAATTTTTTGGTGGAACTCCGCTTTAAAGAAGTAGTACAGCCAAAGCTTGTTTGGCTGTACTTCTCCTGTGAATCACAAGAGTGCAGTTCGTTCTTCACCCCTGTGACTCGTTTTCAGCAGAGAGCGGGCTGAAGTCCGCTCTCTGCTGACATCACAGAGCCGGTCCAGGCTTGGGAAAGATCGTGACAAAAAAATATGGATCCGCCCACATGCCTGAACTGCCACCTTGCTCAGTGAGCCGCTGATGGCTTGAGCCAGTCGCTCCTGCCCACTCCACACCCCAGTTCTCAGTGTTGGAGTCATCCACCTAGGTAAGAATGATTCTTAAAGCGGAGGTTCACCCTAAATCCTGACATTATCTTATACTAATCTATGTAGCAGATACATATACATATGCCTATTGATTTTTTTTTTGCGGGTGTACTTACCGTGAATCGGTCGTGACGAATCAGGACTTCCGGGTATTCCTCCCGCGGGAGTGGGCGTATCTTTTTCTTTCCCCGGCGCCCCGTTGATTTCTGGGAAGTCTCCTGGGAGCCGTCACTCATGTTTTCATTGTTGTGGGCGTGTACTTTGAATGACGACACCCGTTGTCATAGCAACCTGAAACTGCTCGCCTTCAATACTGATGATACAGCGGTGAATGCTGGGATGCATTCACCGCATCCCGGAAGTCTCTGCTTGTGGACTTCACAGTGCCCACAAGCAAAATGGCAAAGAACAAGATGAATTTATAAAAGTTATAATTTGGAACTGAAGTAGACGGGGGATGTTTCTAATCGCAGGACAAGTGAGTACTAACATATTTTCTGTAACCCCATTACATTACACCTAGAAAAAAAAGAGGGACTGCGGAACCTCCGCTTTAAAAAAACAAACAAACAAAAAAAACCCCCATACATCTTTTAATCCTCCTTCCTTAATTTATACTTGCCTTTCCTTCACTTGCCTACCTACTGGTTCAGCACCAGTAGACAAAGGAAATGCACAATACTTTCTATATATGTAGGGCCTTGTGACGGCACTGAGCTATAGTACATAGCCCCTATGTAAGTACAGTAAAACCTTGGATTGCGAGCATAATTTGCTCCTGAAACATGCTTGTAATCCAAAGCAATTCAGTTTATAGTCCATATAAAAAGATTATAGCAATGTGACCAGGTTATGTAACCATAAAATGGCCATCCACAAATTAGAGCCTCCACAAGGGGATTTAAAGCAAAAGCCAGCAGGAGCTACGGCGTTTAAAAGAGGAGAGGCGCCTCTAAGTGTAGCAGTATTGCTAAATGTTGTGCCTTCATTAAATGTAACCATATTGCTACACTTGGAGGCGCCTCTCTTCTCTTTTGTACTCAGTTGTGACATGACGCTACTTGTATATCAAGACATCGCTTGTATATCAAGTCAAAATGTATTAAAAAATGTTGCTTGTCTTCCAAAATGCTCTCAAACCAAGTTACTCTCAAACCAAGGTTTTACTGTAGATACTGGTAGCTGGTAGGGGTGCAACGGATCAAAAAACTCATGGATCGGATCGATCCTCGGATCAGAGCCACGGATCGGATCATTTTCGGATCGGCAAAAAAAAAAAGTTACACCCACCGGAGTTTTCGATTTCACAGTTATTTTCAACACAAAACTGAGCTTATTTGCTTAAATACAGTATTTGTAAATCCAACGGACTCTTTTACATGTTAAATTTTAAAAGCAGCAGCAAACCTGCTGACCTTACATGGTTGCTAATGTGACAGAACACCTCTGATTTTCACATTTAACTAAATGTTAAATGTGAAAATCAGGGGTGTTCCGTCACATTAGCAACCATGTAAGGTTTGCTGCTGCTTTTAAAATTTTAAATGTAAACAGTCCGATGGATTTCCAAATAATGTATTAAAGCTGATAAGCTCCGTTTTTTGTGTTGAAATGAACTGAAATCTAAAACTCCGTTGGGTGTAACAAGATGTCCGCTTGGTCCCTTTTTCTATCATTACTGTGCAGGAGTGTGGGGTTTGAGCAAGATGGCGGCGAAACGTCACTACAGCGGCTGCCACAGGATGTACCAAGATGGCCGGAGCTAGGCCGAAGCCGCGGCCTTTCCTACGGCCGAGGCTCCGGAGCGCTCTGCGGATCGCGTGGTGATCCGATCCGAACAGGGTGACCCGTTCGGATCACGGATCACCACCGATCCATTGCACCACTAGTAGCTGGCAGCTAAAGCTAAACGATAGGTAAAGAAAAGCAAGTTAAGTATGTACTGCTGGGTAGGGCTGAGTCAGAGTAAACCTGTTGCTTTGTACAGTACTGCAATGACAAAAACAGGTTTAGTTTAAGGTACTATAAGCCTGAGGGTGGCCATTGATAGGCAGATATGTACCAGGAAACTGCTTGATGGGGGTGATATCTGAAATGTCTTCGAACAAGTGGACTTAGTGGCACTAATATTTGCTGTAATAAATGGTGACAATGGCACACATTTAGTACTTTAATCTGATCTACTTAATTTGCAACCTAAGGCTCATGCACACAGGGCGTTAAAAAAAACCCAAGCTGCAAAGCCAGTACCGACGGCAGGAAAAAGCGGCTGTAAAAACTTTCCACTCCCAAATCCAATTACTACAGCTTAAAAACACTTGACGCAGCTTAACGCTGTATACAGCATTAACACACATTTAGCCGGTTTTTCAGCTGTAATGCTGTAGCTCCAGAACGCGCTGGCTCTGGTTTTTTTTTTTGTTTTTGTTTTTTGCAGCTGGAAAACGCTTATCCCACTAAAAGCTCCTAAAAGCCTATGTGTGCATGGACACGTAGAATACTATGGAGAGGTGTTCTTAAGCTGTAAGAAAAAAAAAAAAAGCCTAACTCTCCTAAGGCCCCATGCACACAGGGCGTTTTTGCAGCTGCTAACAGCAGCTTTAGACGTGTTTTTTTTTTTTTTTTTTTTTTTTTACAGCTTCAAAACGCCCATCCATGTTATTCTATTGTGTCATGCACACTAGAGCTTTTATGAGCTCCAAGTGGCATAGGCGTTTTCCAGCTGCAAAAAAAACCCAATTCCAGTGCGTTCTGGAGCTCCAGGTTCGAGCTGCAAAAACACCTGACGCTATTAAACGCGCAAAAAACGCCGCGATTTGCGTTTTTGAGGTCCGGGATTTTTTTTTTTTTTTTTTTAAAAGGTCAAAAAATGTCAAATGGTTACAAAACATGGACAGGCGTTTTTAAGCTCTAAAAAAAGCGGCTGTAAAAACGCCCTGTGTGCATGGGGCCTAAAAGCGGCAGGAATAACACCCTGTGTGCATGAGACCTAATGCAGGTATCTGAATTATACAGGCGGTCCCCGGGTTACAAACTAGATAGGGTCTGTAGATTTGTTTGTAATTCGGAACAGGTACATTTTTTAAGTGTAGCTCTAGCCAAAAAAATGTTAAGCTTTTTGGATAACCTAGGGAAGGGTTAACACCCCTGTAACATTTGTTTTGCTGTCTGTGCCCCTGTTCAGAAGATTTCATCTCACCTTCTGTCCCTAGGTAAATTGGATTTGGAAAATTTGGGGTTGTTGTGGAAAAAGCCTTGGTGATAAAGCATCAGTGGAGGTACCTTTTTCCCATAATAACTCTTAGGGCTCTTTCACACGGGACGGATCCACGAAGATCCGCCCCGTGAAGCCCCGCTTGCTCAGCGGGGATCGCTCCGTTGATCCCCGCTGAGCCGGCGGATGACTGGGCGGTCCCCGCACACTGTGCAGGGACCGCCCTGTCAGAGCGCCGCTCTCCCCTATGGGGGGATCGGATGACGACGGACCGTAGAGTCCGTTGTCATCCGATCCGCTCCGCCGACGGATGGAAAAATAGGGTTTTCCTCCGTCACACTTGGTGGAGCGGGTCGGATGTCAGCGGACATGTCACCGCTGACATCCGTGGCTCCATAGGGCTACATGGAGCATCCGTTCAGGTCCGCCTAAAAAACTGACAGGCGGACCTGAACGGACCGTCCGTGTGAAAGGGGCCTTACAGGAGTGAATTTCCCCTCCTAGGGGTAGATTTCCTCACACTTCCTGTTGTCTCCTTCCGTTTGTAAGTCGGATGTTTGTAACTAGGGCCCGCCTGTAGCACTGTTACAGTGTAAAACAGTAACAAACTTTTTAGGGCAGGTCACGTCACTTTTTAATAACTGGAATGCTTTTAAAGTAATTAGGATAAGTATTAAATAGTATTGTACGGTTATATGACTATTAATTTGTAACCAGCTTTTTGGCTGAATGTTGCAGCCATCGCTATTGGTAATTGCATTATCGCTAAAAATAAATGTTAAAGCATTGTGAGAGAAAGCATAGTTACATCATATGATTTGAGTAGTCTGATAATATAGTAAGGCCTAGTACACACGATCAGAAAAATCAGACGTAAAATATTGCTTTTGAAGGGATCATACAATAATTTGATCATTGATACACTGCTTTCGGGAGCTGATCATAACCATTCATCCAAAATTATCTGTAGGGGCAAAGATGGAAATTTTTCTTGTACACTACTACATCATACAATTTTTGTTTAATCAGCACAGAATTCATCCGAAAAAAAAAGAGAGCAAGACCACAGATGCTCAGAAACGAAAGGATACAATACATTACATCACTTCCAAAGTTTTATTCTGTTGTATGAGAATTTTCATACGTTGAGTAAAACCCCTTTAATTTCCATATAATACTTGGATGCAAAAATAAAATGAAAAATGGATGATCATTTGTCAGATATTATCATCGTGTGTAGGAGGCTTTAGGCCCGGTTCACACTTGCGCGATGCCAGACATTGCATGTAATTCGCAGCGCACTGCTGTTCACATTATATGTGATGTCTGTGCAGTGTGATTTCAGCCATACAGATAGTATGGCTGATAACGCACCGCGTTCGGTCCAAACACGCACAGGACCCTTTTTTCTGTTGGACCAGAATTGGATGGCATGTGCGATCCGATTCCTATCTGAACTGTCAGTTTGCAGTGCGATACGCGAGCTGAAATGGGGGTGTCGTTAACATGACACTCCCCAGCAGTTCGCATATGGCAGTGTGAACTGCCATGCGAGTCGGGTGCGATGTGGGAACCCGCAGTGGATTCGCAGGGTTCTCGCATCGCACAAGTGTGAACCGGGCCTTAGGCCTGCACCATATCTAATAGGTAGAATTCGTATTTAGAAGGTGAATCTTCTCTCAGCCACACACCCAGTCCAATCTCTGTGGAAAGAGCTCTATGGGGCATCATTTACGCCGCACAGCTTGGGTTACTCTCTAGCAATTGCTTGTAGCATTTTTATTTATTTTTTGCAGCTACAGGTTCTACCAAAACAGACATGCAGTGGTAAATCTAAAAATCCAAACTGAATAGTTCTACTAGAGTCATTTGTAGCTAAATAGTATTTTAATTTTTATGTCACATCATGCCACCCTGCTATTGAAGGAGCTGGGCAGAAAATGGTCACCCAAGCAGCACCTGCCTTTAGCCAGAAGCAGACATTGTTCATGTATGTGGACAACCAATAGTGACCACTGTCAGAATACAGTAGTTTTTTTTTTTTTACATGCAACTAAGTTGTGGCAGGACCTTGCTAGACAATCTATAGATTTACAATCTGGTAGGCCCTTGCTGTAGACATTTATTAGGAAATTGAGTAGATTGCAAAATCAGAAATGTATATGTGGCAATCTTCATTTATTTTTTTGCAGTTAGCTAAGATAGTGAGGCCTTCAAGCTAGCTTCTTTGAGAGATACAAAAGACCACTGTGGCTTATTCAGCCTATTCGCATCTAGCCATAACCCAGATAATGTGACAATCCTCTCTGTACCTAATATTTACATTGGGAGGACTTTATTCAACCCTTTGTCAGATTCATACCGGATTCAGTTCTGTATATACTAAAGTCCCACATCCACCTGAGCCTTTTGTAGCTCAAAACTCCAAAATGTTCAAAATCCATGGAGTGTAGTGTTGCTTAAAGTGGTTTTAAAGGCAAAATATTTTTTTTTAATCTTAAAGTGGAGTTCCACCCATTTTTTTATGTTTGTCTGTGCTGCATGCCCTTAGCACATAGTTTTCACAATGGGCAATATTATAATTTTTTTTGGATTGTAAATACCTTTTTTTCAGTTTTTCAGCCTAACTTCCTGGTCTTAATAGCCTAGGCTATTATGTCACAAGGCAATTCGCAAGGGTTCCTGGCATATCAGCGTCATGTATCCCATGACTCCTTGTGAATCGCCTCCTACCGAAATCTCGCGTGTTTTGTGTGACACTGTTTTATATTATAACTGTGTGCAGAGAGAGAGAGAGGAGGTTTCAGAAGTCATCAGAGATGTGTGGGTGGGCGGGACAGAGCAGCTATCGCACACCAGCCAATAGGATGGGGTCAGGGCGGGACGCAACGTGTATGCGGCTCCGCCCCTTTTCTAAAGAAGCCAAATAATTGGCTGGTGTGCGATAGCTGCTTTGTCCCGCCCACCCACACATAGCTGATGACTTCTGAAAGCTCCTCTCTCTCTCGCTGCACACAGTTATAATACAAGACAGTGTGACACAAAACACCAGCTTCCAGCATGCTCAGTCTTATAATATAACTTCTGAAAGCTTCTCTCTCTTTCTCTCTTTCTCTCTTTCTCGTTCTCGTTCTCGTTCTCTTTCTCTCTTTCTCTCTTTCTCTCTTTTTCTCTCTCTTTCTCTCTTTCTCTCTTTCTCTCTTTCTCTCTTTCTCTCTTTCTCTCTTTCTCTCTCTCTTTCTCTCTCTCTCCAGTAATAATATAAGCAGGGCTTTTTTTCAGCCAGAACGAAACCTGAGACACTGAGGTTGTTCTGCAGTGGTCAGAGCTGGGGGGGGGGGGGGTGTGTATTTAGATTGGGCACAGTGAGAGCTGTGGGGGGAGATATGGATTAAGCTGAGCTGTAGATAAGGGTGCAGAGGTGACATGTGGAGGGGCAGAGCGATAGTCTGTGGATGGGTTAAGCAGAGGTGAGATAGTCTGCGGATGTGATGTGCAGAGCAGGGGTGAGAGTCTGCAGATGGGATGTGCAGAGGTGAGATAGTCAGCGGAGGGAATGTGCAGAGCAGAGGTGAGAGTCTGCGGAGGGGATGTGCAGAGCAGAGGTGAGAGTCTGCGGAGGGGATGTGCAGAGCAGAGGTGAGAGTCTGCGGAGGGGATGTGCAGAGCAGAGGTGAGAGTCTGCGGAGGGGATGTGCAGAGCAGAGGTGAGAGTCTGCGGAGGGGATGTGCAGAGCAGAGGTGAGAGTCTGCGGAGGGGATGTGCAGAGCAGAGGTGAGAGTCTGCGGAGGGGATGTGCAGAGCAGAGGTGAGAGTCTGCGGAGGGGATGTGCAGAGCAGAGATGGTCTGCGGAGGGGATGTGCAGAGCAGAGGTGAGATAGTCTGCGGAGGGGACACAGACACACAGAACAAGATAAATATATAACAAAAGATATATATATTTCTTGAATAATATTTCTTCTACATGCAGTATATTTACTGGTTCCTGGAGGGGGGAGGGGAGGAGAGGTTTGCATAGATAAGGACAACTTCCGCTGACACTGCCGTTGCTATGGAAACCTGACTTGAAACTTATTACACTGCTTGTGCAGCACTGAGCATGTGTGAGATTTGCAAGTCTGAAATCCAGGAAGACATGCAGTCTGGCTTCAAATGCCCACACTTAAGATGGCCACAGCCTATTTCTAGTTTATAAATGTTCTAAATGCTGTAATAACCTAACAAAACGGACCTCAGTTTACAGACTAACTTTACTAGAATACATTAAGCTTGTGTATTATAGGGGTATTTTTATTTAAAAAGTGTCAATTCGGCTGGAACACCCCTTTAATGCATTCTCTGCCTTAAGGTAAAAAAATTGTGTGCAGCTCCCCCCACCAACCCCCTTTTTATATTTACCTGATCTTGATCCAGCGCTGCACCCTAAAATAATGGCCGTCTTCACTCTCTCTCTTCACTTTGCAGATTAATAGCAGTGGGAGCCATTGGCTCCTGCTGCTGTCAGTCAAATCCTATGATCAACTAGTGGGTGGTGGGGCTGAGCCGCCTTGTCTGTATTGGCATGAGGAGGAGCCAGGAGCGCCAGTGGGGGAAACTAGAAGAGTGGAATTGGGGCTTCCAAAAAAAGATTGCAATGAATTTCTCAATGTGATTGATAAGTGGGATGTTTCGAATCCTTGGTGGTATGCAGTACCTTGGCAGCATACAGTGTAATCTATGGCGGAAGGCTTACAGCAGCAAATCTAATAGGGATACCTTAAATTTTGCCTCAAACTCTGCGCTGAAAAGCAGCGATCCAATCGTATGAGCAGGAAGTGAGATTTCTGAGGGGATTTTGCTCTAAGCAGGAATCTCCAAACTACGGCCATCTAGCTGTTGCGGAACTACATGTCCCATGAGGCATTGTAAAAGTCTGACATGACTAGGCATGATGGGAATTGTAGTTTCCCAACAACGGGAGGACCATAGTTTGGAAGACCCCTTGCTCTAAAGCACTGCTTGTCTCTCCCCCCAATCCACATTGCCTTGATTACAAGGAAACAACATTTAAATGGTTGTGCCAGTTTTAAAAGACTATATATGTTTACAGATTAAAACGAAAATCTGTTTCTTTTAGTAAAAATTCTAATTCAAAAGCACCTCCTGTAACCATTACCAATGCTCTAGCTGCTTTCTTTATATAAAGGTGGAGTTCTCCTTTAAATAAACACATATGCAGCAATTTATTGATGTAGATCACACTGAACGACAAACTGATCGATTGATGAGTTGGTTACCAGTAGAGCGGAGCCTTTTGATCGGATGCTGATGTTCCGGCAACATGTGGCCACTGGTGCATCAAGGAACATCAATTTGCATTGCTTGATTAATTTCAAAGCACCTGGATAATTAGATCCCGAAGGTGGGAGCGCATTTCTGCCGAGCCGAAAAAAGAAAAATAAGCGTCTGTTTAACTGTAATTGACAACAGCAGCTGAAACGGAGACCACTGATTGTTGTATGTCCTATTTTCACAATGCAAATGTGTCTCCCGACAAGTTTTCTTCCTGTGCCTGCTGTTACACATTTACAGAATCACGATGATTATTTTTTTTCCTCCTTTGCAGACATCTGTTGTGGAGCTGGAATACAAAACCTGATAGTGTGCCCGTTACTTAGCAACCAGATCTAAGAATTCCCATTTATAATCTCTCCCAGGCCAGAAATTCATAATGCATCCCTGCCACATGTTCAGCTCTAAAATGTCACAGAAATAGCCCTGCCTCCCTCGCTGTGTTATGAGCCTCTACAGCTGTGTACTGCATGTTGTTCTGAGATGTAGGAGAGGGAAGCGGTATAGTGCACAGGACATGCTCCAGATATGACAAAAATGATTCCTTAAAGTCACAATAAACAATATCCTTATTCTCCAAAAATATTCCATACACATCCTCTATTTTAATGGCCCTGCGATATATATTCATGAAATAATTTCTTACTGTAGCATCCTGATCCTTTTCTATTTGTTTGGAATAAGCAGTGCTTGTTGTCATGTGCACTGCAAATCCCATTGTCCATCTCAGGAGTGAGCAAGAAAGGGTGGCTACATTCCTACATACAGTGGGAGAATGAACGTAGCCACCCTCTAACAGTAAGTCGGGTCACAGCCGCCAAAAATATATATATTAGGCTTAGAGCAATTTTTTCATTTAAGAATACATATCCGAGTAGATTTTTTTTTTTTAAACCAGAGTCAACAATAAGGCTAGGTTCACACGTGTGCATCCGTAAGCAGCTTCCTAATTTCAATGGCTTGCCCTACCTGCAGAATTGTGGGTGCACTGAGCCACTTGGTGCTGCTGCACCATGCAGGTTGGCGCGTGTGAAAACGCAGCAAGGGTGCCGATGTGTGAGAGTGGCATTAAGTATTAATGGCTCATACATGTGTCTAAGAACAGCACGTTTGCCTGTGGGTTAGGAATGTGCGCAATTTTGCATGCATTTCCAACACACAATAATGTGAACGGAGCTCAAATAATTTTTTCTGCTACATTTTTTATTTCTTTTTTATATATACTAGTCATGTTTTTTATCTTGTTAATACTAGTCATGTTTATAAACGCTGTAACAATTTAACCACCTGCCATCCCGCCCACAGTACATTTAACCTGGGGGCGAGTGGCACAGTCGCGTACGTGTACATCGCCGGGTGATGGGTGTGCCCCCTCCCCTCGGGTTCCGCTATGCAGTCACATTTTAAACAACTGTTTGTTATAAATGGGTTTAATTCAAAACATCCGTGCTTAGAATTGTGATGTCACATAGTACCTGGGTGAATGACCGCACATAAAAGTAAGGACAGCTGTTATGAATGTAACCCATTCATGACAGTTCAAAACACCGTCACTGTAACGGTAATCAATGTGTAAACAAAGAAAAAAAAATCCCTGATCACCCCTCCCAGAGTAGTACAAAAAAAAAAAAACTTACCATGCCTCCAGACTGTCTGCTTTCCAAAAAGGGATAATTTGGGGGGTATTTGTACTGTCCTGGCATTTTCAGGGCCTCAAGAAATGAGATGAGATGGACCATCAGTACATCAGACTTGATCAATTTTCAAAAAAAATTATATATTTATTTATTTTGCAGATCAATATTACTTTCACACAAACCAATTAATTTAAACTTATTGGGATATTTTTTTTTAGTTATTTTTTTATTTTTTACCACCAGCAGAATAAATTTTGGCCTAAATTTTAACTACTTCAGCTCCAGACCATTTTGCTGGTACCAGGCCACTTTTTGCGATTCGGCACTGCGAGACAGTTTTTTATGGCATTTTTATTAATTTAGTATTTTTTTTTTTTACTAGTAATGGTGGCGACCAGCAGTTTTTTTATCGTGACTGGGACATTATGGCGGACACATCGGACACCATTTTGGGACCATTGTCATTTTTACAGCGATCAGTGCTATAAAAATGCACTGCCTACTGTAAAAATTACACTGGCAGTGAAGGGGTTAAGTGTGACCTAGGGAGTGCTTCTGTTAGGGGGCGTGGCTTGCCGTGACACGTCACGGATCACTGTTCCCGATGAGAGGGAACAGACGATCAGTGACATGTCACTAGAAAGCACGGGGAGATGTGTTTACACTGACATCTCCCCATTCTTCAGCTCTGTGACCTGATCGCGGGACACTGGCGAACATCGAGTCTGCATGGTCACAGAGCTCGCGCGCGACCACACGGCTCGCAAATATAAGGGGACGTATATATACACGCGTCCATTTGCGCAGCCGTGCCATTCTGTCGACGTATATCCTCGTGCGGCGGTCGGCAAGCGGTTAAAGACCGTTGATTTTATTGGATATGTTTTAGAACGAAGATTTTTCAGTCTTTTTAGTTTTATATAGCAAAAAGAAAAAACCCAGTGGTGATTAACTACCACCAAAGAAAAGCTCTATTTGTGTGAATGATACAAATTTAATTTACGTACCGTTTTACATGACCACGCAATTGGCAGTTAAGGTAGCGCAGCGCTGAATAAAAAAAATGGCCTGGTCATAAAGGGGGGTAAAACCTTCCAGTGGTCAAGTGGTATAGTTGAAATCCAGAGAGGTATCAGACATAAATGAATGCAGCTCTGTATTAAAGTAGAATTCAAGGCATTACTGCTCTTAAAAATGCTCCCTCCCCCTCCCAACACCTATTGTGACTAACCTGTGTGAGAAAGATGGATTACTTACCTATTTTAAGGCTGCTCCGATCTGGTTGCGTGATCTCCCCTGTGTCAGTCTGGCTGCAGGGGAGAGGAAAGAGCGCTCCATAACGGCTAGGATTGCCTGGGAGTGATGACTTCACCCTAGAATGGTATGGCCCATCTATTGTCAGCTGACCATTGGCTGACAGAGGAGCCCGATCACGTGACTGGACTAGAGTGACCTGAAAATGGGTAAGTATACAGATTTTTCTTACACAGGTTAGTCAAAATAGGTGTTAGAAGGGGGAAGGGAAGCATTTTTAAGAGTAGTTAGGTTTTGGCTGGAATTCTGTTTTATTCAGTAACTAGTTCTGCCGGCTGTACACATATTTGCAGCGGCAGGGCTGGTGAGCCTTCGGCTCAGTTCACACTACTGCGATGTGATTTTGCCACAATTTTCAGTGTGATTATGTAGTGCGACTTTGATGTAACTTGGCTGCATTTTTGCATATTCTGTGGAGCCAAGTCACCATGTAAATCGCACCAAAGTAGAACAGGGAACCTATTACAAAATTGCACTGTGCTGAGTCACATTATTGAGAACGGGTTCCATTGAATGGTGAAGAGAAGGTGTTCTTTAGGCCAAATCAGCCTGAGGGTGATGATGCTGCGCTTCCATGAATATAGTAAAATAAAAGGGCGTTGTCACCCTAGGACAGGCAGAAAATGTAAGGGAATAAAACCCGAAAGAACTTTTGAATATTCTGTAAATGAATTTCAATAAAGAGTTTTGCCAGCCTATCCTAAGGGATGTGATAATAAACTGTGGGTCTAAATTTAAAGGAAAGCGGTGGAAAGAACAACACCTATATTGCTCATATTACCCAGCCTGCTTCTAGTTATTATCTTGTGCAATTTGTATTATAAAGGCAAATAGAAGATTGGATCGTGGGTTTTTTTTTTTTTTTTTTTTAACCTATAGATTTTCTTAACAGACCCTGTTATATTCCTTATTTGTCTTCACTGACTGCATACTTCTTGGCAGCTAGCCACGCATACTAGGGCATGCGTAATTGAGATGTCGCCATTGAGAAAAGCAGGGATGTCGGCGTCTGTTTTAATCTGCAAACAAAATGGCAAGGTGGTATTTGTTTCATTGTCCTTTGTTATATATATATATGACAATGTTTGTAGCACAGTTAATCCGATCTCCCCACTGTGCCATTTTTTAATACTACTGCAGCAATTCAGTTTCCAGTTTCCTAGCAACCCGAGAGCTCAGGCCTGATGTAGCATACCGTGCCGCTCATAGCTAAAGCTGGTGTCTAGTGGTTGCCAGGCAGACGTGTGACACAGCTGATCAAAGTGTATGAAAACATGGAAGCTTTTATAGAACACATAGAGACTGGAAATGAAAAAATATATATATATTCACATTGGAAAAAAAAAAAATCTGCAAACGTTTATTCTATACAATAGGCCTCATTTATGAAAACTGAATTATAATTAGTGTATTGGCTATAGGGACAAATTTAAGTTTTATACTCCATGAATGAGGTTATTAACGTGACATAAAATAGAAAGGGGGTGGGGGTGTATTGCCAATAAGTCAACTTTGATTATTTTTTTGGGGGTAATTGGAGAAAAGCTCCACATTTGTTGTAAATTTTATCTATCTATTGCAATAGATTGTTATTGGTTGGCAACATCTATTAGCTAAGTGTTTGTTTTTTTATTTTTTTGTACCACACAACATAAAACATCACAAATGCATTAGACCTTCTGATTGATCGAGGGCCCGTTCTTGCTGCCCATAGCAACCAGTCATGTTTGCTTTTTATTTTCTTATACTGCATTAGAATAAAACCCTAAAAATCATGAAAAAAAATAAAGCCCAACAGTGTGAAATATTGCTGGCACATTCTGCAGCTATCGCTATGGCTGCCAATTGTTGGGCTTGCTTATTTTATTTTTTTTAACAAGGGTACCTTGGTTCTTTCTGCCAAAATAAATAAAAAGCTAGCTGGTAATTACAAAAGACAGGGACAAAGTTTTTGTCCAGGACTCGCAGGCAGGACCTAATACAAAAATAGAGTTCTGTTTGGTTTCTGAGTCGATCATAAGATTTTTTATTTTTTTTTGTTTGGTTACAGTTCATGCTTTGTACCACACACAGTGAGGAAGTGTACTGTCAATGGAACACTTCCCACGCTTTTTTGAAACCATGTTGTAAACTGTTCCACAAATCAAGTGTATTATACGTTTTATTAAGAGGACCCATTTACTAAAGCAGGCTAGAACACTATTGGGCAACCCATAGATAAGGTGATTGATTCTTTCCTTCCACCACAAGTGGAATCGCTTGATTCCCCCATCAACACAGTCGGCTAGGGGCTGCTGGCAGTAACTGCATTGTGAAAAATCTGACATGCTGGTTGTACTTGGGTACAATCAGCCTGCTGAAACATGGCAGAATTTTGATCTGTGTATGGGCCGGCTTTACCTTTTTTTAATTCAATCTTATTTTATTTGTTTATGCAGTGAAACGACAGAAAAAGACATACATTGTCTTAAACATTACAAACATTAATAGGATACATCCTCAACAGGCATCATGTGTGTCAGAACAGAGCAGGGCTAAGTACTATCAGATGAAAGTATACACAAACCTATTTGGAGAGTATGAAGTAGGGTCACTCAATGGGTTATAGGTAGTAGGTAAATTGAAGCCCTGGTACGTTATCCTACTGGGTTCTTAGAGGTGTATTTATGTGTAGAGAAAAGAGAGAGAGTCAGAGTCAGGGGCAAATAGTAGGGGTACACAGATAGGGGACAGGGATCAGAATCACTCCATCAAGGTCCGAGAGTGGTCTCGTCCAGGGCACACTCCGCCCAAGAGATAAACTCCGAGGAGTACCGAAACACGGACCACGAAGTCCATGCGAGAGAGAACTGTTCACTTTTGTCATTTTCCTCCGCCACCAGGCGCTCAAGGTCCCTAATGCGGTCCACCTCAACAGCCCAATCCCCCAGGGAAGGCATGGTTGTCGTTCTCCAATGACGGGGAATCACTACCCTGACCGCCGCCAGAAAGTGTCGCAAGACATCATTTCTGATGGATTTAAATGATCCTGGGATAATAGACAAGAGAGCCACCTCAGGTGAAGGGTGGATAGAGGTCGCCATCAATTTGCAGTAGAGTGTGAAAATCCGCTGCCAGTACCTCCGCACAGGAGGGCACTCCCACCAGATGTGGAGCATGGTTCCCCGGAAGCCGAGGCACCGCCAGCAGGCATCCGACACCTCCGGATTGAAGTGGTGAAGAGTTGATGGACATCTGTACCATCTTGTTAACAGTTTAAACCCCTTCTCCTGGGTCTTGGTGGCTATGGACAATTTGTGCGTCAGGGTAAAACATTTTTGCCAGTCAATAGTGGAGATAGTGCGACGGAGGTCTGTCTCCCAGGCCACCGTATACGGTGGGAGGCCAGGGGAGTAAACATCGAGCAGAAGGGAGTATAGTTGCGATACAACATGCGTTGGAGGTTCCACCTGCAGGAGCAGTTCCTCGAATCCCGTCGGTTCAGCAAGAATGTCTGTAATAGATGGGAAAGTCCGGATGTAGGAGGCAGTCTGTTGCCACCGAAGCCACTGCATGGGGTGACGGGAGGTCAGACCGGTAGAGGTATCTGACCTCAAAGTGGGGTCTGCACGAAGGACCTGGGCAAGTCACCTATGATCCTCTCTTCGCCATGGTCCGAATCTTGCTACCGACATAGCTGGCGGAAAGGCCGGGTCCCAAAGAAGGGAGTCATAGGCCCCATGCGGTTTGATAAGCCCCTTCTGGACAGCATGCGATCCCAAATCTGGATCGTTTGATGGGTAAGGTCATTAAGAGGGCCCGAACCCCCCCGTACCGTAGGTAAGGTCCAGGGGAGAGCGGAGAGCTCAATTGGGCTCATGTGGCTTTCCAACTGAACCCAAAGCTTGGTTGAAGAATGATGGAACCAATCTAGTATGCGGGTGAGCACCGCTGCTTTATGGTATAGGGAGGCATCTGGGGCTCCAGCCCCCCCCCCCCCCGAGCCTTTGGAAGAGAAAGTGTTTCATACCGTATCCTGGGACGGGCCGCATTCCAAATAAATTTGGAAAACAGTTGGCGTATTTTCTTAAAGTACGAATTAGGTATGTGAATAGGGATGGTCTGAAACAAATACAGGAACCTAGGGAGAACATCCATTTTCAGGGCATTCACTCTACCTAGCCATGAGAGCTGTTTGGACGCATAAGTGATTAAATCTGCCTGGGTCCTAAGAAGTAGGGGGGCAAAGTTCAAGGAAAAAAGTTGGGAAGCATCCGCCGGTATTTGAATTCCGAGATACCTTATGGAGGGGGAACCAGTTTTGAAGGGGAAAGAAGACGATAGTCTTTGCAGGGCCGACGTAGGCAGAGATATGTTGAGGATTTCCGATTTATTGTAGTTGACCTTGAAGTTGCTAACTTCTCCAAATTTCCGAAACTCCTGCAATACCAAGGGCAAGGATGTGTGAGGGTGTGTCACGAACAGGAGCAGATCATCTGCAAAGAGGGCAAGTTTAGTATGTGTGGGCCCGACTGTTATGCCTTGGATAGAAGAATTGTTACGTAGAGCAATAGCTAGATGTTCCATAGTGAGAACGTAGAGGGGGGACAATGGGCATCCCTGTCGCGTCCCGTTAGATACAGAGAAGGCTGGAGATAGCGAGCCATTTAGTCTAATCCTAGCATATGGAGAGGAGTAAAGGGACATTATTCTCGCCATCATATTGGTTCCCACGCCTATTTGTTGCGGGGATAGTCGAAGGAACTGCCAGTCTACTCGGTCGAATGCCTTCTCGGCATCGACTGTTAAGAGGCATAGTGGGATATCGTGGGACCGGGCATAGTTGGTTAAAAGAAGGGTCTTTAGGGTATTGTCCCTAGCCTCACGGCCACTCAAAAAGCCGACCTGGTCTAGGTGTATTATCCCAGGCAACAATGGTTGTAATCTATTGGCTAGGATTTTAGCAAAGACTTTCAAATCGACCCCAATCAAGGAGATCGGCCTATAGCTTGCACAAAGAGTGGGGTCTTTGCCTGGCTTTGGGATGAGGGATATGTGAGCCTCAAGTGTTTGTGGAGGGAACACTGAACCCTCCGACAAAGAGTTGAACACCTTAGTTAGAAAGGGCGTGAGGAGGGTGGCAAAAAGTTTGTAGAACTTAGGAGTAAAGCCGTCTGGGCCCGGGCTCTTTCCACTCGGTGTACCCGCTATGGCTTTGGTGACTTCATCTTCTGTGATTGAGGTTTCCAGATCAGCGATGACGTCATCGTCTAATGTAGAGAGCGTGGTTTCCAATACATATGACATCTGGTCCTCCACCCCGGAGGAAGGGGAACTTGTCCCTTGAGTCTTAGGGATATTGTACAGGGACTGATAAAAGTCCCTGAATTCCCCCGCCATCTTAGTGGGTGAGGATACCAATTCCCCCTGTGCCCCCCGAATATGAGGCACAAAGGCGGAGGTTGTTTTTGGGTGCAGGGAGCGAGCCAGTGGCCTACCACATTTATCTCGAAACTTATATTGATGGAAAGTGAGCTTATCTGCATATGTACGTGCAGAGGCTTCATAAAGTTCTCTAAGTTGTGATCGTGCCCTAGAAACGTCCGCCAGCATTGTCACTGTCGGGGATCGTTTGTGCTCAGTTTCTAAGTTTCTAAGCGTTTTATTTGCTGCCTCTATGGCGGCTGAGCGCCCCTTTTTAAGACGCGTACCCATTTGGATAAAGGTACCACGTAGGACAGCCTTAAGTGCCTCCCATTGAAAGGGCAACAATGTCGTATCCAAAGCGTGGTCTGCAAAAAAGTTAGAGATTGTATCTGAAACCCTTGTCACACATTCCGGGTTCGTAAGCAGCGAATCGTTCAAGCGCCATGACCATTCCCTAATCGGAGTGGAAGGGAGCGAGAATGTCATGTGTATAGGAGAATGGTCAGACCAGACCATTGGGTCTATGGTGCATTCCGGGGACCAGTCCAGGCAGCTATGGTCACTCATTAGGTAATCTATGCGACTATAGGTGTGATGAACATGGGAGAAGTGGGTATAGTTACGGGCCGTGGGGTGCAGCACTCTCCAAACGTCCACCAGACGCAGATCGTAGAATGCCCGTTTCAGAGCCCTCAGTTTGGGGAAGGAGATACACGATCGCGAGGTGGAGGAATCTAAAAGTGGTTCAAGAGGGGTGTTAAAATCTCCCCCCAATATGAGCTTACCCTCCCTGAATCCTGACAAAATCCTCATGTATTGTAACGCGGCCGATACTTGATTAACATTAGGAAGGTAAATGTTAGCTACTGTAAATTTGGTACCCCATAACACGAATTTCACAAAAACATACCTCCCCTGGGGGTTCGAGAGATGGTCAAGCACCTCTATAGGGAGCGTCTTATGGAAGGACACTCCCTTGGCTTTCTGGGTTGGGCTAGTGCTGTGGAACCACCTGTTGAAGTATCTGTTGGAACAGGAAGGGGTGGAGGCAGAGTCAAAATGTGTCTCTTGGAGAAGAAGCACATTGACTTGGCGTTTGTGCATTTGATACAGGATTTGTCCTCTTTTTTTGGAGGCAATATTGAGCCCATTGACATTGTAGGAACAGAATTGTAACCTAGGGTGAGAGGTCACTGTTTGGGCCATGATGGAGCGATGGGGGGGGAGGGGGGGGGAGGAGAGAGAGAAGAAGAAAAAAAGAAAAGCGGGGAAGAAAAAAAAGGGGGGAAACACAACAGGGGAGGAAGAGAGAAGGTAAAGCGAGGCGGGGGAGATATTGAACGTAGAGAGCACCTGGGGAAGGCGGCTCAAGAATACTAAAGTGTGCGCAAAAACGTAACACTTCGTGAAATATCACGTAGTAGGGACTAACTGTGCCAATCCTATTTAGGGGGAGAGAACGGGGTTAGAACAGCTGAGTTGTGATCCCGACAACCTAACAGGCATATATAACATAACTGTAAGTGTAACACACCCAATGACCGTGGCATCTAATGCTCAATTGCCTAGTCACTAAAGGGCAGAGTGTCGGACTAATACCATTGGTACGCTGGAGTGTAATAAACAGTCTAAAATTACATAGAAAAATAACATCAACGTAGAACAAGGTGTACACAAACTGGTGACAGAATAAAGGCACAGGTATTCCCGCGTAAGCATGCGAGGGTTGGAAGCACCAATTACTACATTTATAGCAGCATTAACTATGATAGTTGTCACGGCTTAGCTCAGATATCTGTGTAAACGCACAGAAGGTGTCAGTGATAAGGCCAGTCAGTCCCAAGCTCCAGGGACATAGATGTCCAGAGCCCGAGGGAAGACCCGGAGGTCCCCGGACAAGCCAAAGGGCTATGCCCGGGAAACACCAAGCCAGCCAGTAGAGCCAATGCCGTGAAAGAACATATCAACACCACCAACCGCCTTTCCAAAGCCCCCCGCAAGCACAACCGCACCAGCTGAGGGCAAGGAAACATTCTCCGTGCCAAGCGAGACAACTAAACCGTCAGCAGCACTTAGATAACAAAGTGAGCAAGAGTCAGCGGGGTGGATACGCAAGTAAAACCGTGAGTACAAAACAAAATAGAGAAAACAGTAGGCAAACCTGGCCGGAGTCTCATAAAGGAACTGTAGTCACCTGGTGGACTAAAGGACATATCAAAAAAGAACCATTTCAGGTCTCGGACGACAGAATCTGGATCAGTCTTCTGGTGACGTGGCTCGCCGTACTCTAGGACCGGAAGGTACCGATCTAGACTGTGGGCGTCCTCGACGCTGTAGAGGAGGGCCCGGTAGCCGCTGACGGTCATCTGGGGGGTCCAACCAGTTCGGGATGACAATAGGGTCCCGGTCCAGGAACAGGAAGAAGGCAGGAAGCTGGTCCGGGTCTGACAGCACAAATTTGTGGTTATCTTCTCGGGTCACTTTGATGCTGAAGGGGTGGCCCCAAGTGTACATGGCGCCTACTTGGCGAATCAAGTCCAGCAGAGGACGGACCGCTCGCCGCATGTACAGCGTGTTGCGGGAGAGGTCCGGGTAGAGGTGTATAGGTGATCCGTGAAAGTCCAGTGGCCCCAGGCGCCAGGCCTTGCGCAAAATTTCTTCCTTCAGGGTATAGTAGTGCACCCGGCAAAGTACGTCCCGAGGGCGGTCCCTGCGGTCACCCCCCATGCCTCCCACTCTATGCACTCTGTCCAATTCAATGGGAGATGTAACTTCCCTGCCCAGGACCTGATTGAGGATAGCGATGACAGTGGGTTTGAGATCGGCACCTGATGTAGCCTCCGGGACCCCCTGCAGCCGGATGTTGTTCCTGCGGCTCCGGTTCTCACTATCTTCTATCCGGAGCTGGTGTTGCCGTAAACGGGAGAGGTGAGCCGTAGATGCATTTTCAAGCGCCTTTATGCGGGCTGAATGGTCCTCCTGGGTGGTGGCCATAGCAGAAACCGTGACCTCCGACGCGGAAACCCGTTGTTTGAGGGCATTCAGTTCAACATGGAGAGAAGTTTCCATTTTGGAAGCCCAGGAATCAAAGTCAGCTCGGAAAGCAGAAAGTACGGCAGCGGATGTGGAGCCCTGGGAGAGCATCTCTGCTGAGGCCGTGTTCACGCTAAGAGTAGCGGGATCCATCGGAGGGGTCGGGTGTACACCTGGGCCGGTCCCACCGACAGAGAAAGCTGCTGCAGCCGGGGGAGGAGGTGTTGGTTTGCCTGGGGTTCGGGCTGATGAAGCCCTGTCTTTCCCTGTACGGGAGTCCTGTGAGGCTGTGCGTAGCAGGTACCGTTGGATATTACCTGGTTGCAGTGCAGCGGAATCAGTAGAGGTAGAGCTGGAAGCCGCCATCAGCAGATTGGGCGTGATTGGTTGGGAACGCAGCCTGCGGTCGTCGGGAGAGCACAATGCTCAGCAGTACATGTCTTCAGCCGTCCATCCTCAGCCACGCATCCCCATAGGTGGAGTGGAAGAACAGAAAGTGCGACCCGTGTCGTACATGGGAATAGACGCTTGCTTTGTTGCTACTGACGTCTTGGAGCAGGCGCAGGGGAGTGCCGGTGTTTGCGTTACAGGACAGCGGTACGGCAGCCTGGGCAGCACTGGCGGCTGAGGAGGGGGCAGAGCAAGGCTAGTGGCAAGGGGGAGCACGGAGTCCGGGTGGAGCAAGATGGCCACTACACTGCTTGCTAGTCTGTGACTGGAGGGTTACGGGGAGGGCAAGATGAATGAGGTGGAGGCCCAGCCGCCCCGTACACCAGAGTAATCAGACCTTGATGGGTAGGGCGAAGCGGTTTTAAACGGGCAAGGGGGGACCCAGCAGTCCTATGGTCGGGTATAGCAAGATGGCCGCCCCTCGAACCTATGGGGTCAGGGCTCCCACCGAGTGCTCCTTTCTGACTGCCAGCTGGGGAGGGATCAGCCTACTTCTGGCGCCTTTTACTCCGCCCCCGCCCTGCTTACCCCGTGCGAGATGGTGCTTTGTGCTGGATGTTGCTCTGGGTGTATTGGGAGCAGCAAGATGGCCGCCGACTTCCAGGAGTAGGCCGAAGCCGCGGACTTTCCTAGAACTGGCCGCCGCGGGTGTGTCAGGCCGAACGTCCCGGGATCCCTCAGGTATGTAGACCAGACCAGTGCAGGCACACTTGCGGCTCAGGCTGCAGGGGGATTGAAGGCCTTGGAAGTTTGCCTGGGTGTACCAAAATGGCCGCCGGATGCCAGCTCTGCAGACCTATGTAAGCCAGGCAGGTAGGTGGGTAGTGGTTATGGCACCCTCGGCTGAGGAAGGGCCCAGGATGGGTGTCTGGTGGATGCTGTGTGGGGACCCGCGCCCCTGGAATGGAAGCGGACCGGCCGCGGAGTGCTCCGGCGGGGCACAGCTTCAGGAAACACTGGGGATCCGAAGGCCCCACTAGGCCGCGGCCTCCACGGAAGTCCCCGAGGCTCAGATCTTGCTCCGGACTGCTTCAGGTGGGTGGATGGGTGGTAAGGAAGGATGTGTGCTGGTTTATTTACCTTGGAAGGTGCTGGAATCAGGTTCCTCCAGAAGGCCGCAGGCCTGCAAGATGGCAGCAGCCTCAGGATCTGCTGATGGTTAACCTCGGGCGTCCTTTGGCCGAATTGCCCCCAAATAATTGTGAAAGGCACTACAGGGGACTGTGCTGATCATGCAGGAGTGCCTTTAGTTTGTGGATTGTTGATTTGTGGCCACAGATGGTGGCGGATTGGACTTAGGTTTCCCGGAGCTCCTCCAGAACACGTCTGCCACTGCTCAAGTCCAGGCCCCTCCCCCCCCCGGCTTTACCTTTTTTATTTTATTTTTTTATTTATTTTGTTCAGCCAGCAATCTGAACTAAAAAAAAAAAAAAACTGACATTCTTCTATCTACACAAAAAAGGTAAGGTGCTTAAAGGGGTTGTAAAGGTTGGTTTTTTATTTTCTAAATATGTTCCTTTAAGCTAGTGCATTGTTGGTTCACTTACCTTTTTCCTTTGATTTACCTTCTAAATGTTTTTTTTCTTTGTCTGAATTTCTCACTTCCTGTTTCTCCTCACTAAACTTCACACCATCATCCAAGTGGTGTGGAGTCAGCCAGAACAGCTTACTGAACAGCTTACTGAGGAGGAACAGGAAGTGAGAAATTCAGACAAAGAAAACAAAGAAAGAAAACATTTAGAAGGGAAATCTAAGGAAAAGGTAAGTGAACCAACAATGCACTAGCTTAGAGGAACCTATTTAGAAAATAAACAAACCTTTACAACCCCTTTTAAGCACTAGGCACATTTGAGCATTCATTAATTTCAATGGTCAGAATAAATTATTTATTGGCCAATGAAAAGTAACGTCTAAGTGTTTGACGCGCCTAAATGCTTTTCTCCACTTTTACAGGAGGAGAAGAGCTTAGGAGAGCTGGCAAAACGTCCTATGTGCATGATGCCTAAAGTGTCTGTTCTCTTCATGCTCGGACTTATTATTGAATGTGTGACTTTTTTTTCCTGACTACTGGGCAAAACGTAGTCTCTTCCCCACCAGAAAGCAATGGCCTTTCAGTCTTTTGTACTGGGGAGGCACTTTTTTCCATTGCTTTGTCATGGTTGTCAGTGCACATTGTTTCTAACAGGAATTCCTCCCACTGCTGCTGCTTATACTTGGCATGGGACAATGAGAATTATGTCCACAAAATATCCACATAATAAGACTGTCTGAATATACAGTATGTTCAGGCTTTAGCTTTTTGGACACCAAACTCTCCATTTTAAGAAATGTGTGAGCCAGTACATGACTGAGACGTTGATAGCAGAAGGTGGATCAAACATTTAGACAGGATGGAATTAAAAAAAATATATATATTTATTACAGATAAGTGCTGACCATTTACGCCACGCTTTACATATATTGTACGTTTACATCAATCCCGGCCCCCAAGGAGCTTACAATCGAAGGTCCCCTACCGAACATGCATACAAACACATACTTGAGACCAATTGGTCAGGAACTAATTGGCCTGCCAGCATGTCTTTTTGAGTGTGGGAGAAAACCTAGAGTACCTAATGGAAACCAATGCAAGCACAGGGAGAGCTTGCCAACGTGTAGTGTCGTGGTTGGAGTTCAAACGGATGACCCTTATGCTGCAAGGCAGAAGCACTAACCACTAAGCCACATACTTCGTTATTCTGCCAATATTATTTGTTTTCCAACATATAGGTGATCCTTGAACAACATGGTTGTTGGCCTCCAGAGGGGATCAGAATCTTACTGTGCTTTTCACATGATCAGATAAGTCATTCTGTCAACCCTGGCATACCCAGAATTCCTATAGTTCTAATTGCCTCTACCAAACGTAATTGGTTGGATGTATGCATGTTCATCTGCAGGACAAGGGCAATGCTAACAGTCTCAAGTAGGTAGTAGTTAATAGGTTAGTATTTTTTTTCATTGATTACACTCTAGTTATGTAATATAAAGTTAGGTTTATGGGCTAATTAGAGTAATTGATTTAGCTTAACTGCAAGGTTGATCTCCTGATTTACTGTAATGATTGGCTTGTCAAGTTAATACCCCTTTTTATAGTCCTGTTGATTTTTATGGGTTTTATTTGTTAGTTTTTTTTTTGGGGGGGGGGGGGGGGTTAAATTTTCAGTAGCATTTGGGGAAAAGCAGTACATTGTACCAATATCAAAACATTCTGAGTTGTCTACTTTTCCTGGTAGAAGGCTGTTTTTATTTTTTGGGGAAGGTGGTGAAGCAACATGACTAAACATGAGCTGCAGTTTGAAGGCCAACTTACCATTAACTATCTTCGAACCGTCCGGGATCCTGTGGGACCCAGAATCCCCAGAATTTCAACCAAGTCCCAGAGTTTTGCATGTCTGGGCTGTGTCCTGGAGCCCAATGCCAGAACGAGTTTCGACACTTGATTCCACCAACTCAATTTGCAGGCAGCTAGCAGGGAGTGATGCCTGCTGCTGCTGTGCCGGTTGGCAGGGGCTTGTACCACCAGAGAAAGGGGGCACCCAGCGGGATATGTGCAGGGCCAGGAAAAGGGGGAGCGTTGTGCAAGCACGGTTTATCCTACTGAGTGCTCTGGGTTCGGACTACCCTCCATCTTCCTCCCAAGTTTGCGGCTGCAGTTATCCACCCATTAGCCAGCTTGATGTTTGAAAGTAATCCAAGCACCCGTTCACTAATCTTGGCCAGCCCTGCCGCAGCCCTGTGGATGATACACAAACAGAACGGTCCTGCCCGGAGGCTCTGGTAAGGAAAGAAAGCCATCAGAGGGGGATGGGGTGCAAAGGTGAGCTTAGAGGAGAGTTGGGGTGTGGAGGTGAGCAGAGGGGTCTGAGGTGCAGAGAGGGGTTTTGGGGTGCAGAGGTGAGTAGAGCGAAGGGGTGCAGGAGTTGGCAGAGTGGGGTGCAACGGTGAACAGAGAGGGGTACAGAGGTTAGAGTTGTGGTGCAGAGGTTAGCTGAGATGGGGGAGTTGATGTGCAAAGATTAGAAGAGAGGGGAGTTGGGATGTACAGCAGGGAGCGGTTGGGGTGCAAAGGTTAGAAGAGATGGGATAGGATGCAGACCGGATGGGAAATGGGGGGTTGGGGGTGTAAAGGTGAGTGTAGAGGTAAGCAGAGAGGGGGGTTTGAGATGCAGAAATAGTCAAAGGCGGTTTTTGGAAAACAGGTCAGCAGACTGGGAGGGGTTTGGAGTGCACAGTTTAGCAGAGAAGGGATTTGGGTGTAAAGTAAAAACAGACCAGAGGTGTAGCGGTAAGCGGGAAAAGGCATTTGGGGTGCGGAGGTCAGTGGGGGGGGGGCTTGAGGAACAGAGCTTGGCAGGGGAGGGAAGGGTCGTGGTAAATAGGTTAACAGGGGGGAGAAGGATGCGAGTGCAGCTGTGAGCAGAAAGGAGGTTTGAGGTGCAACTTCTCCCCAGAAATCCCTACTACCAGAGGGTGTACAGTGAGGGGGAGTAGTGAAAAAGGGGAGTAGGAGCAGTTATTAAGCCATGCTCAATATTTAGCATAATTGAATCACACCCACTTCCACCACAGTGAGCTAAGTGCACACCATGGGTTGCCATCTCCCTAATGTGTTCCTCATTCCAAGTCTAATGCCGCGTACACACAACCGTTTTTAATGTCATTGAAAAAAACTGAATTTTTCTCGACGTGATTCTTCTCAAGCCTGCCTTGCCTACACACTATCGTGGAAAAAAATGCTTGAGTAAAGCGCGGTGACGTACAACACGTACGACGGCACTATAAAGGGGAAGTTCCATTCGGATGGCGCCTCCCTTCATGTTAGTAAAGTTTGTTGAGCGACGATTCGCGCTTTTCAGCCTCATGCTTTTCAGTTCACTACAGCGTGACGAATGTGCTATCTCCATTACGAATGCTAGTTTTACCAGAACGAGCGCTCCCATCTCATACTTGATTCTGAGCATGCGCATTTTTTTTTCTAGTCGTTAAAGCCCACACACGGCCGTTTTTAGTGACGAGAAAAACGACGATGTAAAAAACGACGTGAAAAATTAGAGCATGTTCCACGTCGTGAAAAATGCTCTGAAGCCCACACACGATCATTTTTAATGACCATTTAAAAAAATAAATAAATTTCTCGTCATTAAAAACTGTTGTGTGTACACGGCATAAGTTGGGAGGTGTGACTATATTCCTACATGTGGAGGGTGTCCTAACAATCGCAATAAATTGGTTTTTTTTCATTTTGAGATGTTGAGTTAAAAATCGGACTTAACTGAAAACGTAATCTTCTAACATTACCGGCAACTGTTAACATTTACCATTTTAATAAATACTTTGGACTTTGGGCTTTTCTTAGTATATTTTTTAATAGTGTCTGGTGTGTTATCCTTGCTTAGCCACAGCAAGCAAAGAAATTTGTCCACTGCAGATATCCCATGGCCTGACCCAAGGAATGACCTCTGTCATGTAACTGACACTTTAGCAGCAGATTTCAGATATATAATGTTCCAGGGGTGGTGAAAACCCCCTTGGCTATTATGTATTGAACTAAACAATAACAAAACAGACCAAATAGAATCCTTTGATATGTAAAGCAGGTAGCGCGTTATTGAGTAAATCAACATATGCAAAAACTGTAAAGCTGGGTACACACTGTCGTTTGTTTTTTTTTTCCCCTTCTACTCAGCGGGCTGAGCGCAAAAAAACGAAGCTATAGGCCAGTGATGGCGAACCATGGCACCCCAGATGTTTTGGAACTACATTTCCCATGATGCTCATGCACTCTGCAGTGTAGATGAGCATGATGGGAAATGTAGTTCCAAAACATCTGGGGTGCCAAGGTTCGCCATCACTGCTATAGGCTATCCCCTATTCAGTCCATGATGAATGCTAGGCTCATCCACTTTACCAACCGTTCAGTGTCTGGAAGCCAGTGGAGGGATTGACAGAGGGGTAGCACTCGCCCAACAAATTCTATTAAAAATACTAACAACAACCTACAAAGCCATACACAACTTGGCCCCCAGCTACATCACTAACCTAGTCTCAAAATGCCAACCTACTTGTTCTCTTCGTTCCTCCCAAGACCTCCTGCTCTCAAGCTTCCCCGTCACCTCCTCCATGCTTGCCTCCAGGAATTTTCCAGAGCCTCTCCAATCCTATGGAACTCCTTACTCCAATCTGTCCGATTTTATTTCTTACTCTGTTTGCTGTTAGACGATTCCTTAAAACCCTTCTCTTCAGAGAAGCCTGTTCTGTCCACACCTAACAACTCTACTTTTATTTTCTCCATCAGAACATCTCCCACAATTATTACCTTTTGTATCATTTGACTCTCCCTCCTAGATTGTAAGCTCTAATGAGCAGGGCCCTCTGATTACGTCTGTATTGTATTGTAACTGTACTGTCTGGCCTCATGTTGTAAAGCACTGTGCAAACTGTTGGCGCTATATAAATCCTATATAATGATAAAATACATATACTGTATGTGAACACGCATATTAAAAAAGATACATGTTTAGGGTAACGTACGCTGTAAGAATGGTTTTGTAATCCCTTTTCTCCTCTAATAAATGCAGTATTAAAAATTTCTCTGCACTCTTAATGCCCTTTTTGAAGTAGTGAGTAATACTCCCATCATCTTTTGGGACATGTTGTAACACTCGGCAATGTAGTGGTGTTTGCAGCTTTCCCAGAAAAGGAACCAGTAAGCTTACAAACAAACCACAACACTCACTGGAGTGTTTGTGCATTGCTTGCTGACGTCAGCAGTTCTTTCTTTTCCCTTTTTTATTGCTTGAGCCAGCTAAGCTGGTTGAAAAAAGGAAATGTGATAGTTAGCTATACAAGAAAGTATGTCATGGAGTTTGTGTGAAAGGCGGTTATGACACTTGAGGAATTCAGAGCTTCTTGTACTCCGCTAGTAGGAAATAGCTTTATTCAGGGCTTATTTCTACGCGAAGCATTGGCAATCTAGTACTGAGGTGAAAATTAACAGAGTGCTAATATAGTTTAATTACAGTATAGTTATAGGTTCATTAATATTCCTGTGCTGTTACAATTCATCAGCAGTCAGTAACCAGTCAAAGACCTGGTTTTGGTCTTTCAAAGCTTGACATTGTTTTATAATTGGGCCTCTGTAAATGACAGATTCTGTGTTGTAGGAATGGGGCTGGATTATTCTAACATTGCAGGAGTTGGATGCATTGCCTGAAAGGGTCAGGGCATTTATATTTACTGTTTCAGGGTGCATACATTACATACCATTTGAATTATAGGAGTCTTTGCAATGCATAGATTTCTCAAATTAATATCTTCTGTTCAATTTCCTTGTTCTGTGATGGGAGGGATTATCCCCGGTAATGGCCTGCTGTAATATCTGCAGCAAAGAAGAACACATCTGTTTCATGTGTGTCCTGTTTTGAGTTTCTGTATCCTGGTTTTATCGTGTGTGTGTGTGTGTGTGTGTTTCTTATTTGTGCTTTGTTAGGCTTTTAGTTATATATAGACCTATAATCTAGTGGGTAAGATGGATACAGGAGAGCATGCTGTGGAACATGTCTTTTTGTAGATCAAGTGTCACTTCCAAAATAAAACCCCTACTGTATCTTCAATGGCAGGCACAGTTCTGCTAGTTGATACACTGGCAGATGGTGCTAAAATTAGGCTTGCGTTTAAATATGCCTTTCATGTAAAAGGTACAGACCTACTTCACCAAGGCTTCTATGTAGCATAGCATGGGTTCAAAGTTATTTTAGACTCCAGATATTTACATTGTTACTCTTCTACTGTGAGTAAACATGGATATACAGCATCTCATAAAAGTGAGTACACCCCTCATTTTTGTAAATATTTTATTATATCTTTTCATGTGACAACACTGAAGAAATGACACTTTGCTACAATGTAAAGTCGTGAGTGTACAACTTGTATAACAGTTTAAATTTGCTGTCCTCTCAAAATAACTCCACACACAGCCATTAATGTCTAAACCGCTGGCAACAGAAGTGAGTACACCCCTATCTGAAAATGTACACATTGGGCCCAAAGTGCCATTATTTTCCAGCACTGCCTTAACCCTCTTGGGCATGGAGTTCACCAGAGCTTCACAGATTGCCACTGGAGTCCTCTTCCACTCCTCCACGATGACATCCCAGAGCTGGTGGATGTTGGAGACCTTGTGCTACTCCACCTTCTGTTTTGAGGATGCCCCACAGATGCTCATTAGGGTTTAGGTCTGGAGACATGCTTGGCCAGTCCATCACCTTTATCCTCCGCTTCTTTAGCAAGGCAGTGGTCATCTTGGAGGTGTGTTTGGGGTCATTAACATGTTGGAATACTGTCCTGCGACCCAGTCTCCGAAGGGAGGGGATCATGCTCTGCTTCAGTATGTCACAGTACATGTTGCCATTCATGGTTCTCTTGAACTGTAGCTCCCCAGTGCCGGCAGCACTCGTGCAGCCCCAGACCATGACACTCCCACCACCATGCTTGACTGAGGCAAGACACTCTTGTCTTTATACTCCTCACCTGGTTGCCGCCACACACACTTGACACCATCTGAACCAAATAAGTTTATCTTGGTCTCATCAGACCACAGGACATGGTTCCAGTAATCCATGCCCTTAGTCTGCTAGTCTTCTGCAAACTTTTTGCGGGTTTCCTTCTGGGACGACAGCCATGCAGACCAGTTTGATGCAGTGTGTGCCGGATGGTCTGAGCACTGACAGGCTTATCCCCCACCCATTCAACCTCTGTAGCAATGCTGGCAGCACTCATATGTCCATTTCCCAAAGACAACCTCTGGATATGATGCTGAGCACGTGCACTCAACATCTTTGGTCGACCATGGTGAGGCCTGTTCTGAGTGGAACCTGTCCTGTTAAACCGCTGTATGGTCTTGGCCACTGTGCTGCAGCTCAGTTTCAGGGTCTTACCAATCTTCTTATAGCCTAGGCCATCTTTATGTAGAGCAAAAATTACTTTTTTCAGATCCTCAAGAGTTCTTTGATATGAGGTGCCATGTTGAATTTTCTGTGACCATTTAGTGAGATTGAAAACGATAACACCAAATTTAACACACCTGCTCCCTATTCACACCTGAGACCTTGTAACACGAACGATTTACATGACACCCGGGAGGGAAAATGGCTAATTGGGCCCAATTTGGACATTTTCACTTAGGGGGTGTACTCACTTTTGTTGCCAATGGCTTAGACAATAATGGCTGTGTAAAATTATTTTGAGGGGACAGCACTGTTGTACTAGCTGTACACTCACTACTTTACATTGTAACAAAGTGTCATTTCTTCAGTGTGACGTGAAATGATATAATAAAATATTTACAAAAATGTGAGGGGTGTACTCTTTTGTAAGCTACTGTACCTTGGTATAGAAGGGTGCTTCTTTGGCTTCATTTAAGATGTTTTTAATTTCAAATAATAATGGTAATGTTTTTTGTTTGAGACGTTTTTTTAAAGTCTTTATTCAACGGCAAATTTATAGCTATATCATCCTTTGGTCCCCATAGGGACCTTTGTCAGACCCTCTACAAACCCAGAGTCTGCAATCAGTCATGCCCAACGGAATAATGTATCTATTTGGTGTCCCAATAGAATTCAGTTGGATTATGAATAATCCAAAATAGGGCTGAGTTGGGAGTAGAAACAGGAATCGTACATAAAGTACATGGTATTCATGTGTTCATAGGGAAACTTTACTAAGCCGACTGAAATGTTAATGGTTTTTTTTCATGGATATCAGGGCTGGCTGGTAGAGGGGTTAGTTTGCAAAATAAGTATACTGGGAAGGTTGCTAATTTATTAAAACGGGGCTGCCCTGGGCTGAAGAGCCTACAAAAATGTATACTAACTAGGGTTGTCCCGATACCACTTTTTTAAGACCGAGTACAAGTACCGATACTTTTTTCCAAGTACTCGCCGATACCGAATACCGATACTTTTTTTTTTTTTCTCTTTTAAAAAAAAAAAAATTTTTTTTTTTATTGATTGATTGATTTTTTATAATGTTTTCTTTTTTTAAGGGGTGGGGGGTGGACAGTGTCAGTGTGTTTTTTCTTCTATTTTATTTTATTTATTTTTTACAATTCATTTCTTTATTATTTATTTTTTTATTAAATTTTTTATTTTTTTATCAGCCCTGTTGGGGGGCTTTGGTGAGATATCAGGGGTCTTAACAGACCTCTGACATCTCCCCTTTGAGACAGAGAAAGGGACTAGGGACAGATTCCCCAGTCCCTTTCTCAGCAGCCTCAGCTGCGCTGAAAATGAATGGAGAGAAGACAGCGGCTCCTCTCCATTCATAAACTGAAACATTGTAACACAGTTTACGATGTTTCAGTTTTGTGAATGAACAGTCAGTGATCACTGACTCTGTTCATTCGGAACAGTAAGGAGCCGGGTTTACCGGCTCCTACCTCCGCTCTCCATCCTGACAGTAAGAGGGGGTGGAGGAGGAGAACGGAAGGGGATGGCAGCACGGAGGGAGACACCAGAGTGGAGGGGGTCACGGACGGAGGGAGACACCAGAGTGGAGGGGGTCACGGACGGAGGGAGACACCAGAGTGGAGGGGGTCACGGACGGAGGGAGACACCAGAGTGGAGGGGGTCACGGACGGAGGGAGACACCAGAGTGGAGGGGGTCACGGACGGAGGGAGACACCAGAGTGGAGGGGACACGAGACCGCAGAACGGAGGGGGGCTGGAGGAGGATGCGAGGACAGTCAGCGGTGATCGTGTGTGAGTTACAAGCACCGATCACCGCTGATTTCACTAGAGCAGCTTAAAGGGGGGGGGGGGAAGGCGGAGAGACTTTTAAATCTATACAGCGGTGATCTCCCACGCACTGATCACCGCTGACTGTCCAGGTATCGGGTGAAGCATCGGGAGCATTTGCCCGAGTACAAGTACTTGGGCAAATGCTCTGTATCGGTACCGATACCGATACTAGTATCGGGACAACCCTAATACTAACCCATAGATCCTATAAGGGCTCATGCACACTGCAGCTTAAAAAAGTTGCTCCTACAGGCTTTTGAGATTTTTGGCGCTCTTATTTTTTCTGCCTGGAAACTCCTCTTCATGTTAGCCAATGTGTCAATGCACACCTTGGCTTTTTCAGGAGTTTACAGGCATATGCTTTTAGGGCCCATGCACACGGTAGATCAAAAAAAAAAAAACTGCTTTTACAGGCATTTGAGCTTTTATTTTAGCCTAAAGTAGCTTGTTCTTTTTTGGGTTCTTTTGCACGTTTTTATTGAGCTTCTTTGAGCATAAGCATTTTTTTTCGGATGCCCCAAACAATCAGGGGATTCATCAGAGAAAATGACTTTACCCCAGTCCTCAGCAGTCCAGTCCCTGTACCTTTTTGCAGAATATCAGTCTGTCCCTGATGTTTTTCCTGGAGAGAAGTGACACCAGGCCATCCTCCAAAAGTCTTCCCCTCACTACAGATACATTCACATCTGCCTGCTGCCATACCAAAGCTCTGCACTGGTGGTGCCCCGATCCCGCAGCTGAATCAACTGGAGGAAACAGTCCTGGCACTTGCTGGACTATCTTGGGCTCGCTGAAGCCTTCTTCACAAATGCAGTGGTAATGTTTTTTTTTTCTTTTGGGAGTAAGTTCATTTTCATGGCAGAGGGACTTTGCAATTGCCGTAATTGCAATTCATCTGATCAGTCTTTATAACATTCTGGAGTATATGCAAATCACCATCATAAAAACTGAGGCAGAAGATTTTGTGAAAATTCAAATTTGTATCGTTCTCAAAACTTTTGGCCATAACTGTATACTGGCTCAGAATGCCCCCCTTTGCAAATTCACCTTTTGAGTTCAGTTCTTTTAAGGAAGGGTTGTGGGGTTTTCCTGCAACCTAAAATATACTATATTCTACCCACTAAGAGCTAATATAGTAAAATTTTGTTCCAGACAATGGATCAGACTGCCCTGACTTTCTAACTGTAGGAAAAAAATGGCCAATGTTTTCCCAGGGTAGGTCGTTTTCCTCTCCTCCGTGCGAAAGCTGCAGGAATTGTAAGTTGGACATCATTATTTGGCCCTGTTGGCTCTGAATAAGGACTGGAAAAATTACTTCTACAATGCTTTTAAGTTACTTTTGCATGTATGATTTACTAAACGAATAATATAACCTGTAGGAAGGAGTTAAGCATCTGACAGTTCCTGACCGAATGTTGTGTGATAGAACATTAACCAAGCTGTATCTGTTTCCCACACACTGGTGGAACTGAGGTCATCCCAGCTGACAGTGACAGGTGATTGTCAGGGGAATGCAGTCTCTGCGCTCCCAGTGAAAGTGGAGGGAGGAGGACGGCTTTGCCCGGGTGGGGGTGGCAGTGTTTGTGTTTCTTTTCCCTCCAAATCTGTTTGCTGTACACCCTATGACATTTATTTATGTGGTCCTTGTGCAATCTGAGTCAGCTACTTCTATTAAGACAGAATCTCACTTTTATTTGAGTTTGCTAAATATTCAGAACGTAATTAAAAAATATTATATGCACATACATTTGTTAGTATTTTTATATTTATTTAGGGGTTTTTCTTTTTTTTTCATCAAATACAAAGCTGCTGCAAGACCAATTGATGCAGGTTTATAAGGTATTAGATAGAATATTCTTCTAACTTCACATTCAGATTCCGACAGTGTTATACATCCCCATTCACTACTCAACATGAGCTCAAATACACTATCCCTGAGGATCCAGTAATCCCAAGAACTTTAGTTACCTGGACTAGCTGTGTTTGTGATTCAAGCAAAAATAAATAAAATACTTGCCTAGACAAATGATACTGAAGGGAACCCATTGCTAATGCTCAACATCCCTCTTTGTTGTTTTTTATTTTTCTGTATCCTCATTGGTTCTGTGACCAATCCTAGGCTCTCCAACAGATTGAGACAAATAACCAAAAGCCCAATTTCGAGTAAACACTATAAAAGTCAATAATTTTCCTGTGTAAAAGAGAAATGGTCAAAAAATCTTTGCAGGAATTTTTTATTTTTGTTCAGGCGCTAATCATGATAATGCTTAGTGTATATGCCGGAGCTACTTGCAGGATCTCACAACATTACGGTTTTTGTTTTTTTTTTCCTATTTATGAAGAGACAAAACCCCATTCTGTTAAGGTGTTCTAATGGAAGCTCCTATATCTCTTTGTTCATAAAGAAAACCGTTTTTTTTTCATGAATTGAAGCCATGCTGATTCGTTTCACAGCTGAGGTTTGCCAAGGCTTTCCCTTATATTTAGAGGAGCTATTTTCAGTCTGTGTGCCTAGAGGGACATTTGGCCTGCTTCAGACTCTTGCTAATGCGTTCAGTCTCCTTGCTAGACAAATGATACTGAAGGGAACCCATTGCTAATGCTCAACATCCCTTTTTGGCAATCTGTTGAGGTTGGTATAAATGTTGTGTGATTTCACAATTCAGACAACATTTCCTGCTTATTGTTGGTGCTAAACAAGAAAATGTTCTTAGTGCAAGAGGACTAATTGAAATGAACACAGTATGGCTTTGAAAGCAACATGATTGACCACAGTTGTTGCAGAATTTCCCGTGAACTGAGATTTGCGGAAGGTCTGTTATAGTATAATGAGATCTGAAGGAAAATCTTCTGTTTCTTTGTTCCCACAAGGCTGAAGCTGCCCATACATTATCCAATTTTCATGTTCAATTTCCTTTTAGATTTACCTTCAACTAATGTAGTGCAAGGACCAGCCTGATTGCATACAAATTGAAAGTGTTTAGGTTCGACCTCATTATATGGCTTTGGTACATCTAAAGGAAAATTGTACAATAAAATGGTATAATGTATGGCCAGCCTAATGGTGGACCATTGTTTGTTTTAACCACTTAAGCCCCAGACCATTTTGTTGCTAAAGGACCAGGCCCCTTTTTGCGGTTTGGCACTGCGTCGCTTTAACTGACAATTGCGTGGTCGTGCGACGTTGCTCCCAAACAAAATTGACGTCCCTTTTTTTCCCACAAATAGAGCTTTCTTTTGGTGGTATTTGATCACCTCTGCGGTTTTAATTTTTTGCTCTATAAACAAAAATAAAGCGACAATTTTGAAAAAAATTCAATGTTTTTTACTTTTTGCTATAATAAATATCCCCAAAAAATATATAAATTGTTTTTTTTCCCCTCAGTTTAGGCCGATACGTATTCTACATATTTTTGGTAAAAAATATCGCAATAAGCGTTTGATTGGTTTGCGCAAAAGTTATAGCGTCTACAAAATGGGGTGTAGTTTTAAGGCATTTTTATTAATAATTATTTTTTTTACTAGTAATGGCGGCGATCGCTGATTTTTATCGTGACTGCGAAATTATGCCGGACACATCAGACACTTTTGACACATTTTTGGGACCATTGTCATTTTTACAGCGATCAGTGCTATAAAAATGCACTGATTACTGTGAAAATGACACTGGCAGTGAAGGGGTTAACCACTAGGTGGCGCTGTAGGGGTTAAGTGTGCCCTGATGAGTGCTTCTAACTGTAGGGGGGATGGGCTGTGTGGGACAAGACAGTGATCACCGCTTCCGATTACAGGAAGCAGTGATCATTGTCACTAGGCAGAGCAGGAAGATGCTTGTTTACATAAGCATCTCCCCGCTCTATCTCTCCGTGAGACGATCGCGGGTGTCCCCGCGACGATCGAGTCCACGGGACCCACGGTCGGGCTCACGGAGAAGGCGACAGGGTCGCGAGTGCGCCGCCGGCGGTGCGCGGGACCACATGGCGGCATCTTAGAGGACATACCTGTACATGCTTGTGCCTGTCCGTGCCATTCTGCCAACGTGTATATATACAGGAGGTGGTCCTTAAGCGGTTAACCACCTCGCGCCCGCCGTACGAGAATATACGGCCGCAAGGTGGTTGTCAAATGCCGGGAGGCCATTAATATACGGCCTCCGCTATTTGGCCACTGGGGGGCGCGCGAGCGCCGCCGGCGACACGCGCGCGCCCGAGCGCCGCCGGCGGCACGCGCGCGCCTGCCCGACGCATCACTGAGATGCCGATGCGCGTGCCTGGCGGCCGCGATGTCCGCCAGGCACCCGCGATCGGCGGTTACACAGACAAGGACATGGATCTGTGTGTGTAAACACACAGATCCATGTCCTGTCAGGGAGAGGGGACCGATGCTGTGTCCCTTGTACATAGGGACACAGATCGGTCACCTCCCCCAGTCAGTCCCCTCCCCCCACAGTAACAATCACACATAGGGAACACATTTAACCCCTTCCTCGCCCCCTAGTGTTAACCCCTTCCCTGCCAGTCACATTTATACAGTAATCAGTGCATATTTATAGCACTGTTCGCTGTATAAATGTGAATGGTCCCAAATTAGTGTCAAAAGTGTCCGATGTGTCCGCCATAATGTCACAGTCACGAAAAAAATCACTGATCGCCGCCATTACTAATAAAAAAAATATATATATAAAAATGCCATAAAACTACCCCCTATTTTGTAAACGCTATAACTTTTGCGCAAACCAATCAAATGCTGATTGCGATTTTTTTTTTTACCAAAAATATGTAGAAGAATACGTATCGGCCTTAACTGAGGAAAAATATATATAAAAAAAAAAAAATTGGGATATTTATTATAGCAAAAATCAAAAAATATTGCTTTTTTTTTCAAAATTGTCGCTCTATTTTTGTTTATAGCGCAAAAAATAAAAACCGTCGGTGATCAAATACCACCAAAAGAAAGCTCTATTTGTGCGAAAAAAAGGAAGTCAATTTTGTTTGGGAGCCACGTCGCACGACCGCGCAATTGTCATTCAAAGCGTGACAGTGCTGAAAGCTGAAATTTCGCCTTGACAGGAAGGGGGTATATGTGCCCAGTAAGGAAGGGGTTAAAGAGCTGTGTTATCAGTGTAGTTTATGAAAATTAAAGTGGTTGTTAAGCCACTCTAACCTGTATACACCATCAGCATTGCCTCCTATTGCAGTGTCCCCCTCTGTGTATGATTTATAAATATAAGTGCTGCAAATACCTAATTTCACATTCTAGATTGCGATCACATGACCAGCTAGCTCTCTTCTTTCTTCCTCTGAGAGATGCAGCGGGAGGGGCTGAGATTCCCCTGCTGACATCAGTCTGGAGGAGAGAGCTGGCTGGTCATTGATCGTAATCTCGGCTGTGTATTTACTTTTTTGTTTTTTGGAGCCTGGAAAGCATGTCACCAGCAATCGGCATCGCTGGTGACATGCAGGTCTCCTGCAGACTGTCAGTGGAAGCAGTTTTTCACTGACAAGAAAAATCAATGAACTACCACAGCGCTCAACTGCGCCGTGTTGGTTCATTGAGAACTACAAGCCGACAGCTGCAAAGACTGTAATTGTATTCCATTGTTCTAATGCAAATGTTTGCTTTTTTGCAATCGTATTCCATTTATTCACAGAACACTGTGAATGAATGATGCGGCTGGGAGAAGATCCCCCCGCTTGCTACCAAAACTGAGTACTGGGTAAGGGGGTCGGTACATTTATAACATGTTTCACCCTATGGGTGAACTTATCCTTTAAAGAAGAGTTAAGGCCAAAGCCATTTTGTCCATACTTCTCCTGTCACAGGAGTACAGTTGGTTCTGAGCCCGCTGTTTGCCAACGTCGGGCTTGGGTTGGGAAAGATCCCAACTTTACAGAGCAGAGAGCCGGAGACTGACTGTCACTGGCGCTCTGCTCACTGAATGCCGAGAACTGAGTGATCAGTGGTCTTTGCTTGCTCAGGTCTCAGTCTTAGTGGCTGCAGGGGATGGATGCTGCAGTGAGTATAAAGTTTTATTTTTTTAAACCCATACTTCTCTCTTAAGCTGCTTCACTTTTTAATCCTTTTTTTTTTTTTTTTTTTTATTGTTAAATGTATTTGTTTCAGGTTTTTATTTCCTTACCCCTGACCTTGATGGTTATGCATTAGTGACATGGTATAAATAAACTTTATATAAATATATATGCAAGACAAGTATGGAGTTGTGTTGTGGTTAGTCCACCATCAGCCTGATTACCCACTGATTTTGCAAGTCTGTCTTTTCATGTGACCTTCTTTATTTTTTGTACATGTTTGAAAATGCAATTTTTTTTTTTTTTTTTTTAAATAAAGGCATTACAAAAAAAGCCTGATTACCAAATACAAGCTGAATTTAAATCTGAACCCCGGGTAAATATAAAAATAATTCAAACTAATCAGTAAATAGAAAATTCACACTGGTAAAGTAGGGTTAGCATTCTGAGCCAATCAGACCTTTATGGCTTTGTAGTCATAGAAAGGGATGGGCCTGGAAACGGCTTTGTTTTACTGTAATGTGTATGTACAGTGCAGAATGTGATAACTGGCCCTGATCAGATTAGTGGCCAAACAGAACGATAAATTCTTTGCCATTTCAAATAATTATTTTTAGTAAATGAATAGCTGAATGTTTGCTGTACTTGGTTGGCATTGCACTTTAACTACATTTGGAACTGCACTTTGCACAAGCTTATTATATAAGCCCCTAATTATCTTTACATGTTTATGGCTAAAAAGATATTCTTGTATGCTAGATTGGGTTTATATCAGAATACGCTGAAATTGGGACCCTCCTCCTAAGCAAATGTTTGTGTAAATGACACCAGAGGCAGCTATTCTTCTGAGCTCTTGTGCCTCATGGAGTTTATGTCAAAGGGTCTTGCTCCACTTAACTTCTCCCATGTTGTGTGACTAGTGAAACTGTATCCTTATACTTGGGCTTGTGCATGTAAAATATTCCTTTTGTATCTTTAACCTAGGCTCTCTTTCCTTTTTAGGTCTATGTGGAATTTGATGACCTAGAGTGGGATAAACGAGAATGGGTGAAAGTATATGAAGATTTTACCGCCTTTTTTGTGGAGTTCCAGCTGGTCTGGGCGAAGAGGAAAGACCCCAGCCAGGCTCAGGGATCAAAGGTCAAGCAAGTCCAGTGGCCTGCCTTGGTAAGATGAAAATATTTTATGGTTATTTCTTGTATGCCTACTTTTAAAGTGGATGTAAACCCACTCTCATCCTTTCTAAACTACTGCCATAGTGCTGATCTATAAGGATATAGATGCCTCCTGCATGTATCCTTATCTGTCAAATGTCTCCCCTCTGTCTGTTATGAGACCTGAAAAACTGCAGATTCTGTGGGTGGTTCTGTTGTCTGGAGCTTGGTGGGTGGAGTCGTGATGTCAGTAGACTCCCCGCCCACCTCTACACTCCCCTTGTCAACATGCATTTTCTCCTGTGTATTCCTTCTGCTATGATCACCAACATCCAGTCAAAATCCAGAAAAGTAACCACATGACTTCAGAAAAGGAGTGGAGGTGGGAATTAAAAAATTAATGCCTGTCTAAAGCTAGTGCACGAGATATGTAAATAACCTGTCACTCAAAGCAAGGGGGCGGAACGGACAAAGGTAACTCTGTTTGTCCGTTTTTTATCTCACTGAACAATAAGAGGATTGCTCAGAGCTGGATTAACTTTGTGGCAAGACCTGGAACAAATGATAGGAAATCTTATACACTACATTGTGACAGCAAAAAGAAAAAAAAAAATTGGGTTTACATCCACTTTAAGTAACGAAGATGCTTATGTAGATTTGCTTGTCATGTATTACTTTCTAAACTAAGGAAACACAACTAGTTAAGACACTTGGTAGTTATTCAACACTACACCCTGTTCCTGTTGCTTGGGAAGTGTAAGGAGTTTTATCATTGCCTGCCAAATTTGGGAAGTGTGGCAGGGTTAGAACTTCTAGCAAGTTGTCTGTGTATCCATTAAGGTGATTTTTCCTTACAGCTTTATGCCAATTCACTGACAGGAAGGAGGGAAAACCTCTTCAACACAGACACACCCTTATAAAAAAATTTTTTTTTAGGTAGATCAGGGAAGGCTTAGACCCACTGTTGGGGTTTTACTACTGTCCCTGTTCCCATAGTCCAGATTTTGGCTTACTTCTCGCTGCAACAACTGAGGCCATGGGCAAAGGAGCTGTGGAAAAATGTTAAAGATTTCAGTTAAGCGTGGATGAGGTTCTCTGTCTTTCCTGACCTTTACAAGCTTAAAAGATTGTTACTGGAGTTGTACTTTAATTTGATAACCATTTAATGGCTTCACGTGTTATATTGTTTTAGCACGAGTAAACAGGATTATAGGAATTGTTGATTTACGGGTCTTATAGAAGAATCTCAGCGTGGGTGGGCCAGATGTTATGCATTGTATAAAAGAAGTTTTAAAAGCAACAGACAGTTTGAGATGGTGTTTAGTTAACATGGTCAGTGTTGGACTCGCCTATATGGCTTCAACCATGTGGTCTGATTTTCCTGGGAAAAACACTGTGCTGCTTGTGAACACTTTATCAGTATGTATTTTATGCTTCTGACATTTATTTGAATGTTTGCATTACATGAGTTGGTGGCAATAGAAAATCTTATTTAAATGCACCTGGAATCCAACAGGAAGCAGTGATTGGCTTTCTTTAGATCAGGCGGACATAGTTTTGTACATTAAAGGACTTTTATTGGACAGTTCCTTGCTCATTTGGATGTGTCCTGAAAGTAGAACTCCAACGTAAACTTTATTTTTTTCTTTTAGTTTTGTTGTAGGAGAAGGGTAATAACCTCTGTCGGTTTTTTTGTTTTTTTTCGCTCTGTGATGCCATAGGACATATCCACCCTCCTCCTCTTCTGTATATGCCCCCCATAGCAAGCCGCTTTCTATGGGGGCACACCTACGGGCTCACTCCTGTGCTGGGCTGTGAGCGCTTATAGACATACACAGTGTGTGGCTTGGCACCATCCCCCGTTCCCTCCTTGATTAACAGCAGCTGGAGCTAATGGCTTCCGCAGCTGCCTGTCACCTGTGAGGAGAGGAACACAGACCAGCGCCGCTGCAGACAGGTACAGTTTTACATTGAGATAGGACTCGGGTAATTTTATATGGCAGTGAGGGGGTCATAATACTACTGAGACTTTTTGGCCTATAGTGTTTTGTGGGTTTTCATGCTCTGATTGCCGAAGACTGGCTTGGGGGGAAAGATCCAGTTCAGGAAAAGCATGGTTGTCTTTAAACCCAAAAAGCCATGGTGATGTCCATACACTAAATATTTAAAGGCTTTCAGATAACGTTCTTGAACAGTGGTTTGCTTGAAGATAATTTTTCATTACATACAAGATTTATTGAATTATTATACAGGATTTATATAGTGCCAACAGTTTATGCAGAATATAAGGGAAGACAGTACAAGAGCTTGCAATATAAAAGGGAGGGGTAAGTGGTACAAAAATCTATGTGTTGGCTGAACGAAAAAAAAAAATAACCCATGTATACCCAGTTAAAGTGTAAGTTCACCTTTACAGAAAAATCTGTAAGGTGAGCTTACAGAAGAGCCCCGGTATAGCCGCCTCACAGCTCCAACGCTTAGAAATTCTCTCAGCTTTCTCTCCTTCTTCCCCGCTGAGAGGACGGGCTACGTGGGTTCTGATTGGTCGGCGCCAACCAATTAGAATGCTCCCAAACTTACCCCGTCAGGATTAAGCGACAGGGATTTCTAAGCCCCGGTATAGCCGCCAACGGGCGATCGCCGCCATGCAGGGTCAGCAGGACGGGGGGGGGGGTGTTCCTGTGTAAGTTCAGTAAAGGTGAACTTACCCTTTAAGCTGACCATACACAGCGCAAACTTGACTGTTACCTGTTAAACCAGACAAACTCTGAGTTCTTGGTTGCCTTGCTGGCATCAATCCGACATCCTTCAAATGAAATATCAGACGTTGGATGAAAACTGGCTGACCGGTGCCTGAATCCAGTCAGATACAGGCAATTTTTAGGTATTCTGACAGCCGGCGCCTCCGGCTGTCAAAATACAATAGCAGCAATAAGAGATTCATCCAACTTTGCTGTATAGCTTGAATAAAGGGATCTGGTAGATTTATTTTTGTCCAGCCCGCAGGCTGAACAATTTTATGGATGTATGGCCAGTTTTACTTAGCCAGAACAATTTTACAAAAAAGGAGTTTTGAACTTTTTCCAACATTCATTAATATAGTAGTTCTGGGTCTCAGACTTTAAGATATTGGAACCAGTTGGTCAGCTTAACAGCCAAGCAACTAGCATTTTCAGTAAGAAATTGGCAGTGGCAGCCTTCATGCTTGTTTAATGGTTTACGTCAAGTCTCTAGGCATAGTCATTGTAGTAGCTAATCTCCCCTGCCTCTAGTGGCTAACCTCAAATTCCTCAGGTTAATACCAAGCTTGTAAAATTGTGAAAGTCACATAAAAAAGGTAAGAAAGAGAAAAGTTGCGCTACTGGGTGAATAAAGTGTAATCGTGGCTGCCCGCATCAGCAAATAGACATATTGCAAAAATAACATAAAAACAAAAAATGCAGCGCCCAAAAAGTGTATGAAGGCCCAAACACACAAAGGGATTGGGGCAGACAACAAACAGTGAAGAAAGTATACAGCCCACAGAGAGGCCAAGAATGTTAAATTCCAACTGTGCGTCACTCCAGATAATACCTACACATATATATAAAAAATCATGTGTAGCTGTGTACAGTAAACTCATATAAAAAGTCCAATGAGAGTGACAATGTGTGGACTGGAAACGGATGACAGAAATGTTACATGAATGTTGAAACATTAGAACATAGTCCCCATATAATAAATCCAACGAGACTTCGAGATCATAGGATACGTATGTTCATAAATCCATAGCACCCGGGGATGTGACTCCAACACCAGGGATGGGGGAAAGAAATGGATACTCTTACCCCTATATGTGGACGCACACACCAGCGGTGGTGAGTCAAACAGGCAGAAGATGTAAGTGTAGACCACACTGGATCTATCCTCCTGGAGCAGCAGCAGATGAAGCAAACTCAGGGAATCTAATCCTCTCCAGGATGTAGGCACGAAATTTCCAAGACGTCAGTGTATCAAAGATCACATAAAAAAAATGGAACAGAGGAGACTCCTCATAGTGCAGGATCAGATGGCAAGATAAAAATCACATTTATTCAGGAACAAGTCACAAAACACACATGGTGTAAAAAATAAAACAAGAAAACATGCAGGCTTCCATGCAGAGACTTGCAAATATGGTGATCACAAAAATAGTTTCAAATAACGGCGTAGCAGCAAAGCAGGTTCATGTACCCGACATGTTTCGCATAAGGAATGCATCAACTGGGGCATGAACCTGCAGGAAAATACCACGCCATAATATACATGTAACATAATTGCTTGGACTCACCACAGCTGATGTGTGACCTCCCCATAAGAGAGGCTATCCAATCGCAAACAAGAGTTACCCACCTATGTGTTCGTCATTCAACACAGACTGACAAAGCAAAAGGGGCCGCGCACGGAGATGAGACATGACGTCTCAGCTGGCATGCGTCATCACGCCGCCAATCCGAGGAGTGAATGCGTTCCTTGTCCCACGTGCGTCGTATCATGTAAGCGACGCACGTAATGACGTCATCATACTGACGCTGGGGAACGTCATCACGCAACTCCTCCAGGAAATGCTTGCGTTCCATATCTCCGTCGTGAGGTCCATATCTTGAACCGCAACAGGAAGTGCGTCCAGAGACAGACAGCCTAGTAACAGCACCGATAACAGCCCCTCAATGCTTTCAAACAGTCAGCAACAACTACAAGCAGAGCTTGGCTAGTAGAAATGACGGACACAAAAGGGGGCAGACATAATTGATATACCCTGAAAAGTATTGGTCTATAATACCAGTACAATGCAGGGATCATTTATAGCACAAATGAGATCTGTGCAAATAAATATAAAAACATTCTGAAAAGTAAAAATATACTTAAAAAAAAGAGTACAATATTGGCAGTATATGACAGCTATACAGAAATGTAAAAAATCATTAATACCAAAGAAATGTGGATCAATATACTATTGTATGATGTGGATGATTATCTGTAGTGGGTTATTTGCACCTTGTGGTACAATAGTATATTGATCCACATTTCTTTGGTATTAATGATTTTTTACATTTCTGTATAGCTGTCATATACTGCCAATATTGTACTCTTTTTTTTAAGTATATTTTTACTTTTCAGAATGTTTTTATATTTATTTGCACAGATCTCATTTGTGCTATAAATGCTATAAATGATCCCTGCATTGTACTGGTGCTATAGACCAATACTTTTCAGGGTATATCAATTATGTCTGCCCCCTTTTGTGTCCGTCATTTCTACTAGCCAAGCTCTGCTTGTAGTTGTTGCTGACTGTTTGAAAGCATTGAGGGGCTGTTATCGGTGCTGTTACTAGGCTGTCTGTCTGTCTCTGGACGCACTTCCTGTTGCGGTTCAAGATATGGACCTCACGACGGAGATATGGAACGCAAGCATTTCCTGGAGGAGTTGCGTGATGACGTTCCCCAGCGTCAGTATGATGACGTCATTACGTGCGTCGCTTACATGATACGACGCACGTGGGACAAGGAACGCATTCACTCCTCGGATTGGCGGCGTGATGACGCATGCCAGCTGAGACGTCATGTCTCATCTCCGTGCGCGGCCCCTTTTGCTTTGTCAGTCTGTGTTGAATGACGAACACATAGGTGGGTAACTCTTGTTTGCGATTGGATAGCCTCTCTTATGGGGAGGTCACACATCAGCTGTGGTGAGTCCAAGCAATTATGTTACATGTATATTATGGCGTGGTATTTTCCTGCAGGTTCATGCCCCAGTTGATGCATTCCTTATGCGAAACATGTCGGGTACATGAACCTGCTTTGCTGCTACGCCGTTATTTGAAACTATTTTTGTGATCACCATATTTGCAAGTCTCTGCATGGAAGCCTGCATGTTTTCTTGTTTTATTTTTTACACCATGTGTGTTTTGTGACTTGTTCCTGAATAAATGTGATTTTTATCTTGCCATCTGATCCTGCACTATGAGGAGTCGCCTCTGTTCCATTTTTTTTATGTGATCTTTGATACACTGACGTCTTGGAAATTTCGTGCCTACATCCTGGAGAGGATTAGATTCCCTGAGTTTGCTTCATCTGCTGCTGCTCCAGGAGGACAGATCCAGTGTGGTCTACACTTACATCTTCTGCCTGTTTGACTCACCACCGCTGGTGTGTGCGTCCACATATAGGGGTAAGAGTATCCATTTCTTTCCCCCATCCCTGGTGTTGGAGTCACATCCCCAGGTGCTATGGATTTATGAACATACGTATCCTATGATCTCGAAGTCTCGTTGGATTTATTATATGGGGACTATGTTCTAATGTTTCAACATTCATGTAACATTTCTGTCATCCGTTTCCAGTCCACACATTGTCACTCTCATTGGACTTTTTATATGAGTTTACTGTACACAGCTACACATGATTTTTTATATATATGTGTAGGTATTATCTGGAGTGACGCACAGTTGGAATTTAACATTCTTGGCCTCTCTGTGGGCTGTATACTTTCTTCACTGTTTGTTGTCTGTCCCAATCCCTTTGTGTGTTTGGGCCTTCATACACTTTTTGGGCGCTGCATTTTTTGTTTTTACATAAAAAAGGTAAACATTAGATTACCAACTGAAAATGCAATATACTTTTCCTTTAACTAGAAGTATTATTTGAAACTTCAGTAAAGTCACACATCTGTTTTTGTTCAAATCTGCCTACATCGGGCTTGTCTTCAATAGTGACACATCACGACTTTCCCTGGCAACACACATTTCAGATTTCTGTCTGTTCAGCAGAGAAGTGTAATAGCTGGCATGTAGCTTGACAAAGACCCATGGAGGGGCATCCGTGTTCAGCTGACTGTATCAAGTCACCCAGTGTATGAAAGGCATCTGTTCACAATATAAGCTTGTCATAGAACCGTGACTGTATGTAGAGAGAGCCTCTTAGATATCCGAGTCAGGCAAAGCAATCTCCTACTTAAATTACACAAACATAATATATACAGAACATGTCTTCATAGCAGCACATGTGTAAGAATGTTTCTTTTTAATAGTGACAGCTGTATGGTCATTGTCTATGCGTGATGAAGAGTCGAGGATCACAACCAGTACTGCCTCCATTAAATGTCATGTTTACTATATTTGTGTAGTTCATTCTGATCTGGAATATCTCTCATAGCAGTAAGGACAAACTCCAGTGACCATCCAAGGCCTGAAATTATGTCCTATAGCATATCTATCAAAATAAGTGAGACACTGAATGAACAGGCTACAGTCAATAAAATCTTGATTGTAATGCTTTCTGCATTTTAGCACCGGAGTCCAGGGTTGCCCTTGAAAAAACAACTGTTCATGGACAAAGCTGCACTTCCATGTAATTAAAGAGCACTTGCTGCTCAGTGATGAGCTTAAAGGGATAGTAAACCCTGTTTTTTTATTTATTTTTAAACAATAAACCTCTTACTACCCTGCTCCCTCCTGCCGAGTGCCCCCAGAGAAAGCAGCTTGCTATGGGGACACCCGAGCAGACTTGCTCCCGAGCCCCTGCTCTGTTAGTCCATTTAGACACAGAGGCTCGGCTTCGCTCCAGCTCTTCATTGGCTCACTGACTTTTACAGCAGCTGGCGCCAATGGCGCCCGCTGCCGTCTAAGCCAATGAGGAGGGAGAGACCTCGGAGAGCCGAGGCTCTAGTGCACGTGGCTGAATCGAGATGGGGCTCAGATAAGCATTAGGATGGGTGGGGGAGCTGCTGCGCACACAGGTTTTTTATCGTAATGCATAGAATGCATTAAGGTAATAAAAACCTGACTTTAGAACCACTTTAAAGCTGAACCCCAGGCAGAATAAACAAAGCACCAGTTTAGCATGCATGTGTTCAGTAAAAATTTGGTTTTTAAAACGTGAATTTGATTGAATTTAGCCTCTTGCAGTCCCCTGTACATCAGACTCAAACTGGAAGAGGGAGGAGCAGTACAAGGTACCAATTTAGTGTGGTGCAGTTCTCATTTGCAGACAAACATGCTGATGAGTGAAGAGAGTGGTGGAATGATGAGCTTAAAGGAGAAGTATAGACAAAGCTTTTTTGGCTATACTTTTCCTAGAGATCACAGGAGTGCAGTTAGTCCTACACTCCTGCGACCCTTTTTCAGCCGACAACGGGCTAAAGCTTTTTGTCAGCTGAAGACTCAGCCAGTCTAGGCTCTGGGAAGATCTCAACCACATGGTCGGGATCCACCCAGAAGCATGGACCGGCATAAAAGGTGAACTTATCCTTCAATAAAGGGGAAGTAAGGCCAAAGCGATTTTGTTAATAATTCTTCTGTAGGTCACAGGAGTGCAGTTGGTTCTGAGCCTGCTGTTCGCTAATGGCACTCAGCCGGTCCGTGCTCAGGAAAGATCCAGACTTTACAGTCAAGGTCCACCCAGATGACAGGCATCTAGCTCAGCCTTTCAGCGATTTGCGAGAGCCTAAGCACCCCTCCCCCCCCCGCCCATTGCACAGTTGAGCGCTCCAGTGAGCTCTGGAGGGGCAGAGCAGAGAGGTAGCGAATGATGGTTACGGCTCTCTGCTCAGGGTTTGGGTGCATGACCGTGCAATTGTCATTTAGGCCCCGTTCACACCTATGCGAATTGGTTGTGGCTTAAACCGCATCCAATTCGCATAACATTATAAAATACATTGATTTTAATGAGGCTGGTTCCCATATGTGCGATGCATTCACACTGCACATTGCCCAAAAAACATGTGCGTTTTCTAGGCATTGCAGTGCGGCTCTGGTGCAAATTCAGGACCATTATCTTCTATGGGCACGCATCCGATTCCCAGATGTGTTCAGTTCTCATCAGGATTTCTCTCTTTCACCTCACTACACTTCCCCCCTCCCTCTCTCTCCCAGGTCACCATAGTTCTCTTATCTTTTTGCAGAGATAAGAGAGCTGGAATTTGCACCCCACAAGTGTGAACCCAGCCTTAAAGTGTGTTGGTGCTGAAAATTGGCCTGAGCAGGAAGGGGGTTAAAGTGCCCAAGTAGGCAAGTGGTTAATGGTGTGCTTTTTCTCTGTCACTGTCCAATCACAGGCTTGGAGAGGGACAAGATCTAGTTGTATTACTTAAATGCAGTAGAGAAAGTCAAGTTCCCAGGATGACTGCTTCTTGGAAGAGTTGTGTAAATTTCAGGAATGAATGGACAAGTACAAATCCTTTGGCAGGCAAAACAGCTCTTGCGTGTATTTCATCTGTGTGTAGCTGTTTTCCTGGAGTCCAGATTTAATTCCTGTGATGTAGGTGTATAGTGAAAGTAGGCCCTGTACTTGATGCCTGGTTAAAATATATCAAGAGTTTGAGTGTATTATGGAAGCATCGTATGCAAGTTTTTCTCTGGTTCCATACGCCTCCATATGGTTATGCTTACCATGGCAATGCTTATGTGTTCAGTTCATCCAGGCTGTCCTTCTCAAGTCTATCTACTTTCTAGTAATGGAGATTATGGAAGCCACATGTCCCAATCCCACAGTGTAGTTTAAGGTATGGGTAACCGTTCAGCAGGCTCAGGCATTGTCATGTGGGAGTTTCCCTGTGGATAGGCAAGTCATTTTTGAGGAAGTCACGATCTGCAAGGGCGATTCATAAAGGTGATGGGTAGCACTGTATGGGCATATCACTGCAAAAATAAAACGTATGACCTGCCGCACCTGGCCTAATACCTTTTGTGTTTCACACAGGTTTACTGTGATGTTTGTAATTATGAAAAAAAAAACACCCAAAAACCCCAAATCCCTGCACTTACATAGTATTAAAAGCACAGACTATAAAATAACACTTGCTCAAGAATATTTGCTGTGAAAATGCAATTGTCTTTGCAAAGGAGCGAACAGTAGAATTCCAAGCATTGCATCTCTGGGCAATCAACAGCATAGATTAGTTGCTTGCTTTTCATGGTCATTAATCATTCTGTTACAAAGTTCAAATGCTACTTTCAGGCTGCAGTAATATGGTTTATATGTAAAAAAAAAAATGCTGAGTTATGCTAGCTTTACATATAGTGAGACACACTCGCGCCTTGGAATTGGATGGTAAAATCCCCACGAAGTAGGGCATATGCATAAAAATTGATAAAACAGCGTTAGTTCCTCAATAATTGATACTATAAACTAATGGTTAGTAACCCGGGAATTAAGAGCATCATCAAATCCTAAATATTATAAAATTCTGACTGTTAGTTCTTTTGCTGCATAAATAACTATATAACAATAGTGTGCATATAATATAAGTGACAATATATAAAAATTGACAGTGCATGATTAAATTAACAAATACAAAGACTTGATAGATGATAAAGTGACAATAGTGCAATATGAATACAAGTGCATAAAGTGATAATAGTGCAAATAGTCCTTTTTCTGTGCAAAAAAAGGTGCTCAAAGTCCCAATGATGTGGTGATCCACCTTTTGGGAGTGGTGTAAATTCAAGACTCGCTAAATGAGTTGGAACCCTTTGCCTAAACAGAGTCAAGCACGCCTGTAGGTCTTTTTGGGGACCTAACCCCGTGTCCCGGTCTGTGATGATTTCCGGTGTCCCCTCTAGGGTGAAGATCCTCTGCCTGCAGTTTCTCAGGCTTAAGGAATGGACAGTGTATACCGCAAATGGAGAAAAGATTAAAAGCTCCTCATAGGGTAAAAATCCTTTTGATTTATTGTTAAAATAAATGAAACCACTTCCATCTTAATGAAATGACAACGCCACTGCTATAAATTAGTGCTTTTCATCGGCCCGTTAGATTAATGGAGATGTGGTGATGGTTCCGCTTTCCGGTTTGCATTCCGGCCTAGGAAAGCGGAAGTGACGTTTACGGAACAGAGGGAGTCAGTTGACCTGTTTCGTCATACAAGTGCGACGTTCTAGCTTACAACACTTACAACACTGAAGCACCTGTGTGTGTTCTCTGGTTTTATTGACTGGTAGGCAACATTATCTTCTACTTCCAGACCACATAAAATGGAACTCTAGGCATAGAGCTCTTTAGTCTCATCTGTTGGGGGGAAAAAAGTTGGCTCTGCTAATGTGGATCACTTCTCTGTATTGTAAAATTCATACATTGATTGATTGTATCATTCAATACGGTGTCCTCCCCTTGTCCATTCCAAGAATACCTTATTTGTAAACCATCCATTTGCTTACTTCTGCCAAGACTTTCTAGCCAGAACCCCTCCGTCATCTTCCACTGCCATTAAAGCGATGCAGTTCAGTAACCCGCCCAGCTAGTAATTGGATAGTGAAAGAACCTCAGCCTAACTGTCAAGCAACCTGCCTAGCCGGACGTTGGATAGTGACAGAGCCTCAGCATGGAAGCCAAGCACTTGCCCAGCAAGTCATTGGATAGTAAAGGAGCCATAGCATAACGGCTAAGTACCTACCCAGCCTGTCATTGGATAGTGCAGGAACTGATGCATTTTCTGTCCCCTGCTATCGATAAACTTTGTTTGACCATATGGTGCAGAGTCCCAGAGCCTGATTGGCTGACCGTGTTGCCTATTCCTCTCTCTTTTGAAGTCCTCCTGTCTAGGTTGATTTTTTTTTAGTGACTACATAAAGAACTACTATAGGCAGATATTATAGGCCACATTCAATCAAGTAAAAGTTGTTAAATAAAAGTAACTACCGAACATACAACGTGATAAAGGTACTTGTAAATGAATGGTGACTTTTTTCATATGAAAATGTTTCTATATATACATTTCCCCCATTTTATATATATGTATTGCACGCCTGCTGCCACTTCATGCAGCCTATTAGGGGCTCAGCTGAGTGTGTCTCCCTTCTTCAGACTCTTGCATTGATTAAAGACCTATTCAGTATTCTCCGGCAAATGCGCCATATAAAAATTCCCTCAGATGGGAGGTGGGTTAATAGCTCTATTATAATATACTATCAACAAGCTATAAATTTCCATCCCCCATATGACTCCCGATAATGGAAAAATAAGATTCAGTGTGATTTGACAAGGAAGGTGAAGATGGAAAGGAAACCAGCGACAGGGGCAAAATACTAATTGCAGTTTCTTATTGAGCCCAGTGGTACATTTGTTCATTAGGAGCATGCCAGTTGGCAGTTCAATTACTGAGCTCCCTAGTTGGAATACGGAGATATTGGCTGTGCTATGCACACAGCAGGTGTGAGGCGTATAAGCATTCTTTATACCACACTTTCCCTATTGTCGAGTCTCTCCAGCAGAGTACCTTCTGAAACTCTTCCAAGAAATGGTGATTAAATATGTCTTCTAATCTAGTGCTATGACAAAATAAGGGGCCTTTTATTCATGCTGCTTTACTGCATTTGGTTAAGTTATAAAAGCGGTGGATTCTGGTTTAATAACATGCTCAGTCCGTGTCCTTGTAGGCTGCTGCAATCACCATGAGATACCGTTTTCAGACAAAGCTTGGAGACGGCAAACAAGCATTTGACCCAAGGTCCTTGTGGGCCTTCAAACCATGCTCCTGGCAATTCAGCTCAGCCATTCCCCTTTGGTGTTGCCATAGGGCAGGGATATGCAATTAGCGGACCTCCAGCTGTTGCCAAACTACAAGTCCCATCATGCCTCTGGCTCTGGGTGTCATGCTTGATGCTGTCAGAGTCTCGCTATGCCTCATGGGACTTGTAGTTTGGCAACAGCTGGAGGTCCGCTAATTGCATATCCCTGCCATAGGGCATATCATGCTTGCCTTGGAATTGTCTCTGCTTCTTTTGTTCCTAGCTGTCTTCTACTACGCTGCGCTTGTTTTTCTTGTGCAGTTTTGTTTGGAGAAGTTTGCTATAACTGTAGTGGTGAGATGGGCCTATAGAAAGCTGGCAGCGGCTGTCAACATGCAGTCGCAGCTCAGTCCCCTTGCTTTCAAGCAGCTTAGTTAGTCATGGTTGGAGAAACTATTCTCCTGATACATTGCAGGGTATCATAGTGTGCAGATAATAGTTTTATATAGTATATTTAACAGTATTTTAAAGAGAACGTACCACATGTGTTTTTTTTTCGAACTAATGCCTAGTACACTTGAACAGAAAACTGAACAAAAAATACCGCTTTCGAATCGATCGTATGATAATCTGATCGTTAGGCTCTCAAAAGCTGTGTACTATCGCGACAGTTCTTACAAAATTATCCGAGGAGACCAACATGAAATTTTTTCTCGTACGATACCAGATCGTACAATTTTCGTTTTAGTACAGTATTCATCTGAAAAAAATCAGACACAAGACCGCATGCTCAGAAATGAAAGAATACATTATAATACAACACATTACATCACTTCTGAAATTGTATTTTGTCATACTAGAATTTTTGTAACTTTAGAAACCCTTATTTAATATTAGACTAGCATGCAAAAAAAAAAAAAAAACAGACAACCATTCATCCAATATTCTCAATGTGCACGAGGCTTAAGGGCTCTTTCACACGGGGCGGATCCGTGCAGATCCGCCCCGTGAAGCTCCGCTTGCTCAGCGGGGATCGCTCCGTTGATCCCCGCTGAGCCGACGGATGACTGGGCGGTCCCCGCACACTGTGCAGGGACCGCCCTGTCAGAGCGCCGCTCTCCCCTATGGGGAATCGGATGATGACGGACCGTAGAGTCCGTTGTCATCCGATCCGCTCCGCCGACGGAAGGAAAAATAGGGTTTTCCTCCGTCACACTTTGGCGGAGCGGAGCGGACATGTCTCCGCTGACATCCGTGCCTCCATAGGGGTACATGGAGGATCCGTTTCAGGTCCGCCTAAAAAACTGACAGGCGGACCTGAACGGACCTCCGTGTGAAAGGGGCCTAAGTCTAGGTTCACATCTATGTGGCTGTGCTTGATAGGCACGTTTTGCAGTACGTTTTTGCATTTTTTAAACCTGCGTTTTTTGCATGCAGTTTTCAGGCATTTTGTGTTTTTTTTTTTTTTTTACTCCTTTTTTTTTATTTTCTCTTTTAAAGGCACTGTAAACACGCTGTATATAGCTGGGTTTAAACCACACCAGAAACGCAAGTGTCGTTTTGGTGAAGCAATTTCTGATGTGTTTTGCGGTTTTTATTTTAACACGGTATATAGTTGGTTGCTAAGGAGGGGGCCGGGAAGCCGGCCGCCATGTCCTTACCAACCGATTAGTCCTCAGCTGTCAGCGGGCTTCCTCGCTGAAAGCTGAATGTAAAAAAAAAATTGGTGGAAATAAAACGAACGGGGTGGTCTATACCAGGCCCTTTGGATCTAGTATGGATTCGGAGTGGACCCCCCCCCCCCCACGCCAATTTTTTTTTTAAAGTGTGGGGTCCCTACCAAAATCCATACCTGACAGCTGATGACTCATCGGTTGTTAAGGACGTGGCGGCTGGCTTCCTGGCCCCCTGCTTGGCAACCAGCTATATACAGTGTTAAAATAAAAACCGCAAAACACATCAAAAATTGCATCACCAACACAACACTTGCATTTCTGGTGCCATTCCATTGAAGTCTATTACCCGCAAATCACAGGAAAAAGGTCCCAGACTCTTTCCAGAACTGCACTGGCCGCAAAACGCATAAATGTGAACACCATAGGGAACCACGTTAAATGGACTGTAGTGCGTTTCTACAAACTGTATAATGCACAAAAAAACTCATCGGTGTGAACCTAGGGTAAGTGAGCTTTCATTTCAGAGTCCTCCACTATGTGTATTTAATCACATACATAATAGAGTCAGCCTGAAGAGACACCAATTAACCGATCAGCATTTTTTGCCTTGTGGAGGAAATTGAAGCAGCCAGGCACTCCATGCAAATAGTAATTCTCAAACCCTGGACCCCAGAGATACAAGTCTAAAGTATTAAAGAGGAAGTAAATCCTCTTAAGAAAAAATAAAAAAACCTGCAAGAGAAAGGCATAATGAGCTAGTATGCATAGCATAGTAGCTCATTATGAATGACTTGCCTTAGATCGATGCCCCCGAAGCGCTCCTTGTCCCCCTCCGCCGCCATCTTGCTTTCGAGTCCCTTCCGTGTATCGCCGCTCCGGCTGGCCAGAGCGACGATGATGTCACTCCCGCGCATGCGCACGGGACTGGCATAATCCCGGCATGTCCCATTCAGAAAACCGGGACGCTCAGTGCGCCTGCGCCGTTGTCTACGGCGCGCATACGCCGTAGACATCAGTGCAGTGTTTTCTGCAAATATCTCCTTAACCGTGTAGGTTAAGGAGATATTTCTTGCACCTACAGGTAAGCCTTAATCTAGGCTTACCTGTAGGTGCAAGTTGTCAGAGTGGGTTTACAACCACTTTAACACTTTATTGCGGTTTTGGCCATATACCAGTACATATACAGCCTGTTTTGATCTTGCACTCTTGTCCATTTTGTGTCACACTTCAGGGCTGCCTTAACACAATAAAAAGAGATCTCTGTGTTAAGTGCATAATTGGATTGCATTAGACTTGCCACTTAGCAACCAAATTTGATGGTTCGTTGGGTCAATGGAAGATACACTGAAACTTTTGGTATCTCTTCTCTGATTATCCACATACTGTAGAGCAGAAAGTACAGCCTCCGCAGTAACATCCAATAGGCTGTCGGATATCACTAAGCTGATAGCCACCTAAAGATGGAGATGCTGATTTCATTTTCCAGCAGGGCTTGGCACCTGCCCACACTGCCAAATGTACCAATACCTGGTTTAGTGGTCATGGTATCACTGTGCTTGATTGGCCAGCAAACTCACCTGACCTAAACCCCATAGAGAATCTGTGGTGTACTGTCAAGAGGAAGATGAGAAACACGACCCAACAATGCAGACAAGTTGAAGGTCGCTATCAAAGCAACCTGGGCTTCCATAATACCTCGGCAGTGCCACGGGCTGATCACCTCCCATGCTACAACGCATTGATGCAGTAAGTAATTCATGCGAACAGGGCCCTGACCGGGTATTCGTATAGTGCGTACATGGACAATTTTCTGAGATACTGAATTTTGTTTTCACTAGCTGTAAACCATAATCCTCAACATAAAAAAAAAAAAAATGCTTGAAATATATCACTGTGTATGTAACGCATCTATATAATAGGAGTTTCACTTTTTGAATTGAATTACTGAAATTATCTTTTTGATGATATTCTAATATTTTGAGATGCACCTGTATATCTGGTGATAAACCAGTCTGTTTTGTGTTTGCAGGAATCTATATTAAAGCAGTAATTGCTGCAATATTCTTTTATGTCATCTTGTACACTTTGTGCCGAATGCTTTCATATTGTCATTGTTGTCATATTTGCCACTCTGTTTGGAAGGATCACAGGTTAAGCGGTCAAGTAGGTATTACAGGAAATTGGACTAAGTGGCATTTTAAATCATTTGGCTCATTCCTCCTTTGACACTTGGATGAGTCATGTGACTTCCCGCTCCCATGAGAGATCAGAATGGAAGACTTAGTTGTTGCTAGGATATAGGAATGCTCAGCATTCGTTCTTCAGTTGGCATGGGATAGCATGTATTTTGTCAGATTGCTCTGTGGTTGGATGTCTTTTCTGCTCCTTAGTGACCATCTTATTCTCACTAAAGCGTCTGCTCTGCTGGGCATTTGTTCTTGTTTTAAACCGAATTTTAAGGCATTGCTCCACAAAGTGTGACATTTACACAGCGTTGGTGATTTCATTAACGGCTCAGATGAAACTGCAGTGCAAATATTGTAAGCAGAACAATTAGCAGAGACAAAGGGAAAACCTTAGGAAATTTACAGATCTGTCCGATTATTTGCTATGCTGATACTCCTCTCCTGAGGTTTGCTGGTTTGATTGTTCATGCGCTATATACAGTGAGATTATCAGACAATATGTGGTTAAAACAAAAATATTTGTATTGTGAAACAAATTGTTCCTGATTATGGCTACCGTACTTTTACTGTTGTCCATACGTGCTCAAATATGGAAGCTCAATCCAAGCATAGGTATCTGACAGGCAGCTTAAAATGCAGTCAGTTCTGAAATGGAATTTACAGCACCTTTTAAGATGGAGCTCTACAAATGCATGCATGAGGTTCATAACATGGAATATCTGATGGCTGGGTTGAATAATGTTGGATGCATTCAATAAAGTCTGGCTTCCATGGACTATGACTGACTATATAGATTCCATTTAAACTGACTATAAAAGGATAGAATTTTGAGTGAGTCTTAGGAAAATGTTTATGAAAATTAAGATTTCATTCTAATGTCGTTCAAAAGATTTTGTTTGCTTAAAGTGGTTGTAAACCCGTTTTAAAAAAAAAAACACCTGCAAGACACAGCCATAATGAGCTAGTATGACTAGCATACTAGCTCATTATGCATCACCTACCTTAGATCGGGGCCCCCAAAGCCGTCCTAGTCTCCCCCTTCAGCTGCAGCCATCGCTCCACAGATATCCGGAAGGCTACTTCTGGGTATCGCCGCTCCGGCGTTGTGATTGGCCGGAGCGGCGAAGACGTCACTCTGCGCATGCGCGTGGGAGCAGTCAAATCCGGCAAAGCCGGATTTGTGAATGGGGATTCTGACTGAATACACCGTTGTCTACGGCGCGCATGCGCCGTAGACATCGTTGCATGTCTTATTTTGCAAATATCTCCTAAACCGTGTATGTTTAGGAGATATTTCTTGCACCTACAGGTAAGCCTTCATCTAGGCTTACCTGTAGGCGCAAGTTGCATAAGTGGGTTTACAACCACTTCAACATTTCGATTTTTGGAATGAATGGACTGAATGAAAACAACATATGCTGTTAGAAATGAGTTAATTTGAGAACATATTTCTATATTCCCCTTTAAATGTTCTCGTTACTGTGGTCAAAAATAAATGTCACTTTGACCCCCACTAATGATTAAAAAAAAAAAAAAAAACTTTATTCTTTTTCTAAAGCAGCCCATTGATTACTTGATTACCAGGGGTGGAAGGAAAGAAAATTACTTGATTCTCCCATCAACACTGAGAGCCGGTTCACACCAGGGCGACTCAGGATCCGACTTCAGGTCGCCCCAAGTCGCGCTGTAATGTTAGTCTATGGAGCCGTCTTTATGCACACTACAGAAGTCGCTCCGACTTCAAAAAAGGTTCCTGTACTACTTGAAAACGACTTCTAGGCGACTTGTACCCATTGATTTCAATGGAAGTCGCCTCCAAAGTCAGATCAGTGTCTTAACTGAAGCAACTTTACAGGAAGAGAAAATAGTTTTCTCAGGCAAGCCCCTCCCTCCCACAGAGCTGATTATTGTTTGATTGGCCACTGGCAAAGTCGCCTGTCCTGGAGGAAACTCAAAGTTGCCTCGTAAAGTCGCGTTGCCCCAGTGTGAACCGGCTCTAACTGTGCCTTCTACAGCACTTGTATTCTGCTGTAGGGGGTGGGGGTGCAGGGAGCCTTCCCGGCCAGCAGAATACAATGCTTACTGCTAGTGGCTATAGCCACTGGCAGTAAATGCAGGAAGAAAAATCTGACAGGGTGGTTGTACCCAAGTCGATTGATTGATTGGATCGACTTGGGTACAATAAGCCTGCTCATAGATGGATTGAAATTTTTCCAGTTTACCAGGGACTTTAGATTCATATATGGCCAGCTTAAGAATTCTAATTCAAAATTCTACCCATCTATGGCCAGCTTTACTACTGTAAAACTCTCAACTCTACCCCCTACCAATGACTAGGGGGGAGGGATTGGGAGCATCTGACAGGTGGGAAAGTCATTATTCTCTTACCCATCCCCCTACCCTAACTTTCTTTCCTCCCTTAAGTATAAAACTTTTAATTCAAAAGCTAAAAAATGTTTTTAATATTTTAGGTGCAGCTATTAGTACCTACATTTGTCTTTATACCATCTTGCTGTAATCCTATGTAGAATAGTATTCAGGCTGGGAAAAAGAGAGACGGCACTAAGAGGCAAGTATGCTGGCAGGCATTAATCAGTGCTTTGTCTAACACAGGGGACATACTGACAGGACGAGAAATGCATATGGGCCAAGTGATTTAAAGTTTTGCAGATCCCCTCATTGATCTCTCAAAAGGCTATGTTCTATCTATTTGAACTATGTATGGTATTTACCTGCTTGTTTGGAGTTCACGTTTAACAGCATAGGCTGTACAGTAAAACCTTTGTTTTAGAGTAACTTGGTTTGAGAGCATTTTGAAAAGACCAGCAACATTTTTTTGGTAAATTTTGACTTGATATACAAGCGATGTCTTGATATACGAGTAGCGTCATGTCACAACTGAGTATAAAAGAGGCGCCTCTAAGTGTAGCAATATGGTTACATTTAATGAAGGTACAACATTTAGCAACTCACATGGTTGATGCTTAAAAGAGACACATCTAAGTATGCAGGCATCCGGGGTAAAGCTGTCCAAATAAACCACCCTCCTCACTACAGTCGGCATCATCCCTTCCACTCTGCTCCATGAGTGGTTCAAGCCATGCTTTCAGATCACTCTACTGCAGGGTAGTCTTTCCGGCCGCGATTGCTGACTGACAGTGGTGAAAGCCGGTGGTGCGGGGGATGGTCTATGTGGACAGCTTTACCCCGGATGCCCGCATACTTAGATGTGCCTCTTTTAATCATCAACCATGTGAGTTGCTAAATGTTGTACCTTCATTAAATGTAACCATATTGCTACACTTGGAGGCGCCTCTCTTCTCTTTTATACTCTGTAGCTCCTTATTGGTTTTTGCTTCTAATCCCCTTGTGGAGGCTTCCATTTGTGGATGGACATTTTATGGTTACACAACCTGGTCACATTGCTATATTCTTTTTATATGGACTATAAACCAAAGGACCTATAAATGGTTGTGGAACAAATCATTTGAGCTTCCATTATTTTTTATGGGGAAATTTTGCTTTGATATACAAGTGCTTTGGATTACAAGCATGTTTCTGGAACGATTTATGCTCGCAATCCAAGTTTTTACTGTATATACATATGGGCAAATTAGAGAGGTCTGTATACTTGGAAACAAAACCACCAATTTATAGAAGAAGTGATTCGCCAAGGAATCTGCAAAATCACTGCTCAGATCCGGTCTGTCCCTTATCCCTTTTTCCGCTCTTCACTGATGTAGGCAGAAAATTCTGCGCATATATGAACCAAAGTAAACCGAAGGTAGAAAACAGGCTCGCTAAAGTGAGAGCCTACGCCAGAGATAGTTTATCACATCATCCTGGCATGGGCACTCTTCAGATCATGGTACGTCCAGGATGCTTGGAATGAGCTGTCTGCTGCTCCTATCACGCCACCAGAAACAACAACATTGAAATCTTAGCAAGGAGAAGACTATGCGGGATCATAAGGCAATCGGACGATAACATGCATTCCCACATTTTGAATGGCGAAAAGGTCGAAAACTGAATTGGCTTCCGCTTAAAGTATTTGCCCCTTACATGGTAAAAGGTACCCTGTGTCAAGTGTAAACATTGACAATAGTCTCTCTTTTGTTTTTTTTTTGGGGTTTTTTACTTTTGCAATCTATTTTTCTGTAAGACCCCTTTCACACTGGGGCATCAGCAGTAAAGCGGCGCTATTTTTAGCAGTGCTTCACCATAGTTTTTGCAGAGGTATTCGGCCGCTAGTGGGGCGCTTTTAACCCCCGCTGGCGGCCGAAAAAGGGTTAAAACTGCCGCCACAGGCGCTATTTTTAACCCAAAAGCGCCTGAAAAACACCTGAGTGTGAAAGGGGTCTAAACTAGAGCAGAATTATGTATTCTATATTATATGCTTTTTACAAAAATGTGTTTTTGTAAAAAAAAAAAAAAAAGCCGATGACTTGGAAAGCAGCTGATTGAAAGGTGTAATATTTCACCAGTGAAGGGCAGTTTCTTTGCAGGGAGCCCCAGTGTGTTTTGTCATTTAACAGAAAGTTAATCATTAGCCGAGCTTACTATTGTAGTGCTTACTTCAGTGCTATTGACATCACTCCAGCATATATGTGTAATTGACTAAATGAGCTATTGTCATTAGTATTTGACTGGTTGTAGATCAAGCCCCCTTGCCTCTTTTGTCTTCATGCTTCATTTGTAATGCCCATTTGTCAAATAATAATCTGATGTGAGACCATTACCTGGGAATTAATGTTTTCATGGTGAATAAGAAAGACTGCTTTGCTCCTACACACTGTGTTGGAATAGTGCAAAACCAGCCGGGCTCCCTGCTGTCATAGTGGCAAGCCCTTCGACACTTTGTAAGGATTAGTAAAATAATTGTTTTTGTTTCACTTAATCATCTTTCAGTTTATACGTGTAGCGGGTATGTACTTTTTAACCACTTAAGCCCCGGACCATTTGTTAGCTAAAGGACCAGAGGTGAATTCAGAATTTTGCACTGCGCTGCTTTAACTGTAAATTGTGCGGACATGCAATGTTGTACCCAAACAAAATTTGCGTCCTTTTCTTCCCACAAATAGAGCTTTCTTTTAATGGTATTTGATTGCCTCTGCGATTTTTATTTTTTGCGATATAAACGGAAAAAGACCGAAAATTTTGAAAAAAAATGATATTTTCTACTTTTTGTTATAAGAAAAATCGAATAAACTCAATTGTAGTCATACATTTAGGCCAAAATGTATTCAGCCACATGTTTTTAGTAAAAAAAATGTCAATAAGCGTATACTTATTGGTTTGCGCAAAAGTTATAGAGTTTACAAACTAGGGTACATTTTCTGAAATTTACACAGCTTTAAATTTATGACTGCCTATCTCATTTCTTGAGGTGCTAAAATGACAGGGCAGTACAAAACCCCCCCCAAATGACCCCATTTTGGAAAGTAGACACCCCAAGGAAATTGCTGAGAGGCATGTTGAGCCCATTGAATATATTTTTTTGTCCCAAGTGATTGAATAATGACAAAAAAAAATAAAAAATTACAAAAAGTTGTCACTAAATGATATATTGCTCACACATGCCATGGTTATATGTGGAATTACACCCCAAAATACATTTTTCTGCTTCTCCTGAGTACGGGGATACCACATGTGTGGGACTTTTTAGGAGCCTAGCCGCGTACGGGACCCCGAAAACCAAGCACCGCCTTCAGGATTTCTAGGCACAAATTTTTGATTTCACTCCTCACTACCTATCACAGTTTCGAAGGCCATAAAATGCCAAAATCGCACAAAACCCCCCCAAATGACCCCATTTTGGAATATAGACACCCCAAGCTATTTGCTGAGAGGAATGGCGAGTATTTTACAGCTCTCATTTGTTTTTGAAAATGAAGAAAGAAAAAAAAAAAAAAAATATATATATATATATATATATATATATATATATATATATATATATATATATATATATATATATATATATATATATATATATATTTTTTTTTTTCAATTTTCAAAACTTTGTGACAAAAAGCGAGATCTGCAAAATACTCACAATACCTCTCAGCAAATAGCTTGGGGTGTCTACTTTCCAAAATGGGGTCATTTAGGGGTGTTTTGTGCTATCTGGGCATTCCATGGCCTCCGAAACTGTGATAGGCAGTGAGAAGTGAAATCAAAAATTTACACCCTTAGAAAGCCTGAAGGCGGTGCTTGGTTTTTGGGGTCCCGTACGTGGCTAGGCTCCCAAAAAGTCTCACACGTGGTATCCCCGTACTCAGGAGAAGCAACAGAATGTATTTTGGGGTGTAATTCCACATATGCCCATGGCATGTTTGAGCAATATATCATTTAGTGACAACTTTGTGCAAAAAAAAAAAAAAAAAAATTGTCGTTTTTCCGCAACTTGTGTCAACATATAAAATGTTCCATGGACTCGACATGCCTCTCAGTATATAGCTTGGGGTGTCTACTTTCCAAAATGGGGTCATTTGGGGGGGTTTTGAACTGTTCTGGCATTTTATACACAACATTAGGAAGCTTACATCCACTCTTCTAACCACTTGAAGACAAAGCCCTTTTTGACACTTTTTGTTTAAATGAAAACATTTTTTTTTTGCAAGAAAATTATGTTGAACCCCCAAACATTGAATAGAAAAGGAAAATACTGCGCTAAACCAAAAACAATGTGCATGCAAGCTGCCAACACTCAAACAAACAAAGTGTACAGGAATAGTGAATAAAATAGTGTGGCGCTCAAAGCAATAAAAACTTGTAATAGGTGAATGGCTACTTAAAGCAATAGAACCAACAGTGCTCTAATAACACAATAATAAATGTGAATCCGCTACATAGGATATTCATATGAATTGTCCTCCTTGCGAACTATGTGATATACCGTAAAAGGTAAACTGTGAAAAATAGAATACAGTCCCAAATCACAAAATGTGTGTGATCATGGATGTCCTTCAATGGATAGCCTTGTCACAACGCAGACTGACAAAGGGACTTCAATGCAAATGATGAATCGAGCAAGGAGAAGACACTAGTTGTTATAGATTGGTACTCTTACCGCTGATGGTGGACCCACCTACCGTACGGCAGTGGGTCTTGCAGGCTTAGTGGTCACCAAGACCAGACGGGATATAGCTGGATGTCCTGGGTCCTCACTTGAACTCCAACCGGATGACTGGAGAGGCAGCTCAAACGATGGATTATTCTCACATGGGCCAGGTTCCACAGCAATCCGCGAAAAATATAAAGATGGAAGAAAACCAAAAAGACTCCAGATGGTGCAGGTCAATAAAAACCGATTGCCGGAATTTTATTAAATAAAAATAATATTGTCCAACAGTCATGCAGACAAATAAAAAGTGATCACGAGATAAAAATATTCAAAGCAATATGGGGTGCAGCGTCAGCAAGCCCTACGCGTTTCGACTACTACAGTCTTCAACAGGGGCATGACGCTGTACCCCCCATATTGCCAACATTTATAAGAATTTCACATACTCTGACACACCCCAAAAGGGGTGGAGTCAAAACAGGAAATGACATAAGGTCTCACAATCTCAATACATAGTTTCATAATGTGCAACTGAAACAAATGAACTATATATATCAATTCAATAAAGCATTGGATAACCTGTATATTATACATATTACACATCAACAAATAAATCTGCCTCCATAACTTAAATCTAGGTATAGGGCTGGGGATCTAATCATGACACCTGTATGGAACTTACCCTTATGAGGGCAACGCCCATTATGATCCTCTCATTATCTAGATGGTCTGTATAGAATGATGTCCCAAGTTCACCACGGCATAAACCAGATTCCACAGGATGTCATGGTCCCACCTGACCGAAATCGTCACTGGGGACACCCTTATGTATAGCACTGGGGACACCTCAGCATTGGGGACACTCCAGCAATGCTGTGCCCTCATATAACATCCCCCAGAGTGCAATCTATACGTTGTACAACTAAGTCTAGTACACTATGTGCAATACCTCTATATTACCCCCTCTGGCGCTAAATCAGAGTCCCACTGGCGCTGCCCCTTGCAGCATCATCAGCAGATATTTGCTGCAAATGTCTATGGGGACACCAGTGAGACGCTACGTGGCCGCGCTATGTCCGCGCGCGCATCTTGCGCGTCGACGTTGTAGTCACGTGATCGCGTAATGCATCACGTGATACCGGCCGGCGTAAATATATGGAGAGAGACATGCTTCACGTCTCGCAGGGGGGTTAAAGTAGTGCAACCGTCCGATGCGCCCTCTAGTGGGGATTAAGCAAAATACATGTTCAAAATACATGTTGTATAGACGGTAGCAGGCGCTGATATAAATACAGCCCAAAAGCGCCTAGCTGACCCTCTTATACACATGTAAAATGGTAGTTCCTATTAAAAAAAATTTTTTTATTTTTTTTTTATTTAATTTATCCATAGTTATTCATCAAGCAATTACCTGATGAGGGATAAATCTAACTCACCTCTTAATTAATGATGATACATTCAACGATTTCTTAATGGGGAATAGATCTAACTCACCTCATGTCTGAAACTTAATTTTCATGGTAAGGGGAATATCCAACCAATAGACCGATGAGCAGATACTGTACCCCCATATATTAATGGTAAACCAATAATTGAATGTAACCCCAAATATTAGTGTTACAAGGGGATCGCTAACAACAAAAGAAGAAGGAAAAAGGGAAAAGGGAGGGGCAAAGGAACTCACAATCTAAACAAGGGCAGAAAAAATATACGTGGATATATTATTCTTTCACCCGAGTCGCCTATAAAGGCGCACACGGGGGATGCCTGCCCTATGGTCACCATTCCCCAAATATGGATACACGAGCCCAGGTGCCTCACGCCCGATTGATGAAACAGTTGAGATCCCACTCAACGTTCATACCATGGGGTGAGTAACACCTGAGCTCGTGTATCCAATAAGTTTCCAATCTCGAGACACCCCGTAGGGAGGAATCTCCCCTCCAGTGGGGAACGAACCTGTCAATCACTTGAAACTGGGTGCCTCTAGGGTCCTTTGCATGATGTTCTAAATAATGTCGTGACACCGTATGTTTGTCACATCCCTTACGTATTTTAGCCAGATGTTCATTGACTCGAATGGAAAAATTACGTATAGTGCGCCCTACGTATTGAAGTTTGCACGGACATGTGATGAGGTACACGATGAATCGGGTGACGCAGGTAGTAAATTGTGACATAGTGTAACTGCGTCCTGTGACACTGGAGCTAAATGTGTCTGTTTTGCGTCTCCCCAACGCATTAACCATGCAAACATTACATTTCTTACAAGGGTAATATCCATTGGCTTCCGGAAAGAAAGAGATCCTTTTGGGGGGGTCTATTATATTAGGGGCCACCTCCCCCTGAACGGAGCGTGCACCCCTAAAAATTACGCCAGCCCGCTCAGGCAGGGAAGGGCCCAAAGTTCTGTCGCTTTGTAAGACCTTCCAGTGTCTATTTAGGATTTTCTTAATTTCCTTATGTTGGGTGGAATAAGATGTAAAAAAAGACCATCTAAATCTATCCTCTTTAGCTTTCGCCTGTTTTTCAATTAGGAGGGATGGTCTTTCAATTGCCAATACAGAAGCAATGTCTGCATTTAACTGGACTGCTGAGTAGCCCCTATCGATGAATCTTTCCTTCAAAATCTGAGATTGGGCCAAAAAGTCCTGTTCTTGGGTACAGTTCCTCCTCAAGCGGAGGAACCCCCAAACATTATATATATTTTTAAAGCAAAGGCCCTACAGATTAAAATGGTGGGTGTTGCATTTTTTTTTTCTACACCAGTATTTGCGCAGCGATTTTTCAAACGCATTTTTTGAGTTAAAAAATACACTTTTTTTAATTTTAATGCACTAAAACACACTATATTGCCCAAATGTTTGATGAAATAAAAAAGATGATCTTGGGCCGAGTACATAGAAACCAAACACGACATGCTTTAAAATTTCGCACAAACGCGCATTGGTGACAAACTACATACATTTTTAAAAGCCTTTAACAGCCTTTACAGGTTACCCCAGTAGATTTACAGAGGAGTTCTACTGCTAACATGATTGCCCTCGATCTGACGTTCGCGGTGATACCTCACATGCATGGTGCAATTGCTGTTTACATATGACGCCAGACCGACGCTTGCGTTCGCCATTGGGCAAGAGCAGGGCAGGACAGGGGTGCTTTTTTTTATTTTTATTTTTATTTTTTTTTTATTTTTTTATTTTATTTTTAAATTGTTCCTTCCAAGTATTTTTTTTTTTTATCATTTTTATTGTTATCTCAGGGAATGTAAATATCCCCTATGATAGCAATAGGTAGTGACAGGTACTCTTTTTTTGAAAAAACTGGGGTCTATTGGACCCTAGATTTTTCCTCTGCCCTCAAAGCATCTGACCACACCAAGATCGGTGTGATAAAATGCTTTCCCAATTTCCCAATGGCGCTTTTTATATCCGGGGGGGGGCATTCCCTCCCACTGCTTGTAAAAGCAGTCCAGAGGCTAATTAGCCGCTAGGATTGCTTTTACATGAAAGCCGGCCGCAGGCTGAAAAGAATGATACCAAGATGATACCTAAACCCGCAGGCATCATTCTGGTATAAACATTCAAAGTCCAGCAACATACCAGTACGTTGCTGGTCCTTGTTAGACATGTATTGTAATCTTTTTTTTTTCATGCAGTCAGTTGGCTGAACGAAAAAAGAGATTGATCGGTGGGTATGCCCACCATTAGAATACCGCCCTTCATCCACCCACTTCCAATGATGGGCATACACGCACCATTTCTATATGCTGAAGCATGGGGGCATCCTCCCGCAAAAAAGTTATGCCGCACACACATGGTCGGACTTTTCCACGGGCAAGCCTCCGTCGGAATTTCGACCGTATGTACGCGGCATTAGGAGCAAAATCGCTCCTCCGCCCCTGCTGCCCCAATGCTTCGGCATATTTGCATTTTTTTTTTTAACTGTGGTGGTGAAATCACCTCCTACAGCACTGGAGTCGCAGGGATCAGGCCTGTCTCTGCGAACGCTGCAGTTATGTGTGTGTTTGTTTTGTAAGTGACAGTGATCGATCGATACTGCACTTGGGTGGCCTGGGCTGGACGGAGGGGCAAAACGCAGGTGCCAGCAGGTATCTGGGCTGATCCCGCTAACACTGCGTTTTTGGGAACCCTAAACTGTTGGGGACGCTAGTATAGATCTGATCAGATCAGATATTGATCTGTTCAGATACTATACCACTAAGGGGGGTGTATGCTTCACGCGTGGGTGTTAGCGTTACTGGCACTAACCTGACGCTGCCTGGGGTGTGACTCAGACCCTCTCTGACGCTAAAACCTAATTGATATCACCCGCCGGGCGATCAGGGGGTTAAACCTTTATTGGGTTATATACGGCGGGTGCCCTGACACTATAAAAAGCAAACTAACTAACCAGCGTCACCCGTAACACTTATATGGTGATCACTGGTGAAAGGGTTAACTAGGGGCAATCAGGGGGTTAAAACCTTTATTAGATAATATATGGGGGTACCTGACGCTATAAAAACCTGCGGCGAACCTAAAAAAAATTACCAGCTACCGATCTGCATCACCGACACTAAGACAGCGTTTAGAAAAACGATCGCTTAGCGACAGTGGTGATAGGGGGTGAAAGGGTTACCTGGGGGGCGATCAAGGGGGTTAAACCTTTATTAGATAATATATTGGGGTGCCTGACGCTATAAAAACATGCGGCAAACCTAAAAAAAATTACTGGCTGCCGATCGGCATCACTGACGCTAAGACAGCGATCATAAAAATGATCGCTTAGCGACAGTGGTGATAGGGGGTGAAAGGGTTATCTGGGGGGTGATCAGGGGGTTAAACCTTTATTAGGGGGGGTTAGGGGGCTACACTGGACCTAAGACTAAACTTTGACACTTTTACAGTCACAAATGTCACTGATTGCAGTGATCACTAAATAAATGGTCACTGCAATCAGTGACACTGTGACTGGGGGCTGGGGGGGTGATCTGGGGTGTCTGGGGGGGGCGATTTATGTCCCTATGTGTCCTGGTGTCAGTGTAGTGTTGTGTGCACTGACCTGATGTCTTCTCTTGTACGGCGCTCGGTATATGTGAGCGCCGCACCAGAGATGACATCACTTCCTCCTGCTCCCTCTGTCTGACACAGACAGAGGGGGCATTTCCATTCGCCGGGAGCGATCGCGAGGGGGTGGCCAGAAACGAATGGCTGCTCCCTCATCCCGGAACGCTCCCGGACACTTAGCCACCGCTCACTGTATAGGAGGGGGGTCCGATTGGACCCCCCAACTATACAAAGGCAATCACGTATGCTCTACGTGATTGTGCCTGTCGGTGCCATTCTGCCGACGTATATATACAGTGAGCGGTCGTTAAGTGGTTAAACTGGTGAGGACACCAGTGATGCATAGTTCCCTGCGGCCCAGCAGGTGGCGCTGTCACTTTGGGCCGGGGTTGAACCATCACTGCAGTGCCGTACCCTTTGTGACCTCTCGCAGCGGTTGTACGGCAGGGCGGGGAATCCGCCATGCATCCTGGGATAGGGTATAAAGGGGGCGGACATCTTCGCCACGAGGTGGAAGTCCCGGGCACCTTCAGCCTGAGGGCTGTGGTTGCGGTCGGTGTCCAGGCGGCCTAGGCCTGGACACTTGGAGTTCGTGTTTTCATCCCAGACACCTTCAGTCTGGGGTGACGTACTCAGCCGGAGGCCTGGGGCCCAGTACCTTCCGCTGGGTCCCACGAGGGAGGGATCATCCTAGGGGGCCCCGGGAGTGGGGCACCCGAATCCAGAGGCGTAAGGGACCGGAGGAGGGACTCACCCGAAAACCTGGTGCAGCAGATTGCCAGTGCCGGGTGTACCTCTGGAGACCGCCCGGAGGGATATCTTTCCCGAACAGGGGCCAAGTTCAAATAGGAAGTAAAGTCCACGTTCAATGACCGGTGGCAGCGGTCCAACTATTTCACTCAGGTCAGTGGCAGGGGCCTGCTATTAGGCCCGTGGCAGGGGCCTCAACAGTTCATCCGGTCTGTGGCAGAGACCACCTTCACGGTCGGTGGTAGAGACCGTGCGCCAGGCCTATTCGCTAAAAAGGAATAGGATAGCTTAGTTGTGCTTGGGCCTACTCGTTCCCACACCCCATGTTCGTCTGTTATTGGAAGTTCAACTAAGTGTGTTCACCGTACTGTATGAGAAATAAAGGAGTGTTGGACTTTTGATTGGTGTGAGGCTCTATTATTGGCAGACACATCTCCATGGGACAACTGAGGCTTTGTATGCAGTGGACAGACCCGGAGGTAATTAAACTAACTTTGCTCAACCCTCTTATACACACGAGGGAAGAGCTTGGCGTAGTGTCCCTGCACTCTCCTCTCCCAGGTACCCCTAGACGCAAGCCATACACCGTAGGAAAGGGGGAGAGTGAGGGTATCGCTACATACAGTTTTGAAAAGCCAAGTAAAAGTGGAGTGTAAAAATGGCAAAAAGATGCAAGAAATTAAAGAGGGGAAAAAAAGCTGTCAAAATACAGCAACATAGGAAATAGTTTTTCTCCTCTCTCTTTTTTACTTTTTAAAATGTTCCTCTCTTCTTTCTCATTTTAGTTTTTTGTTTTTGTAGATCTAAGTACCTTATTCCAGCAGCGCTGGTGTAATGTCACATGATCTTTCTTTGTTCTTTGGCATCTACAAAGAAAGATCTTTTGGGAGGATCTTCGATTACTCTGTATGCGCTCTACAGTGCGAGTCTGTCTCTGGCCAGCACTGATTTGGTGTACACAGTTTCAGACAAGCGATTTCAAATTTGATTATAAATATAAAATAACTGTTTTACAACTCCCAATAAATCTTTGTATTTTTTGTGCATTAATATGGTGTAGGTGGAGTCAGAGATGATTGACACTAGCTTTCATTTTGTTGAGACAGGATCGGCATATGAGGGTCTTTTTTTTTTTTTTTTGTTAATTTTTTTTAGCAATTACATTTAATATGTTTTTAATACTGATTTATATTAAAACTAAGCATTTTTCTGAGTTTTAGTGAATTTAATCAAGCAGCATATTGTATCCCGCCCCCATTGTGTTTAGCATAAGGAGGATATGGAGGAGAAGGGAGGGAATGTCATTTATCACTGTGTGTATATGCCCACATGTGTGACTCTACAGTCATGTGGGCTGAACAGATAAGAAAAAGGAGGAAATGAACAGCTTAAAAGGAAACTGAAATTTGAACATGCTCCGTAGAGGACACCAGCTGGTCTACAAAATCAGAACCTGCAGTGGGGACACAGAAGATGGGAGCGACAGCTGAATGCAGAATCAACCAGGTAATTTTTCACTCTACACAAAATTAATGCTTTACTGGCTTTGTGAGTATGAACACTGTAATATAGCATGTAAAAAAATAGGATTTTTATAACAGCTTACCTGTAAAATCCTTTTCTTAGGAGTACATCACGGGACACAGAGCGACATAGTCATTACTAATGGGTTATATAGATACCGTCAGGTGCTGGCACTGGCAACTTCCAAAACCGGAAGTACCCTCCCCTATATAAGCCCCTCCCATCCGGGAGCACCTCAGTTTTGTAGCAAAGCAATAAGTGTCCCCAAAGAGGGGCGGGAGCTCTGTGTCCCGTGATGTACTCCTAAGAAAAGGATTTTACAGGTAAGCTGTTATAAAAATCCTATTTTCTTTCTCGTACATCACGGGACACAGAGCGACATAGTCATTACTAATGGGATGTCCTAAAGCAATGCCCAATGAGGGGGGGGATACACCATATATAAGCTGAGCGCTATCAGACATGAGGATCTTTTGCGGCCTGCAACACACTGCGCCCAAAGGCGACATCCTCCTGACTTCTAACGTCCACCTGGTAGAACCTAGTAAACGTGTGAACTGAAGACCATGTTGCGGCCTTACAGATTTGAGCCAGGGAGGCCTGGTGATGCACTGCCCATGAAGTTCCAACTGCTCTCGTGGAGTGCGCTCTAACTTTGAACGGAGGCGGTCTCCTTCTCAAGCCATAGGCTTGTATTATGACCTGTCGAATCCACTCGCTAAAGTAGATTTTGACGCTGCCTGACCCTTTCTGGGGCCTTCCGGCAGAATAAACAAAGTATCCGTTCTGCGAATCTGAGCAGTGGCTTTTAGATAAGCTTTAACTGCTCTTACTACATCCAAAGAATGCAATAACTTTTCCTCTACCGAAGTAGGTTTGGGGAAAAAAGAAGGAAGAACCACATCTTGGTTCAAATGAAACCTCGATACCACCTTAGGAAGAAAGGCTGGATGAGGGCGTAACACTACTCTATCCTTATGGATAACCAGATATGGCTCCTTACAGGACATAGCTGCTAATTCCGACACTCTTTTAGCCGAACAAACGGCTACTAGAAAAATCAATTTCCTGGTGAGAAGAACCAAAGAAATATGCTGTAATGGTTCAAATGGTTGTTTCTGTAGAACCGACAGAACCAAGTTTAGATCCCATGGACATATGGGAATATTAACCGGAGGACTAATACGCATCACTCCTTGTATAAAGGCTTTGACTATTGAATGCGAAGCCAAGGGCCTTTGAAAAAATATTGACAAGGCCGAAATCTGACCCTTGATAGTACTAAAGGCAAGCTTCCTATCTACAGCCCATTGTAGGAAGTCCAGAATCCTACCTATTACGTATTTACGTGGATGCCATTTCTTGGCCTCACACCAGGCGATGTACGCCTTCCAGATTCTATAGTAGATCTGCCTGGATACCGGCTTCCTGGCATTGATCATGGTAGATACCACAGAATTAGAGAGCCCTCTCTTTTTTAGAATGTGGGCTTCAATAGCCAGGCTGTCAAACCTAGGGCTGGTAAGGAAGGGTGGTATATCAGTCCTTGCGAAAGCAGGTCCGGACGATGTGGGAGAGTCCAAGGACTCCCCACTGACATTTTACAATCTCCACGTACCACGCTCTTCGGGGCCACGCTGGAGCCACCAGAATCACTGGTTTCTTTTCTACCCTGATTCTGCGGAGTAATCGAGGTAACCATTGTGGCGGTGTGAATGCATATATCAGCTTGAACTGATCCCAAGGGAACACTCCGAGCCGCAAGCTAGGGGATCCCTTGTCCGAGAGACAAACCTGTCCACCTTTGCGTTGAATCTGGATGCTAGAAGATCTACATCCGATGTTCCCCACCGCTGACATATTGTCCAGAAAACCTCGGGGTGAAGGGACCCTTCCTCTGGGCATAATTGCTGGCGACTTAGAAAGTCTGCCTTCCAATTCTCCACTCCTGGAATGAATACCGCAGATATGGCTGGGAAATATCTTTCTGCCCATTTCAGGATGTAATTTACTTCCCTCTGGGCTGCACGACTCCTGGTGCCCCCCTGATGATTGATATATGCCACTGCTGTGGCATTGTCTGATTGAATTCTGACAGGGGACCCTTGGAGTTTGGATGTCCATGCTACTAGGGCATACCGGGCTGCTCGTATCTCTAAGAGATTGATGGGCAGGGCCTTTTCTGCATCCGACCATCTGCCCTGGAGAGACTATTGCTCCAGTACTGCTCCCCAGCCTATAAGGCTGGCATCTGTAGTGACCACCTTCCAAGAAATCGGACTGAAGGATTTCCTTTTTTCCAGATTCTGGGGAACCAACCACCAACGGAGGCTCTTGCGAACGGAAGGGGACAAGGACATTGTAAGTCTAGGGCCTGAACTTTTTTGTTCCAGGCCGACAGTATGGCCCCTTGCAAATTCCTTGAATGGAATTGACCGTAGGGTACTGCTTCGAATGATGCCACCATTTTTCCCAGCAGCCTCATGCACAGGCATATGGACGGCTGTCTTTTTTGTACCCACTAAGTGGATCAAATCTTTCAAAGACAACACCTTTCCTCGAGGCAAGAATATTTTTCTCTGGCCTGAATCCAACCTTAGCCCCAAGTATTCCAGACTTTTGACTGGTTTTTAGGGCTGACTTGTCTCGGTTGATAATCCAACCGTGAGATTCCAGATACTTGATTGTCTTGTGAACGACCACGTCTAGTTTTTTCACTGAGTGGTCTATCAGCAACAAGTCATCTAGATATGCCATTATCATTACACCTTGTGTTCTTAGATTGGCCAATAAAGGGCCAGAATTTTTGTAAACACTCGTGGTGCTGTGGCCAAACCGAAGGGTAAGGCTCTGAACTGAAAATGGCGCCCTTCTACTGCAAAGCGTAGAAATTTTTGGTGGACTGGAAAGATGGGAATGTGCAAATAAGCATCTTTGATGTCGATCGCGGCTAACCAATCCTCCCCCTTGTAGGGCAGTGGCCACCGATCGGATCGACTCCATCGGAAAGTCCTGATATACAGGAATTTGTATAGCCCTTTTTAGAATTAATATGGGCCTCCCGTCCGCGTTTGCTTCGGGACTGTAAAGAGGTTTGAGTAAAACCCGAACCCTCATTCTTCCAGGGGAACCTCCATAATTACTCCTTGGAGCAATAGTTGTTCTAGTGCCAACAGGAGGGACTCTCTCTTCCGGGGATCCCTTGGCACGTTTGACCTCAAAAATGGGAAGGAGGAGAGTCTTTTAACTCCAAACTGTATCCCAAACATACTGCGGAGAGCACCTATTTGTCTTGATCGTGTCCCGCCAGGTCTCTTGCGAACAACTGGAGTTCTCCCCCCACCCGACTGAGTGGGGGCAACCCTTCAATGAATTTAACTTTGGGGGAGGTTTTGTACCTCCCCTGACCCAGGGTTTCTCATTACCCTGCTATTGTCCCTGTTTTTTTTACCCCCGGGAATTGACCGAGGAGGCCGTCGGAACTGTTACACAGCCGATGCCCCAGGGACTGGAGAAGCAGGCCTCTTAAAGAGGGACCTCTAACTCTGTTTTTAACCGGCAAGAGCGTATTTTTACCGCTGGAAATTTTCTGGATATATTTGTCCAGGTTTTCCCTGAATAAGCGTTCACCATGAAATGGGACGCTAACCAGCCATTCTTTACAGGGAGCTTCAGCAGACCAGTTTTTGAGCCATAGAAGCCTACGCATATGTACTATAGACAGCGTAAGGCGGGAGGCCTGATGGACTGAATCCTTTATGGCGTCAACCGCAAAGCCTAAGGCTCTAGGTAGATCAGCTAGGGCAAAGCCTGCTGATCTGTCAAGTCCCTCAAGACCTGTTTCAACTGATCCTTCACTGCTTAGCAGACCCCAATAGCTGCTACTGCTGGTTGTGTCACGAAGCTTGCTGTAGAAAGAAGCAGACTTTCATAAGGACTCCAATCTTTTATCTATTGGGTTCTTGAACATTTGGACATTATCCACTTTACATGTCAGTGATTTATACATACAAGAGATGGCTGCGTCCACTGTAGGGAGCTTCCATTTTTTTTTTTTTTTTGATGAACTTATCCTCCATGGGATAGACCACCGGAAATCTCTTGGGGGAATAAATATTTTCTCAGGACGTTCCCAATCCTGGTAAATAAGCCCTTTCAGTAAAGGGTGAAGTGGAAAAGAACAGACAGTCTGGGGGCTTCTAGCGACCCCAACGAGGATACAGTAGTGGTTGATGGTTCCGCAAGGTGCATTTTTAAATGCTGATCGGACCATGTTAGTCAGAGACTGAACCCATAATCTTTCAGCTTGAAAATGCTGAGAAAAAGGTTCCCCCACTGTTGACTCCTCTATAACAGAATCAACCTTATCCTGATCCCCTTCAGGCAGGTCGATCCCTGTATGGGACTGTTGCTCTGCTAACAGGCACTTTGAAGGAGGAGATGGAGATCGGGCGTGCTTTCCCTGACAGGGAGGCAGCGATCAATGTTGACAATCTCTCTCTAATCCTCCCAAAGCTGAGGAAAAAACCTCCTCTGTTACATACACAGGAGCAGGTGAACTGAGGACAGCCACAGTACCAAGTACCCCTGCGGGGTCTCTACGGTCACTTACCTCTGAACTTCAGGGGAGACTGGTGCAGCAGAAGTATGCCCAAGATCCTCAGAGCCCGATGAGACCCCCTTCGCTTCCTGGAAGATTCAGTTCCGGAGCTTCTGGACGGCATATTCCTAAGCCTAAAGCTGAGGTATTCCAGCCGTAATACACCACTTTTACTGAGAATAGTCTAGCACAATTGCTGCTATATCACAGTGGGTGTCTACTAAAGTGCCTTTCTAGGGGATGCCTGCATCAACCGCCTCTATGTGCCTTTATATTGTTGCTAGCTCTGTCTATGCACTTCAACAGCCAGCTATAATGTGCTTTAAAACACGCTGGACGCCCGCACATGCGCAGTAGCGCCGCGGCGCACACCTGAGCGTCCACCCGCTCCGCCCCTTTTTCCAGATCGCCTCTATGAATAGAGGCGCGTGCACGCGCACGCGCGCGGGCACGTGCGCCTTCGGCGCCTTTTTTGAAAACAACAAGGAGCTAGATGGGAGCCAGGGTCCCTTTGCCGCAGGGCCCGGGGATGGATGAGCGCAGCAACAGGGCAGAGGAGACAGCTTCCCAGGAGAGAACATACCACCTGCCTGGATTTGATTCTGGAAGAAAAAAATCCACATTACAAGAAAAAGAACCATAGCGGCCTCTAGTGTCTAACACAGGTACCGCGGTCTTACATTTTTTTTTTTTTTTTTTTTCTTGCCTACTATTAAAATTTTTACATTTTCTCAGTAGTAACAGGCATACACAGAATATTAGCGGGAATACCGTTAGGTAACAGACAGACAAATTAGGCTTGGGGGTCCCCCAATAGAACCAAGTTCCTGGGGGCCCCCACTTACCTGTTCCCCGCCGCAGGACTTTGTTTGGTCCACAAAAGCCCAAACTTCACCTATCACGGCAGGCATTGTAATCAAACCTTCAGGGACCGGGTTCCCAAGGATTCCACTCCCCTGGACCTGTATAGCACCCTGCACAGAAAACATCTTGGTCGTGGGTATGACCAGAGCTCTGGATCCCAGGGTCCAGCTCTCCTAAGAGAAGCATTACAGGCAAAACCTTGCTCTTCTCTGCAAGGCCCGGGTACCGACCGTTTAGCTATGAAGCTTTTTTGGTCGGATCCGGAATAGCTTACTGAGGCCCAAAAGAACCTGTACGCAAGCTCAGTGAAAAACACATGTTTCTTCTTGGCCAACACCTTAGACACTGGCAAAAAACTGAGGTGCTCCCGGATGGGAGGGGCTTATATAGGGGAGGGTACTTCCGGTTTTGGAAGTTGCCAGTGCCAGCACCTGACGGTATCTATATAACCCATTAGTAATGACTATGTCGCTCTGTGTCCCGTGATGTACGAGAAAGAAAAGAGTTTTTATTGACTTTTATACTCGCATGTCAGTGTGAGACATATCATGTGCATAGCGCCAGACATGAGCTTGCAGTCTGAAGTAATTGGCGGTTTTAGTTCAATGTTTATTCATGTAAAAATCATAAAAAATAACTTTACATTAACGTCACAAGAAAACCTAGATCAGTCAAATAGTTTTTATTTTGGATTTTTCTTTTGATAGAGATGGAAAAGACCATCACAAATAAGTTAAAAAGGTTTACGAAGTCCAAAGATAGTTACCAAAATAATAGTCCCAGAATACAGTCCTAGCAGCCCAAATTTGAATGTATTCTTTTCCTGGGCCAAGCTCAAGTTCCATGTGGGAGATGAAGTCTAAATTGTTGACCTATTCTAGAAGGGTAGGTCCCTATGGTGGGCTACAGTATGATAATGCAACAACCCCACAAATCCTTTTTATTTCATAAACGCTTTAAGATTGCACAGCTATACAGATCCGAGATCGGCAGATATACCTATAATAAGAAGTAGTACAAAAAGTCCAGAGGGACCAACAAAGTTACAACATGTCTCTGAGCAAGTGAAGTGCATAAGTATTGGCACAAAGAAAAAAATGTGGGGCAAGGAACAGAAAATGAGCCAGGACATATATAAAGGTCAAGGGGTACCCGAGTACACATGTGAAAGTTGGAAATTATATAAGTATTCGGTCTCCAGCTAAAAAGACACTCCCAGACATCTCAAGCTGGATGTTTTGGTTGAGATGTGTCTTCGGAGAGTCAGATTATTTGTACTTTCAGCACTTTCTCCTTGACTTCATACATTGGGTCAAGTATGTACGCATCAGTAGTAAATGTGTAATGGGGGGGGGGGGCACAATGATGGGGGTAAGATAAGGTCCCTAGGTTGCTTCACCAAGTCATGTTCTACTGACGAAATACCAGAGGGTAAAGGGGAAAGGAGGCGGAATAAGAAGTGAAAAAAAAGGGGAGGTTGAGGGGGAATGGAGGAGTGGGCACCCTCGGCTCCCCTCTGCCCCTTAACCCACACCTTAGCCTCCCAGGCATGTATCATAGAGTAGGGAATCTGTATGAGGGCCATGGTGCAGGCCCTATAATTAATCTTTTTGCACGTGTAGCGGGTGGTCATATTTAGGGGAAGCATCTGAGTGGTAACAGGCTCAGATGCAATAATTGTTAGGATCCATGGACCAATTTATGCCAGTGGGGAATAGCAATGGTGTCCAGTTCCCTGGGGTCTATAGGTGGCGCTGTCACCATAGACCGAGGTTGAACCACCATTGGAGGGCTGAGCCCTTTGTGTCCTCTCGCGGCAGTAGTACAGCGGGGCGGGGAACCTGCTGTGCCTGTTGTGGGAGGGTATAAAGGGGGCAGACGTCTTCCACTCGGAGTCCATGCCCAGGCACCTTCAGCCTGGGAGTGAGTGATGGTGGTCTCTGGGTGCCCTAGGCCCGGAGACGGAGCTGCGGTTTCGCCCCAGACACCATCGGTCTGGGGTGAGGTACTTTCTGGAGGCCTGGGGCCCAGTACCTTCGACTGGGTTCCGCAGGGGATTGAGGACTCCTAGGGTGTCCCCCGATGGGGAGGCCAGGGAGGTAACCATATCCGAAGACCTGGTGCAGCATTCGCTGGTGACGGTGGGGCCTCTGGTGACCGCTTGGATGGATGTCCTTTCCCTGACAGGGGCCATCGCTTCTAGAAGGTAGTTCAAGTTCTCATGGTCGGTGGCAGCGACTGTGTGTCAAGCCTGTTGGTGATATACAGAACAGGAGAAAACCAAGTTTAAAGTTTGTGCCTGGACCTTCCTCCCCCTCACCTTGTCTGAACTGAATGTGTTACAACCTGTCTGCTCTCACAGAGACTGTTTATTGCTACGAATAAATAAGTGTTGGACTTTCAGTGGGGTGGACAGTAACTTACTGGGAGCTAAGGGTCCTACCTCCACCTGCATGGACGGTGGGAAATCATTCTCACGGGAAGGTTTGGCTCTGGATGGAAACACAGACCCAAAGGTACAGTTTGATTAGCTCCATCTTTGCATACAGTATGGTGTGAGCTGGTGGTGCGCCACACTCTCCTCCCTGGTCCCCTAGACAAGAGCCAAGAGTCGGAAGGGAGTAAAGGATGAGGTCGCTACACATGTTTCCTGTTCCATCCTGAGAAAATCGAAAGATGGTACATAAAATGCATCCACATTTTCGGTATCCAGCAGCCTAATTTTGATATTGTTTAGCTCTTCTGCATACATACAGCATTTTGCAAAAATATGTCTATTTTTCTGTAGAGAAGAGTATGAATACAGAACGACCAAAAGATCTTTCACATGTCTGGTGAGGATATTCTTATCCTCATGAGCAGGCTCCAAAAGGAATTTCTAAAAATGCCTACGCTGAGGTGTCCTGAATAATATAAAGTATAGAGAGAGACGTTCATCCACACTTTTGTATATAACGTTATTTTCTTCAAAGCTCTAGGACCATACAGTATTTATTTGACCTTGTACCTTGTATGCACTGCTTCTTTTTTGAGATCTCGGCTGTCTATACAGTTCTATTCTCATGTCTTGATGGGGAAGTCAGAAATGTTTTGTTTTTGTCTACGCTCTTATCTTTCATGACATGTCTTTTCATGGGAAAGCCGGAGTGTTGGTGGAGCTCCATAACACAGATGTGACTGAAGGAAATGTTTAGAAAGTCTTGTGTCTCTTGGAAAGGGCAAAGCATTGCATCAGAGTAGGAAATTAGGTCATAGCAACATGTTTGGTGTACCTAAAGTCAACTACTTTGAGAGATTATTTGTGGTTTATAAAAAGAGCCTGACACTATAGCCAACAGTTTCCAACTGTCCTTGTAAAGGACAGTCTGTCTTTCGCAGGCACCTAAAAAGCAGTGAGCCACACTCAGTCTCGGTGGAATTAATCTTTAGTGGGCCACATTATGTGTGCATCTGCTGCCCCCCGATAAAAACAAAATACATTTTTATATTAATTTCTTCACTCTTCTAGCCAGTCATGGGATGTCACAGGTCCTTCCTCCTCTTCATCAGCAGAGGTGTGCAGTTCTTATTGGTAAACAGAATGGTGTTTATATAATACCATGTGAGTGCCGTGGTACTGTGAGCTGAGGTCAGCATGTGCTCACAGGAATAGTGGCCATTATTCAACCTGCTGAGCACTGTGGCTGGATAGCGGAGAGGTTGTAAAGATGGTGTTGGACCATAACATTATACTCAATTACTAAATTTTATCTGCGGGGGTGGCTTAACCTTTTACTGAAATATTCAGCTGCAGTTACATAAGTAAAGCTTTAGACTACTTAAGAACTGAAGCCTTGTTCATTTTCACTTCCTAAACCACCATGGGCCACAAGTCCCCATGTGGCCCCAAAAAAACTAGTTTCACATATCCGTTCTACTGCAACCAAATCTAGAACCAGTTATTGGGGGCTTAGATAATTTTATAGGACCTGAGTAAAGTTAGGCATGGCTACAGTGCCTAAGCTGGCAGCATCTATAAATGAGTGTGGAACATTGGGGGAGATTTAATAAAACTGGCATCCACAGAACCTGGTGCATCTGTGCGTGTTGGCAAATCCACTTATAACTTCAGCTTGTTCAGTTAACGGGGTTGTAAAGGTTTAATTTTTTTTTTCTTTAAATAACAAACATACCATACTTGCCTCCACTGTGCAGTTTGTTTTGCACAGAGTGGCCCCAATCCTTGTCTTCTGGGGTCCCTCGGTGGCTGTCTCGGCTCCTCCCTGCAAGAGCTAACCCCCCTTTGGGAAGCTCTCTCCCAAGGGGGTTAGCTTGCGGGCGCGCTCCAGTGTGATGCACTCGGTGGCCATAGCTGCCGAGTGCATCACTCGGCCCCGGCGCGCCGCATCATTGATTTGATTGACAGCAGCAGGAGCTAATGGCTGCGCTGCTATCAATCGTCCAATGAAGAGCTGGGGGAAAGCAACGCAGGATCGCACCCACGGAGATTCAGGGCCCAGGTAAGTAAAATGGGGGCTCGGGGGGGGCGGAGAGTGCAAGGTGTTTTTTGCACCTTAATGCATAGGATGCATTAAGGTGAAAAACACAAAGCTTTTACAACCCCTTTAAGGTTTGACAGATAAACCTGAAAGCTGATTGGTTTCCATGCAGAGCTGCACCAGATTTTGTACCTTTGTGTCTGTTTTTGTAGGGTATGCACTCTTGATGTACTAAATATAAATGTGCCTAATTGTTAAAAATGGATCCTCTCCACAAACATGTCTATTTGCAGCTTGCATGAATCTACCCTATGAAATACTTTACAAATACATTTAAAGCAAACATGTATGTGAGGAGCTGTCTCTCTTGTAGTGTGCCTACTTGGTTAATTATTAACTGGGCCATCTGTTGCACACAGTGTTCTGATCCGAGCTGTCATATCATTGATTTAAAGAAACATGTTTTTGTAGAAATTAAATGCAGGTCAGAATAGACAAATATTTTATGTGCGATAACACCTGCGCCAAACCTGGCTCAGAGTTCAAAGAAAATAGATCGCCGCTTAACGTCTGTCCTTTTTTGTTTACCTTTTTTTTTTTCAGATTTATGGTTTGCCTTCAATTGTTTGCAGTTCACGCTTGCGTGTTTGTTTTTTTTCATTTGTCATAAAGTGTGGGCTTTTAATGAAACTGAAACATTTTTAGATTGCTTTTTTTTGTTGCAGCTGTAAAAAGTATGAGAAATATAAAGAAATATGACTGTAAACTGAATAAAGATTTGCTGATGAAAATTGTTGCTGGCTTCAGGATGCAGTATTTGTACGTGTCTGTATTTTTGTTAAATCGGTCTTAAAGTTATTGTAGTCTTTTTTTTTTTTCTTCCTCTTTTTAAATAACAAACATGTTATACTTGCCTGCTCTGTTGCAGTGGATTTGCACAGGGCAGCCTGGCTCCTTCTCTTCTCGGGTGCCTCTTCTGTGCTTCTGGCCGCTCCCTCCTAGCAAGTTCCCCCTCAGCAAGCAGCTGGCTATGGGGGCACCCGAGCCGAGCTGCAGCTCTGTGTGTCCATTCAGACATGGAGCTGCCATTTAGCCCTGCCCCCTCTCTCCCCTGATTGGCTAACTGACTTAGAAACCCGGGGAGCGAATGGCGTCGCTGCTGTGTCTTAGCCCATCAGACAGCCGAGGGACTCGTGGACATTGCTGAACAGAGATGGAGCTCAGGTAAGTATTAGCGGGGGCTGGGGTGGCTGCTGCACACAGGTTTTTTTATGTTAATGCATGGAATGCTTTAAGATAAAAATACCTTCTGCCTTTAAAACAACTTTAAAACTTGCTTTCCCACTAATAACTTGTATGAGGTTTAATAAATCATTTCTTGTATGTTTCACTCCTGTCATAATTGTAGAAGCTTACTTATGGTGATGACCTGTGGCCTTCTGCTAGGCGTAATGGCCACTCTAACACTGAGCCACTGTTATATTTCATATGCTATTTCTAACATTCTCATGATCTAATATGGATGCAGAGGACACATCTAGAATCGGTCTGCATCTACCTGCGAGGACAAATAAATAATGCATGAATTCAAACACTTCTTTTCCAAGCACTTGCTTAATTATTAAAGAGCACTCTTTTATTTATTTTTTTTTCTACACTGTTCTTAACACACTTGCCATGCAAGTCTTGCATACTTGGCAGTTCATGTGCTATCACTCCTGGAAAATTAACCGCAAGCCCTAGGACCATATTGACATACCCCAAACCTATGGGGCTAAGTGCAGGCTGACTCTCTACACGCTGGGCTGCTGCTATACTTATGCAGATATACTGTAACATCCCAACATCAAACACGCCCCCAGTCCTCTGAATTTAACTATTAGCCCTAGTTGTAAAATTTTAATTTGCATTTGCACCCAGCTCCTAAATGTACACAGCTGTTGACTGTCAACAATTGGTGAGCTTCTAAAACAACCTACAGTGGTAGCTCTCCTTATTCTATGCTTTATCTCAACTGTGTCATTCTGATATATGGCAATGAATTTCCTAAAAGGCTACAGAGACTGTACTGGGGTCTATGAGTTCTGGGGCGAATAAGCAGAATGATACTGTGTTCCCCCGTTATGTTGCTCTTTCCTTCATCCCTTTTTTTTCTGTTCACTTACTTGCTTCTTGGGCTTTAAAAAATTAGAATTTGGACTTTTTTCCCATTTAAAAAAAAGAAAAAAAAAAAAGCCTTTTGGCTTCCAGCTGTGCCTGTTGTCATTGGGTAATTTAAATGGTCTAAACCTGCAGCTCTGACCAGTTCAGAAATTGGCAGGTTATGGAGTGAGTATTGATGACCTCAACAGATAATCTCAGGCCAATATGCAGACAAAAGCAGCGCCTTCTAAGCGTAGTAGTCTGAGAAATTTATTAGGAGATTAAATGATACAGCAACAAGAGATACACTCACAAACGAGTATAATCTAAGGCTTATCTGTAAATTTTGTCATCCGCTCATCCCGGAGGCTGCATATCCTGATGTTGGAAGCTGAAATCCCAGGTTGTTCTCTATGATGACGTCACTTCAGGAGCCTGATGAAGAAGCACGCATGCTTCGAACGCGTGCAACCCCCGCTGACCTTCTACCCGGAAGTGACGATTCCTTTAGCAGTGTCCCAGGGAAGTTTGTTCCCCATCTCCGCGGCCGCGAGTGTGGAGTTCCGTCTACCACAACTACATCATAGAGAACAACCTGGGATTTCAGCTTCCAACATCAGGATATGCAGCCTCCGGGATGAGCGGATGACAAAATTTACAGATAAGCCCTAGATTATACTCGTTTGTGAGTGTATCTCTTGTTGCTGTATCATTTAATCTCCTAATAAATTTCTCAGACTACTACGCTTAGAAGGCGCTGCTTTTTTCCTCTCCCTGTCTTGTTTCAGATTACTTCCATCTGCAAGCTGGCAGCCTTCCCTGCAGGGAGTTTTTATGTTAAAGGGGTTGCTCCGCCGGAAAAAAAAAAATTAAAAGCCAACAGCTACAGCAGCTGCTGGCTTTTAATATTTGGACACTTACCTGTCCTGGAGTCCAGCGACGTCCGCAGCAGAGGACGAGCGACCGCTCGTCGCTCTGCTGCTCCCTCCGCCATCCTCGCTGAGGGAACCAGGAAGTGAAGCCCTGCGGCTTCATGCCCGGTTCCCTACGGCGCATGCGCGAGTCGCGCTGCGCCGTTCTGATTGGTGCTCCTGTGTTCTGGGAGCCGAGTGTCTCCCAGAACACCAAGGGAAGTCTGCGGGAAGTGACGTAACTCCCGCAGATTTCCCGGAGAGAGGACTCCCGGATGTGGGTGAAAATACCTGTCTTAGACAGGTATCTTCACCCCCTCCCCCCTGAAAGGTGTCAATTGTGACACCAGAGGGGGGGAGGGTTCCAAATAGCAAAAGTTGCTATTTAGGGTGGAGCTCCACTTTAATTCACACATGGACTAAATGTTATGGACTTTAAGTGTGTGGTTTTATACAGCTGAGTTTAGTTTCCATTCCTACTCTGTCAGTTCTTTTTATATGTTGAGTTACTTTTTATACCCTAATCCAGAGTGCGCTCAATCTATTTATTGTTTATGCAATATGCAGACAAATACTGTATATACTCGAGTATAAGCCGACCCGAATATAAGCCGAGGCACCTAATTTTACCACCAAAAAATGGGAAAACTTATTGAATCGAGTATAAGCCTATGGTGTTCATCTGCATGCCTCACTGTGCCCATGACTAGACTGACGTTTAACATGGGAGTCTATGGAAGGGGTGCCCGGCTTTGAAAAGTGGGTGCTCCCTGGTCGTAGGTCCCCCGGACAACAAACTTTGCACACGTGTAGAGGAAGAGTGGGGCTACTTGTGTGCCAAGTTTGGGGTCCAGGGGACATACGGCCGGCCGGTACCGGTTCCCCAAAATCCGGGAGATCAGGTGCAAAAAGGTGACTCGAGTATAAGCCGAGGGGGGCATTTTCAGCACAAAAAATGTGCTGAAAAACTCGGCTTATACTTGAGTATATACGGTATTTAACCATTTCAGCCATTTTATGAGACCAGAGTGAGTAGCAGCAGCTAAGAGAGCAGCAGTGTACTTATATTTAACGTGTCACTTGCCACATCACCTGACACAAGTTGTGGATTGTCCACTTGCCACGTCACCTGGCCACAAGTTGTGGATTTCCACTTGCCACGTCGCATGGCCACGTCACCTGCCACATCACCTGGCCACAAGTTGTGGATTGTTCACTTGCCACGTCACCTGCCACAAGTTGTGTATTGTCAACTTGCCATGTCACCTGCCACAAGTTGTGCATTGTCCACTTGCCACATCACCTGCCACAAGTTGTGGATTGTCCGCAATGCAATGCAAGCAATTAGTTTTTTTATATTTTTTTAATTGTTTTTCATCATTTGATATAATTTTTGAGATTTCTAATGTAAAAAAATAGGTCACCTTTAAAAATGCTTATAAACGAAATCGCGGCAAAATGCCGGTACCGCGTTTAGCCGCGTTTTGCATCTGAAACTTGGAAATTTTTGCGTCTGAACCCATTTTTTGGCTTTCAGAAAAACGAGGTTAAATGCCACTGCATATAAACGGCAATAAACGAGACAGTGTACATGGACACATAAGATAACATTGAATGAGTTCAGGGGCAGTTGAAAAAAGTGTCCAACTGCCTCTGAACGCGAGTTTAACAGCGTCCCGTGTGCATTGTCATTTTTTTTCATGTTTCCTCTCAAGCCTGTCTTGCGTACACACGATCATTAAAAAAAACGCTCGAGCAAAGCGCAGTGACGTACAGCACGTACGACGGCACTATTAAGGGGAAGTTCCGTTCGAATGGCGCCACCTTTCATGTTTGTAAAGTTTGTTGAGCAACGATTCGATCAACCAACCAAAACCTCCTCCACATCCCCAAGTCCTGGTACAAATCGAAGGGAGAACGAAGATTTGCAGTCCAAGGACCACGGCTATGGAACGCTCTACCAATAAACATCCGCATGGAAGAAAACCATCGGCCTTCAGGAAAAAACTTAAGACCCACCTCTTCTGAAGGATCAGGACGACACTGGATGGAAATAAGCGCCTTGAGGCGATTAAGTTCGCATTTGCAGCGCTATACAAGTTATTCACTCACTCACTATATACGGTACCGTGTCAATCGACAGGTTTGAATTGAGGGATTCTGGGTACAGAAGCTGTTGGTTGCTATAGATTATTGCACATCTCTATTTTTCAATTTATGTTTAAACCATTAAGAGATAATCAAGACAATTTCATACGGAGTATAAAACATGATTGTCCCTAACATATGGCAACATGCTGCAAAGAACTTGGCTAAGCCTTTCCAAATGAAGTGGAAGTTTGGATTCTCTTTTACTGATAAATGAGATTAACTGGCATACCCATTATTTAAATACAACTTGCACTGAGAGATGTGGGTTGATGAACAATGTATACACAAAACACCCGCTTCAAAGTGAGGAAACTATGCCAGCTCCAAAATTTCTCTAAGGAGGTATGAAAAAAGGGAGCGCTCTCGGGGTACAGTACAGAAATATAAAATGGTTTGTAATTGGTAATCTGTAAAAAATAATAATTCTATAGTGAAAAATGGAGGTTGCAATTGCAGATTTCCTTCTGAAATGGCTACTTGCCTGGCTTTTTCTGGCTTCAGTACTGTCCATGTTGCTGATGAAGGAACAAAGTAGTAAACAAGGTAAAAAAACAACAACCTAAGGCTCGGTTCACATATATGCGGTGCGGGAAACAGCGACTCCTGTGCGTTTCCCCTACTGCATTCAAATTGCACAGCGTTTGTGTGAACCACAGGGGTGTCGGTGTTCAAGTGATTTTTTTATATGATCACCTTGTAAAACAACCCATTCAGTTTAAAAAATCGAAATGAAAGGCAAAACATTTATGTATAGATATAAAAAATATAAATATCATTTTTTCCTGTTTTTAGAAGTGATCACATTCCCTCTGTTTTCAGCTGCATAAGAGCTGTGGGGAGGAGAAGCAGCAGTACACGGTGCTTCCCAGTAAATGGCTGTGCAGCAGGGGTGTCAGGACAAGTCTGATCATTGGAGGAGAGCACACTGAGTTCCCAGCACAGCTAGAAATCTGACCACTGTGTGCTCCCCTGCTTAGTGTGGTCAGTTTTAAATAGGAAAGCAAAGGGATTGGCTGAAACACCAGGGATTTCACACAAAGGAAGCCATATAAAGAAAACAGGATACTTTCTCATGCAAGTTCATGGTACAGCAGGTACATATCAAGAATATTAAGTGTTGGGTTAACACCTCAAAATGGTGTGCAAAACGTAGTGCGATTGACAGAATCGGATTGCATAGGTGTGATTTGATTCCAGTGCGGGATAAAAAAAGAAGGGTCCTGCATTTATTTTTTTTGTGTGGATTTGCTACGATTAAAGCCATACAAATGAATGTCTCAAATCGCACCGCACAGACATCGCATATGATTTGCACAGGAATACGGTGAAATTCCTGTGTGAATTACAGGTGATGTGCGCCGCACCTCAGATATGTGAACCCAGCCTTAATCCTGCTTGATACACACTCAAAATAAACGAGTACCTACTTACCTGCTAAAATATTTTAATTGTACTCATCCCCTGTAGTAATATACAGCATAGCTAGGTCAGAGACCTTGATTTTCTCTACTGCAGTTAAGCACTACAGCTTGGTCTCCTGCCCTCCCCAGCATGCTGATTGGACAGTGAGGTGCAAAAGCACACCAATGAGGTCATTGCTCTGCTCTCTTCTATTAACGTGTTCAAATAAGTGGACTGTGAAAACTGTGCAATGTAATAAAGCACTACTAGTGATTCCTAGCTCTCTTCTAGTCCTACTCAAGACTGATTCATGTACTTTTATATTAAAAAAACTGTTAAAACATACCTTTCTGGAGTATGTGAAAATGTTAAGTAAAAACCTAGTAGACAATCGGCATGCTTTTGAACAGGGTGACACTAATGCCCCATACACACGATCGTTTTTCATGCCGTTAAAAATGCCCATTAAAAATGATCGTGTGTATGCTCCAGAGCATTTTTAACGACGTGAAAAACGGCCATTAAAAATTTCGAACATGCTCTCTTTTTTCACGTCGTTTTTCATGTCGTTTTTTTTTAACGACGTGAAAAACGATAGTGTGTATGCTTTAATGACGTGAAAAAATCGCGCATGCTCAGAATCAAGTATGAGACGGGAGCGCTCGTTCTGGTAAAACTAGCGTTCGTAATGGAGACAGCACATTCGTCACGCAGTAACGGACTGAAAAGCACGAGGCTGAAAAGCACGAATCGTTGCTCAACAAACTTTACAAACATGAAGGGTGGCGCCATTCGAACGGAACTTCCCCTTTATAGTGCCGTCGTACGTGCTGTACGTCACTGCGCTTTGCTCGAGCGTTTTTTTTTAATCGTGTGTACGCAAGACAGGCTCGAGAGGAAACATGAAAAAAATGTCGGTTTAAAAAATGGCATGAAAAATGATCGTGTGTATGGGGCATAAGGCCCCATGCACACGGGACGCTGTTAAACTCGCGTTCAGAGGCAGTTGGACACTTTTTTCAACTGCCCCTGAACTCATTCAATGTTATCTTATGTGTCCATGTACACTGTCTCGTTTATTGCCGTTTATATGCAGTTGCATTTAACCTCGTTTTTCTGAAAGCCAAAAAATGGGTTCAGACGCAAAAATTTCCAAGTTTCAGACGCAAAACCCGGCTAAACGCGGTACCGGCATTTTGCCGCGATTTCGTTTATAAGCATTTTTAAAGGTGACCTATTTTTTTACATTAGAAATCTCAAAAATTATATCAAATGATGAAAAACAATTAAAAAAAATATAAAAAACTAATTGCTTGCATTGCATTGCGGACAATCCACAACTTGTGGCAGGTGATGTGGCAAGTGGACAATGCACAACTTGTGGCAGGTGACGTGGCCAAGGGGAAATGACAAGTGGACAATCCACAACTTGTGGCCATGTGACGTGGCAAGTGAACAATCCACAACTTGTGGCCAGGTGACGTGGCCAAGTGACTTGGCAAGTGGACAATCCACAACTTGTGGCCAGGGGATGTGGCAGGTGACGTGGCCATGTGACGTGGCAAGTGGAAATCCACAACTTGTGGCCAGGTGACGTGGCAAGTGGACAATCCACAACTTGTGTCAGGTGATGTGGCAAGTGACACGTTAAATACAAGTACACTGCTGCTCTCTTAGCTGCTGCTACTCACTCTGGTCTCATAAAATGGCTGAAATGGTTAAATACCGTATATACTCGCGTATAAGCCGAGTTTTTCAGCACATTTTTTTTGTGATGAAAATGCCCCCCTCGGCTTATACTCGAGTCACCTTTTTGTGCCTGATCTTCCGGACTTTGGGGACCCGGTACCAGTTGGCCGTAGGTCCCCTGGACCCCATACTTGGCACACATGTAGCCCCACTCTTCATCTACAAGTGTGCAAAGTTTGTTGTCCGGGGGACCTACGACCGGGGAGCACCCACTTTTCAAACCCGGGCACCCCTTCCATAGACTCCCATGTTAAACGTCAGTCTAGTCATGGGCACAGTGAGGCATGGGCATGGACACAGTGAGGCATGCAGATGGACACCCTAGGCTTATACTCGAGTCAATATGTTTTCCCAGTTTTTTTGTGGTAAAATTAGGTGCCTCGGCTTATATTCGGGTCGGTTTATACTCGAGTATATACGGTAATACTGTTTTTTGAGCTTAGGGAGGGTCTTATGATGTTTCTTAACTAAACGCTTATAGACGAAAACGCGGTAAAACGCCGCTAAAATCGTGGCAAAACGGGCGTTTCTAAACGCCGGTTTCAGTCTTTAAAAACATGCGTTCAGCAGAGTTTGCACCGGCGTCTCGTGTGCATGGGGCCTAAACAGTTGACACTAAGCAATATCCTTATTTTCCAAAGAAAATCATACACACCATACTTGGTGAGATGAGCTGTAGATTACCCCTAGGCTTCCTGAGATGTCTGATATTGGTATCCCAGGAGGCTGTGGGATGTCATGCTTAACTAGGCAAGAATCCTGGAATTTCTGGGAGCTATCACTAAGGCCTGGTTCACACCTTTGCTGTTTGCATATTCCAGGTGCGTTTTGCATTTTTCAATACACATTTTTGATCCATTAAAGTCTATGGAACCAAAAACCAGAAAAAACTCCCTTGCCTGGTCCATAAAATGCACAGATGTGAACTAAATCCATAGGAAACCATGTTAAATTGAACCATAGTGTGAAAACGCACAAAAAAAATGCATAGGTGTGAACCAGCCCTAAATAGTATTATAAGCAGGAGGGGGGGGGGGGGGTTGCGGGATTGAAGAATAAAAGTGACTTTAAACAATATCCTTATTCTTCCAAATACTCCTTACACATCCACTACTTAATGTTTTCCATTAAATGGTTTCTTACTGTGATTTTTCTACCTCCTTTTAATGTCTTCTGTGAGCTCCCTTTCATTTTCTACCTCACGTCTGTTTGGAATGAGCAGTGCATGTTGGCTGTGATTATGTGCACTGCTCTATGCACATGACAAATCATATAGTTCATAGTCCCTAGACCAGGGTTAGGCAGGGTAGGTTCAGTGGTTGAGATCTACCTGGACAACATAGAGAAATAGTAGATGCCCAGGAGGTGGTGGCACAGGGCACAGTAGTGTCCTGTGCCCATACACACACACACAATAGTGTCCTCTGTCCCCCACATGTGGTGTTCTTTACATCGGTGCCCCCTTTACCTCATCCTCCTGACACGCAGTGTAGGTAACATTGTCCTACCTTACAATGGCTGTACAGCAGAGTAGAGGGTGAGAGGCAGCACAGTACATTACGGAGGGCGGGAGTGGGAGCTAGAGTTAACCTTTCATATTAACAATCTGGTGGTTGGTTGTTATGACTTCCCGGCATCCTAGCAACCAATCACCTGCTGGTTAACTTCAAAGCTTAACCATAGCAGTTTCTGCCCTCTGTCCAGTACTGTGCTGCTTTCCAATCTGCTGTTAAGATGAAAGTGGCGGAGGCTGGAGGGAAGAATCAGCAAAACTGTGTTTGCGAACCACCCATTAGCTGTCTGCGGTCAATGAGTAGATTGCGATCGGGTTGCCGACCCTAGCCTAGACCATCTTTGGAGCCAACAAGAGAGGCTGGCTATGTTTCTTCATACAGTAGGACCATGGAGAACAAATGTAGCCACCCTTCTGACAGGAAGTCAGATCACAGCACAAAAACAAAATTTAGAGGCGAGCAATAGGAGTTCGTTTTTAGGGTCACTTTTTAAGTATAAGTATTGAAGCCAAAATCTAAGCTACTGCTGGACATGAGGTTTTTTGATGTTCTGCCTTTGCTCCTCTGGTCTAGAATATAGCAGCCTTCATTGAGTTTATAGGTGGTCATAAAACCATTCCTCCATGACTAACTGGAACCTGAATGGTCACAGATACTCGGGTGAGAAAATGGAAATTTTGAAGTAGTCTGAGAGCTCCTGCAGTTGTCAGTTTAAACATCTCATCAACAGGCAAAAACTTTTCTTGACTGTATAATTTCAGGACTGTATAACGTTGTACTGTTTAGCCATATTACACAATTTTATGTTTTATTTGGAGTTTCTGCTGCTGTCCAGGTTTCCAGCATTAGAAGACATTCTGGATATTGTATTAATGCAATGAACAATGTGTCACTCTAGGTCTTGGCAATCTTCTGCAGGATATCCTACTATTCACAGCATGTCCAGACCCCCTGATAGCCACTGGCCGGCAAAGTATGCTGAAACTTGAAGGTTTTTTTCGTTGCAAAGTGGTGATGTTGGCTTGTTGAGGATCTAATGTTAGTTTCTCTTTAAAGGTTTCCATTCCACATGCTGCAAAGTAATCAACAACCTTGTTCTGAAGCAACAAATCAGTCTGACACATTCTGGATGATGTGGCTTCAGTGTAGCTCTGAGGTCATTATCCAAACTGAGAAATTCTGCCCAGACAGCTCTGCCCTTGTGTGAATCATGCTTGTATCCACAGCCAAGATTTGTTGAATCTGAACTCTGGGAGGCCAAGGCTCTCCAGTTTCCACAGCTCAGTAAATGTGAGCTTTTATGTGTTTATATGTGCAAGCGGCCTGTTCCTTTCTGTAAAAACAGATTGCAGCCACTTTATGAACCCTGTACTTCATGATTCTTAAAAAGAAAAAGTGTCAAAAAGGGTACTTGAAATGCCATACTGTATTTTCTTTAAAGAGGAAGTAAACCCTCTGTAACGAAGCGAGAAAAAAAAATACCCTGCAAGACAAAGACAAAGACATAATGAGCTAGTATGCTTGGCATACTAGCTCATTATGAAGTACTTACCTGAGATCGAAGCCCCCGCAGCTGTCCAAGTTCGCCACCTCCGTCGCCGCCATGATACCCGGAGTGACGTCTGGGTATCGCGGCTCCATGCGCACGGGAGCTGGCCACTAATGGCATGTCCCATTCATTAACGGCACGCTCAGTACGCATGCACCGTAGACATCGGTGCAGTAATTTCTGCAAATATCTCCTTAACCGTGTAGGTTTAGGAGTTATTTGTTGCACCTACAGGTAAGCCTTAATCTAGGCTTACCTGTAGGTATAAGTGGGTCTGTAAGGGTTTACAACCACTTTAAAGAGGAACTTCACACCTTCCATTCCCCCTTATGTGTTTTTTTTATTTTTATTACCTGATATCCTGACAATACATACTCACGCGTCTGGTAAATCAGGCGTTCTCCTGCTCTGCCATTTTTAAATACGTCACCATGGGGCTGGCTGTCTTTCAGGTTCTTGCAACCGGCAGCAAGATCCAAAAAGTCAGCCAACCACCTGATGACATACATCAGTGCATGCATTGTAGAGTACCCATAGGCTTACTGAGATACATGTTGCCAGTATCCCAGGAGGCTGTGGGATGTCATACTCGCCTGATGGTATTATGAGAAAATAAGCACCTAATTGTAAAGTGGGGGGTTAATAAGTGAGAGGGGAGGTTGAAGGTCTGCTTTAAAGTGACCCTAAACAATATCCCTATTCCGTTTGTTTGGAATGAGCAGTGCACGTTAGTTGTGTCCATGTGCATTACTCTATGCGCACCAAAAAATTCCATAGTCCGTCTTGGGAATGAGCAAGAGGATGGCTATGTTCCTAAATACAGTGGGGTTGATTTACTAAAGCTGGAGAGTGCAAAATCTGGTGCAGTTGCACATGGTAGTCAATCAGCTTCCAACTTCAGCTTGTTCAAATAAGCTTTTGACGGAAAAACTTGGAAGCGGATTGGTTTCTATACAGAGCTGAGCCAGATTTTGTACTTTCTAGTTTTAGTAAATCAACCCCAGTGGGTCCATGGAGAACAAACGTAGCCACCCTCTAGCAGGAAGTCGGGTTACAGCAACAAAAACAAAGCAGGAATTTGGAGGCGTCAGAGTGATAGAAGTGTACTTATTTAAATTGTGAAAATATACTTGAAAATTATTTTTTTTGGTTTAAAGCGGTTGTATACTCCACTTGCACATTTATACCTACAGGTAAGCCTAACAATAGGCTTACCTGTAGGTAAAATGAATATCTCCTAAACCTGTATGGCTTAGGAGATATTCACCTTGCATGCAGCCGCTGACATCAACGGCGCATGCGCTCTGAAGGTCCGGCGGATGCTGCTGGACCTTGCCAGGAGGAGGACTCCTGCGCACATGCGTAGGAGTGACGTTAGATATGGGATATACTGCGCTGTGCAATGAGTGAACACAAAAATTAGCTGCCAACACAGCTGAGACAAAGCAAAAACTGGTGAATATGAAAAAGTGTAGCGCTTATTTTTGTGAAAGAGTCAGTTACCAACACATAACAAATGTTGCAAACATGCATATATATTAATTTCAGTGACACCAAGTGACTGAGTGTGATCTGTGAAAAAAAATATTATATGTAAATAAATCAGAACGAAACAGTCCTCTATTGTGACCACACACAAATAACAGTCCAAAAGTGTAGAAAAAACTGCAAGGTTGAAATAGAGTCCCACATGGATATGACCCTCTCTGTGAAAGGATAGAGACACCACCACCGATATAAGGAGGAGGCTTACCAGATGGTATTGACTTGGTAAGGTGTATACCACCCAAGTCAAAACAGGCTTAAATAATCAGTCAGCAAGGTGTATCCAGCTGGTCCTGAATCCGCATATCAGTCGGCACCGCAAATTCCCGTAAACACCAGGAAGTGTGAATACATATAGTCTTGTTGGAGCCAGAGATACGGTAACCACATAACATGCGTAATGGGGAAAAAAACTCACATAGTGTGATACCGTACAAGGAAGTATTTATTTAAAAAAAAGATAAAAAAATGTACACTCACATTTGGAAGAACATCATAGGCATATCACAAAATGCAAGAGCGATGTGTGTGAATGGGTCCACCCGACGCGTTTCAACTAAAAAGTCAGATGACTTTTTAGTTGAAACGCGTCGGGTGGACCCATTCACACACATCGCTCTTGCATTTTGTGATATGCCTATGATGTTCTTCCAAATGTGAGTGTACATTTTTAAATCTTTTTTTTAAATAAATACTTCCTTGTACGGTATCACACTATGTGAGTTTTTTTCCCCATTACGCATGTTATGTGGTTACCGTATCTCTGGCTCCAACAAGACTATATGTATTCACACTTCCTGGTGTTTACGGGAATTTGCGGTGCCGACTGATATGCGGATTCAGGACCAGCTGGATACACCTTGCTGACTGATTATTTAAGCCTGTTTTGACTTGGGTGGTATACACCTTACCAAGTCAATACCATCTGGTAAGCCTCCTCCTTATATCGGTGGTGGTGTCTCTATCCTTTCACAGAGAGGGTCATATCCATGTGGGACTCTTTATTTCAACCTTGCAGTTTTTTCTACACTTTTGGACTGTTATTTGTGTGTGGTCACAATAGAGGACTGTTTCGTTCTGATTTATTTACATATAATATTTTTTTTCACGGATCACACTCAGTCACTTGGTGTCACTGAAATTAATATATATGCATGTTTTCAACATTTGTTATGTGTTGGTAACTGACTCTTTCACAAAAGTAGGAGTGACGTTATCGCGGCTCCAGTAACTCACAGCGCCGGACCCACAATCCCGGAGGAAACGCAGAGGGAACCGGTTATTTTATTTTAATTTTTTTCAGGGCATACAACCGCTTTAAACCAGAGTTCAGCTACACTTGAAAATAAGCCTGACACAAACCAGTTTGAAACCGGGGGTGTGATAAAAAAGTATAGGCAGAGGTTACCTTTGGTGAAACCACATGTGAAAGCAATTAGGAGATCCAGAGTTATAGGCAACTGAATTTATATGCAAATTTTAACTTTTCATGTGAATAACAAGCCTGGCTCTATTTGCAGTCTTTATTTTTTTTCTACAAACTGACCTTGAGGGAGCGATTGCAGACTGTACCTTCTGTAGTTGCTGGTTGCCTGGCTGTCACACTGACCCTTTTACTTCAAGGCTTCTTTTCACTGATCCAAAACAATCATGCAGAGCAAGAATTCTGACTTTCCTGATCTAAATATTTGTCTTCAGTAAATAACTCAAATTATTACTGTATATCCAGTGAGTCCGCATAGTAGTTGGACAATCAGCATTTTCAAAAGGAATTAAGCAATCGAAGCCCGAGTATAACTAACCCCAAGAACAAAAATGTAACATGTTTCTGCTTACCATTCATTAGATGTGGTGGCTGCATTAGTTTCATTTTTTAAGGCTAAAAACATTTTTAGCAAGCTTACAAATGACCTGTTGATTTCACTAGAATGTATATGCCTTTGTCAATTCTCGTGAGCTGATCTGGAAGCAAAAACAAGGTGATCTTTCCTCTGTAATCTACTAATCTCCTCATCCGTATAATAGCTCCATATTATAGAGAGAGCTAGCGGGGTCAGTCTCACTCTTCTGCTGAAAGACATCTTTGTTGGCTGTAAAAGGGACAGGCAGTCAATGCCGGTAGAGATTATCCCTCTGATGTGAGCTAGTCCATGCTCTACCTCTGGGAGTCACAATTCTCTATTGTGTTATATACAGGATACAAGAGGCATTTACCCTGGCATATCTACACTTTCTCTTTACCCATGTGACATCCCAGTATACCTCTGCTCTTTGTATTGCAGTTTCCCCTGCGATACAGCTTCTGTCAGATAATAGGCACATCTTGACACTTCTCACCTTCAAAACGTTCCTGTACTTGTTGGCTGGCTTCTGCCTGTTTGGTGGTAGGGGGATCCAGTTTGGTCCCCCCCCCTCCCAATTGGGGTATTTCTGGGACTCTCCATCTCCTTCTCTGGAATTCCCCCTATGTCCACCCCCCTGATCATTCTTCGCCCCATCTTCTGCTTCCGAAGTCTACCAGCAGCCACGCAAGATTTTCTTGCGAAGCGTGTCAACGTTCAAAGTATGGAGTACTAGCGGGCCATATTCTGGTGACCTATTGATATTGAGCCCACTGTTGGACTTTAATACACCATATACTATATTGTGGCCCGTCATCTCCATACTATATGATTGGCTACCGGTTGACTCCTTGTGAATGGAGGATGCTTCTCTTTTAAACTGTGTTTTGAATTCTTCTTTGATGTTTTGTCGTATATTTATGTAACTTGAATAAAATTTAGATCTTTTTTATACTTGCCGCTTCATGCTGTGCCTGCAAAGTCGGTTTTTTGAGTAGCTAGTGCTGCTTTTCCTTTTGTGATTTCCATATTATTGAAATAAGGAGAAGAATATATGTCTGAAGACCAGCCCTGGTATATCACTCCTGTGAGCGGCTGCCACCTTTCCCAGGCGCTACTGTCTGATCGCGGAGCCCGAGAGCGCTGCATGGGTGGTCAGAGGAGAGATTTGGGGTCTAATAGACCGCAGAACTCTCCATAAAGAGGACCTTCCACGGCCCTTGCTGTCACAAGGGATGTTTTTCATCTATTGTGATAGCAACAAAGTTAATGCAAAAAAAAATAGATGCCCTAAAAAAACCTTTTGGATAAAACAGAAAAAAAAATTAAAGCGGTGATCGCACCACACGTGAGGTATTGTTGCAAACATCAGCGTGAGACCAATAATTCTAGCACCAGACCTCCTGTGTATCTTTAAACTGGTAACCTGTAAAGGTATTTGAAAGGTCGCCTTTGGAGAATTTTAAGTGCCATCATTTGCCGCCATTCCACGGACGGAGGCAATTTTAAATTGTGACGTGATAGGTATCTATTTACTCGGCGTAACATCTTTTATATTTTACAAAAATAACATTAATTTAAGTGTATTTCTTCCAAAAAAATTGTGTTTGAAAAACCGTTGCGCAAATACCGTGTGACATAAATTGCAACACCCATCATTTTATTCTATAGGGCCTCTGCTAAAAAGATATCTATATATATATATATATATATATATATATATATATATATATATATATATAAAATATTTGGGGGTTCTAAATTTTCTAGCAAAAAAAAGTAGATTTTTACACATAGGAGAGATGTGTCAGAATTGACTCAGTTGGCAAGTGATTCTCAAAAAGTACTGAAGCTGCTTGATCAGTATGACGGCTAGCGTTGTAGTATGTTGCCTAGCATTTTCAAAAGAAGAGGTTATCAGTTTCAGTATATATTTCTATCGACACGTTTTCTTTAATGAATGGGTTTGATATAGGATTGGTTCGTTTGGTGCATGTCTGCCAAACCCATTGGTCAAATACTGGGTAGTATATGAGTTAGAGCTGCACAATTCTGGATAAAACGAGAATCACAATTTTGTTTTGCTTAGAATAAATTTCTCTCACGATTCTCGGCGTAACATCTTTCCTATTATACAAAAAAAATTGGGCTAAATTTACTGTTTAACAGCGCAATCGGCGCAAATACACAAGAAATTGATAACAATTGTTTGCCAGCTGAACACGTAATCATAACGCCTAAAGGTAAATCAAAGATTAAAAAGTGCAGCGCAATAAAAAAAAATCCAGGTATTCCGTGAGATGAACTATAAAGCCCAGACAGCAGCAGCAGAGACCATCCATGTGTGGGAACATACTTTTTTTGTTTTTGTTTTCCCCAAAAAATTGATTTTGAAAGATCGCTGCGCGAATACAGTGTGACATAAAATATTACAACGACCGCCATTTTATTCTCTAGGGTCTCTGTTAAAAAAATGTTTGGTGGGGGGGGGGGGGGGGGGTTCTAAGTCATTTTCTAGCAAAAAATACAAATTTTTAACTTGTAAGCAAAAAAATTTCAGAAAAAGACTTGGTCTTTAAAGGGGTTGTAAACCCTCGTGTTTTTTCACCTTAATCCATCCTATGATGATCGGGGCCACTCTGTGCAAAACGAACTGCACAGTGGAGTGAAGTATGAGATGTTTATTTAAAAAAAAAAAGAGGGTTTACAACCCCTTTAAGTGGTTAAACTAACCTCATTTACAGACCGAAGTTCATCCCCTTGATCTAAAAGAACCAAATTATACATGGTTTCTTTCTATCTTGACGCTGAGCTATGTTGTGCAGGCTGCTTCTTTTTTTTCTTTTTTTTTGAGCTGTGAGCAGAGAACGGCTCTGCACTGAATCGTGGAAATGCCAAATTAAGATCGTGAGGGAGGTTGAATCGAGATCGCAATTTTTTTTAACGATTAATCTTGCCGCTCTAATATGGGTATACTTCAATTGGACATAAACCTTTTTGTACTTGAACTGACTCAGTAGACGCAGGTTACTTAATGAACCGTATTCATTATTTTCTGAAAGGCCCTCTATCAGATGGACTTATAGAGTGTGATAGACTGGTTGCACTGTACAGAACTATGTGACACAATTCTACAATCACAGACTGCACAGTCCATGAGAAGCCTACTGGATTTTTATAACAAAATGAAGTGGACTTTCTGAGTAGCATATCTGCAGTGTTTCTTGAGTAGCATTAGTGGCTTACTGGGATTACTAGTTGTCTAGAATTGCTCTGTAAGGCGTACACAAGAATAATTATTGCATATACATAATTAATGAAGAGTCCGTAAAAGTGGGACTCCTGACAAACACATTTACTAATTTCTGTATACTGATTTTTTTTTTCTATTATAAAGTAATCAGAAATAATCATAAACGTATAAATATATTGGATTGTTTTCATTCGTAATACATTTAGCAGTACTCTGGGGGCTCCATTACTCTAAAGGTTAATTAGGACTTTGCCTATACCGAAGGACAGAGAACAGGGTCATGTATTGACCGTCTCTGCCGCACTTCCCACTGCATGGTGAGAATACCAATCACAATGGATTGATGGAACTAGCTCAGTGAAAGCAATTTCCATTTCAAATGGTCACAGGCTAATATTGTACAGACTGTTGTGTGGGAGATTGATGCAAGGACTCTGACTGGGCAGATAAGAGGCTGACTTCTGCATGCTTTAAAAACATTGTCTGACTGCTAGCAGAATAATGTTAAGTCAGGTGAGACCTTAGCAACCTTTTGCCTTTTTAATGTTAATTTGCACTGTGTTCCATATTTGAGGGCCACCATGAACAGCCCAATATATGCCAGCATTAAAAAAAAAAAAAAAAACTGTTTGCAGTAATAGGGCAGTGTATGGGCAAACTGTGCAATAATGAGCCCCTGGAATATAACAGAAAATGTGATCATTAAATGAACAGTCAGTTGGAATGAGAGCTGTGACTTCACTAAATTCAGCTTTAGATAACTGGGGCTATCTGTTTTTAGTTTTCTCCCCCAAAGAACGTCCAATCGTAAATCTTCCCACCTTAACCACTTCAACCCCGGGCTTTTTTTACCACCCCAATACTGGGCCTATTCTGGCACTTCTCTCCTACATGTACAAATCATCATTATTTTGCTAGAAAATTACTCAGAACCCCCAAACATTATGTATGTTTTATTTAGCAGACACCCTAGGGAATAAAATGACGGTCATTGCAACTTTTTTTTTTTTTTTTTGCACGGTATTTGTGCAATAATTTTTCAAACGCCTTTTTTTGGGAAAAAAAAATGGTTTCATGAATTAAAAAATAACAAAACCGTAACGTTAGCCCAATTTTTGGGGAAAATATGAAAGATGTTATGCAGAGTAAATGGATGCCTAACATGTCACGCTTTAAAATTGCGCACACTCATGGAATGGCGCCAAACTTCGGTACTTAAAAATCTCCATAGGCGGCGCTTTAGTCTAGTGCTAGAGGAGGTCTAGTGCTAGAATTGTTGCACGCGGCGATACCTCACATATGTGGTTTGAACGGCGTTTACATATGTGGGCGGGACTTGCGTGTGCGTTCGCTTCTGAACGCGAGCTACCGGGGACAGGGGCGTTTTAATTATTATTTTTTATTATATATTTTTTTTACTTAAATTTTTTTTATTTTTACACTTATTTAAAAAAAAAAATTTTGATCACTTTTATTCCTATTACAAGGAATGTAAACATCCCTTGTAATAGGAATGTGTGTGACAGGTCTTCTTTTTATTGAGAGATGCAGGGTCAATAAGACCCCACATCTCTCCTCCAGGCTGGAAAGCATGAGATCGTGAGAATTTTTTCACTGATCTCATGTTTACTAGCTGCAATGTCGGCTTTGTTTACATCTGAGGACCGGGGTGTGACGTCACCACATCACGTCCGGGCCTCCGACGGTTAAAGAGATGACTGGTGACCATCTGGTCACCAGTCATCTCTATGCTTCCTATCGTGTGCCGGACGATTCATTCTCCGGGCCCCGATGGTACGGGAGAGCCTGGAGAAGCACCGGATGGCGGCGGGAGGGGGGGATGTCCCCTCCCGCCGCCTAATAAGAACGATCAACCAGCAGAACCGCCGCTATGATCGTTCTTATGGTGCGCAGAATCGCCGGCAGAACAGAAGGATATCTGAATGATGCCTCTAGCTGCAGGCACCATTCAGCTATCCCCCCACAAAGCACAGGGCGTCATATGACGTCCACCCGGAGGGAGATCCCATCTGTGGATGTCATTTGACTATGGCTGGGTAGGGAAGTGGTTAAAGTAGGCAAAACCTTTTTTTTTTTCCCGATAGGGCAAGGGATGATTATAACCCCTGTCAGATTTAGATTTTTAGATTTTTGTTGATTTCCCTTCACTTCCTATCCCATAGCGAAACAGGAAGTTAGAGGAAATCCCTGCACATTTAGGGAATCCCTTGGGGACCCCCAGGTCACCAAAATAGTGTTCACATTGGAAGAATTCCCCAGTATTACTTTTCTGGGGACAAACCAAAATTTGTGATTTTCTATACTTTTACTTTCAATGATAACAGTAAACAGGAGAAAGAGAAAGGGTGGATCTCATTTAACAGGGAGGGGTTTTGCCTTTTAGTTACATTTTGAGTCTTTTGGCCTACTTGTTTTTTTTTGTGCACATTGAGGAAACCATGAATGGGAGCAGAATTTGCATGCACGTGTTTCCTTAGTTTGCATAATAATTGGAATGGGTAGAAATGTTGGTGGGGGGGGGGGGGAGGAGTACCAGCAGGTTTTGAGTTCTGTTTTATGCTGCTCAAACATTAGACAGTAGGTGGCCTTGCGTGCAGGTTATGCCAGTGGAAGAGCGTGGTGAACCATTTTCCTCCATGCAGGCTTTCCCTGGGAAGCCTACAAACATGGCATTCCTAATCCTACTATATAAAATGGCTGGATCAGGCAAACCTTCCCTCAAAGTGATAGTAATCTCTCACCTTGTAAAACAATCCATTTAGTTTATAATATAATTGAAAGGTAAAACATCACATCCCCTCTGTTCTCAGCTGCATAAGAGTATGCGCTGCGGGAGGAGAAACCGCAGCACTGATGATCCCAGTAAAAGGCTGTCTGGGAAGGAAAGGAGGGGGTGTGGAGGAGTGTGTCAGGACAAGTCTAATCATTGGAGGAGAGCAGGCTAAGTTCCCAGCACAGCTAGAGAATGGACCACGGTGTGTTCTACTTGGTGTGGTCAGTTTTTAGTAGGAAAGCAGAGGGATTGGTAGGAACACCAGTTATTTTACACAAAGGAAGCAATACAAGGAGAACAGGATACTTTTCTTTCAAGTACATGGTACAGCAAGCACATTTCAGGAGAAGGAAATGTTGGGTTTACATATTCTTTTATTCTGTGGGCACTTTTAGGAGACGCAGTATTTTGGAATCCAATGTATTGGTAATTATTTGTATGTAAAGTATAGAAAACACTTATGTAACATGGTAGATTTTGGTTATTTTTTTTCTGCCATGCTTAAAATTCTCCTGTTCACCAATACAGTACTCCTAGATGAGAATTGCTTAACCACTTAACGACCGCTCACTGTATATATACGTCAGCACAATGGCACCGACAGGCACAATCACGTAGAGCATACGTGATTGCCTTTGTACAGTTGGGGGGTCCAATCGGACCCCCCTTCTGTACAGTGAGCGGTCGGAATTCGTCTGGGAGCGATCCGACATGAGGGGACGGCCGTTCGATTCCGGCCACCCCCCCACGATCACTCCCGGCGAATGGAAATGCCCCCTCTGTCTGTGTAATGTACACACAGGCAGATGAAGCAGGAGGAAGTGATGTCATCTCTTGTGCGGCGCTCACATATACCGAACGCCGTACAAGAGAAGACATCAAGGTTAGTGCACAAACACTACACTAACACCAGCACACATAGGCACATAAATCGCCCCCCCAGATCACCCCCCAGCCCCCAGTCACAGTGTCACTGATTGCAGTGACCATTTATTTACTGATCACTGCAATCGGTGACATTTGTGACTGTAAAAGTGTCACTACAGTTTAGTTTTAGGTCCAGTGTAGCCCCCTAACCCCCTCTAATAAAGGTTTAACCCCCTTGATCGCCCCCCAGGTAACCCTTTCACCCCCTATCACCACTGTCGCTAAGCGATCATTTTTCTGATCGCTGTCTTAGCGTCGGTGATGCAGATCGGTAGCCAGTATTTTTTTTTAGGTTCGCCGCAGGTTTTTATAGTGTAAGGTACCCCCATAAATTATCTAATAAAGGTTTAACCCCCTTGATCGCCCCCAGGTAACCCTTTCACCCCCTATCACCACTGTCGCTAAGCAATCATTTTTCTGATCGCTGTCTTAGCGTCGGTGATGCAGATCGGTAGCCAGTATTTTTTTTTTAGGTTCGCCGCAGGTTTTTATAGCGTCAGGTACCCCCATAAATTATCTAATAAAGGTTTTAACCCCCTAATTGCCCCTAGTTAACCCTTTCACCAGTGATCATCATATAAGTGTTACGGGTGACGCTGGTTAGTTTGCTTTTTATAGTGTCAGGGCACCCACCGTATATAACCCAATAAAGGTTTAACCCCCTGATCGCCCGGCGGGTGATATCAATTAGGTTTTAGCGTCAGAGAGGGTCTGCGTCACACCCCAGGCAGCGTCAGGTTAGTGCCAGTAACGCCAACACCCACGTGTGAAGCATACACCTCCCTTAGTGGTATAGTATCTGAACAGATCAATATCTGATCTGATCAGATCTATACTAGCGTCCCCAGCAGTTTAGGGTTCCCAAAAATGCAGTGTTAGCGGGATCAGCCCAGATACCTGCTAGCACCTGCAGTATCGATCGATCACTGTCACTTACAAAACACAACACACATAACTGCAGCGTTCGCAGAGACAGGCCTGATCCCTGCGACTCCAGTGCTGTAGGAGGTGATTTCACCACCACAGTTAAAAAAAAAAAAAAGCAAATATGCCGAAGCATTGGGGCAGCAGGGGCGGAGGAGTGATTTTGCTCCTAATGCCGCGTACATACGGTCGAAATTCCGACGGAGGCTTGCCCGTGGAAAAGTCCGACCATGTGTGTGCGGCATAACTTTTTTGCGGGAGGATGCCCCCATGCTTCGGCATGTATAAATGGTGCATGTATGCCCATCATTAGAAGTGGGTGGATGAAGGGCGGTATTCTAATGGTGGGGCATACCCACCGATCAATCTCTTTTTTCATTCAGCCAACTGGCTGCATGAAAAAAAAAAGATTACAATACATGTCCAACAAGGACCAGCAACGTACTGGTATGTTGCTGGACTTTGAATGGTTATACCAGATTGATGCCTGCGGGTTTAGGTATCATCTTGGTATCATTCTTTTCAGCCAGCGGCCGGCTTTCATGTAAAAGCAATCCTAGTGGCTAATTAGCCTCTGGACTGCTTTTACAAGCAGTGGGAGGGATTGTCCCCCCCCCCCCGGATATAAAAAGCGCCATTGGGAAAGCATTTTATCACACCGATCTTGGTGTGGTCAGATGATTTGAGGGCAGAGGAAAGATCTAGGGTCTAGACCCCAGTTTTTTCAAAAAAAGAGTACCTGTCACTACCTATTGCTATCATAGGGGATATTTACATTCCCTGAGATAACAATAAAAATGATAAAAAAAAATAAAAATGGAAGGAACAATTTAAAAATAAAATAAAAAAGCAAAATTAATAATAAAAAAAAAAAAAAAAAAAGCACCCCTGTCCTGCCCTGCTCTTGCCCAATGGCGAACGCAGGCGTCGGTCTGGCGTCATATGTAAAGAGCAATTGCACCATGCATGTGAGGTATCACCGCGAAGGTCAGATCGAGGGCAGTAATTTTAGCAGTAGACCTCCTCTGTAAATCTAACGGGGTAACCTGTAAAGGCTTTTAAAGGCTTTTAAAAATGTATGTAGTTTGTCGCCAATGCGCGTTTGTGCGAAATTTTAAAGCATGTCGTGTTTGGTATCTATGTACTCGGCCTAAGATCATCTTTTTTATTTCATCAAACATTTGGGCAATATAGTGTGTTTTTAGTGCATTAAAATTAAAAAAAGTGTATTTTTTCCCCAAAAAATGCGTTTGAAAAATCGCTGCGCAAATACTGTGTAGAAAAAAAAATGCAACACCCACCATTTTATTCTGTAGGGCCTTTGCTTTAAAAATATATATAATGTTTGGGGGTTCAACATAATTTTCTTGCAAAAAAAAATATGTTTTCATGTAAACAAAAAGTGTCAAAAAGGGCTTTGTCTTCAAGTGGTTAGAAGAGTGGATGTAAGCTTCCTAATGTTGTGTATAAAATGCCAGAACAGTTCAAAACCCCCCCAAATGACACCATTTTGGAAAGTAGACACCCCAAGCTATATACTGAGAGGCATGTCGAGTCCATGGAATATTTTATATGTTGACACAAGTTGCGGAAAAAATATTTTTTTTTTGCACAAAGTTGTCACTAAATGATATATTGCTCAAACATGCCATGGGCATATGTGGAATTACACCCCAAAATACATTCTGTTGCTTCTCCTGAGTACGGGGATACCACATGTGTGAGACTTTTTGGGAGCCTAGCCGCGTACGGGACCCCAAAAACCAATCACCGCCTTCAGGCTTTCTAAGGGTGTAAATTTTTGATTTCACTTCTCACTGCCTATCACAGTTTCGGAGGCCATGGAATGCCCAGATGGCACAAAACCCATCCAAATGACCCAATTTTGGAAAGTAGACACCCCAAGCTATTTGCTGAGAGGTATTGTGAGTATTTTGCAGATCTCACTTTTTGTCACACAGTTTTGAAAATTAAAAAAAAAAAGAAATAATTTTTTTTTCTTTCTTCATTTTCAAAAACAAATGAGAGCTGTAAAATACTCACCATGCCTCTCAGCAAACAGCTTGGGGTGTCTACTTTCCAAAATGGGGTCATTTGGGGGGGTTTTGTGCTATTTTGGCATTTTACGGCCTTCGAAACTGTGATGGGTAGTGAGGAGTCAAATCAAAAATTTGTGCCTAGAAATCCTGAAGGCGGTGCTTGGTTTTCGGGGTCCCGTACGCGGCTAGGCTCCTAAAAAGTCCCACACGTGGTATCCCTGTACTCAGGAGAAGCAGCAAAATGTATTTTGGGGTGCAATTCCACATATAACCATGGCATGTGTGAGCAATATATAATTTAGTGACAACTTTTTGTAATTTTTTTATTTATTTTTTTGTCATTATTCAATCACTTGGGACAAAAAAAAAAATATTCAATGGGTTCAACATGCCTCTCAGCAATTTCCTTGGGGTGTCTACTTTCCAAAATGGGGTCATTTGGGGGGGGGGGGGTTTTGTACTGCCCTGACATTTTAGCACCTCAAGAAATGAGATAGGCAGTCATAAATTTAAAGCTGTGTAAATTCCAGAAAATGTACCCTCGTTTGTAAACGCTATAACTTTTGCGCAAACCAATAAATATACCGTATTTTTCGCACCATAAGACGCACTTTTTCCCCCCCTAAAAAATGTGGGAAAATGTCCCTGCGTCTTATGGAGCGAATACTGACCCCCCCCCCCCCTGTCGCCGCGTCAGAATACCAGTGCTCGGCTTCTCTGTGAAGGAGAGAGAAAGGGAGTGAGGCGGATCCTGGCAGGGACATACCAAGGGGGAGCGGGGGGGGCGACGGCCGGGTGTCAAAACATGTCAGTGTCAGTAGCGCTGCTATGGGGGTGACACCATGTCAGTGTCAGTAGCGCCGCACCCAAATCGGGTGACACCCGCCAGAGGTGACATTATCTTGAAAGCGGCGAGAACCCTGGCTGTTTTTTTTTTCCGCCGGAACCCCCCCCCCCCCCTGGCGCCGTGGTCTGGTCCAGTCTGACTTCCTGCTCCTTCCCCGGCAGCTGCTGCTGTTGTAAACTATGTTCCCAGTCCTCCTTCCTAGCTGCTGCCCATGTACATCTGAGGCTGCCAGCCAGCCAGCCAGAGGGGGTTGTGAATTGTAATGACAGTGTCCTGCACTGCCTGAGGTGAGCTGAGCTGGTGATAAGGGGGTGGGAGGTGTGGGCTGGCATGATATCCACTGCCCAGTCACATGAGCTGTTGTGATAGAAGAGGCTGAAGAGGTGTTTGTGTCTGCCCTGCCACTCTGAGCTGATCTGGGAAGGGGGGGAGGTTGCTGTGTCCACCACCCAGGTATAGTGTAGCTGAGCTGATTTGATAGGGGGGGGGGGGGTGGTATTGCTGTGTGTCCACCACCCACCTATAGTAGTAGTATAATATAAAATATTTTAGTACACCATTTGGTTCAGAATATTTTTTTTTTGTTTTCCCCCTCTAAAACCTAGGTGCGTCTTATGGTCAGGTGCGTCTTATGGAGCGAAAAATACGGTACGCTTATTGACATTTTTTTTACTAAAGACATGTGGCTGAATACATTTTGGCCTAAATGTATGACTACAATTGAGTTTATTCGATTTTTCTTATAACAAAAAGTAGAAAATATTTTTTTTCAAAATTTTCGGTCTTTTTCCGTTTTTATCGCAAAAAATAAAAATCGCAGAGGCAATCAAATACCATTAAAAGAAAGCTCTATTTTTGGGAAGAAAAGGACGCAAATTTCGTTTCGGTACAACATTGCATGTCCGCACAATTTACAGTTAAAGCAGCGCAGTGCAAAATTCTGAAATCATCTTTGGTCCTTTAGCTACCAAATGGTCCGGGGCTTAAGTGGTTAAACTGGAGTTTAAAGTGGTTGTAAACCTGAAAATTTTTAAGTAAAATAAGCAGTTTACCCTTTTACAGTAAAGCAGCAGAAGCCATCTGTCCCAGGTCTTGCCAAGAAAGGATCATCCCGTCATCCATATGATCTGAAGATGCCCCAAGTTGATGAGGTATTGGAACAGAATTGTCACCAAGATTACCAATATATACCAGGTTCAGCTAGCGGTGGACCCGTTGACGTGTCTGTTGGGGAGTCTCAATGAGGAACTGTACCTCCCTCCGTTGTACATCGCCCACACAAGGCTCTTATACCTAGCTAGGGAGGCAGATTGCCCGACTTTGGCTTTCGGCACAGGCCCTGAAGGAGGCACAGTGGATCCAAATGGTTAATACCATCCTCTTCCGAGAAAAAAACACCTATCATCATAGGAAATTGCCAAAAAGAAATGTATAAGCATCTGGCAGAGTTGGTTGAATTCCCCAGAGGTGGCACCCCCGCAGATATTATACAGCCATTACTTTGTGTTCTGAAGGAAAGGCAAATACTACCAGTTGGACTGACCTTTTCTTTTTAATTTAATTACATTTTTCTTTTCTGCTTGTTGTTCTGTTTGATTGCACTTTTCTTTCCAAGAGAGCTTGGAACTCGGGGTATTATGCAATGCTTCTCGTCATATGTTAGATGAGTTGGCTATACAGTTTCTACCATTCATGTAATGCTATGAGGATTGAAACTCCAATTTTCCATGGATTGTATACGTATGCAACCGCACCATGTAATGCCTTGTGTTCTATTCAATAAAATTCTATTTTGTGATAAAAAAAAGAAGAAAGGATCATCCAGCACTTTAAAATCCTCTATGCTTTCTAGCAGTGTTTAAAAAGTGACACATTACAAAATTTTGTGTCGCCACACCCCCCGCTCCTGTGACTTACAGAACATGTAGTTCTCCCATGTACAAGCATGTGAGAAGGGGGCATGTGTACAGCATTTCCTCACATATCGCTCCTCTGACTCACCCAGGATTGGCTGCTCCTTGACTGAGTAGTATTGGACAGGAAAAAGTCAAGATAGTGCCTCCCTAGAGCTCTGAATGGTAAGTATTTGCGGGGGGTAGTGCCGCTCACTGTCAGCCTGGAGATTGCCGGTGGTTGTATTACCATATGTTGCTTTAACTTGAGGTTTACAAGCACTTCAAACTCATGGTTGCAGTTAGAATGTCAGGTCTGTATATCACCTACACAATACATTGCCGGTCTGTGAGCTGCTATGCAAACTTTACAGTACCTTTTTCTTGCTTGTAATTCCAACTTTATATCATCAAGGACATATTTGATTTCTTATCAAGCCTTTGCTAATGCATTTGAATATACATTTGGTAATATACCTGTATGCAGTATATTACATGGCTGGCAGGTTATTGTGACAATATGCAGAGACAGTTGGATTGTATTTGGGCACCTTCAGCCCTCCACAGATTCCACAACCTTTAGATATTAGGAAAATGTCTTAGTTTGGCTTTTTTTTTATTTTGGATCACTGATATTCTGCCTTAAGAGTTTTGCTTCAAGAGTGCCAATAAAGACATGACTTTACCCTTGTAATATGGGGGTGTTTTCCTATGTGTCCACAAAAATGGTGTGGTCTAAAAATGCAGACACTGATATTTAGTGAATGTAGAACTTTCCTGTTCGTACATTTAAAAATTGTGCTTCCCACCCACCTTGCGCATGCTGACCGTTCCCAATATAATCCCTCTATTATGTCTATAGGTTTGCTCTGAGACTTTCTTACAGTCAAATTTACCTGCAAAAGCCCCAGGGAAAGCATCGTATGGGCCATGAGTATAATATTCACAAAAAAGCTCAATATAGTTTAAAAAAATGTTTGCTTTCAATTACAGAACTGGTTGCCATTACAACATCATTGTTGATGGATGCATAATCAGACTACCCTTTCTGGTATTCCATCAAGCCACAAGCAGATGTTCTGGTTTGGAGGTTGTTTTATGCTGTCAAGTGGTTGTGGTTGTACCGCTTGATGCATTTTCCAAGAACTAGGGGATGCAGGACTTTGAAGAGTTTTGTGTTTTTATGGTTTAAATATTCTTGGTTAAAAGAAATTCTGATCAATGTTACATATGTTGCCTTTAACTTTTTTTTTTTTAAGGTATTGAAATGTGATGCCTTCAGAAATTTTCATTCCTCTCCCTGGTTTGCAATTTAATCATTTTTCCTTTAGTGCAGTTGGTTAGCCGTTCTGTCTCCAGGAACTGAATTAGACTGGTTTTATCCAGGGAATGTCATGCCCAGCTTGATGAGCTCTCTTGGCATGATGTCATGCTTCTTATGGATGTGTTGTCTCATCTACTGGTGAAGAATGTATCAGAATCAGAACTCTGCTTGCTAACACATGTAGGGACAAAGTTCAGGGAGAGAATTTATTTTTTTATACTTGCTGACTTATTGGCATATGTATGAGAATTCAGAATATAGATGGATTTGGCAATCCTTCAGTTGTGTGAATTCCAAGTGAGCTTCGGAACTTAGAATGTGCGACTCTGCTATAGCTGGTATCTTCCAGCAACCGTAAACCTTATTCTTGTCATGTTAGTGCTTGAAGTCTTCAGTATCGTACCTTGATTCTTCTTGTATGTTGGTGATTGTGTGGGTTTTAATATATCCTATGGCAGACATAAAATATAGATGTCAGTTTACAAAAAGAGAAAATTGGCCGTTTAGATGATCCAATATTGAAAATGCCTGCTCTGTTACCATGCCCGTACTTGGTTTAAGGCTGTTTTCACACCTGAGTGGTTTCAGCTCGTAAAACGCCTAAAAAACGCCCAACAAGCAAAATCCCATTAATTTCATTGGTACTTGTTCACATCTGAGCGTTTTGTCACCTGAAGCGAAACGCCTTTAAAGTGGATGTAAACCCAATTCATGAAATTTGAGCTGGGCATATATATCTGCAGTATTTTTGTTATCTCTCTTCAAAGAGCTATGTCCCGTAGCCCTCTCCTGACCCATTTTTCTGTTATCCGCCTGATAACTCCTGACAAATTCTCTGACACATCAGATAAAAGCTGCCTGAAATTTCTGTCAGGAGAGGTTGCTAAAATAGATTAGCAGGGAGCTGGCCCTGTTGTAAAACACCTTTTTGAGAGTCTCTGCCTATGATAAGAGGGGGTGTGTGCCTTTCCTCCAATCAGCAATTTTAGCTATCTTGGATGTATGCCCAGACATCCAACTCTGTGTTAACCAGGAAGAGAAGATTTCCTAACACGATCTGAACTTTCTAAACAGTATATAAATGTGAAGACAGCAGATAGGTTTTACAGCCATATATAGGGAGATTTGGTTCATATCTGTGTATCATCTGAGGCTGTTCACTTCACTGGGTGTATGGAGGGTTTACATCCACTTTAAGCTAAAAAGCAAAACAAAAAAACATGAGCTTCTTTGGGGCAGATTAGATTACAGGCGTTCTGCTTTTTACATTGGTGACCTGCACAAAACTGCAATAAAAACTCTGTAGGTATGTTGTGCAGATAATTTTTTCTTTTTTCTGCCTACATTTACTTACTGCCTTATCTTCCCTAGCTCCCTCACTCCAGGTCACTAGTAGTGTACCAACCTATACAGGACTATGACGCAGCAAAATAGTTGCCAATATAAGGGGTTTTGCTGCTCTCCCAATGATCTTAGGGGAAGAAAGGACCCCCCCCACCGACCAGTATGATCTCTACCCCCTATTTTGGTTTTCTCTGTACCCCCTCAATGGGCCTTCTTTTTATCCCCCTATGCAACTTGTGCTTGTTTTAGCTCCTTGCTTGGTTCGGAGTTGAAAGAACTCCTGTTTCAATGGGTGAAGTTTATGTAAACATTGTCTGCATACTTTTGCTTAAAGTGATTTGTAAAGGCTATTTTTTTTTTAACACACATACTTGCCTCCTCTGTGCAGTTGATTTTGCACAGAGCAGCCCAGATCCTCCTCTTCTCTGGTCCCACTTTGTTGCTCCTGGCCCCTCCCTCCTATCGAGTGCCCCCACAGCCAGCAACTTTCTATTACGGCACTGGAGCCGAGTCACAGCTCCGTGTGTCCATTCAGACATGGATCCCCGACCCAGCCCCACCCCCTCTCTCCCCTGATTGGCTGACTGGCTTTGACAGCGACGGGAGCCAATGGCGCTCCTGCTGTGTCTCCGCTAATCAGGAGGAGTGTCCCGGATGGCTTTGACATTCGTGGACATCGCTGGAGAAAGATGGGGCTCAGGTAAGTAATTAGGGGGGTGCTGGGGTGGCTGCTACACACAAAAGGTTTTTTATCTTAATGCATAGAATGCATTAAGATCAAAAACCACCTGCCTTTACAACCCCTTTAATTATTTTCTTCAGCACTATCGTGCTTCTGGTCATACTAGGCCACAAGGTCTCTCTATGCAACCTTATTCTACATTCATGAAAAAAAAAAACTAGGAATGGCAGGGTGTAAAGTAATGATTTCAGTGTTTGTGTAATAGAGTGTGATTATAGTGGTGAACATGGAGCATGGAGCCATTGGATAAACACAAAAAGAGGAAAATTTAGAGGTCGAACTAAAACTGATTGATTGCCACGTTCTTCTTAAAGCGGTTCAAGACTTGAGCAACCTTGTCCTTTTACAGTGTGAGACAGCTCAATAGTGAAAAAAATAATGAAGTAGGCTTTCTACAACTTCTTGACTTTGGCCTAGTTTTTCATCCAGTCAGTAGTGCTTTGTGGTTGTGAGTCGGCCACCATATACATTCGTGTAGGTGCCAGTTATTACCAGACAGCTCTTCGGTTCCTTGAGCCCGCTCACCTCCTAATGACACCATCAGTGTTATCCAGTAATCAAGTGCAGAAAGGGGTATATGTATGCCTCTAATAATGAAACTTTGCATCAGTGTAACCACCATACAGGTTCTAGAGACAAGGGACTAAAGCAATCAAAAAAGCCCCCTCATTCTAGTCAGATTATTGCACATTAAATTCTTCATAAAACAGAGGGTATTCACAAGTCTCATTCCATCATATTCCAAAAAAAAGGAATAGTCCTCATTTTATGGCCAGTGAGTGGAGCTATCACTGTATTACACCACATTGGCCAGATACTTGAAAAAAAAGACTTTGTAATATACGTGTGATGATAGAAGAACAAATGATGCCAAGATGCATTTTGTTAGTGATTGCTTGGTCACATTGAACTTTATTCATAAATCTTCTTAGACAGTGCTTACACAGTTCTTAGTGGGCAGTGCTTCGCTTTAGTCGGCTGTTATTTTTCTGTGTATCTTTGTCTCCACGTCACTGTGTTTGTAAAATGAACCCGTGCTCCACAGGGAAAGAAGCTATTTTGTAAGCAAAAGCAATTTGCAACCTAACAATTTACCAGAAGTCAATGACCCCTATGTCACTAGGTCCTACGAAAATTGGCAGGTCGTGTTTTCAAGAATTTTAGCTTAGCCCATAAAATGTGCACTTCTATTGTACGTAGCCAAAGGTACCTCTTTTTTGTCTAACATATTATTTACAGTTGCAAAAGGATATTTTTTTCAAAATTACAGTCTATTTGCTTTAGTTTTTTTTCTTTTGAATGTACAGGGTTCCGCTTAGGCATGCAAGGTAGATATCCGCTTAGGCATGCAAGGTAGAATTCGGCATAGGCAAGGGAAACGTTAAACCCCCCCCCCCCCCCCCGCTGCCATTTTTTAGTTCTTTTGGTATCTTGTATTGGGAATCAGGCTTTGCCCCAGTTTTGAAAACACATTGGACATTATGGGGTTGAGTCTCTAAAGACACAAATATACTGTACACTGCAAGTGCATTTGCTCCAGAGCTTAGTACGTTTTTATTTATTTTTTTGTTTTGCACTTATGGCAGTGATTGCTGCTGGACATACCTTGTGTAAATGCAGCCTTCTGTCCCTACTTTGTATGCATACACTTACAAGGGCCCTTTTAAACATAAGTCAGTTTAAGGGTAGCTTTTCATTTTCTTTTGCCCTGTACACATGGTCGGGATTTCCAATGGGAAAAAGTCAGTCGGAAATTCCGACGGGAAAATTGAGAACCTGCTCTCAATCTATGTCTGTCGGAATTCCCGACAGAAGAAGTCTGATGGAGCATACACATGGTCAGATTTCCCGACCAAAGGCTCCCATCTGACTTTTTCTGTCAGGAATCCTGACCGTGTGTACGGGGCATTAGACTTGGGCTTTAAAGCAATTGTATAATTTAATAACCACCTTTTCTGTATTACCATATGCTTGTCTGATATTTAAAATACAATTTCAGACCACTATTATTGTACTGTAGTACTTTAAGAGCAGATAAAATAAAATGAAGGTGCTTTTTGGTAGGCGATGTGATTAAATTTTATGTTTGGTGTTGGTTGTCCCCTCCAATAGTAAAATATTCCATTATTTCATAATGATCTTTGCAGTCAAGGCAAGGGAGAGTAAATGTTTTCAGAATAACCAAGTGGAAGCACACAGCAGTAAAAACACAGGACAAATGGAACAGTCAAGTCTTCAGTGAGCCGCTCAATTCATTGTGTCTGGCACGCTGGAGATTTTTCTCCTCTGTATCCAGGTGACCATGAAATGAAGCAGTGACACTGAAAATTGTGTTATGTCTGTATTGAAGGATTATGGTGACTCACTCTGCGTGATGAGCCTTGCCGGGCAAACATTTTATGAAGGAGCAAAGGATAACCCTTTTTATGAATCATACTTCTCATAATACCCACAAACATGTCTTTAACTCTTTGATATTCACTTCACTTGTTTCGTTCTTTACTTTTCCGGTAAAAAAATAAAAAAATATGGTTGATTTATACCGCTTTTAGATCTGGGAATAACCGGCTCTACTCATCAGTGCTGTCTTGTCAAATAATATGAAGCTAGGGGGTGAGGAGCACTGGATCTCTTGAATGAAAAGAAATGCTAGCTTGGTGGTTTGCCTGGTATTCGATTTTTTTTTTGTAGGCAGCTTAAAAAAAAACAGGGGTCATGGATGGGGCTGGTTACGTCCAGAGTATTTTTAAATTTATTATCACATATAGAAAAAAGAGTGCATTTTAAGGCTTCCAAGGGAGCCCACTTCATCAAGTTCTGACAAATGCTTAAAGAGGAAGTAAACCCTCTGGGAAAAAAAGAAAAAAAAAAAGCACCCTGCAAGACAAAGGCATAATGAGCTAATATGCATAGCCCAATATGAATTACTTACCTGAGATCGAAGCCCCCGCAGCAGTCCTCGTTCCCCTCCTCCATCGCCGCCATCTCTCCCGGAGTGACTTCCGGGAATCGCGGCTCCGGCACTGTGACTGGCCGGAGCCGCGATGACGCATGCGCGCGGGAGTCGCCACAAACGCCGTTAGAAACGGCATGCTCATTGCGCCTGCGCGCTGTTATCATCGGTGCCTGTCTTTTGCAAATATCTCCTAAACCGTGTAGGTTTAGGAGATATTTCTTGCACCTACAGGTAACCCTTAATCTAGGCTTACATGTAGGTAAAAGTGGTCTGTAAGGGTTTACAACCACAAAAGTGTATTCTGGATAGTCCATATTCAATTCTCCTGGAATGGAAATTGTAGAGTGCTGGTAAAAGCTTGCCTGGTGCCTGTACAAAGCTATCTCTGTGTGTGGAATGCTTGCCATGATCTCAATTTAGGTATAACAAATTTGGCCATGTATAAAAAAAGTTTTTTTTAAGCTTTTTAGGGCTTGTATACACATTGCGTTAGGTGCAGAGCTGTCATGATTCTCAAGGGTCTCAACGATTGGTGTCCTGTTTATGGTCATTTTAAAGGGTTAACGTACATTACATTTTGAACTCTACCTGTGCTTATTAATTTGAACTCTACCTGCACATTAATTATTAATGAAAATAAAACTATGGGATATCCTACAAAGGGCATAGCATACTAGGTGAGCAGTCCAGTTTTTAAAGTGATCCTGAACTTGCTGTTACAAATGTTCCCTATTGTCTTGCATCCCCCCCCCCAAAAAAAAAAAAATAATCTCAATTATGTGAAGATGGCTAGACCCATCTGTGCCAATTGCTCCAATGTTGTATATCTGCAATGTGAGACCTAAGATGTGGCTACCTCTGACCTATACCTTTCATAAAGCTGGCCATAGACTATTCAAACCATGTATAAAGCAGGCTGAATGTACCCAAGTTGAGCGATCAACTTGGGTACAACCAGCCTGCTGGATTTTACATGCAATTATTGCCCCCCGCGCAGGGAGATTGCAATGGCTTCAGGAGAGATTCCCCATCAACACTGACTGGGTTGATGGGTGAACTGAGCAATTTTCTTTCCTGCAACCTGTGGTTTTAGGAAGGTGAGATTTAGTGATGTCACTGCTGTTACCGTTCTCCGTGTTGGAAGCTCTGATGTAAAAAAGCAAGCCCCTGCCTCTGCCAAGGTGGCTGCCTCCAGAGAGGCACTGTGCATAACAGGGCATGGCAAGTCGGTAGTGTGGGAAAGATCAGCTGGAGGGAGACCACAGGCAATACTAATGACCAGTGCTTTGCCACTCAAACAGGAAACCTCAAATAAAAAATGAATTTAGAGGAGGCTGAAAACACAGTACTTTTTGGAGTTAAGAATACATACTCGGATCTAATCTTAGTGTCACTTTAAACACTCAGCAACGGCATATAAATACACAACAATGCAATTAGCAGTATAAAAATTCTAACATGATTTTACTAGCTGGGGAAAACCATTGTCCTGCGAGTAAAGCAGGTTATTATTTGCATTTCAGCTGGAAAATGGACACATTCACCCAGGAAGAAAGACTCTCAAACACGAATTAACATAAAAGACCTATTCAGTATACTCGACCACAATCATAGCAGTGTCCAAAAACCACAATTAGCTGTTAATATATACAATTGATTTAAGAAAACCATAGATTGTTGGTGACTTCTCTCAGCAGTAAAATATATATGCCATTTACAGTAACTGTACTGAATATCAATGCAGTTTGTTTCTCTTTGTACCAGACAGTGGATTAAGCTAAGCAAACAGAAGAAAGCTTTATATTTGCTTGGGCAGAAGTAACATGTTTTTTGCATCTTGTGTCAAGCAAGTAAACAACCAGTTGGTTTCAGGCTTAGGCACCATCAATCCTTGTCCAAACAAGTCCTGAATTCCTTGACCTCATTTGCATTCGGGAAATGACCTCTATGACTGTTATCACATGCTCACTTGCTTTGCTCCAGCCCTCCTCCCTTATCTGGGACACCAGCTATTATCCCTAGTATCTTCTTATCCTTTGTAGGTTGCTTTTTGTTTTTTAAAGACTTGATTATAGTTGGCCAGGCCTGTCAAATGATGAGTGCACCAGCTAAGTGCCCGTTCACACTACCGCGACTTGGGATCCGACTTGTCGCCCCAAGTCGCGCGACATGAGAAATTACATTCAAGTGAATGAGAGCCGTCTTAATGCACACTACTGAAGTTGCTCCGACTTCAGAAAAGGTTCCTGTACTACTTCAAGGAGACTTCTAGGCGACTTGTACCCATTGATTTCAATGGAAGTCGCCTCCAAAGTCGGATCAGTGTCTTAACTGAAGCAACTTTACAGGAAGAGAAAATCGTTTTCTCAGGCAAACCCCTCCCTCCCACAGAGCTGATTGTTTGATTGGCCACTGGCAAAGTCGCTTGTCCTGGAGGCGACTCGAAGTTGCCTTGAATTGCCTCGCAAAGTCGTGCCGACTTTCATTTCGCTGTAGTGTGAACCAGCACTTAAGGTTTTGTTGTCTTATGCCATTATCCCCAGCTCTGAGGAACTCTGTTTAACACCAATATTTTGAGGCAATAAACATATTCTTGCCACACCCCATTTTATATGTCAAAGGCAAAGCACTAAAGGTAAGCTTTAAGCAAAAAAAATAAATACCTCAAGCAATACTGATGCTTAAAGAGGTTGTGAACCTCCAAAAAACAAACAAAAAAAAACCTGTAAGACTAAGGCATAATGAGGTAGTATGCATCGCATTAGGGCTGCAACTAACAATTGTTTACATAATTGATTAGTTGGCCAATTATTGTTTCGATTAATCGGTTAATAACCTTAAAAAAAAAAAAAAAAAGTGTGGCCATACAGACAGTGTATGTGGTTTTCGTTCAGAAATTACATTAATTTTAAAACGATGTTAAAAGCAAGTGAAAATTCCAAAAATTCTTTCCTACAGCGAATGTACAAAGATTTTTCGTATTAATATAATATTAACAGTAGTGATTATTTGCTCTTTTTGTACTATAAAAGGCTAGTTTTTATTTTTTATTTTTTACCCATTGTGTTACTGGCCGATTAATCTATTATGAAAATAGTAATCGATTAATTTCATAATTGATTAGTTGTCGTTTAATCGATTAGTTGTTTCGGCCCTACATCGCATACTAGCTCGTTATGAAATACTTACCTTAGAACGATGCCCTGGATCGGCGCCGACACACCGCTGGCAAGGCCGACATGTTTCCCAGAGTTACAATGATTGGCCATAGCTGCAATTACGTCACTCCCGCGCATGCGCACAGGAGCCACCGGTCACGGCACGGGCCCTGAAGAAACGGCACAAGCAGGTCGTTCCTTCAGTGCGCATGCGCTGATGATGGCGGCAGCATATACAGTAAATGTCTCCTAAACAGTGCAAGTTTAGGAGATATATTTACAGTACCTACAGGTATGCCTTATTATAGGCTTGTCTGTAGGTATAATTTAATGAGGAAGTCTTTACTTCCTCTTTAATTATAAATGGCTGTTGGCAATTTGAAAGCTGCAGTGATGGAGTATTTTTTGGCCCTGCAGTCTGAACTTCTATTATACTGGATTTCGGCCCAGTATAAAGGTACATGGAGAATTGGCCAACATTTAGGAAAATTGAGTGCTGAAGAGGTTCCAAAGTCATCTGGGCTGGGATTTTTAAATTGGTGAACTAGAGGCCAGAGGGATGAGTTTAAGTTGCACAATCCAGTTATTGCCCTCTTGCAGTCTTCATTCCTCAGATAACCTTCAGCCAACATGGCATGGATTTGCCACAATAAGAAGGAATGACAAAAATTGGAGGAAGATGTTTACAGTTGTTGGCCGGAACATCCTACCAGATTCCAGACATAATTTATTTTTTGTGAAAATGAAACCCGAAAAACCAGATCTGAGTGGTTGCAATAGACTATGCGATTGTGTCCTTCCTTGGTTTTAAAGTCGGCCCTCTCTTACTTCTCCTAGCACTTTTATTAAGCCTTTTCAAGCTTGGCAGTGATACAATGACAACATTATTTTACCCCAACAGCCCATTATGATTAAACTCTTATTCCTCGGCTGCCTTTTTTCCAGTGCTGGTTTGAGTCTGGCTAGTTGCTTTGAACCATTATAGACTGTTCTTACTTAACCATCTTGATAAGTAAAGCACAATGTTTCAAGTCACTGATAATTCTAGGGTAGTGCTGCGATATTGTCATGTTCTTTATTTTAACTTGAGGTTGAACAGGGTCATTATTTCCTATTCTTTTTATCCTCCTTCTTTTTTTTTTTTTTTTAACACTGGTAGGAAGATATTTCATTTTGGCTATTTTTCTTCCTGAGGGCGTTTCCTGGCCAATACTTTGTTCTTTAAAATCATTATCTTTGGTAACATTTAGGAATTTCCTGCCCGTTTCACATATCCGTTAGATATTCTTAATGACAATGGATAATCTGAATATTACTTTCCCTTTGGCGACCTTTCCGCTCATGTTATGTTCTGGATTATCTCAACAATTGTTCGGTGAGGATGAACATGAAGCCTTATGGCAATTCAGTTAGTGTGTTAGACATGTATAGAGGCAATGCCACTTGATGGGCCCTATTATTTAAACTGAACAAAGTGTGTCTGTTTAGGGAATCTAAACAGGCCAGTGTTGGACCTTTCTGAGCTATAGCTCTTCTTTTATTTGTTTGCTTACTTACATTGTGTATACTTTGTATATCATACCTGTTTTTTTTGGTTGGTTTTCTTCGAGTCACTTTTTTCCACATCCAAAAACTTTGCAGAAGGGTTAAATAAGGAGGATGTTAGTCAGGTGGCAGGTTATTGCGTATAATGGAAAGTTGCCCTTGTCCAGCTCCCAGAAGGTGTGTCCCCTGGCGATATGCCACAGAATTATATAATATGTCTGTTCTAATTAAAGGGGAAAAATTATGCAGTAGATCTCTGCAATACATGCACATTTCCCCTTGTTTCACCCATTTAAAAACTCTACAGGCACAGAAAAATACCTGTTTATACTGCCAGAAATGCAGTGAGGTCCTAACTTATTTTATTAGTGCTCATTTACATGGGCACTCAGCCCCATACAGCGTGAATAGCTGTTTATTTATGGACTCGCCTACACAGCTGAATGGGAAAGTTACGCAGGGACATGTGCAGGGCTCTGGGGTCTGTGCATTTGTCCCTGTTTTCCTATCAAACTCAGCTGTGTGAGTATGTACTCACCCATACTCCGTCCGGACCCACCCACAGCTTTTGAGAGTTTGACAGGTATGCAGGGACAGGTTTATGCTAGGAGTAAGGCTTTGGCCAAAATGTATTAACGCATTAGCATGTAGTTGCTGTATCCTACAAAGACTTGTCGCAATGCATATTACTGAGTAGCCGGCTTCATTGTATTAAGAGGATTATTGCTACATTTCAAAGGCATTTGGGCCGGAGCACCGGTGTTCAGTCTTCCATGTAATTTTCGGTAGAGCGTGTTTTCTTTGTTGAAGTACACCGTCTATAATTAAGAGTCTGTGCAACTGCCTCTTTCAAACTCAGCTGTGTAGGTAAGTCAGTACAGCTGATGTATGACTGGACTGGGTTCCTGACTGAATGGGCGCTTAAATGGACATTTAACGGCGTCCTTATTCATCAAAAATAATCCATACACTTCCACTACTTAAAGGTCATGTGATCTGTTTTTCATAAAACTGTTTCTTACTGTGATTTTCTGCCTCTTTGCAATGTTCTCCATTAGCTCCTGGATCTTTTTTCCTTCTCATTGTTTTTTTGGAATGAGCAGTGCATGTTGGTTGTGGTCGCTGCTGTATGCATGCTACGCGTCCCATAGTCCAAAGTCCATCTCGGGTCGCTACGTTGCTCCATACAGCGGGACCATAGAAAGTGAACATGGCCATCCTCTAAAGGGAGGTCAGATCACAGCAGCAAAAAAAAAAGTTATTTGGAGGAGGCTGAGAGCAGTAGAGGGTACTTTTTTTAGTTGGGAATACATGTTCACATTGCTGCAAAATACAATGTCCCTATACAGTATAAATGAAATATTAATTTTAGATATTGTTTCAGTGCGGAGTCAGTTATGTTTAACACTAGAAGGATGCTTATATTTACTTTTTATCGTAGCTTTAAAGTCCATGGTTCTGACTTCTATTTATTACTCGCATACATTATTGTGGTAATAATTGCAGAAGAAAAAGGGTTATGTACCATGTAATCCCTGAAGTGGAACATGCAACAAGCAATTCTTTATGTAAAAAGTAGGTTGAGTAAGAGGCAGCTTAGGAGTGAGCAACTGGTGTTTTCTTTTCTACTGTTGTCTGGGATTTAAGTGGTTCTTATTAGACAATTCTATTACTTTTTAGCAAAACTAAATCTAACCACACCTAAAATTTTAATAGTAAACATACACAACTTTTTAGGAAGAAATGCTATGTGAATTTCCATGAAATGAAAGATTATTTTTTATTTTCCTGTCGTTTGTAAAATTTTCAGACATCTGTTCCCATAGAAAGAGAACTGTATGCAAGCAGTGAGATACATATTGGCTTATACATACGGTAAGGCTTATTCAGTCAAGGGGCCTCGGTAGTGTATGGCAATCCTTTATGCTACACCTGTGGGTCATGAGTAGAGTTGAGCGGACACCTGGATGTTTGGGTTCGAGGGGTTCGGCCGAACTTCGGAAAAAAGTTCGGGTTCGAGACTGAACTTTACCCCGAACCCCATTGAAGTCAATGGGGACCAGAACTTCTGAGGACTATTAGCGCTGTTTCCCGTGCTTAGAACTGTCCCTGCACAAAGTGTCATTTCTGAAGGAAAAAAAGTCATTTAAAATTCACTCGCGGCTATTAATGAATTGTCGGCTCCCGGCAATACATAGAAAAGTCATTGATAAAAAAAAAAGCGTGGGAGTTCCCACAAATTCAATTACCAGGCCCTTCAGGTCTGAAATGGATATTAAGGGGAACTCTGCCGCAAATTTAAAAAAAAAATGCGTGCGGTTCCCCCAAATATCCATACCAGGCCCTTCAGATCTGGTATGGATTTTAAGGGGAACTCCACCCCAATTTTTTTTTTTAAATGGCGTGGAGTACCCCCAAAAATCCAGACCAGACCCTTTATCTGAGCACGCAACCTGGCAGGCCGCAGGAAAAGAGGGGGGGGACGAGAGAGCACCCCCCCTCCTGAACCGTACCAGGCCACATGCCCTCAACATGGGGAGGATGTCCCCATGTTGAGGGGGACAAGGGCCTCATCCCCACAACCCTTGCCGGTGGTTGGGGGGGCTTATTGGAATCTGAAAGACCCCTTTAACAAAGGGGACCCCCAGATCCCGGCCCCCCATGTGAATTGGTAATGGGGTACATCGTACCCCTACCATTTCACAAAGAAAGTGTAACAAATGTTAAAAATGACAATAGCCTGTTTTTAAAAATTCCTTTATTAATGTCTTCTCCTTTCTTCCATCTTTTTCTTTTCTCCATTCGGGTTTCTTCCTCCATCTTGTACTTCATCTTCATCTTCCTTCTTGCTTCGGTGTTCTCGTCCGCATCTTGCTCCGGCTTCTTCTTCCCTTCTTCTTTCTTCGGTCGCTCCGTTTGAATTGGAGGTTCCCGCTGTGTGACGCTTCAGTTCCCCTCTGGGTCCGCTGGCACCCGGTGGCCCTGCCTCCCTCTGACACCACGGGGAAAGTCCCCGTGAAATCCATGTGCGTCAGAGGGGGGTGGAGTCACCGGGTGGCAGCGGACCAAGAGAAGAACTGAAGCGTCACACAGCGGGAACCTCCAATTCAAACGGAGCGGCCCGAAGAAAGGAGGAGGGAAGAAGAAGCCGGAGCAAGATGCGGACGAGAACACCTAAGGAAGAAGGAAGATGAAGAAACCCGAATGGAGAAAAGAAGAAGATGGAAGAAGATGGAAGAAAGGAGAAGACATTAATAAAGGAATTTTCAAAAACCGGCTATTGTAATTTTTTCAATTTTTGACACTTTCTTCGTGAAATGATTAGGGGTACAATGTACTCCATTACCATTTCATCTGGGGGGGTCCCCTTTGTTAAAGGGGTCTTCCAGATTCCGATAAGCCCCCCGCCCGCAGACCCCCACAACCACCAGGCAAGGGTTGTGGGGATGAGGCCCTTGTCCCCATCAACATGGGGACATCATCCCCATGTTGAGGGCATGTGGCCTGGTACGGTTCAGGAGGGAGGGGGGCCGCTCTCTCGTCACCCCCTCTTTTCCTGCGGCCTGCCAGGTTGCGTGCTCGGATAAGGGTCTGGTCTGGATTTCTGGGGGTACTCCACACCGTTTTTTTTTGTTTAAAAGGGCCTAGTTATTGAATTTGGGGGAACCCCCACGCTTTTTTTTTTATCAATGACTTTTCTATGTATTGCCGGGAGCCGACAATTCATTAATAGCCGTGAGTGAATTTTAAATGGCTTTTTTTTCCTTCAGAAATGAATTTTTGTGCAGGGACAGTTCTAAGCATGGGAAACAAGCACGACTTTACATGCATATTGCCGAACACCGGACCTGAACCCGAACATACAGTGAATTGTTTGGGTCCGGGACCCCAAAACCCAAAAGTTCGGTACGGACCCGAACTTTACAGTTCGGGTCCGCTCAACCCTAGTCATGAGCTGTATCCCCAAAGCCTAGCTGAAAAACTCCCATTGTAAGTAATCAGCCCCATCCTGCCTAAAGCATTGAGCTCTCACATCACCAGCATCACTGGAGTGTATGTATGTGCAGTGTACCCTCCCCCTGTAGAGGTCTCTGTGGAGAGTCATACATACCTGGCAGACAGTATGGTTTGGTCATAGGCCTGCACCTGTGTTTTTTTCAGGGATGTAGGCTGTGCAGGAAAAATATTTCAGACCAGTTGGGACAGAGGAGGAGTAGTATAAAGAATTGCAGCCTGGGGGCGGAAATGAGTAATATGTATGTCCCTATGAGATCTAAAGTACAAGATGACTAAATCAAGGTAATATCTACATTAAACATTGTTATACCTTTATTGTGCCTGAGAGTTATTTAAAGGGCATTAAGTGCTTTTGCTTATATAAATATTAATCATTTAATTTGTAGTACTCAATATCAAGCTAAAGCTATATGCAGTAGTTAACCATATTTCCGCTTTATATAGTACAATGGTCTCCAAACTGCAGCCCTTTGCCTGCCCTTGGCACTATTCTTCCCACTGTTACAAGGCAAAATTCTGCCTACTAATCAAGGCTGAGGCACTTCCGCTGACACCAACGGTGGGACATTATGCCTTCCGCTGACACCAACGGTGGGACATTATGCCTTCCGCTGACACCAACGGTGGGACATTATGCCTTCCGCTGACACCAACGGTGGGACATTATGCCTTCCGCTGACACCAACGGTGGGACATTATGCCTTCCGCTGACACCAACGGTGGGACATTATGCCTTCCGCTGACACCAACGGTGGGACATTATGCCTTCTGCTTTTTGACTCCTACTGGACATAGCCTGCCCCCCTAATGTCTGAAAGACCATAAACTGACCCTTTTGTTTATAAGGTTTGGAGACTGATGTAGTTATATGTAATTGGGTTAGACGTAAAGCTTATGGTGATTTTTTTTATAATCTCTGAGAATGAGAAACTTCCTGTTTACAAAAATTGTTTTTTTATGTTTCTGCTAGAGACTGTTGGGTGATTTGTAGGAGATTGCTCTCATATGATTAATCTCACAGGGTAAACTTGTAAGGGAACAATTGCTCAATAATTTTATAAACGAGAGATTGTTGAACATTTAATCTCCTGCTACCATTCAGGTCTATGGAGAAAAAGAGAGATTAATTGCTAATAGTTTCTATGCAATTAAATTGCAGCATTGTGCGATTTTGGGAGACTGATCATTCAGGTCCCCCTACATCTGTCTGTTTGGTGTGTTGCATTGAGGCAGCCATTTGAGTAGGCTATCAATGCATCAGAATGGACACACAACAATGCACCCTCACTGTATTTTTCACCAAGACATCACTCCAGAAAGCATTGTGATGCATTACCATGTATTGCGCTGCAGTGCAGGCACATTTCCTAAGTGCGCTGCTGTGGTATCCTTATGTCATTGCAATGCACTAACCTATATAGTGTTGCAGCACAAAGGTTGCACCATAGAAAATCTGGTATCACCCAGTAGCCCTAGCCTCAAACAATTGAGATTCACAGGTGTTATTAAAGGGTTATGCCACCAAACGGTGATCAGTGTGATTAGGCGAGCTTAATGTCTGTCCTCTACCTGTACCCACTCTCTTGGTTGCCCGTAACTCCCCCTGTCAGAGAAATGGAGGGTGAAGATGCCAGGGGAAGGAGGGTACATTCACATACACAGACTTTTCAAAAAATAACCCGCATAGTCCTGCTTGAAGGTTAGGACAGGCATTCTGTAGGAAATTCTAGTACTGATGACCTTATTGCTGCTTTGTATGCAATGCTAGCCAGGCAAAGGGATAATGCAGTCTGTCTGCTGTACTGCCCTGCTCTTTAGATTCTGGCAGAGCTATAGTCGTGAATCAGATTTAATGGTACAGAGAGAATACTGCATGCTGAGTGGAACTGGGATCTGTTTGTCCTGTATTTGCAAGAATCAGCAGCCAGAATATTATACTGCAACACGCTACTCTTAGAGCAGTCTGGGAAGGTTACTTAAGGGTGCAATTAGTCAAATCAGCGTACCCAGCACTGGTTTATTATTGCGCATGGATAGATCTTAATGGGAGAAACGTCATCTTAAAAATAGCTTTGCTATGCGTATGCAGGGTGTTTCCCCTCTGTATATACTAGACATCACCCTATAGACACAGACATGCGTTTCCTTATTTATTTCTTGAGCTACTGCCAACATGAGATTTAGGGCTTTACAGAGTTCATTGTGCCAGTCACTTTGGGCATTATGACATAAGAGCCTAGAATTTTAATATCCCTGTCGCAGCCTTTTCAACGCACATATAAAAAAAGGTTCTATTCAGAGGTCTGTTCAAGGGTCATTTTACCTAAAAGTGATATGTTATCTTTTTAAAGGCACATTTAGTTGGCAAGATTTCTGCACTTATTTTAGGGCCTGCACAACTGCCACAAGACTATTACCAGTAAGGTGTATATATATGGAGAATACAGCAAGAAATATGGGAACACTATAGCTTTATGTGTAAAAATCATAAATCATGTTCCCCAGTACTCTGCTGTATTTGCAGGAAACATTGTGAGAATATTTTAGGCCGTTATTGCAGTTTATTCTCAACAATGCTGGGGAATATATTTTATATCCAGAATTTATACTGTTCCAGCATATTATGTTGCAGTTTTTAGGGTACGTAAATCCATTTATATTGATCAATGACACCCAGAGGGGACAAACTAATGTCCTTACCATCCTCACTATGGCTGGTTTGGATAAAGTCAATTAACTTGCCAGTATGACTTTGAATCCAAGGCTTGCTGCCCTGGAGCTTAAAGCCTAACGCTACCTGTAGTACAATTTTACTTTAATGAATTCCCCCATATGGGACCTTAGTGCAGCCTACTTGTCCATACACTTATCTTCCTTCTTGAGCCAGTAGTTGCCTCACTACTTTTCCAGGGAGATTATATGGCCGGGTTTTTTTCTTTGTGTGCATGCTTGCCACTGTCTTGGTCATTCTTATGGGTAAGCCACACTCATCGTGCCCTCGAGCGGTCTAGCAGAGCTTGGCTTACCCATAGGAATGAATGGAACAGCCCTAAGAAGCAGAAGCAGCTGTTTTCCCTGAAAGGACTGCCAGGCAAGGCCACACAACAGATATCCCTGAATTGTGAACAAAGTAATTATTTCATCTGGCAGGCTGCTCTCAGGGTAGTAAGGAAGGAATTGATTATAGGACAATTGTACTAAAGGTACAGTTGTCAATTAAGCCTTCAAAAACAATTCAGCAGTTCTAGCTTCCATATTACTGACCTGAAAGATTACCTTGAATTGAAAGTCAAGCATGTGAAAGCCACACACTACCATACCATTAAGAAGCCTCTTAAATTGTTGATCTACCATTGAAAATAGAAATCCAGGCGTATCTGTGTATCAGTGCCTTGCTAATGGCAGATCCCTCACTTTACATACAGCCTGGGGCCCTGACTTCAAACCCTGACAGCTCCCTACTTGCATTGTGTTTCTGTATTAGGCATCATGCTGTTGCTGACCAGCAAATACACAAAAATATATAGGCAGAGTATGTCTGAGAACATGATACAAATTCATCAGTAAGAGACATCAACATGTATTTATTGATTGCCCGTGTTTGGAGGAGAAGCAGGTATCCAGGCTTTCATTGTACTGACAAAACATTTCTTTGTTCTGCTGACAGCAAGCTAATGACTTGCAGCATCTGATAAGATTTACATTCCTAAAGGTTGTCTACCAAAAGAGTATTTTTCTATGTAGATTAATGGAGCTCCCTTGAGATCCTGTGAGGGTCAAGGGAAATGACAGTTTCAGCTAGTACCGATAAGCTCCATCTTCCTTGATCAGTTGCTGGCTGAATGAGAATAATGAAAGTGAATGATAATCACTGTAGATAGGAACCTAATGACAGTGGACCCCATTTATAGGACAAAATAATCCCAGCTGACAGTTATTTTTTCATTATAAATCTGATATTGAATGACCAGGATGGTACTACTTGTGGTTGCATAAAGATCTCCTAATGTATGTGGCCATCATATGACTGTTTCTCTTGTGACTTCTGAAGTCTAGAAGTACAGCTTGAACTCTGAATATCAGGATTGGTCTGCTTTGGCTGTAATAACTGTCAGTCTTGTATTTTTGGGTGTCTGGTCATGCCCATGTCACTAAATTGTATTTTTTGGTATATAATAATTGGGCCACAATATGCTCTTTTCCAGTGTACTGTCATACAAGCTCTACTTCTGGGACACTGACTCTCTAAGATGCTGTTTCTATATCCAGTCATGTTACTGTGCTGTCGCCAATTCACCAAATTCGTTGCAAAATGTTCTTCCAGCTCTTACTAGTTTGTCCCACTTACTTTGCCAGCTTTCTGTTGCCCTGTCCCAAATTTTTTGAGATGTGTTGCGGCCATCAATTTCAAAATTATCTTTTTCTTTTTTTTCATAAAATGGTAAATTTTCTTAGTTTAAACATTTGATATGTTTTCTGTTTTCTATTGTGAATAAAATATGGGTTTGAGGTTTGCAAATCATTGCATTCTGTTTTCATGTAGATTTTACACAGCATCCCAACTTTTTTGGAATTGGGGTTGTATAATCTAATAATCGAGCAACTATCAGTTTTATTACTAACAGAAGACATTCACGTTATCTTTCTCTTTTCCATTATGATGTAATACCTATGAGAGTGTTTCATATTTATTTAGGAATTTGTACTGCTGCGTGGCACACAACTCGTCTTGTGGTTTTGTTGATTGCTAGTGTAAATGCTGTTTTATCATCGACAGGGAGCGATAAGGTTCCTTGTATTGGTTTTGCAATTTTTTAAACTTTACCAAGCTTGCATTGCTAGATGACAGAACAGAGGTTTTGTAGCTTAAAAGTCATTGACTGATATGATGTAGCAAGGGCTACAGAATAGGCTAAACACAAGACCCATTTTATTGAATGTTTCTTCAAAAATATTTTCCTCTTCTGTGGCACATTTCTGGTATACAAGTATACTCTGGGCATTGACTAGAAAACCTTGTTTGAAGGCACACTCCCAGCGACCTGTCATTTGTAACCCATATAATAGGTATGTTTTGTGGATTCATTCATGCACAGGCTATATACAGTGGGGCAAAAAAGTATTTAGTCAGCCACCAATTGTGCAAGTTCTCCCACTTAAAAAGATGAGAGAGGCCTGTAATTGTCATCATAGGTATACCCTCAACTATGAGACAAAATGTGGAAACAAATCCAGACAATCAGATTGTCCGATTTGGAAAGAGTTTATTTGCAAATTATAGTGGAAAATAAGTATTTGGTCAATATCAAAAGTTCATCTCAATTCTTTGTTATATGTCCTTTGTTGGCAATGACAGGTGGTCAAACGTTTTCTGTAAGTCTTCACAAGGTTGTCACACACTATTGCTGGGATGTTTTCCCATTTTTCATGCAGATCTCCTCTAGAGCAGTGATGTTTTGGGTCTGTCGCTGGGCAACATGGACTTTCAACTCCCTCCAAAGGTTTTCTATGGGGTTGAGATCTGGAGACTGGCTAGGCCACTCCAGGACCTTGAAATGCTTCTCACGAAGCCAACTCCTTCATTGCCTGGGCGGTGTGTTTGAGATCATTGTCATGCTGAAAGACCCAGACACGTTTCATCTTCAATGCCCTTGCTGATGGGAGGAGGTTTGCACTCAACATCTCACGATACGTGGCCCCATTCATTCTTTCATGTACACGGATCAGTCGTCCTGTTCCCTTTGCAGAGAAACCGCCCCAAAGCATGTTGCCACCCCCATGCTTCACAGTAGGTATGGTGTTCTTTGGTTGTAACTCAGCATTCTCTCTCCTCCAAACACGAGTTGTGTTTCTACCAAACCGTTCTACTTTGGTTTCATCTGACCATATGACATTCTCCCAATCCTCTTCTGGATCATCCAAATGCTCTCTAGCAAACTTCAGACGGGCCCGGACATGTACTGGCTTAAGCAGGGGGACACGTCTGGCACTGCAGGATCTGAGTCCCTGGCGGCGTAGTGTTACTGATGGTAGCCTTTGTTACGTTTGTCCCAGCTCTCTGCAGGTCATTCACTAGGTCCCCCCCATGTGGTTCTGGGATTTTTGCTCACTGTTCTTGTGATCATTTTGACCCCACGGGGTGAGATCTTACGTGGAGCCCCAGATCGAGGGACATTATCAGTGGTCTTGTATGTCTTCTATTTCCTAATTATTGCTCCCACAGTTGATTTCTTCACACTAAGCTGCTTGCCTATTGCAGATTCAGTCTTCCCAGCCTGGTGCAGGTCTACAATTTTGTTTCTGGTGTCTTTCGACAGCTCTTTGGTCTTCACCATAGTGGAGTTTGGAGTGTGACTGTTTGAGGTTGTGGACAGGTGTCTTTTATACTGATAACAAGTTCAAACAGGTGCCATTAATACAGGTAATGAGTGGAGGACAGAGGAGCCTCTTAACCACTTAAGCACCGGACCATTATGCAGCGTTAGGACCAGGCCCCTTTTTGCGATTCGGCACTGCGTCGCTTTAACTGACAATTGCGTGGTCGAGCGACGTGGCTCCCAAACAAAATTGGCATCCTTTTTTCCCGACAAATAGAGCTTTCTTTTGATGGTATTTGATCACCTCTGCGGTTTTTATTTTTTGCGCTATAATCAAAAATAGAGCGACAATTTTGAAAATAATGCAATATTTTTTACTTTTTGCTATAATAAATATCACACAAAAATATATATAAATTTTTTTTCCACAGTTTAGTCCGATACGTATTCTATATATTTTTGGTAAAAAAAAATCGTAATAGGCGTTTATTGATTGGTTTGCGCAAAAGTTATAGCGTCTACAAAATAGGGGACTGTTTTATGGCATTTTTAATAATTGTTTTTTTACTAGTTATGGCGGCGATCAGCGATTTTTATCATGACTGCGACATTATGACAGACACATCGGACACTTTTGACACCATTTTGGGGCCACTGTCATTTTTACAACGATCAGTGCTATAAAAATGCACTGATTACTGTGAAAATTACACTGGCAGTGAAGGGTTTAACCTCTAGGTGGCGCTGTAGGGGTTAAGTGTTCCCTAGGAAGTGATTCTTACTGTAGGGGGGGCGTGGCTACACGTTACAAGTCACTGATCGTCTGTTCCGATGACAGGAAACAGACGATCACTGACACGCCACGGAGAAGAACGGGGAAAGGTTTGTTTACACTCGCCTCTCCCCGTTCTTCAGCTCTGTGACCCTATCGCGGGACACTGGCGGCTGGGCTCTTAAAGGGCAACGTACCTGTACGTTGATATGCCCAGCCATGCCATTCTGCCGACGTATATTGGCCTGAGGCGGTCCTTAAGTGGTTAAAGAAGAAGATGCAGGTCTATGAGAACCAGAAATCTTGCTTGTTTGTAGGTGACAAAATACTTATTTTTCACCATAATTTGCAAATAAATTCTTTCCAAATCAGACAATGTGATTGTCTGGATTTGTTTCCACATTTGTCTCTCATAGTTGAGGTATACCTATGATGACAATTGCAGGCCTCTCTCCTCTTTAAAGTGGAGCTCCACCCTAAATTTTGACTTGTGCTGATCGGATTCCTCCCGCCCTCCGGTGTCACAATTGACACCTTTCAGGGGGAGGGGGTGAAGATACCTGTCTAAGACAGGTATTTTCACCCACATCCGGGAGTCCTCTCTCCGGGAATCTGCGGGAGTGACGTCACTTCCCCCAGACTTCCCGTAGTGTTCTGGGAGACACTCGGCTCCCAGAACACAGGAGGACGAATCAGAACGGCGCAGCGCGACTCGCGCATGCGGCGTAGGGAACCGGGCATGAAGCTGCAGGGCTTCACTTCCTGGTTCCCTCAGCGAGGATGGCGGAGGGAGCAGCAGAGCGACGAGCGTTCGCTCGTCCTCTGCTGCGGACGTCGCTGGACTCCAGGACAGGCAAGTGTCCAAATATTAAAAGCCAGCAGCTGCTGTAGCTGTAGCTGCTGGCTTTTAACCACTTCAATACAGGGCTTTTTGTACCTATTCAATACCGGGCCTATTCTAGCACTTCTCTCCTACATGTACAAATCATCATTCTTTTGCTAGAAAATTACTCAGAACCCCCAAACATTATATGTTTTTTTAGCAGACACCCTAGGGAATAAAATGACGGTCATTGCAACATTTTTTCTTGCACGATATTTGCGCAATAGTTTTTCAAACGCCTTTTTAATAAAAAAAAAAAAATGGTTTCATGAATTAAAAAATAACAAAAGTAAAGTTAGCCCAATTTTTGGGGAAAATATGAAAGATAATGTTACGCCGAGTAAATAGATACCTAATGGCGTCAAACTTTGGTACCTAAAAATCTCCATAGGCGACGCTTTAATTTTTTTTACAGGTTACCAGGTTAGAATTACAGAGGAGGTCTAGTGCTAGAATTGTTGCACGTGCTCTAACGCACGCGGTGATACCTCACATGCGCGGTTTGAACGGCGTTTACATATGTGGGCGACTTGCGTGTGCATTCGCTTCTGATAGCGAGCTACCGGGGACAGGGGCGTTTTTAATTTTTTTTTTTTTATTATTTTTTTTTTTTTTTTTACAATGATTTTACTTTTTTTTTTTTGATCACTTTTATTCCTATTACAGGGAATGTAAACATCCCTTGTAATAGGAATGTGTGTGACAGGTTCTCTTTATTGAGAGATGCGGGGTCAAAAAGACCCCACATCTCTCCTCCAGGCTGGAAAGCATGAGATCAGTGAAACATTTTTCACTGATCTCATACTTACAGCCGAAATGGCGGCTTTGTTTACATTTTAGGCCCGGGCGTGACGCCTCCCGCCGCCTGTAAGAACGATCAAGCGGCGGAACCGCCGCTATGATCGTTCTTATGGTGCGCAGAATCGCCGGCACTACAAAAGGATATCTGAATGATGCCTCTAGCTGCAGGCATCATTCAGATATCCCCCTACAAAGCCGAGGACGTCATATGATGTCCACCCAGGATGGGAGATCCCATCTGTGGACGTCATTTGACTATGGCTGGGTAGGGAAGTGGTTAATAAAAAAAAATTCCGGCGGAGCTCCGCTTTAAGTGGGAGAACTTGCACAATTGGTGGCTGACTAAATACTTTTTTGCCCCACTGTACTCCTCCTATAAGAGGGTTTGGACTGGGTAGCAAACTGAAATTATTGGATAGCAATATCCAACACTGCGTCCAGTGACAGTAAAATTTGTATACAATTTTAAATAGGATAGGAAAATCTGCTAAACTATATAGCTTGATCATTTCTTTTCAGTATGTATTTATTTTGAGTAATTTTTGTAATGCTTAGCCTTATTTATGGTGTGGATTTGCTAATTTTTATATACGGTTTACAATTGCATTTTTTTGTTATTGATATGAAATGTAGCAATTCGTAGATTAGCCACTAGAGGCAGAGTAAATTCGATACTAAATGACTGTTTACCAACTATGGAGATGCAGCACCAGCTACACGGGGGGTGCATTGTTTTCAATGATTCAGTGGATTCATTATGAAGGTACAGTAAAACAATAACTATTGTGTGGCTCTGGAAAACATAAATTAGACCTTGAATATGTAATAAGCATATATGAATGCCCCATGTACACAAAGAATTACAATCTAAATACAGAAAAAAGTCTTTACATACTGGTATACATACAGATATGGCTATACATTCACTTTTAAGCTAGACTTTCAAAGCAAAATATCCTTTAATTCTGAATGAATTTGCCCTAAGGAAATCCTTTATCCTAGAGAAAAGCAAATTGATTGGCAGATCAAGAGAACTGGATGCTTCCAAGGAAATCAAGCATGCAAGATCACCCAGTCCAGAGAATCTTGCATTTTATGATTACCACTCCCAGTTGATGTAATTAATGGATTTTACAATATATCAAAGATCATGCGAATTGGTGCATATATATAATGTAAATCAGAGTCACAATTTTCTTTATAGTTTTAAATGTGCCCCATAGCTTAAATTATTCACCTTTCCTTTAATATTTACAGCCCTTGTTTTGTTCCTATGGAGCAGTCTTAACATTTCACCCCCATAGGCAGCTCTGCTAAGTCTTCAGAGGACAATAGAATGTCCGTAGGAAATGTTCAGTATGATAGATCACTCCCAACAGCAGAGTCCATTGGTCCTCCTGGTGTGACGCTTCAGGCAAACATGCATGATTTCATGAAAACATCTGTCTCATAGAATGCATGCCCTAGCTTGCTTTGAAATGTGTACTTTTATGTACTCGCATAATAGCATATATCGCTATACCCCAGGATTCAGGGGAATTGGATAGGAAACCTAAAGTCACTCAGTCACCTTTATAGTACCTACTACTTTCACTTCAGGCACACCTAAATTTTAGAAAAAGGGCATAAGTATAAATAGTTCACTAGATAGCCAACAGTTTTGACTGCCTGACCATCACACATGTGAACCTGTTGGACATAACCATGGGGATTAATATGGAATTGTGCAAAACTACTCCAGATTTTGGCATGTATTGTGGTCATTTATACCCAATCCGCCAAAGTGATGTTGACTAGAAGACCTGGCTCGCAGTTGGCATTCCAATTCATTACAGAGGTTATAGGCAAGTTTGAGGTCAGAGCTCTATACAATCCAGTCAAGTTCCTCCACACCAAACTCCTCAAACCATGTCTTTATGGACCTGGCTTTGTGCTCTGAATGCCAGTGTTTGGAGGAGTATCCACATGCTTATGGGGATATAATATACATATGTTGCAGATGTTTGCCAAATAATTGTAGTTGACTGTCCAGGATTGCAAGGGACAAAAATATATATGCACACGCACACGCGCACACGCACACGCACACGCACACACGCACACAATCACAAATGCTTTTCTAATGGTTTTAGATGGCTTTGTGATATATAGACTCGAGAAGACTTAAAGCAGCAGTGCTAAATAGCACTACTACTATAATCTTGTATAATACTAAACCAATGGAGGCAGTTACTGGATACAAAAAACATAAAATATGTGCACATACAGATGCTACAAAATGTAACATGCGTTGACTGGGGGGAAATATATCAGTGCAGATACTGTGATGTTATAGGCTGATGAGAATATAAGGATGTGTAAAGGAAAACAAAAGGAAAAGAGCAAAAAGCAATTTAATCCAAGCTGTAGCGATATTGAAATCTATTTGTTAAGCTAATTAAGCTGCTGCTGACAGTACTTGCATTGTGTACAGCTTCCATTCACACCCATTTCACCTGGTCTCCAGATTGCTGGCCTTCATTTCCTTTAGTAGTGATGGCTCCTAGGCTTTCAGGGTCGTATGGAGCCCTATTGTATGTGCTCAGGGAATGCCTGCTGTTTTCTGCACTGGACCCACAAGCAGCTGAAGGCAATAGAATGATGACATGACATGATGGCACCAGCGCTAGGAATTATGGGACATGTAGTTTTTAAGATGGCAAAAGGGAAAAAAATTTCTCTTTTTAATTTTAAGTGCTCGCTTAAAAGGAAAAAAAAATAGGATTTCTTAATACATGCAAGTAGCCAGTGAATACTTTGCGTTCAGGTCTTTGTGCATGTTGGCTCTTTTGCATTAAATAGGCACCTTAATCCTGGGAATTACCTTGGATTTGCATCCATTCCATGTCAGCCATAAAAAACAAGTCATACATGCAGGTCATATGGGGTAATGCATGACAAAAGCCTCCACTGGCGTGTACAATACAAGTGATTATATAACATGCAGTGTCTCCAGGGCTCTTTCTGTCTTTCACCCACACACAGTCTAGCAGAGCGATCCTCCTCCCTCCCCTTCTGTCTAGCTTCACTCTGATTAACTCTGTTTAACCTGCTTTCCCTTTCTAGCTCATGTTGTTTTTGCACAGGCTGCTTTGCATCGTTCTTCTCATTGGATATCGCCTGTCAGGCTGAGATTCTGCAGCTGCTGGAGCAGAAGGGGCTGTGATATGCAGCAATGAGGAGCACTGGGCTCTATGACCAATATGGCTGTCACAACGCATAAATCAAGAGCCTAGTTCCAGTGATCCATGAGCACTTCTTTGCATTCTATATATAGTGGCAGAAAATGTTGTGTAAAACACATTAGGGAATAATGTATGAAGACTGGGCGGTAGAAAAGTGTCTGTTACTTTCAGGAATTCCAGCTGCAATTTTCTGTCCATCAGCAGAAGGAAAAACATCTGCAGCTGGTTGCTGTACTTGCTTTTTTTGTTTTCTCTAGTGTTGTAGAACGTTTTTCAGTGGTTTTAGCTGACCTGCGGACATAGTGTGCTGTTACGTTTGCACTATTAATCCAAACATGTTGGAAGCATCTTTATAGAAAGACAAAAATCTCCTGCGCTCTCGGTGTATCGTCAAAACACGGGTAGTGTGGTTCCGTCTAAAGGCAAAGTCTAAAGTCTTGCAGCCCTCCTCAGAACAATGGGTGTTCATGTGGCTAGAAAAAAGAAAGAAAAAAGGAGGGCGCACCGACCTAGTGTATTACCACTTAGACGTTTTATTTAAAATATAAAAAAGCAGTAATCTTACTCACAAACGGAGCTTAAATAAAAGCTTATTGGAAAAATCAGCTGGAAATTCTTTGGCACTTGCCGACTGGACTCGATGACAGAGAGGGTCGGACAGTACTTCAGACAACTGGATAGCTGACGCGTTTCTGGGGCGCACCCCTTTCCTCAGAGCCTAGATGGTCCATGATAGCTCTCCCCCACAGAACCCTCCGTTATATGTGTGTGCACATGTGCAGAGGCCTCAGCTCAGGTGACCACCAATTAGCAAACCCCGCCTCCCACTCCTAACTGACCCCACCCATGTGGGTGGGCCTTCCACTAGCCCCCCTCCCACACAAATAGAAGGCACCCTAGTGGCTGTTCAAAAATAACTAGGGCGGGGGGGGGTTTTGAGGAGAATGGGAGAAAAGAGTGGGTACCATATCACTACCCTCTAGAAATGCTGGCTATGAATGGACCATTAAGTCCTCTAGTGATGCAGACCACCAGTGCAGCAATGTATGTCCTCCATAGGCATGGCCTATTAAGATGTAGTCACCCCAAATACGGGGCGTGTGTGTAAGGAGGGGTATTGGCATAGGCAGATATCAGCATACATAGTAAAGGGCGGTGGGAACCGAAGGGTCTTACCCCAAAGCAGAAGCAAAGGCAGTTCGTCCTGACGCGGCATGAGCGGTAGCTGTATTTATCACAGCAAACGTCCCTGCAAATCCGTTGGGACGCACACTGTCTAGCAACCAGGAAGTGCGGGTCCCTCCTGCGTTCCAACCCGCACTTCCGGTTGTGTCGAGACGTCAGTTCCGCTTACCCTATGCCCAACACACCTCTAACCAAGGTACCAGGAAGTGCGGGTATGTTTGCATTCCACCCGCCACTTCCGGTCCGTCTAGGAGCCTCCCACCGCTACTCTTTGAGCCTATAGCCAATCCAGTGGTGCGACAAGCTAAACGGCGTCACTCCCTCTAGTGGCCAAGAACGAAAATGGCACGAACCTCTATACTGGAGCTAAATGCAAAAAAAAAAAAAAGGGGGGGGGGGGCACAAACCAGAGCTGGCTGATTGATTCTCAGAACATGGCCACACACACAAGACCGAAAGCTGTAGGTGCACACAGTGGGTGGAACCCCCTAAGGGGGTATGGAACAAATGATTACAAAACTATTACATCTATAATAGCCCAAATATTGCAAAATAATAATGATAAAAAGCCTCCAGTGGACTAAAAAGCATACACGATAGGGCAATACTACACTAAAGGTCCATACACATAAAATTCATAAAATTCATAAATAAATAGATATATATAAAAATTAAATACATACATAATTACATATAGAAGAGTAAAGAATTAAAATTATTAGTAGTAATATTCGAAGTAGTATTCGAAGGACCAGCAGCATTACTCCTAAGGAAAAAATGTATACACACACACATTATGCATGTATACTCACACAAACAAGAAAAGTAAATAGTATGCTATATACGTATAAATACATAATTAGTAATATCCACCAACCCACTGTGTGACAGACCCACGGGATGTTTTCCTGCTTGGACTCACGTCCAAACCAGCAGAGACATGTGCCCTAGATAATCTACCAGAGGCACACATCTCAATGGCCTTACTAATTTGTAAATTTAAAATGACCAATCAATAGATTGAGGCCCGAAAACTCGTGAGTCTGTAAAGAGCCCACTTCTCACCATATCCAGAACATAGAACAGTCAAGTATATTATATTGTTAAAAAAGCAACCCCCCATTTTAACTCACAAAAGGTACCCAAAAAAAGAGATCTCCCTGACAGTCACCTATGTGAGGCCCTATAGACCTAAAGAACCACGCTCATCTACAAACCTAGTCGCATGGAGATGGCCAAATGGCAGTGCCATAAGCTGCCCTACCAGACACCACCCATAGCGACATATGGGGGATGTTTTAGCCATGACGCAAAGGGACAAGTCCATTTGCTCATGCCAAATGTGATGACAGTAGACCAACAGCAAGGGACAGGGGCCAAAACCCCATCCCTAAACTGTCCACACTGGTCTAACTGTGATCACACTATATTATGCAGCTCTATTTCCTCGTTGAGGCCCTGCGGGGCCATAGTTTTCAGGGTAAAAATCCAGAAGGCTTCTCTTTTGCACAGAATCTGATATTTCTTGCCATTATCCAGACCACTTGATATGGCTTCTATGCCAAAGACCTTGAGACCATCTGTATTGCTATCGTGGAATTCCTTGAAGTGTCTAGGCACTGAACATTTGTCTTTCTCTGTCAAGATGTTACTCCTATGTTCATTCATCCTAGTCCTCATTGGTCGAGATGTACGACCAATATACAAGAGACCACACGGGCAGAGTAAACCATAGATGACGTAAGGGGTGCCACAATTAATAAATTGCTTAATCTTGTGGCTCTTCCCATCTGCACCGGTCACATCTTTTTTCCTGTGACACATATGCACACAGTTCCCGCAATTGCCCCCTCCGCATCTATAGCTACCTTTTTGGTCGAAGATAGTCGTCCAAAGGCTATTTAGCCCTTTATTCTTATTTCTCTTCACCCTACTCGGGGCAATGATACTCCTCAAGTCTTTTGGTCTCCTAAATACTAAGTTTGGATGGGGTGGGAGGCATGTCTTCAAAAAAGGGTCTGATTCCAAAATCTTCCAATTTTTCTTGAAGATTTTGTGTATAGTAGGTACTTTATTATTATACCTGGTGCAGAACCTCACCTGTGGTGGTTCATCCTCTGCGTGCTTCGTACTTTTGACACTTTCTGCACTACCCTCTCTGTACAACTGCAGGTATTTCTGAAAAGCCTCCTCTATGTGCGCTTCTTCGTACCCCTTCTCCTTAAACTTATCTCTTAGGATAAGGCTCTGCTCTTCATAGTCTTTCTTCAGGGTGCAAGTCCGCCTGAGTCTGCAGAACTGACCAAAGGGGACATTCTTGATCCACCTTGGGTGATGATGACTGCGGGCATGCAAGTAGGAATTGCCCGCACTAGGTTTGAAGTGGGTTTTTGAATAAATTCTACCACTGTCATCTGACCTCAGTTCTAGATCTAAAAATATCAGAGATTTTTCGTCTACTACATGCGTGAAAGAGATCCCGAAAGGGTTTCCCGCACAATGCGACAGGAACCATTCTCCCATTCTCCTCAAAAACCCCCCCCGCCCTAGTTATTTTTGAACAGCCACTAGGGTGCCTTCTATTTGTGTGGGAGGGGGGCTAGTGGAAGGCCCACCCACATGGGTGGGGTCAGTTAGGAGTGGGAGGCGGGGTTTGCTAATTGGTGGTCACCTGAGCTGAGGCCTCTGCACATGTGCACACACATATAACGGAGGGTTCTGTGGGGGAGAGCTATCATGGACCATCTAGGCTCTGAGGAAAGGGGTGCGCCCCAGAAACGCGTCAGCTATCCAGTTGTCTGAAGTACTGTCCGACCCTCTCTGTCATCGAGTCCAGTCGGCAAGTGCCAAAGAATTTCCAGCTGATTTGTCCGATAAGCTTTTATTTAAGCTCCGTTTGTGAGTAAGATTACTGCTTTTTTATATTTTAAATAAAACGTCTAAGTGGTAATACACTAGGTCAGTGCGCCCTCCTTTTTTCTTTCTTTTTTCTGGAAGCATCTTTATGCAATGGCTAGACATAATAATTTAATTGGTGTTGGGCCCCTTTCACATGGGTGGACCGATCGGATCCACCTATCAGTTTTTCAGGTGGACCCAATCGGACCATCCATTCTCCTTTATGGAGCGGCGGATGTACAGAGACGTGTTCGTTTACACCCACAGACATCCGATACGATCCACTAAAAACAGACTGATGGTGATCCCCATCCCTCTATAGGATCAGGTGGCAGTTGAGTGTAAACGGACATGGTTCGTTTTAAATCTGACCTTCCATAGAGGAGAGCAGGCTGTGTCTGTGTCCGCTCTGACATGGATCAGCAGACAGATTCCCGCTGAGCAGAGCCCGCCCCATGGGAAAGGGAGCCTTACTGCGTGTTGTCTGTGTACTGATACACAAAGCCTATAATCACCTTATGTGTGATTGCACAATGCAGCAAGCATACACAGTTGTTGGGTGGAAAGGTTAAAACCGTTTTCCAGGTACTACTCATACAAGCTATGTGCACACTTGTCCTGCTGGACTGTCTGAATTTTGATCAGTGTGTGGCCTTCCCTGCTTGAAAAAAGTCAATTATTTATTCAAATTCTTTTGAAGAGACGTGTTGGAAAGTCAACCAGAGGATGCATCCACTGATCAGAGTATTCTGACAGCAGACAGTGTATTTTTTTTACCAGCAATAAGGCTAGGTGCAGCAGTGGATCATTTTTCAGAGCGGGGCTAAGCAGCTGCTGTATGGCTTTCGTGAGAGGATCCTCAGTGGGACTAATGTGCTGCAAGCCAAGTGTTTGTCTCACAAATGCAGCCCAGCCATATTGACTTGAGAACAAAAAATGTAGCGCTATTACTAATGAAATGGCAAATGCATAACACCCAAGTGAATGAATGAAATAAATATCAATCAAAAATTCAACACATGATATGTGAATGTGTAAAAAGTCTCTAATGTGAATATATTGGTAGATGAAACAAACAATCCAAAATGAGAAAAACTAATGAAAAAATTATGATTGATAGAATTGTCCAATCAGTCTTGACAAGGTGAGTATAGGATGACCACCACTGAATCAAAAGAGGCTTACCGGAATAAGTGGACCCAAGTAAACGTACGTCTACGGGGTCAACTCAAGCTGTATCATGTATCCCTGTTAGGGTAGGATCCTCCGCTGGAAATACCAAGATGGAACTCTTCAGTAACTCAAGACAGATAATTGAACCGAATCTCGGAATCCATTGACACAGTAATGGTAGCCCAGGATAAACCAATGTTGTATTAAGAAAAGAGAAGGAGGGCACATAGCGTGATACAGTCTTAAAACAATTTATTAATGTAGGTAAGAACACTTGCATCACAACAATGAACAAGTGCTTTTGGATATAATCAGTGGCAGCAGTGGAGTCTCTCGACGCGTTACGCATTAGATTGCATCGTCTGGGGTATAATTTTGATCAGTTTGTGGCCTTCCCTGCTTGACAAAAGCCAATTATTTATTCAAATTCTTTTGAAGAGACATGTTGGAAAGTCAACCAGAGGATGCATCCACTGATCAGAGTATTCTGACAACAGACAGTGTATTTTTTTTTTTTACCAGCGATAAGGCTAGGTACAGCAGTGGATCAGCTTTCGTGAGAGGATCCTCAATGGGACTAATGTGCTGCAAGCCAAGTGTTTGTCTCACGAATGCAGCCCAGCCATATTGACTTGAATGGGCTAGTTTGACAGGTGGTGTCAACTTGACATGCCACATTAAATTTGCCACAGCCGCAACATGGCATTAGGTGGTCAGGGGTGGTAAAATTGCAACTCAACTGAAATTATTCATTTTTAAAAAGATTCTTTGAGATCAAAACAAAGGTTCTAGAGATGGGTGTCCGTTGGTTTTTAAAAGCTTCACCCCTTAACGCTAAGCTGCCACATATACGGTATCTCACAAAAGTGAGTACATCCCTCACATTTTTGTAAATATTTTATTATATCTTTTCATGTGACAACACTGAAGAAATTACACTTTTCTACAATGTGAGTGCACAGCTTGTAAAACAGTGTAAATTTGCTGTCCCTTCAAAATCACTGAACACACAGCCATTAATGTCTAAACAGCTGGCAACAAAAGGGAGTAAACCCCTAAGTGAAAATGTCCAAATTGGGCTCAATTGCCCATTTTCCCTCCCTGGTGTCAATTAACTTGTTAGTGTTACAAGGTCTTAGGTGTAAATGGGGAGCAGGTGTGTTAAATTTGGGGTTATCGCTCTCTCTCTCTCATATTGGACACTGGGAAGTTCAACATGTCACCTCATGGCAAAGAACTCTGAGGATCTGAAAAATATTAATTGTTGCTCTACGTAAAGATGGCCTAGGCCAGTGTTGGCGAACCTTGGCACCCCAGCAGTTTTGGAACTACATTTTCCATGATGCTCATGCACTCTGCAGTGTAGTTGAGCATCATGGGAAATGTAGATCCAAAATATCTGGGGTGCCAAGGTTTGCCATCACTGGCCTAGGCTATAGGAAGAATGCCAAAACCCTGAAACTGAGCTACAGTATGGTGGCCAAGACCATTCAGCGGTTCAACAGGACAGGTTCCACTCAGAACAGGCCTCGCCATGGTCGACCAAAGAAGTTTGGTGCACGTGCTCAGTGTCATATCCAGAGGTTGTCTTTGGGAAATGGACGTATGAGTGCTGCCAGCATTGGTGCAGAGGTTGAAAGGGTGGGGGGGGGGGGACAACCTTGTCAGTGCTCAGACCATACGCTGCACACTGCATCAAATTGGGAAAAGGAAGGGATTGTCAAGGGCTACTCCAAAATCATTGCCCAATGACGCCAGTGTTGTTAAGGACTAACTCAGTACTCAGAAATTAAATTAATTAAAAATGATACATTTATTGAAAGAAGTTACATAGAAAATATAAGCATCAACAAAACCAGTGATGGTATTGTAGTAAATTTCATGACAGACATTTAAAAGTATGGAGCCCCACTGGTTATGGGAACACACAGATGCGGGTTCAGACTTGTCCTCTACATGTTTCGCGACCAATGTCGCTTCTTCAGGAGGGGTCAAGCAAAAGAATCTATAAAGAAATACAGTACTCAGATTGTCAACGAGCTGTTAAATACAATATTGTAGCTAGCTACCTTTACAACCTTTAATTTTGGAGTATTTAAAGGTATCAAATTGGTCTGCATGGCTGTTGTCCCAGAAGGAAGCCTCTTCTAAAGATGATGCACAAGAAAGCCTGCAAACAGTTTGAAGACAAGCAAACGAAGGACATGGATTATTGGAACCATAGCCTGTGGTCTGATGAGACCAAGATGAACTTATTTGGTTCAGATGGTGTAAAGCGTGTGTGGCGGCAACCAGGTGAGGAGTACAAAGACAAGTGTGTCTTGCCTACAGTCAAGCATGGTGGTGGGAGTATCATTGTCTGGGGCTGCATGAGTGCTGCTGGCACTGGGGAGCTACAGTTCATTGAGGAAACCATAAATGCCAACATGTACTGTGACATACTGAAGCAGAGCATGATCCCCTTCCTTCGGAGACTGGGCCGCAGGGCAGTATTCCAACATGATCACGACCCCAAACACACCTCCAAGATGACCACTGCCTTCCTAAAGAAGTTGAGGGTAAAGGTGATGGACTGGCCAAACATGTCTCCAGACCTAAACCCTATTGAGCATCTGTGGGGCATCTTCAAACGGAAGGTGGAGGAGCACAAGGTCTCTAACATCCACCAGCTCTGTGATGTTGTCATGGAGGAGTGGAAGAGGACTCCAGTGGCAACTTGTGAAACTCTGGTGAACTCCATGCCCAAAGAGGGATAGGGCAGTGCTGGAGAATAATGGTGGCCACACAAAATATTGACACTTTGGGCCCAATTTGGACATTTTCACTTAGGGGTGTACTCACTTTTGTTGCCAGCGGTTTAGACAATAATGGCTGTACATTGTTATTTTGAGGGGACAGGAAATTTACACTGTTATACAAGCTGTACACTCACTACTTTATGTTGTAGCAAAGTGACATTTCTTCAGTGTTGTCACATGAAAAGATATAATAAAATATTTACAAAAAATGTGAGGGGTGTACTCCCTTTTGTGAGATACTGTATGCATACAGCTGGGGTTGCTTTATTTGCTGGGTGTGTGCACTCGTCTGACTTCCCCAGCACGGTCACTAACCGCTCCTAGCCACTGATGGAACAAGCTCCCAATTGCATCATCACTGTGGAAGCCAATAAGTGATCATATGACCGGAAAGCCCATGTTACACTTCCACCATTGTAAACTTTCATTGCTTGGTGAGACGCAGATCAACACCGGGGCACATAGAAAAGCATTGTTTTCTATGTGCTCTGTTAACAAGGTGAGGTGGGTTGCATTGTATAAAAACATTATAGATACAGAGGTAAACCAGGGTTTTGTTTTTATAGTGTTTTACTGCTTGTTCAGAATATGCAAATACTTTAGGCCTCTTTCACACGGAGGTCCGTTCAGGTCCGCCTGTCAGTTTTTTAGGCGGACCTGAAACGGATCCTCCATGTACCCCTATGGAGGCACGGATGTCAGCGGAGACATGTCCGCTGACATCCGCTCCGCCAAAGTGTGACGGAGGAAAACCCTATTTTCTTTTTCGTACATCACGGGACACAGAGCGACTTAGTCATTACTAATGGGTTATATAGTTTACCTTCAGGTGCTGGCACTGGCAACTTCCAAACCGGAAGTACCCTCCCCTATATAAGCCCCTCCCATCCGGGAGCACCTCAGTTTTTTGCCAGTGTCTAAGGTGTTGGCCAAAGAGTAACATGTGTTTTCCTGGGCTTGCGTACAGGTTCTTTTACGGGCCTTAGTAAGCTGTTCCGTATCCCACCAAAAAAGCTTCATAGCTAAACGGTCGGTACCCGGGCCTTGCAACAGAAGAGCAAGGTTTTGCCTGTAATGCCTCTCTTAGGAGGGCTGGACCCTGGTATCCAGAGCTCTGGTCATACCCACGACCAAGATGTTTTCTGTGCAGGGTGCTATACAGGTCCAGGGGAGTGGAATCCTTGGGAACCCGGTCCCTGAAGGTTTAATTACAATGCCTGCCGTGATAGGTGAAGTTTGGGCTTCTGTGGACCAAACAGAGTCCTGCGGCGGGGAACAGGTAAGTGGGGGCCCCCAGGAACTTGGTTCTATTGGGGGACCCCCAAGCCTAATTTGTCTTTCTGTCTGTTACCTAACGGTATTCCCGCTAATATCTGTGTATGCCTATAACTACTGGAAAATGTAAAATTTTAATAGTAGTCAAGAAAAAAAAAGAGGACCGCGGTACCTGTGTTAAACCACTAGAGGCCGCTGTGGTCCATTTTTCTTGTCATGTGGATCTTTGGTTTTCTCAAGTCAAAAGATCCAGGCAGTTGGTAAGTTTCTCTGTGGGAATCCAGTTCCTCTGCCCTGTTGCTGCGCTCATCCACCGCACAGGCCCTCCGGCAAAAAGGGCCCTGGCTCCTAGTCCCTGCTTGGTTTCAAAAAAGGGCGTGCACGCGCCTCCTATGAAAAAAAAAGGGGCGGGGCGGGTGGATGGCGCTCGATGCGCGCCGCGGCGCTTCTGCGCATGTGCAGGCGTCCCAGCATGTATAAAAGACACAGTACAAGTGTCAGCTGGATGCAAACAGAGCTAGCAACAAAACGGTGGCACACAGAGGCGGTTGATGCAGGCATCCCCATAGAAAGGCACTTTAGTGGACACCAGCTGGTATATAGCAGCAACTGTGTTAGACTATTACCAGCAAAATTGGTGTATGATGACGGGAATACCTCAGCTTTGTGCTTAAAGGATATGTCGTCCAGACGCTCCGGAAATAAGTCTTCCAGGAAGCCAAAGGGGTCTCCATCGGGCTCTGAGGATATTGGGCATGCTTGTACTGCACCAATCTCCCCTGAAAATTCAGAGGTCAGTAGCCGTAGGAACCCCGCAGGAGTGCCTGGTGCTGCGGCTGTCCCCAGTCCACCTGCTCCTGTATATATAACAGAGGAGGTTTTATCCTCAACTCTGGGAGGATTGGAAGAGAGATTAACAGCATTGATCGCTGCTTCCCTGTCACAGGGAAAGCGCGTCCGATCTCCGTCTCCTCCTTCAGAGTGCCTGTTAGTGGAGGAACAGCCCCACACAGAGATCGACCTACCTGAAGGGGATCAGGATGAGGTTGATTCAGTTATGGAGGAATCAACAGTGGAAGAACCTTTCTCAGCATCTCAGGCTGAAAGATTATGGGTTCAGTCTCTGACTAACATGGTCCGATCAGCATTTAAAATGCCTCTGGCGGAACCATCAACCACTACGGTTTCCTCGCTGGGGTCGCTGAAAGCTCCCCAGGCTGTCTGTTCCTTCCCAATCCACCCTTTATTGGAAGGGCTTATTTACCAGGATTGGGAGCATCCTGATAAAATATTTACTCCCCCCAAGAGATTTCCAGTGATCTATCCCATGGAGGATAAGTTCATAAAAAAATGGAGGGTCCCTACAGTGGACACAGCCATCTCTTGTGTAAATAAATCACTGACATGCCCAGTAGATAATGTTCCAATGTTCAAAGACCCAATAGATAAAAAATTGGAGTCTTTACTAAAATCTGCTTTCTCTACAGCAAGCATGGTGACACAACCTGCAGTAGCAGCGATTGGAGTCTGCCAAGCAATGAAAGATCAGTTGAAACAAGTCTTAAGGGACTTACCAGATCAGCAGGCTCTTGCCCTAGCTGACCTACCTAGAGCCTTGTGTTTCGGTGGACGCCATAAAGGATACAATCCAACAGGCATCCCGCTTTACGCTGTCTGTAGACATATGCGTAGGCTTCTATGGCTCAAAAACTGGTCTGCTGAAGCTCCCTGTAAGAAATTGCTGATTAGCTTCCCATTTCATGGAGAACGCTTATCTGGAGATGATCTGGACAAATATATCCAGAAAACTTCTGCCGGTAAAAGTACACTCTTGCCGGTTAAGAACAAGGGTAGAAGTCCTTCTTTTAAGAGGCCTACTTCTCCAGTCCCTGGCACATCGGCTGTGAAACAGTTCCGACGGCCTCCGCGGTCAAATCCAGGGGGCAGAAATCAGGGACAATCACAGGGTAACAAGAAACCCTGGGTCAAGAGAGGTACAAAACCTCCCCCCAAGTCATGAAGGGTTGCCCCCACTCAATCGGGTGAGGGGAAGACTTCAGTTGTTCACAGAGACCTGGCGGGACACCATCAGAGACAGATGGGTGATCTCCGCAGTAAATCTGGGATACAGGCTGGAGTTAAAAGACATTCCTCCTGCCCATTTTATAAGGTCAAACGTGCCAAGCGATCCCCAGAAGAGTGGATCCCTCCTTCTGGCACTAGAACAACTATTGCTCCAAGGGTAATCATGAAGGTTCCCTTGGAAGAAAGCGGGTTCGGGTTTTACTCGAACCTTGTCACAGTCCCCAAACCAAATGGGGACGTGAGGCCCATATTAAATATAAAAGGGCTAAACAAGTTCCTACATATCAGGACTTTTTCGGATGGAGTCGATCCGATCGGTGGCCACCGCCCTACAAGGGCAGGAATGGTTAGCCTCGATCGACATAAGGGATGCTTATTTGCATATTCCCATCTGTCCGGCCCACCAGAAATGGCATCCACGTAAGTACGTAATAGGTAGGATTCTGGACTTCCTACAGTGGGCTGTACATAGGAAGCTTGCCTTGAGTACTATCAAGGGTCAGACGGCCTTGTCAATATTTTTTCAAAGGCCCTTGGCTTTGCATTCATTAGTCAAAGCTTTCATACAAGGAGTGATGCGTATTAGCCCTCCGGTTAGTATTCCCATATGTCCATGGGACTTAAACCTGGTTCTGTCGGTTCTACAGAAACAACCATTTGAACCATTGCGGCACATTTCCTTAGTTCTTTTCACCAGGAAATTGATTTTCTTAGTAGCCATTTGTTCGGCTAAAAGAGTATCGGAATTAGCCGCCTTGTCCTGTAAGGAGCCATATCTGGTTGTCCATAAGGACAGAGTAGTATTACGTCCTCATCCAGCCTTCTTCCTAAGGTGGTATCGAGGTTCCATTTGAACCAAGATGTGGTTCTTCCTTCCTTTTTCCCCAAACCTAGTTCGGTAGAGGAAAAGTTATTGCATTCTTTGGATGTAGTAAGAGCAGTTAAAGCTTATCTTAAAGCCACTGCTCAGATTCGCAGAACGGATACTTTGTTTGTTCTGCCGGAAGGCCCCAGAAAGGGTCAGGCAGCATCAAAAATCTACTTTAGCCAAGTGGATTCGACAGGTCATAATACAAGCCTATGGCTTGAGAAGGAGACCGCCTCCGTTCAAAGTTAGGGCGCACTCCACAAGAGCAGTTGGAACTTCATGGGCAGTGCATCACCAGGCCTCCCTGGCTCAAGTCTGTAAGGCCACAACATGGTCCTTAGTACACACGTTTACTAGATTCTACCAGGTAGACGTCAGAAGTCAGGAGGATGTCGCCTTTGGGCGCAGTGTGTTGCAGGCCGCAAAAGAGCCTCATGCTTGATGGCGCCCAGCTTATGTATAGTGTATCCCTCCCCTCATTTGGCATTGCTTTGGGACGTCCCATTAGTAATGACTAAGTCGCTCTGTGTCCTGTGATGTACGAAAAAGAAAAAGGGATTTTTATAACAGCTTACCTGTAAAATCCTTTGCTTGGAGTACATCACGGGACACAGAGCTCCCACCCCTCTTTTTGGGACACTTATTGCTTTGCTACAAAACTGAGGTGCTCCCGGATGGGAGGGGCTTATATAGGGGAGGGTACTTCCGGTTTGGAAGTTGCCAGTGCCAGCACCTGAAGGTAAACTATATAACCCATTAGTAATGACTAAGTCGCTCTGTGTCCCGTGATGTACTCCAAGAAAAGGATTTTACAGGTAAGCTGTTATAAAAATCCCTTTTTTCCTTCCGTCGGCGGAGCGGATCGGATGACAACGGACTCTACGGTCCGTCATCCGATTCCCCATAGGGGAGAGCGGCGCTCTGACAGGGCGGTCCCTGCACAGTGTGCGGGGACCGCCCAGTCATCCGTCGGCTCAGCGGGGATCAACGGAGCGATCCCCGCTGAGCAAGCGGAGCTTCACGGGGCGGATCTGCACGGATCCGCCCCGTGTGAAAGGACCCTAAGTGTTTATGTTCTGGGCACAGGTTCATTTTAGGTATAAACACATTATAGAAGGTCATCTCACTAAGGGTTATTAGAATTAGCCATGGAAAACGGTCCATTAACTTGGCTGATTAGTCATTTTCACAGATGACATTACAAGGCATTACAAATCTTGTAGTGATGTTTCAGTCAAACTTCACAATGAAATGCCATGTCAATTATGTGTCATTTTATGGAGTCATCTATCTAATTAGGGAAGTACAATGATGACATGAAAATAAACAGAGCATTGGGAAGCAAGCTGATTTTTTGTTATAACATTGTATACTTTGTGTATACAGAATAACATATTACAATGAACACTTCTGTTTCCTACCATATCATAAGATGTTTTGGCCCCCGTATATGCCGCTCCACATTAGTCATTGCCTGGCTGCATGTCACTAATCTCTACCCTGAATACATCTGACTATTCATTATTCTTTATGTGCATATTTAGTTACATATGGCAAATGTATATTATATTTATTTTTTATCAAGTTCGCTTGTAGCTTTGTACCGAACTACAACAGCTGGCTCTCTTTAAATCTGGTCACCAAGCGCTTTTCTGTCTTTGGGTTACTCTGATATTAATGAATGTGCCAATAATATACAACAAAACACAGTAGAGCAAGTTCAGTCACTTGCATTAGTTGCAGCACCCTAGGGGAGCTTGCAAACAAATATCTGTATATCAGTCACCAACCAACACTCACCAGATCTAGTTTAGAAACCATCTGGATTGCTGATCTGTTTATGGAAAGAAGCTGAAGCAGATGGAGGATGGGTCATTCTCTTGTACAATTATTAGCAGACGATCGGGTATTTCCAATAAATAATAATAAAAAATGTGTGTGTGTGTGTGTGTGTGTGTGTGTGTGTATATATATATATATGTGTATGTGTGTGTGTGTGTATGTATGTGTGTATATATATATATATATATATATATATATATATATATATATATATATATATATATATAATCATTGGCTTTTGGGCTTGACTTTCACAGAAGATCCACAGTGCTTCAAAGCCATTTAGTTCAGTCTTGGCCTCACCATATCAAAAGACATGACCCTGATCAAATCCTTTTCCAAGCTTGGTGACCTCAGTCAGCTGGCTATATCCTTTGTATCCACAGCACTAAGAATAGATTGAAAGCCCTTAGAAGGCAGACATATGCTTACAGCATTAAAAACTCCTGCTGTCTACACCGATCATTACAGTAATGCTTGTGATGTGCTTCTTCTGTTTGGAACAGTTGTTTGGAAGAAGAGGGAAACCATATCCAAAAACATCTAATGGTATCTACAGGTGTCTGTATTATGGCGGATTGTCTAAATAGGATAGAATTTTTTGAGATGGGGAGGTGCATTACAATCATTTTGTTACAACCAATATTTATTCGATTTGTAAAAGATTTTCGCCCAGCTTTGCCGGACATCAAAAATCATTAGATGGTTTTTATAAACAAATTGGAAAAACCTTACTCCCCACACAAATATTCATATAGCATAATCCCACTGTCTACCTTACAGAACATATAGAATTGTACAAACTGACCATGGATGTACAACCTGCATACAGCTCATTAACCCCGTCATTGTTTTATTCTCATACAAATTTTATGATTTGAAGTGAATTATTTACAACCCCACACACATTTTCTGTTCAATTCATCCTAAACGTAAGTAGTGGGTACAGTCTGATTGTGATGTGTGGCCAGCATTGATATAGAAGAGCCCAGTGTGCTTGTACAAAAGGGACCAGCATTCAGATTTGCCTTTAACAGGGTGAATTGTTGTATTTACTTAAAGTGGTTGTAAACCCACTTTTTCAACTTGCACCTACAGGTAAGCCTAGATTAAGGCTTACCTGTAGGTGCAAGAAATATCTCCTAAACCTACACGGTTTAGGATATATTTAGTTAAATGACAGGCGCCGCTGTCATGGGGTTAATCCCATTCACAAAATCGGCTACTTCCCAGCAATCGCTGGGCATAGCCGAATGTGACGGCTCCCACGCGCATGCGCAGAGTGACACCTCCGCCGCTCCAGAGCGGCGCTGTGATTGGCTGGTGCGGCGATACCCGGAAGTAACATTCCGGCTATCGCCGCAGCAATGGCTGCGGCTCAAGACAGGGACACGGACGGCTTCGGGGGCCCCGGTCTAAGGTAAGTGGTACATAATGAGCTAGTATGCTAGTCATACTAGCTCATTATGCCTTTCTCTTGCAGGTGGGCTAAAAAAAAAAAAACCATTAGTGGGTTTACAACCACTTTAATGATTATGGGTGATGAACCACCAATTTCTTAGTACAGTACATTGGGCAAATATGCAGGGCTTATTGTTTTTGTGTTCTAAGCCTTACATTCATTGCCAGTAATTGCTTGAAAAGGTATTCCAGTTATTGACAAAATACCCTGGCCAACAAAGTGTGTGTGTGTATGTGTGTGTTTGTGTGTGTGTGTATGTATAGATATATATTGTGTGTGTGTGTATGTATGTATGTATGTGTGTATATATATATATATATATATATATAATATACAAATACCCTTATTGTCTCAACTACTCTTTTTGCAGTGCTTTTGCCAACACATTTCAGTCTATTATTGGGTATGTGCACCGTGCACTTCAATTAATAACCGTCTTATTGACAGTTTCCTACTTAGGTAAATTTTGGATGGAAACCACTTTTATTAATGTGTCTCTCACCAGAAAACCACAATGAGAGCATGCAAACCCCATGCAAATATTGTCCCTAGCGGTAATGGAATCCATGACTTCAGCACTACAAGGCAAGGAGTGCTAATCTTTTAGGCATCGTGCTGCCCCATCTGTTAAGCACATAAACTAATCATACGAGGTTTGATTCTTCTTGTTCAGGACCGCTGGATGGAGGAATCTGCACTGCCGGTTATTGTCAGTAATTTTCCACCCGACTGCGTTGGCTTTTAAATTGACTTTTGTCAAGACTGGTGTGGTGCTGACGGGGCCACACATGGACTGAATTTCTTGCTGAAATTTGAACCATGTATGGCTGACTTTAGCTGTCATTCTTTGTAAAGTGCCACAGGTGACCTTGTAGAAATATATTAAAAAATGCATTTTGGGTTAATGCTTCATTTAGAAAAGCTTTAATAATGCTATCTATGTTGCTGTGTTAATTAACTGATCCTTTTCATTATTATTATATGGGAGTCTTGCAGAATGCAAATGAACATGTAACAGCGGTAGCTGCTGCATAGATCAGAAGAGAGAGACAAAAAAAATTGAAAATGCTAGAGCACTTAGAAAAACAAGTGCAGGGGGTTACTATGACAACGGATCGCACTCTCACTAACCACTCTGTTCTGTTCTGCTGCTAAGTGCAAACAAGATGGTCTGAAAAAAAAAATAGATATCAAGTCTGGTTAAAAAAAAAATGTTCCATCTGACTACTAAATAATATATTACTTCCTTTCTGAGAAGTGGAAAGATTTTCTAACCTTTTCTGACTCAGAATTGTGGACAGTGTGGTGGTAAGCTAAGAATGAGAATAACAAGGAGTACAGCTCCATTTTTAGGTTCATACTGGCTGATTTATAAAACAACCTATGCATTAGGCTAAAATAAAATATGCTTTCACATATGCCATATTGGTTTTAACGTTTTCTGATTCAAAATTCCCTTTATCGTTCTTTGGAGATGGCGGGAAATATATTCCTGTAACCGCAAAAGCTAAATTTTCTACATTGGGTGAACCATCCATGGACCACTATGTTCAACTGACCTGAATATCAATATTGAGGAGTGTAGAAATTATATCTCCAAAAGAACATGTCCTAGTGTTGAGGTTATCACACATCAGCACCAGCATCATAAGGAGGTGTTGGGGTACAAAGCCTTCCCAAACTGGATTATGTCCACTGGGGCTTTTTCATTGTACTGGTCACTGGTACTGGCTACAATGGCTGTAGCTATAGCTTTACCTTTAGTAATGTTGAGCTACAACAGCTGCTGGTTCAATGTTCTTTAACAAGTATAGGTAGTTGGCTCAACTATTGCAACTCCCTTCTCATAAGCCTCCCTCTACAGAGGAGTCTGTCAGCATCATTCATGATCGACTGAAGGGGATAACCCCTTCAGTCTCATGAATGCTGCTGCCAGACCCATCTACCTTACCATCTGCTTAGTGTCCACTACCTCTCTTCCGATCCCACCACTGCCTTCCAATCACTCAACAAATAAAATACTAACATATAAAGCCATCCACAACTCTGCCCCAAGTTTCATCACCCATATTGTCTCAAAATATTACCCAAACTATCCTCTCCACTCCGAAGACCTCCTACTCTCTAGCCCCCTTGTCGTCTCCTCTCATGCTAGTCTCCATAACTACTTCAGGGCCTCTCCTATCCTCTGGAATGCCCTACCTCAGTTTGGCCAACTATTTCCTACCCTGTCCAACTTTTAGGCGATCCCTGAAAACAGATCGCCTAAGGAAGCCTATTCTGCCTCCACCCAAGAACCTTTAATTCTTCCATCAGCTCACAGTTGTTGCCTTTTTACCATTTGCCCCTCCCTATTACAGTAGATTGTAAGCTCTCACGAGCAGGCCCCTTACAACTATCTTGTATTCTAACTAATTTCTCTATTATATTGTAAAGTGCTGTGCAAATTGTTTGCATTCTATAAATCCAGTAAAATAATAGTTTTGGTGGCAGGCTTGGCTTGTCTTACTGTTATTGCACTATACAGCATATTTACATGGTAGGGATACTCACTATCTGAAATACAGAATCGAAGCCTATGGAGCAACAAGATGTGTAGTGAGAAGATAAGCCTACCATGCCAAATAAATGCAATTATTTTAGAAGATAAACACACACATCCAGTGCCCGCTTGCAGCTCCTGTATTTTCTTACTAGTCATCTTCATTCCAGTTAAAGAGCCTTTTAACCTATGAGTAGGATTGCCTTCAGTTGCAGTTACTGATTACTGCTGGTCATAGCTGCTGGGTGGAATCAATTGAAACAAAGAGACTGATTAGCTAGTTTCAGAGCATTTAGTTTATGGAAACTAGATTTCGATATGTAAGGAAAAAGGAATTAAACATGCCAATGATTTATTCAAAGAAATTAATTTGGTACCTTTTTCCATAACTATTTAATGGTAGTTTTCTCTTATACACGTGGATGCCATGAACTGGACTGAATATTGATATTTCCTGTTGCTACTATTATTACTGCACCCAACTTGCATAGCTTGAGAATGAATGAATGTTTTTATGCCCCTAATTCCACTAATGGAGCAGCTTCATGATGGCTGTCATTCTCATGAATTTTTTATATTGTGGAAAATGTTGGAATGGTAGGATTTAATTATGGCGACAGGACACCCATACTCTTGTGTTAACAAGTCTAGGATTTGCATAATCAAAATGTTGATAACATATTGAGCAAAAAGTCCCAGCCTGCCATATCCCGGTGCCAGACATTCTATCCTATACAAGTCTGACTTTTGAATCCCCCTTTGCTGTGTATTGCTTTCAAAATAGTTCATAACTTTTAAAGGGTATGTAAAGGTAATTATTTTTAATTTTTTTAAAAATAACAAACATGTTATACTTACCTCCACTGTGCAGCTCGTTTTGCACAGAGTGGCCCCAAACCTGGTGTTCTGGAGTCCCTCGGCGGCTGTCTTGGCTCCCCCCACCGCAAGAACTCCATCACCTTCATGCGAGCGAGCTCGCATGGTGATGAGTTCTTGCGGGTGCGCTTCTGTGATACAGCCGGCGGCCATAGCCACTCACTGTATCACTCGGCCTGCCCCCCCGGCGCGCCTCGTCATTGAATGTGATTGACAGCAGCGCGAGCCAATGGCTGCGCTGCTTTCAATCAACCAATGAATGAGCCGAGAAGCCTGGCCAAAAAGCAAGCGTGTTCACGGCGCAGGACTTTCGAGGGGTCAGGTAAGTAAACAGGGGGGCTGGGGGGGGGGCGCTAATCCACAGATGTTTTTTCACCTTAATGCATAGAATGCATTGAGGTGAAAAAACTTTTACCTTTACAACCCCTTTAAGCCCATCCCAAACTGATAATTGCTCACCCTGGGTAAATGCTAATGGTTGCAATCACCCTCTATGGATTTTGGAACCAAATTCCTTTGAGTCCCTGGGCCAGATTGGAATGGTCTGACACTTTGTGATTAAACAAGAAGCAGCATTAAAAAACACAAAAGTTGTAAGCATCGGATCCATACAGCTGAGAAGTAAAGAAGAAATCACAGTTGTAGCCGTGGGTGGGCAAAGTGTTACAAATTGATATGATTCATGCAGCATTTTGCCACTGTCACAGCATGCTATTATTGCATTTTGATATGTTGGTAATGGAAAGAAAACCCATCACGTGGAACTGCTAGAGAGAACCATTTGTAGATTGTTTTCATTCAATTTAGTGTTATTTCAGCTAGGAGCCTCTGTATCTGCATAAGCCATGTGATGGGGTCCTGACACACTGTACGGGAAAAGCTGACAACAACACGTGAGATTCCAATCTTTTAGCGGCTTCCAGTCTTGCTGGTTTTTTGCTGCTGTTCCTTAATAAATGTGTGATCAATTTAAAGGTACTCTTCATCCAAAACTATAAATTAAAATTGTATTAGGAGGCTATGCTCACTTACAGCGGTGCCTGGACAGATCTGCTGGCGGTGCCGAAACAAGCTCCTTTTGGATGTTTAGGCCCCATGCACACTAGCGTAAAAAAAAAAAAAAAAAAAAAGATGCTCCTAGCAGCAGCTTTTTTGAGCATTTTTTTCTGCTTCTAGAACCAAATAGTGTTATCCTATGTGTCCATGCACACTATTTTAGTCTAGAAGCCTTTTTGAAGAGCAGAAAAAAAACTTTTTTTGTTAGCGATTTGCCAGCATAAAAAAAAAAACTGCTGCTAAAATCTGGCACAAAAACGCATTTTTCTGTCATTTTTTTAGTTTTATACACAGTGTGCGTGGAGCCTGAATGTGAATGATGACACATATACCGGAGAGAACGGAAGGATACCACTGACCTGCTGCTGACCCTCAAAAGAGCATATGCAGTTGATTATAAAGAACTTGAAGTATTGAATTTACTGACTTTAGCGCGGATGCTGTGTTTTCTGGATAGAATGCATCACTCATGGAATGTGTTGACTATTTTCTGGAAGTAATTTGCTGGGGTAGATTTAAATATAAGGGAACTATGAAGTACGTCCTTGATATACCTTTTGACCTTTATAAGGAGGCCTGTGTGCAAGCACAAACCTAACACCAAACCAGATTCTAGAATGCTTTTGTGTGGTCTATTGCAGGTTATTGTGGAATATAATTAGCCTGTGTGAGCGCATTTACATACCTCAAAAAGGAGAAGCAGTTCTGTTAGAATGAGATAAACAGAGCAGAGCTCAGCTGTGACTATGAAGCTGAACCCTCCCTAGTATGCTGTATGTGGAATGTGAAGCAAGCTGGCAATCTCCTATACACAAAGACTTGTTTTGGAGTCCATCTCTGCTGCCAGACTGAGACAGGCGCTCAGCTGCAGACTGAAGATACTTCTATATTGTGTCAGAAGTTTGGAACTTCCTGTAGACTAGTCTAGACATTCTTCTGATTGGTCTACTGATTGGAAATTTAGCTTGCTCCAGTCACATGGTCAAAGACAAATAAGCGCCCCATATCCTCTCATCAGCTGTTACAACATGCAGTGATAAACGTGGCTCAGTTCAGCCTTCCAGTGGTTTTTACACAGCTCTTCCATTATATCAAGGCCCATGATTATGAGAACTAGGACACACGTGGAGGGTAAACCTGACTATACGCTAGTAGAATATTGTTAGAAATTTGTCATTTCATAAGCACATTCTTTTGGTTTTCAGACTGTTGGTGGGGTCAAATCTGTGTTTATTTTTGACCATAATGAAAATTCGAAGGTGCAGATTAGAAACAAAAAATTTTCTTGAACAAATTTTTAATGGTGTATATACAGTTTTTTTTTTTCTTTTTCTTTTGGGAATTTCCATTCACTCCAAAATATTAAAAGCAAATTAAGTTTTGAAGTGCGTTTGGGTGAACTGATGAATGTCATTCAATCTATTGAGAATTTTCATACGAATGTTCATTCAAAAACCTATTGTATGGGCCAGTTTTTTTATAAAGGAGGAATACAAACAAAAAAGTAAAAGGAGAGAAATGTATACAAGTGTAGTGTACACCCTAACATTGGCCATCTCTTATTTTACCCCCTTTTGGTCTGTTATTGATCATATCAGAAATTTAGAGCAGTCATGTGTCCAGTGCTAACTTCTTAAGGAAATCAATTGGCCCTCCCAGTATGTTTCTTGGAACTATAGAATGATTCATCATGTTGTGAAGATAGGAGTGTGGGTGGGAGTTTGACAAAAGAAAACTGGGCAGGGCTGACACCATTCAGTCCAGTCCACAAAAATGCTATGTTGTCAGCCCACAACAGGACTAAGGCTGGCCAGAGATTATGCAATTTTCTTTCCTTAAACCATGGGTTGAAGGGAAGGAAATTGCTTGATTAACACAGTAAGTGTTGTTGGGGGATTTCCTCCCACTCCACCATTGTATTCTGAAAGTGGAAGGTTTTCCAGCCACCAGAATACAGTGATTGCTGTTGACAGCTATAGCCGCTGGCAGTGATCATATCAGAAAGACCCAACAGGCAGGTTGTACTGAAGTTGATTGTTGGATTTCAGTACAACTAGCCTGCCCATAGATGGATCAACATTCAGCCGGTTCAGCAGGGTTTTGATCCGTCTGTGGCTGGCTTTAGGAGTTGAGTGTATTTCTAGCAGACCATCAAGTATTTTTCTGTAAATACGCATGTATTACATTTTTTTTTTTTTTTTTTTTGCACAGACGTATGCTTTATTTCAGGTATGATTTTTATTAAATACTTTGGATTAATGTGTAAGTACGCATATCTCCTATAGGAGGATCCATTGGAGAATATGAAATCACTGTACTGTGGCAAGCAGCTTCCCCTCTGCATACTGACTACAGGAGACTGCTCGCTGGACACTGCCACCATTCAGAAAAGGCCTTGTATTTCAATGAATAGAAGGCATTCTCTGATTGGATGAGGTAAAGATTGTGCCATCACCATCCTTTCTCACTGTGTATGGCCGAAGACAATAGGGGAAGTCAGTCTGGCCACCCTCAGGCATCTGTGCTAGCTTGTGCATCCCTGAACATGAATAGTCGCCTAATGAAGTAGCACTGTGAAGCATGATGGGGCAGTATGCTGCAGACATGTCTGTTGCCAGCTTTGTTAGTGGGAGACACTGATTGGACAGGGCTGCTTTTTGAAAATTGTAATATTCTAGCTGTTATACTGTTATAGCTGTTATACTGAAGAGCGAAGCCTGAAAGTGAAACTTATGGCCTGTACACACGATCCGAAAATCGTACGAAAATGGTCGTCCGAGAAAGAATCGTACGATTTTCGGATCGTGTGTACACTACTTTCGAGAGCCGATCATGACCGTTTATCTGATTATTATTCGATCGGACATGCGCGAAAATTTTCCTTGTACGATACAAGATCGTACGATTTTCGTTTAGTTAGTATAGTTGTCGTCCGAAAATACAATACAAATACATTACAACACATGACATCACTTCCGTTTTTTTTTTTTTTTTCCTGTCCTAGGGGAATTTTCGTGACTTTAGTAACCTATTAAATTTCTACTTGCGACTATTAAGCAAAAAAAGTTGTACGATCTGTTGTACGATATTCGGATCGTGTGTACCAGTCATAAGTCTATTATTTAACGGGTTCCCAAAACATGAATAACTGTCACAGATGCTTGTAACCAAACGGTCAAGCCATAAAATGGTTGGTGTCATAACTGATCACGTGCATCACCATGGCAACTTCAGATCAAACATGAGCCAAGATGGCTTCCGTGGCTTTGGAGGATAGGAGGGTTTTATTACTCCTTGAAGACATTGTCATGGAACAGTTCCACAGATTGGTTCTAATCTGCATTCTTGTTCTCTGCAGTTACTCAGAATGTAATGACACCAGAGACGGCTCCATAAGAACTACTCCTAAAGGGTCAACAATGGCGAGCCTTTATTTATCTACAGGTTTTCCTCAAAGCCCTGTCCCCTCTGAGGAGAGATGGAGGGCTTGAAATATTTTATTCTGAAGTACAGAGTCTGCAGCCTAGTCCTGATAGCCTCAATAAATGTGGCAGCACCCAGTCCCTCTCTCTGTATGCAACTGCAGTACTGTACCACCCGTACGGTGCTTTACTTTGCTTCTGACTTTTTGTTTACATGGTGGGTGAGGGAATTACTTGGGTTTATGTAGCTGCAGGTTCATTTTATAATTTGTATCCTGGTCTTAGAACTCCTTGCTAGTCCATATTCAGGTAGTACTGTGTGTGTGAAATGATCCTGTCCTTAATTAACCCAGCTGTGTTCATTAAACTTGATGACCTCACACCGTTGCTGGGCAACCCACCTCCAGCTCTATTGTAAATCCCCACGGAGAAAAACCTTACAGGACCTGTAACCAAATACACAGCCAAGTGACAGGGCAAAACCTGTCGGATTACATGACTTACTCATGCTGAATGCTTCTTCGTTTAAAAGCACTAAATTAACTTGAAATAGAAAAATGAAAAACTTGTATAAATAGAAGGTGCCAACAAAGTATAGCCCTGCGTCTGAAGATTTCCTCAGTCATATTCAAGCACTGGTCCACAAATACATTCTGTATACACAGTCTGATCAATTCTGTCACCCAACCTGGCTGCCCCCTCCCAACAAAAGAAAAACTTGCCATAGACATGACAATGAAAATCTCAGTGTCGGCTACCTTGGGGAACAGGGGAATCCCTCCTGCTGAGCAATTGTCTTCTCCCGACGGGAGAAGCCACCCCCGCCAGGAGAAGACAGTAATTATTGCTAGCGGCTATAGCAGGCGATAGCGATATCACAAGAGAATCTGGCAGGCTGGTTGATCGATCAACTTGGTACATTAATGGTTCGAATCCTGCTAAACCTGTCAAGATTCGAACCATTTGTGGCCGGCCATAAAGCCCTGGGAAGTTTGGAATCCATCAAGGTCCAAGCGACGTTGAGAGGAGATTGGGTATATTCCTCGTACAGCTGGGCCCCTGGAGATCACAGGGTGGTCTAGTTTAGCCATCAACAGTAACTATATGGCCCCTTTCATACTGAGGCGTTGCAATAACGCGCTAAAAACTATTAGCGTTTTTATTGCGTTAGCGCTATTTTTAGCGCCAACACGGTAAAAACGCATAAAAGCTAGCGCTATTTTTAAAAATAGCTCTAACGCCTATGTTTTTACCGCGGATTTACAGCAGTACTCATTAATTTCAATGGGGATAGGTGTTTTTACAGCGCTATTTTATGCGCCCCAAAGATGCTCCAAAAAAGCTGTTTGCAGGATTTTTTCCAACGCACAGCCAGCACAACGCCCCAGTGTGAAAGCCCTCAGGGCTTATTTCAGGCGTTTTTACAGCACTATTTTTAGCGCTAAAACGCCTGAAAAACGCCTCAGTGTGAAAGGGGCCTTACAGAGATTGGCACACAATGGGGGAGATTTACTAAAACTGGGGCACACAGAATCTGGTGCAACTGTGCATAGTAACCAGTCAGCTTCTATGCTTTGTCAAAGCTTAATTGAACAAGCTGACGTTAGAAGCTGGTTACTATACACAGCTGTGCCAATTTTTTTTTGTGCACCAGTTTTAGTAAATATCCTCCAATGAGGCAAGATATATTAGAGGAACTGCAGTCTTCTCACATAATTCGTAATAAAAAAATCTTTGCAAGCTTCCCTCCAACCACTTGCATATTATTTTATATATACTGATTCTGTACTCCCTCCACTAAGTCTGGCTGCAACCATTTTAACTGTGGGCAGCTGAAGTTGTTGCCTGTTCACTTCCTGGATTTATACAACCACACACAGAGGCACACCTCCAGCTTTGCAGCTCTCATTGACCCTCTTATGACTCATCCCCTCTCCTTTCCTGGAAATGGAGCTGTGCATGCCGTAAGCCTAGGTTTTTACCAGACAAACAGGAAGTGGGCTGTATAATGTATTTACTGGCAGAAAAACAACGTTTTACTGTCCAAAGTTAAAACAACAAGGGCAGAAGATTTAATAGATGGAAATATGAAAAAAATACTGACGTTCCACTTTAAGTATTAGCTGACATGAACTTGGGGTTATACCTGGTGTTTGGTGGTGGTGGTTCAGCTTCCAGGTTTTTTTTGTTTTTTTTAAGCTTAAAGGAGTAGTAAAGTTGCATGTTTTTTCACCTTAATGCATCCTATGCATTAAGGTGAAAAAACATTCGACAATACCGCCCCCCCGAGCCCCCGTTTTTCTTACCTGGCCCCTCGAAAGTCCCATGCTCGTCCCCGTCATCCTCTTCGTTTTTCTGCCTGGCCGCCGATTGGCTACACTGGATAGATTGAAAGCAGCGCAGCCATTGGCTGGCGCTGCTGTCAATCACATCCAATGACGCGGCACGCCGGGGGGCGGGGCCGAGTGATACAGTCGGCGGCTATGGCCGCCGCTGTATCACGGGAGCGCGCCCGCAATCACTCCACACCATGCGAGCTCACTCGCATTAAGGTGTGGAGTCCTTGCGGGGAGGAGCCAAGACAGCCGCCGAGGGACCCCAGAAGACCAGGATCGGGGCCACTGTGTGCAAAACGAGCTGCACAGTGGAGGTAAGTATAACATGTTTGTTATTTTTAAGGAAAAAAAAAAAAGCTTTAGTGCTCCTTTAATTGAACAAGCTGACGTTAGAAGCTGATTGGCCACTTTGCACAGCTGCACCAGGTTGTGCACTCACTGGTTTTAGTAAACTAACACTAATGTCTGTGTGTAAAATGTAGATGTGACATGATGCTGAACAACTGTGAGTGACCTATGTACCTTGCATAAGATGTACTGTCTATTTTAATTTCATAAATTGGAAGCTGACCCCCATAAAATTGTATATGCTCAAAAAATATCAGCGTTGGGGGTAGTATAATCTCTGTGGGTAGCTTCACATTTGGCCCTTGACCTCCTTCATCTCTTTGGATAACTTCACATTTGGTTGTTGACCTCCTTCACCTCTGCAGATATTTACATTTGGCGCTCTAAACACCTTACACTTCAGCAATCTATAAAGATTGTGATTTGCTATAATGAATGTTATTTAGCAACAAGAGCTCAAAATTCCAATCGCATGTGTGAAAAAAAAACAGTAGTCGCTATCTTAACCTACAACCATTGTGGTCTAGTGAATTGTAATTGTGCCTTTTGACTTTAAAGACTGGAAACAAACATCGCTGATGCACCTCATTTGGATTGTTGGTGTCATATTATGGTTCAGCTGAGTGTAGTAAGTTTTACAGAGACCAGGACAGAAGGGAAACTGAATCTTCTATTTAAAAATAAAAAAATTCTTGGAACGCAGGCCAGCCCACTAATATACTTAGATACTCAAGTCCTTCTGGCAAATGCCAAAGGAGTCAGATTACCAGTCTGGGCTTGTTGTGATACCAGCATTCAAAGCCTCTCTTCAAAAGTTGTGTAAGAGTAATGGGATTTAAACTGTCAGACTGCTGTCTGACTTGTACTGCAAGGTTAAGATTGTATATGAACAGTTTACTCCAAGTATGGATGGTGAAGCCAATATTTCAGGCCTTGTGAGACCCCTTTATCCGCGTATAATGTGCTGGGCCCCGGAGGCTTGATGTCATCGCTATCGATTCACATTCTTGTAAGGTAACAAGATATTTTTCTCACACTTTCCTTTCTTTTTAATTTGTTCTCATTTTGAAGACAAATACTACTTTAAAGTTGTTATAAACCCTTCCATATATCCAGTGAAGTGACTGGTGATACACAGAGATGAAACGAGTCCTCCTACCTAATTTGTACCTGTTTATCTGCAGTCTTATCTTCTCTACATCTGTTCAGAATTTATAAAGCTTGTCTGAGCTGCCAGAAAAAAGGGGCAGAGATCTGAAGTCACTCTGCAGAGCTCAGTGAGGAGAGCTCTGAGAACTAATTGGAGGGAAGGGACCCCCCATTTACACAGGAACAGAACTGAGGGCTGTCAATCAGCTGGAGGTCCCTCTCGTGTCACCTTTTTGTCTTGGTGTCAGGAAAACTTGTCAGAAGTGACTCATGCTGATAGAGAAACGAAGCAGCAGACAGAAATTACACTTAATGCTCTTAATTGAGACAAGTACACATTGTAGAGTGATATGCTTTGTTCATGTCAGATCTGAGGTTTACAACCACTTTAATATTGTAGTGTCTATTAAGGTTTCCAGTCATTCAGGCTATATGGTGGTAAAAAAAACGATCACTACTGCCCAGTCTCAGCTGCACTTACCTCTGTTATACATTATTTGAGTCACAGTGCATGATGATCGGTAACTTAAAGGGTAATGCTGTGATCTCAGGACACGGCGTCATTAGGACACCGATACGGGACAGTTGGCATCCACGCAATTAGCTTTCACTGCAGTTTAGTCAGAGTATTTTAGGCAAATTTCTGAATCTGTTGCTGTGAGTTACATTACATCATTGCTATTACTGCTGAATTGCATTCAACTCATATATGGGTCAGTGAATGTGGCATTTACCAAAACGTTCATTGGAGGTGAATGTGCCCCCCCCCCCCCCGTTGTATAGCAGTCTGATGCTTTTGGACTTGTACTCGTCTGCTATTAATCTACCTTCTTTGCTGCTGACAACTTCCATATTAGTGATCTCCCTGGCTGTGTGCTGCTGCTTAATGTATATGAGCCCCAGGCACTCCTGTCACCTCCTGATGCCAATGATTCCAGTCACAAAACAACTGCAATGAGAACAGGGTCTGTGTCCTAAATAATGATTAGCAAAGACTGCGTGTACTAGAAGCTGACTTGTAGCCAGAGGTGTCTGCCCAGTTTCCAGTAACAATGCAATTCAAACATTCGCTCAGCTGACAATTGGAGAAATCAAATCCTAATTCCAGTTACATTTAAAAATATTGATCATCTGCATGACTCATATTTGTCCTATCCTTGTTTTTTTTTTAATTTTTTGCCTCTCAAAGTATAGGCTTAAATTATAGCAGGCTCACCCAGTGGTTGTTTGATAAGGCCTCACTGCAAACTTATAATTGTTGCATCACGTATCTGCTATGGTGGCACCTGACCAGAATTTTTCCTTGCCTCGTCTAGAATATTATCTTTTTGCACAGTTGTCCATTTTATCCTTTTTCTATCTTCCAAAGACCAAGTAGCACTACTTTCTGTGGGTTTACTATTCCTTTGGCTTTAAGTATCTATATAGGCCAATGGTTTTCTATAGGGATTTTGGTAGCAGTAGATGATCAGCAGTCTAATGGAGATCTCTTTGTTGATTATCTGACCCTATGAAAGGCCTCGTCTCCCTTATTACATTGGTCCTTTTACATATATATATCTATTAGACGCCAATACACAAATCTTTTCTCAAGCCTTGTTATGAAATGTCGGCTTACAAAAAAATTGCTGTGTACTGTCTCATAGGTGTAACAAATAATACACCCTCAGATTGCCCATTGTACCTAATGAAGCAGAACACTTTCTTGCCAAAGTCCAATACTCGCATGTCCAGAGATGTCTTCACATTCTAGTTGTAATAGATGTGAAGCTGCATATAAATGCATGACTGGGCACAAAATGAGCATGCTGTGCAACAGTAAGCCAATTGAATAGGACTGCTTTGTTATCTGGCTCCGTACTGGTAAATGTAGACATAAATTGCTCAGTATAGGATTCTATTCGAAGATCTAATTTGATTGCAATAAGAATTCCCAGTGCGAGAAGGAAACAATTCTGTATCTTGGCTCAACTGAGCTGCTATTTGACCAGTCTGCTATAATCATCCTAGTTTATTTGTAGACGGTCAGGATGCCCATTTCATGATAGTTTAGGAGTATTACAACTCCGTATTAAAGCCCAACTCTCGGCAGGATTACCTTCACGGTTTCAAATGGGAACACCTTACATTTCTTTGGGAGAACTCCACTCTCATGCAGACATATTTCAGGAAAGTAATTTAGCTTATGTGCTGGAGGAAGTCCATCCCCTGCTGGAGGAAGTCCATCCCCTGCTGTACTTCTTGTATGCGCCGCAGGTCTGATAGACCTCAGCACTATGGTCGCATACCCAACCCCCCTCTCTTCCTGGCCATTCCCAAAGCACACAGCCTCAGGTTTCTTCTTTGTGAATGGCCCGGAGGAGAGGGGTGCGGAGGTGCTCCTAGGATGAGGTCTATAAGACCTGCAGCGTATACAGTCGAACAGCCAGCGGTTGCTGAACTTATTCAGACATTATAAACAAAATAATTTGTACATCTGCAAATGAGTGAGGACTTCCCAAGAAATGAGAAGGTGCGTCTGTTTGAAATCTGTGAATGCAATCCTGCCGGACTTGGGCTTTATTGCCAATGATTTTAAAATGGGATATCCAACAAATCTTATTTCGTGTGATAGGTGTCTACATACTTTTGGTCATATAGCGTATCAGATAGAAGCCATTCTGACAGGTTCAGTACCCTGAAAGGGAGGTTTGCACTATTTTCCCTAACAAACTCAATCCTTTGACTTTGTCAACAAACCTCATGTAAACCACAAGTATCACATTCCTTAGTGACAAGTAATTATAGTAGAAAGTCTGCACAAAGGTTACCTACGTTTATCCTGGTAAATTATGACTGATAGCAATGAATTTCTGTTATTTAACTTGTCAAACGTGTGTTTACTGTGCATATCTTTCTATCGTTGAAAGAGGTTTGTGAAGCATAAAATGTTCTTGTGATGCAGAAAGTGGAAAGTCCCTTGGTTTCCTTTATAATAAGTCGCATAACAATGGTTAAGGATGTGTGTGTAGAACTTGTAACATTGAGATTGATAACCTTTGTAACCAAGGTGAAATTCTATGCTGACATCATCCTGCCATGCCTTTTTTATATTCCTGCTTTTTATGATCAAATCTTCCACTTAAATGGAAACCAGAGCCCTTTTTTAAAAAATGTTATAGATGCAAAAATAAACCTCTGGGTAGTAAAAACCTTTTAAATGAAATTAACAGCTGGAGTAGAGACTCAATTCTGATGTTCTAGGTGTATGTTCAGTTTTGGTGGGTTTTTTTTAGTAAGCATAATCATAAGCTGCTCATTCATTGTCTGACAACTGCAGTGGTGCTACCAGATTTGCACAGCTGGTAAATTGCGCTTTTTGTAGGCTTTGACAAGGGGCGGGATCCTCTGCCATCATATATATGGATCGGAGTTGGCCTTGCCAATCAGGAGCCGAGCCACCATCCTCGGTTGCTTAAACTAGCCATTCACTTTTAGATTTCTCTTATGCAGCCTGTATTCCAATCAATAGATTCCACTATCCACACTAAACAGTGTGGATGAAAGAATCTGATCTGTCGGCTGTTGTGTTTAGATACCTGCAGCAACCGCTGCTATCTGAATCCCTGAACAGTAACTGCATCTGGATGCAGTCACTGTTTTGCTGGAAAATTTCCACCTGGATCCTTCGCAATTTAATCAATTAATTTAATCAATTTTTGTCGAGCCAGGTGATGTCAACATAGCCACTTGCTGCTTGAATTTTGGCCAAATCAGCAGGAATCCTCCAAAATTTAGGCTGTGTATGGCTAGCTTTATGCCCTGGCATTGAATTGTGTGATGGGACAGGGGTTTGCATATTTTTAACTTTTTAGAGTTATGGCGGTAATAATCACACTTTACATGAATCCCTTACCAAATCACTCACGGGGTGCATTCACACAATAATACACTTCATTTTAGTTTGTGGAATTTTGTTTGTTTTTCTGGGCATGATGGGGTGGTGTGATTTCCTGTTTTGGTGCATCGCACAATTTGCCATTTTTTTAAGAGAGTTTAATTTTAAGTCTCCGCAATGCCATCCAATACGTGGGAAAAATGTAACATGTCTGCATGTCACATCACCCCTGCGTTGTGGTATATACGGGGCACATAGAAAACAATTGTGGTGCCTGGCATTGACCAGGTGTAGGAAAAGGCTAGTCATTGCTCATAGATTAAACTAGTTCTCAGCCTCATCTATGGTGCAGGGTCTTCTGATCTGGACTTACGATAGAGAATTGCTTCTGTCATAAAAATACAGCAATGTGCCAGAGTCTCAATAGAACTAATCCTTCCCTTTTGTCCAAAGTGTGTTTAGGGCTCATGTAGACAGATGCCCTACCACTTCACACAGACTTAAGCTGGCCTTGCATGTTTCAAAACTTGGCTGGCCCAGCAGGGACCTGCTGAATTTCAGTCCATGTGGTTGATCTGCCAATCGACTTCTCTTCAGCCATCCTGTTAGGAAATTTCTGCTCAATCAGCAGGGAAGTCTCTCCGCAGTCAGAATACAATAAGGCCTGATTCACACCTATGCATTTTTTTAGTGCGTTTTCAGTTTTGCAGAAGCACACTAGCATCCATTTAACATGGTTTCTTATGAATGTCGTTAACATCTGCATTTTTATGGAAAGGGCCAGGGACACTTTTCTGGTTTTTGGTTCCATAGACTTTAATGGACCAGAAATGTGTATTGAAAAACGCAAAATGCTTCCGTAATATGCAAACTGCAACCTGCATAGGTGTGAATCGGGCCTAAAACAGATGGGGGAATCCTGTTTTTTTTTTTTTTTTCCTTCATTTATCCTGCTGGTTGAACAAAAGAAACTGACTCGCTATGACCAGCTAAAGAGTATAAAATGACTTGGGCTGGCCATACATTATTTATTTTTCAACCAGCTGGTTGAACAAAAAATGAGGCGATTCCCCCATCTCTACATTCAAGGTAATCGGGGCAATCACTCATTGTGGTATCATGTTCTGTGTCAATGGGGAGCCTTTGGGAAAAACCTGACAAGACAATCGATCGATTTGTGTACAACCAGCCAACCCATACATGAATTGAAATTTGGCTGGTCCCTGCTGAATCGGCTGAATTTCGATTTATGTATGGCCGGCTTTACACTATTTATTTTCTTTTCATCGGGGTAAAAAACCACTTCACCAGCTCCCAGCCTAGGTTTCTGGCTGCTGGTTATTATCCATTACTTTCTGGTAACAATTGATTAAGAGGATAAAGGGACCCCCTGTACACAGATAATTACACACTGCACACAGATAAGATTGTTTACAAACAGCTGATCTCTTTCACATGTATATCAAAGAAAGAATATAGTTCCCTTTAGGGTAAAGATTGCCACACATTACCATCCTCTTTTGCAGTAATTATGTAGTAGGGGGGGTTCATCTGATTGACAGGATTGTTCTGGCAGGCCCCCATCTTACATAGTTGCAGGTAAATCTAAAAAAGACTTGCACAGTCATATTTTAATGTTTGGCTTTTGAAGTATGTGCTGACTGTTGGTTACCTGTTCTCCATTAAAGCTGGCCATACACTAGTAGTTTTTAAATGACTTCATACAAAAATTTTGGGTACGTTTGATGACTGGACGAATGTGGTTCGAACGTGCTTCAAAATTTTGTTTGCCATTAACATTAGATTTCGGAATGAATGTAAATTTCTGAACGAAAACCATTTTCACTGTTAGAAATGTGTTCATTTGAGAAAAGATTTCCATCCAGCTCCTTTGAATTTTCTCACCACTATGGTTGAAAAAGAACATCAATTTGACTCCACTAAGCATTAGATAAAGGAACGAATTTTCTTGAAATGAATATTTTCTAATGATATGATAATAGTGTATGGCCTGCTTTAGTCCTGTCAGTGTATTGTGTTGAATCTTATTTTAAAATCCTTGTTGCTATGTCTAGTTAATATGTTTGTACATGAGTGCTTCTTGATACTGAGGCTTTTATATTATTGCAGAAAGGGTCTGTGATTGAAAGGAAGAGATTCTAATGACTTGAAATAGTTTCTGGTAATTAAAGACATTATGATTTTTACGTAGGTAGGAGTCTGGGAGCAGATTTTTTAAATGTCAAATAGAGTGTGACATCGAGTCAACAACCAGGCATAGCCTTAGGCTGATGTCGGACGGGCGATTGTGCCTCTAGCGACAAGTTGCCTGTGGCAGGATTGCTAAAGAGGCTGCCTATCAGCCCCTCTGGAATTGCTCCCCTTGTAGCTGGAGCAGCAAGATGTTGCTCACTCTCTGGCCAGATTGCTGCTAAATCTTGATCGCCAACGATTGCTAGCGGCAGGATTGCTAAAAAGGCTGCCTATCTGCCCCTCTGGAATCACTCCCCCTGTAGCTGAGGCAATGAGATGTTGCTCTGTCACTGGTCAGATTGCTGCTGAATCTTGATTGCCTGCGATGGGAGCATTCCATAAGAAAAGACGGGTAGACTCTTGGTGAGCCTGCCACTGAAGCTTTTTTGCTAATGTCAGAATTGCCGTTTGATATCACTCAGTAAAATAAGTAAACAATTACAGTTTGCACTGGGAAGGAACGTCATCTTAATGCCTAAATTCTATACTGTCTGAGGCAGCACAGCAGTTCCTTGTGTGTGTTGTGATTTAAAGCGGAGCTCCACACAAACTACCAACTTAATGCTATCCCCTTCCGTGCATTGCATAGATGCGCAAATGACAAAAAAATGTTTAAGTGCTGTATATACCTTTTATAATTTGTCTTTATTGTGGCACTTCCTGTCTGTTACTCCCGCGGGAGTAGGCGTGTACATTCCTTTTCCTCGGCATCGCACTGTCTCCTGGGAGCTAAGTGTCGGCATTCCCAGGAGTCAGTGCGGATCGCCGCCGCGAAATCTCGCGAGATCGTCTGCTCTCTCCACATACTGACCTTTGCTTCATCTGTGTTTAATGTGTATATTTTTGGTTGCCATCACAACGGGGCGGGGACTTCCGACGACGCTGCCCGTTGTGATGGCAAGCGCGGGTACGAGATGTGAATGCTGGTGGCTCAGCATTCAATGGAACCAGGACATTAATGCTTGTGGGCTTCACATGCCCACAAGCAAGATGAAACTGGCCATACCCTTGTTTATAACTTCGTTTTTTAATGAAAACCGGACATCGGGGGAGATAAATCACCAGAACAGTGAGTGCAACATTGCGATTATTTGATTGTGTGCATGGTTTTGAAAAAAAAGGAACGGTCAGTGGACCTCCGCTTTAATCTCTCCAGTGTATAAAGCATGGCTCGAGTACAGGGTGACTTCATCTGATTCTATCAGTATCCTGTGATCTCCACTTTTTACTTTGTCAGAGCCGCAATGTAAGAGCACTGTCAACGATAAATGGAACAAAAAAATGTAATTTCAGCTGGAACATGTACCACGGCCGGGTGTTCAGACCAGCGGGCTTTGCTGTTTATCTATCACCAACCTGTTATCAGACTGTGATGCATATTGTTTTACTATAACATGGTAAACTTCAACCCTTCAACTGGTTGGTCATTAGGATTAGAACAAACAGGTCAAACTCAACTAACGCCAGGGGGCTGAATTGAGTGGAATAAATTATAAAGGGGCCTCTGTCTGAGGGCCACAGCTACTTTGTTTCAGAAAAAGATTATAGCACTTTGGTAATTAATATTTCAGCAATAGCTTGCAACATGTTTTTTCAGAACAAGGGGTCTTAAAACACTTACTGTAGCCATTAAATGCAACAACATGTAAGGACGTTTAGCCTTCATTTGTCTAACTTGAGGCTGGGGCCCTATTTAATTGTCCCTGAAAATGGATATTTTGACAAAAAAAAAACAACCTCCGTACATCTCTGCAATACATGCACATTTCCCTGTGTTTTATCACTTTAAAATGTTTACTACCAAACAATACCTGTTGTCCTGCCAGAAATCCAGAGTGCGCATAACTTTCTATGTGAACTGACAACACAGTGCCTCGGCTGCACTGAAATTCACACCAGTGTTGTCAGCCCTGTCTGCTGGACCAGAGGCGGCTCTAGGCTTTGTGAGGCCTTAGGCAAAACTTGACATGGGGCCCCACTCATGCCCATGATGGGAAAAATAATTGCTCTTTAATAACTAAGGGGCAGGGGGGCCACCCGGTGATGTCACCTGGTGAACCCGTCCCCTTGTGACGTCATTGACTGAGGGCATGCTGGGTCATTGATGTCACAAGGGGTTGTGTCACCGATATTCACTGGTTGTTAGGGACGCTGGCGGCCTCGCTCCTGAGTCAGGGCTCTTAACGCTGCCTGAGCACAGCAGCGTTAAGGTCCCCTGTCGCTCAAAACTGGGGTAATACATTGGGTAAGTTAGGCGGCCGCGAAGCCTTAGGCGACCACCTAATTTGCCTAATTAAAGAGCCACCTCTGTGCTGGACTACAGAGCTCTACCTAACTTCTACCACTTTGCCTTCCCAGCAGAACCGTGTTTCTGTCTTGAAACATTGGGCTTGATTGGAGTAGGGCATGTTTACTTTCCTTATTAAATGAGGTGAATCTTTGCTGACTTCTATCAACCAATCACGGGCAAGCAAAAATCTATTTTCCCTTGCATTTAAATGTTTTGCATAATTGAATTATTACTTTCCTTCACCACATTATTTAGGTGAAATGTGAACTCTGAATGACACCTGAACAAAAGGCTAAGGGAACAAAAGGTTCCCCCTGCACTACACACATTTTTTCTCTCCAGCTTAAAACACACAACAATTTGAGTATTTACTATGGGCAGCAACGTTACACTTGGGAGACTTTCAGTACCCTGTCATTTTCTAAAGCAGGTTTGAACATCTAACACACAGGTGTCAAACACAAGGCCCGCGGGCCGAATCCGGCCCTCCAGGCCAATTCATGTGGCCCTCGCACCTCTCCTGCAGCTGCAGGAGAGCTCCAGCCCTCCTCTGGTCCTCCTCCAGACCCTTACTTTCTGCTTTCAAGCAATGCATCCAGCTTCTTCCCAGCAGCAGCATAAGGAAAGGGGGGTGCACTGTGATGCAAGGGAGAGTGGGGGACTCAACTTCTGATGGTGGGGTGGCTCTTGACATCTAATGTAAAGGGGAGGGGATGCGCTGGACATCTAACCTTACAGATACAACTGGCCCTTTTGAGGGCAATCATAATGCTGATGCGGCCCACGACCCCTGATCTAACAGATGTGAGGAGTGTTAAAGATGTAATACATTTATAATCAACCTGAAGGTCTATGCATGCTTATAGGCCTTAAAGCGAAGGTCCACCCAGAATTTTTTTTAACACAAAAGTTCCTATAAAAAAAAAAATATATATATAAATTATACTCACCCGAAATGCCAGTTGCTATGCGGAAGTCCCCTAATCTGCCTCTTCCTTTGCCTCGGTGTATGTCCTTCCTCTTCTTGTGAATGGGGCGCGCTGCCTTCTGGGAACTGTGTTTATCCCAGGAGGCAGCCGCCCATTCACAAAGCGCCGTGCGAGTCGCGCATGCGCAGTAGGAAACGGGCAGTGAAGTCGTAAGGCTTCACTGCCTGTTTCCCTTAGGATGGAGGAGCCGGGACCTGCCAGCACCGATCGATCGCCGTCGCGGGCCCGACATTGCGGGCGAGTAGGACAGGTAAGTGTCCTTATTAAAAGTCAGCAGCTACAGTGTTAGTAGCTGCTGACTTTTTAAAAAATTAAATAAAATTGCGGGTGGAATCCCGCTTTAAGAAGTATATATGGAAGATTGAAATAAAATGCAAGTAAGAAATGCTTTTGTCTCTTTATTATACTCGTTTATAAAACTTTCTACCTGGGTAGAACCTCCCTGTAAAAAATAAATAAAATAAATGAACCCCTGGTTGCTTTTGGCAACACCCCCGTTTCTTATTCTCATTCAGCCTTGTCCTTTAGGCTCACTCACGCCATAAAAAATGGCTTTATTGAAAAAGTATTTTTAACTTATTTCCTACCCACTGCCTTTGATTTGTTGGCTGTTTTCAGTCTGACTGACTGGAAATTGCATTACGCCTGTTGTCCCAGAAGGAGGAAAAATGTAATCTCAGTCTATTAGATGGATATAGTGTATGGCTGTAAATGTGATCTTCCAGTGACTGTACTGGCTTGTGCGTGTGTGTGTGTGTGGTCAAAGGCCAGCTGGCATCAATGAGGTTATTGTGAGTAATACTCATTAGGAGAAGCCATTTAGTTCAGTACTTGGTAGCTTTACTATGCAACTTATTCTTCCAGCATTATTCTACAAAATAGAGGTCAGTCTGCTAAAGGATAGAAATGTCAGATTTAGGAACATAATATGCCACTTGTGCTAGATGTGACATCAGTGACAGTCTGTAATGCACATACAGGGGAGAAGAAAGGCAGTCGCTGACTCTTCAGAAGTGTCCCTTTTTATACGTCAAAGAGCTATTTTTCTTTCTTTTTAGATTTTTTTTTATTTTGGATACAGTTTACGGTTTTGGAACTTGTTTTTTAGGACTAAACTCACAGAAAACAAAGTGTCTTAAAGTGGTTGTAAACCCGATTTTTTTATTTTTTTTTGTTGCTGTCACAATGTAGAGTATAAGATTTCCTATCATTTGTGCCAGGTCTTGCCACAAAGAGTTAGTCCAGCTCTAAGCAATCCTCTTATTGTTCAGTGAGATAAAACGGACAAACAGAGAAACACCTTTGTCCGTTCCGCCCCCTTGCTTTGAGTGACAGGTTATTTACATATCTCGTGCACTAGCTTTAGACAGGCATTATTTTTTAATTCCCACCCCCACTCCTTTTCTGAAGTCATGTGGTTACTTTTCTGGATTTTGACTGGATGTTAGTGATCATATCACAGGAGAAAATGCATGTTGACAAGGGGAGTGTAGAGGTGGGCGGGGAGTCTACTGACATCACGACTCCACCCACTGAGCTCCAGACAACAGAACCACCCACAGAATCTGCAGTTTTTCAGGTCTCATAACAGACAGAGGGGAGACATTTGACAGATAAGGATACATGCAGGAGGCATCTATATCCTTATAGATCAGCACTATGGCAGTAGTTTAGAAAGGATGAGAGTGGGTTTACATCCGCTTGAACTTGCAGTGGGACTGGGTCCACATTGCTGGGGTTTCTTACCGTTTCCTGTCTGGGGGACCAGGCAAGGCAGTTTAATTATCTGATCTTCTACTTCTGCAGTCTCCTCCACACCGCTACACTGGTCCCTGCAGCCTGTTCTCCATGGCACTTCAGAGGACTAAGGCCCTCTGATGTCATTTTGACCAATGCAGGACCCTGGCCCTATAAAGGAAATGGGGATGCCAAGGGAGAGTCCACTGTCGGAGCAGAAGATCAGGTAAGCAGGTGCTTTTCCTGTCCCCTAGACAGAAACAAGGATTTGACCCTTATAGGGCAGGTGCAGCCCCAATGTAAGGGAGAACTTTAAGGCTTAATGTACACGGGACGTTTTGAAATCTCTCCTAAACGATTCAACAGATAGTTACAGTCCGTTAAACTAACGCGAGTTACCGCTTTTACGCGCTGTTACAGGCATTTGCCGTTTCAAATGCCTCTGAACATCCGTCCTGGACTCATTTTTTTTGCTTTCCAAACAAACGACTATAAACGACCCTGTGTACATGTACTGATAAGATAACATAAAGGAGGGTTCAGGGGCAGCAGAAAAATGCTCCTAAATGTCCGTTTACCAGTAGTAGTGTACACAAAGCCTTCGTTTTCTTGGAGCTGAAATTTGCTGTTCTTCTGAGCCATGATTTCAGCATCCACTACCAGTGCAATTCTTTTTAAAGATTTTAATCACCCTTCAATTTGACCTGGATTTCCAACTGCAGCTACGAAAAGTTTCTCTTTAACCGGCAATATTGTTTTGTGCCAACTCCACGCTAACAAAGAACATGTGGGAGTCTGTTGCATGACAGGTACAAGCTAAGTCTTGTTTGCTTTAATCAGGCCAGTGAACTTTGCATTGCTGAACCAGTGGGAAGTTCAGACTATGTAATCCTGTGTTTTAAGAAACAAAAGTCTGATTTGGTCTAATCTGAGATTGGAAAAAATTCCACCAGCAGCAATTTGTAGTTCGCAAAGACCGTATAGCACAATGCAAAATCAATCTCTGCTCTAAATTAGGAAAAAAAATGACTTCTAGGAATATGTGACCAAACCCCATGACTTCCCCCGTGTGGAGGCCAGCCCTTCTCTCAGGCATATGGTGGTAAGAAGGCCTGAAGCTGGGGCTTTTTTCTTCACGTAGTGTCTGTGTCCGAGGTTGTATGCCCATGTGCATGTTTAGGTGAGTATTGGCGTATACCTGCATACAGCCACATTTGTTTTCTCTGGGTAGCAGCTGTGGCTTCCAGGGAAGATTTTTGGCAGTTTCTGTATGCTCTTGCTCATTGTACAGCCTCTTTCGGCTATGTGCATGAGCCCTAATACAGTCAGGAGAATTAGATCTTTAAACATTTTTCTTTGTTTCTCATTAGCACAGGAGATACGTCTAGCTATACACTGATTCTAATCTTAGAGAGTCCTCCATCCACACACTAACTGCATGGGTTGACGAATCCCCCTACCAGCTAGTGTAATCTGACAGCAGCGGTTGTCAAAATACCTGAACCGGTTTAAAAATTTGCAGTATATGGTCAGCTTTAGACTTGATCATTGGACACTCTGTTACTGAATCTAGTGTAATACAATGTAACCTTAAAGTAGAAGGTCCAGTCCAATACTATCTAATCTTAAACTTGTTCCCACCTCCATTCTAAACCCTATACTAACGCGCCTGTAAAGGAAAGATGTCTATACTTACCTATTCTGAAGGTTTCTCCAGTCCAGCGACATGATCTCTCCAGCGGCCAGCTTCAGTGAAGAGAGAGATCGCAGACAACAGTTGCAATGTCTATGCAGTGACGTCATCCATAGGCTTACTATGAGGCATCCATCGTCGGCTGTCCCTACATTACCCTGAAGCGGTGGGAGCAGATCATGTGACTGGAGCACCCTCAGAATAGGTAACTAAAGATCATTTTTCCTTTACAGTATAGCAAGTGTAGGGCTTAGAATGCAAGTGGGAGCAGCTTTAATAAAAAAAAAATTTTTTAAATAAATGAAAAACGAATGTTAATGGTCATTAAAAATCCACATGCTGCTGTAGCGTTAAAGTGATTGTAAACTTTTTTTTTTTTTAAATAACAAACCTACTATACTTACCAGCCTCGATCCTCCTCTTCTTGGGTCTCCCGTCGGTGCTCCTGTCTGCTTGTTATGGGGGCACACATCTGGGCTTGCTCCTAAGCCAGCTGTGTGATATATACCATTGCCACACAGAGCGCAGCTTGGCCCTGCTCCTTCCTCATTGACTGTGAGTGACAGCAGCGGGAGTCAATGAATGGCTCCTGTTGCTATCTCAGCCTATGAGGAGGGAGAGAGCTGTTGCTCTTATGCACATCACTGAATCCACATCGGGCTCAGGTAAGTATTGGGGGGGGGGGGGGGGCGGCATACTTGACTAATATTTAAAATCCAGTAATATACTGTCTCACCCTGCTCAGTTCTCCATTTTTGGCATTTCACTGAAAATCAAAACCACTAGAGGCCAATCTGCTGGCAACCTAAACATTTAGTGCTGCTCAGGGGATCTGGGCTCACGCAAAATGGCAACCTCCGGCAAGAAGAAACCAGAGCAATGCAGGAGGCGATTTACAGCACACACCAATTTTGGTGGCATAATTATTACTATGGAATGTATGTTTCTTGCTAAAGAACATTCTTTTTTATCAAGTTGTTATGGATAAAGTTCTGCATTAATTTAAGGATCGGGTTTATTTGGCTATATTTATAGTCGGTAGCTCTGTAAGCTCAGCCATCCTTCTCAGAGTAACAGTAGAGATCATCCAGTAAAATCCAACAATATATTTTATTTCCTGAAAGTAATCCATGAACATCCACTCTATTTTTGATCTTGTTACCTACAGGTATGCCTATAATAAGGCTTACCTGTATGTACAGTGACTATCTCCTAAACTTGCGGTGTTTAGGAGATATTCACACTGGATGCAGCCAGTGACGTCACCAGTGCATGCGATCTGAAGGTCTGGCATATAATGTATATTTAATATTATGCTAGTATGTGATGCATACTAACACATTATCTAATTGCCTAGCAGGGGATTTAAAAAAATAATAATTTAAGCCCAGGTCTACTACCGCTTTAATGGCCATGTAATCTAGTTCTCATGAAATTGTTTCCTACTTTGTTTTCTGGCTCCTTGTAACAAACCTCCATGTGCTCCCAAACCTCTAATTTTACCTCACTTTTGTTTGTTTGGATTGATCAGTGCACGTTAGCTGCTGCCATGTGCACTGTTCTATGCTCACTACACATCCCGTAGTCCACAATCCACCTAGGGACCGAGCAAGAGAGGATATGTCTGTTCCTACATACAGTTCAGTGAGACCATGGAGAATAAACATAGGCACCCTCTACTGCAGGGGTCTCTAAACCTTCTAAACAAAGGGCCAGTTTATTGTCCGTCAGATTTTAGGGGGATCAGCGAAAGTGGAAACATTTTCCTGGTATCAGTGGGAGTAAATATCGCCACCTTTGGTAATAGTAGGAGGAATAGTTCCCCATTGTTGGTATCATTAGGAAGAATAGTGCCTCATTGTTGGTGTCAGTAGGAGAAATGTTGCCCCATTGGTGTCGGGTTGGCAGAATTCATGTTTCATACATCAGTGGGAGGAATATGCCCCAGGGGCCAGATGAGATAAAGGCAACCAAAGGGCCACATCTGGCCCCCGGGCCACAGTTTGGAGACCACTGCTGTAATGGGAAGTCAGATCGCAGCAGCAAAAAAAACAAAAACACAGGGATTTGGATGAGGCTGAGATCAATGGAAGTTACTTTTTTGAGTTAAGAAAATATACTTGAATTTTATTTTTAAAGCAGAGTTTAGGTGTTATAATTAAAGCCCAATTCCAGCCAAGATTTTCCTTTTTAGGACTGTGATTTTGTGACTCCCATTGGAACAATTCCCTTTAATTTCCTGTTGTTCGGGACACAAAACGACTTTTTCCAGTACAATGTGGATGTTGGAACTTCTTTATGTAAAATGTTTAATACGGTCACAACAGAAGTGTAGACTTCCAAAAAAGTTTTGGGATTGCTCTAGAGAAGAATGTTGCCAATGAAAAGACTGACCTTTAGATCAGCCTTATTTCCTCCAGTTGTTATAGGTCTGCCCCAGTGTCTCTGGAGGGATAGGTGTCCAGTTAGTTGTTACTACCAGGAGTGTGCATATTGAGCTGAGCAGAGTAGAATCTGTCATTTATAGGACTACACATGGGCCCCTATGTGAGCTGTCACTGATCAGCTCTTCAATGGTGTGTATTCTTTCCGGCCTTTAATCTGTCACTGCCTGGATATCTTTCTCCGGTCCCCAGCCATGGATATTTATAACCTGTATGAGAATCCATTTTTATGGCACACTAAAAGTCAGCTGCAAACGACCTGCAGTACAGCAGAGGACACAGTGTTTCTTGCACAACAAGCATTTGAGGCTTCCAGCCAAGACAGTAATTGAAGGTAAGGCAGTTAGCTGAGTGCAGCTCAGTGAACAGTTGGAATCTGTAGGAGACTGATAGTACCAGGCAACAAAGGCAGCTCTGTTTTACTGGAGGAATTAGAAATTCTCCAACAGTTTTAGTCCTTTTCCTTGGGAGATAAAAACACCCCCTCCAAGCTGTTTAACAACATATTAGTAACCACCGGTTTGTGTAGGAAAGTTTTATTTGATTTTTCATAGCAGTCTACAGAGTACAGTGTACATTTCCAGCATTAAAGAAAAAATGATTGCCACACAGTACCATTTTATAATTGCTTCTAAAGCCTAAACATTGTTTACCTTAATGCATTGGTTGTATTAAGGTAACATATGTCCCTCTTATACTTACCTGGGGTTGAGCCTCCCCCACCCCACCCCTTATAACCTGAGCCCTCACTCCATCCAGCGTTGTGCCCCTCTGTAGCGGCTCTCCCCGCTCTCACAGACTTTGCAGAGGGAGGCGGGGGGGGGGGGACGGGGTCGAGCTGCGCTGTCTGCGGACACAGGCAGTGTGGTGCAGAAATGATCTTGCAGGTGGGTTACCCTATATAAAGCAGCTTCCTATGTGGTACCACCGAAAAGAGGAGGAGCCAGGAGCACCAGTGAGGACCCAAGAAGAGGAGGGTCCTATGTACGACATGTTTGATTTATTAAAAAAAATTGTGGTATTGAAATTGTCAAATCGCATCAATGTGAACCTAGGCTAAAGGATGATCTAATTAAAGCATGTTCTGTTGAGGCAGAGCAATCAGTAACAATAGTAAGTATTAAATAATGCACACCCCAGGGTAAACAACAAAAACAAACTCTGTCTTTATCATTAAAGTAAACCTGTCATGAGAACTTGTTGACCACCTTTTGAAACTGGACCTCTGCCTCCAATGCTGTCATGGAATTGGCATGGAGCAACTTTGCAACTTAAATCCTTATCTGCATACTGTACTTGTTTGATCTTTTGACTTTAAAGTGTTGAAGCAAGAGTCAGCGTGACATCCAGGCAACCAACATTTTTAGAAAGTGTCCTCGATGGCAATCTATGCTTCTCTAATGACAGAGACCATACATAGGTCTGAGAAGAGCATGCTGGGACAATGATGATTTTAGTCTGCTGCAGGCCGGAGGAAGCATTTCCTCAGTCTTCTCTCCACGTATGTAATCTCTCATGTTTCATTTTTATAACCAGGCAAAGAAACAGGCTTGCTGTTAACCACTCTCCTTAGCAACTCATACTTCCCTTTTGGGCTCATGCGTATGGGCACTTATGCCTCTACAAAAATAAGTTCTTTTGGTGCCCCGACAGTCAGGTGGTGTGTACAACCTGTTGCCCACAGCCAGTCAGCCGTTGTGAACTGCACAACGGCTGCACACACATCTGGGCGGTACTCATATACAGGGACATATACCCTAAATACGTATACAGCAACATCTATGAATCCCAGAGCACTGAAATATGCCATTTTATTCTGTATGTGCAAATCTGTTCATGTGCATGAGCCCTTTTATTTTACCCCCCCCCAAAAGTGAGCAAAAGTAGCCCTGTGTAAACCTATAGTCCCCTTAGTTAGAGCCTACACATGGCTGTGGATGCTTCCCCTGCTCCCCTGTGACAGGGCTAGTTTAATCACCAGTGCTGTCACATGAAAGGAAGGAGATCAAGTCACATGTTCCTTCATAGCCCAAAACACCAAGTATTTTAAGTTCTGCTGGTGCTGGGAGAGCGAAGGAAAATTGAGTGTACACTGCTGAGGAGGGGGAATTAAAGTGATTGCAAAGGTAAGTTAAAAAAATTACCAAACATGTCTATACTTACCCGCTATGTGCAATGGAATTGCACAGAGCGGCAACAAACCTTTTCTTTTCCCCCGCCGGGGCTTCTGGCCCCTCCCCTCTGTCCCTATGGGCGCACCTGTGCATGCTCGCACCTGAGCCCTGCTGCATCTATTGACATACAGTGGGACTTGGCCCCGCCCCAGGCTTTGATTGACAGCACTGGGAGCCAATGGCTCACAGTGCCCCAACAAAGCCAGCAAGACCCGGAAATGAGGGGAGAGAAGAGCTGCAGACGTGCACGGTGCTGGATCAAATTAGGGCTCAGGCAAGTAAAAAAGGGGGGGGGGGGATACTGACACCTAAACATTTTTTACTTTTACAAGGAGTGCATTACTGTAAAAAAATTATTAGTCTTTACAACCACTTTAAAGCAAACTATTGTTTTGACTTGCATGGGCAAATCATAGGTTTTCTCCAAGTTGTAGATTTTTTATTTTTATTTAAGTTGGATTAAAGGAAACTTCACTTGTAGCTTTGGGATCCTGGAGTAAGAATAGTATCTAATGGGCTCAGAAGAACAGTTACAAATAGTGAATATCATTTGATGCTACATTGTAATATTTTATATAAATGAGGGTTGGTCGTTTGAGCAAATTGCCCTTCATCAGGATGATGAAATGATACAGAAATATCACAATCCAAGTCTCAAGGAATGTACCTGCATACTACATCTACCTTACATTGGGATTTGGCCCATTCCAACCAGTCACGTTCTAAATGACATTTTGTCAGGTCCTTTTGGCAAGGAACTTTTTCATTTCATCTACATCTTGGTTGGGGGTGTAGCAATACCCCCCAGAGGGGCGCTGGTTAGTTTTGGGTTTTGCACGTTACCTCTTCAGCTGCGCTGTCCGGGTAGGAAAGTCTGTAGTAATGCAATGTCCACACCAATTTAAAACCTCAAACAGTTAGGCTTTATTTTTCTTATGCAATTAACTTTGAGAAGTAGAAGGTATAGAAGAGTAGGGGAAGGTTCAGGCACTTGCCACAAAATTTGACAAAGGTACAAGTTCAAAGTCACTCACCACTCTCAATGTTAGAGTGGGTATTGGATACCTGGATAGGCCCCTCTCACATTGCCTAGCAGCCGGGATGACACACGAACCAGCAATGGGGCAATCTCTGCCACAGACTGCCCAAGGTGAAGTAGGTCTCTGCCACAGACCTTTTGAAGTGTACAAAGTCTCTGCCACAGACCCTTTGAAGTTGAGTAAACGGATAGTCCAGGAATCCTCTGCCACAGGATTTCAAAGTCCCAAACTTCCAGCCGTGCAGTTAAAGGGCCTTTAAGCCATTTTGGCGAACTGCAGGGCTTGTAATATAGTGGATCCCTCCTTGACAAAGTCACCAGGCCTCACCCGAGACAGCATCACTTTGCCGGTCTCCTCCAGGGCAGGTCCTCCTCTGGTCTCCTTCACCAAGACAGCTTCCTCCCCATTTGGACAGACAGCTTGGGATCCCTTCTCCGAATGTAGGCCCCAGCCAGACTAGCTGGGCCTACTAAGCAGCGATGCAGCCTTGGGCCAACGTGGCCCAGAGACCAGGACCACACACATGCCTTGCGCCCGGAGGGCTGCCGGGCGAGAACGGCCCCAATCAATGGCGTCTGCCCCTTAAGTATCCCCTCCCAGCAGGCACAGCGGGTCGACCACTCCCACTGTATCGTTGCTGAGAAGGGTCACTCAATGCACCATGGCCTGCCGTGTTCCAACAGGTGCCTGAGGTGGTAACGCCACCTTCAGGCAATAAGGGAAAAATACTGTCGGGCAAACCACAGCTAGAACACAGGTAAAATTAAATGCAATTCAACAGTCTGAGCCCAACTACTGGCTCAGACATCCCTTTAAATTTAAATAGTGTCCCAACCTTTTGGGGTGGGCGCTACAGGGGCATTTAATGTATTTCTCAGGGATATTAATCCTTGCCCTGTAAATTGAAGATCATTGTGAACAATACAGTTTTATTGGAGAAGTGGGTTTCCTCCAGGTACTCGGGATTCTTCCCACACTCCAAAGACATGCTGGTAGGTTAATTGGCTCCTGACTAAATTGGCCCTAGCATGTGTATGTATGAAGGTGCGCTAGGGACCTTCGATTGTAAGCTCCTTGAGGGCAGGGACCAATGTGAATGTGCAAGTTATAGTATGTAAAGTACTGTGTAAAATGTTGGGACTATATAAGTACCTGGGGAAAAAAAATGGAATCAGAGCTGTTCATAGACTTTTGTGGCCTCCCACGGTAACTGTGAACCATGGTCTAGATTTGCCAATGCTTCTACTCCAGAAAACAGGATAGGACTGGACTTTTGAAGATCTTAGAACAGTTATAGACAGTTTGAATCTCAGCCAGTTCAGCAGAAACTGCCTGAGATTTGAACCACAAATGGGCAGGCTGAATGTACTCGAGTTGATCAACCCCCACATGCATCAATGAGCCTTGGCTGCCCGTGTCCCTGTTGTTGTTTTTGCCATTTTTCTTCCTTGGACCACTTTGTCGGTCCTGACCGCTGCAGGTATGGATTTGCTCTGACCCAGTCATCTAGCAAATTACAATATGGCCCTTGTCAAAGTCCCTCAAATCCTTACACTTGCACATTTTTTCTGCTGTCAACACAACAACTTTAGGAATGATATGTTCACTTGCTGTCTAATCTACTCCTCACTTTCCGATGCCATTGTAATGAGATATTCAATGTTATTCACTTTACCGCTCGGTGGTCATAATGTTATGGCTAATCGGTGTATGTGCATTTATTATTATCAAACGTGAATTATCCTTCAAAGCCCTGGTGCCTAACCTTCAGCCCTTTGCCACATTCTGTGTGGCCCTCAGTGCCTCTGCAGACACTAATCCGTGTTTCCCTAATGCCCTGCTATATTACTGATTTCTAGCAGTCTCACGTAGTATGTTTCCAGTCTATGACTTCTCCTAAAACATGTCCCCAGTCTGCAACAACTCCTGCAGTCTGACAGTCTCCTGTATTATGTCTGCAGTCTCTGACAGTCTCCTGTATTATGTCTGCAGTCTCTGACAGTCTCCTGTATTATGTCTGCAGTCTCTGACAGTCTCCTGTATTATGTCTGCAGTCTCTGACAGTCTCCTGTATTATGTCTGCAGTCTCTGACAGTCTCCTGTATTATGTCTGCAGTCTCTGACAGTCTCCTGTATTATGTCTGCAGTCTCTGACAGTCTCCTGTATTATGTCTGCAGTCTCTGACAGTCTCCTGTATTATGTCTGCAGTCTCTGACAGTCTCCTGTATTATGTCTGCAGTCTCTGACAGTCTCCTGTATTATGTCTGCAGTCTCCTGTATTATGTCTGCAGTCTCCTGTATTATGTCTGCAGTCTCCTGTATTATGTCTGCAGTCTCCTGTATTATGTCTGCAGTCTCCTGTATTATGTCTGCAGTCTCCTGTATTATGTCTGCAGTCTCCTGTATTATGTCTGCAGTCTCCTGTATTATGTCTGCAGTCTCCTGCATTATGTCTGCAGTCTCTGACAGTCTCCTGCATTATGTCTGCAGTCTCTGACAGTCTCCTGCATTATGTCTGCAGTCTCTGACAGTCTCCTGCATTATGTCTGCAGTCTCTGACAGTCTCCTGCATTATGTCTGCAGTCTCTGACAGTCTCCTGCATTATGTCTGCAGTCTCTGACAGTCTCCTGCATTATGTCTGCAGTCTCTGACAGTCTCCTGCATTATGTCTGCAGTCTCTGACAGTCTCCTGCATTATGTCTGCAGTCTCTGACAGTCTCCTGCATTATGTCTGCAGTCTCTGACAGTCTCCTGCATTATGTCTGCAGTCTCTGACAGTCTCCTGCATTATGTCTGCAGTCTCTGACAGTCTCCTGCATTATGTCTGCAGTCTGACAGTCTCCTGCATTGTGTCTGCAGTCTGACAGTCTAATGCATTGTGTCTGCAGTCTGACAGTCTCCTGCATTGTGTCTGCAGTCTCTGACAGTCTCCTGCATTGTGTCTGCAGTCTCTGACAGTCTCCTGCATTGTGTCTGCAGTCTCTGACAGTCTCCTGCATTGTGTCTGCAGTCTCTGACAGTCTCCTGCATTGTGTCTGCAGTCTCTGACAGTCTCCTGTATTGTGTCTGCAGTCTCTGACAGTCTCCTGCAGTAGCAAACAAATACTCTTGTGCACAAGTGTGTTGATCAGGTGATCTATAGTACAAAATGGATGATGTCCCAGGCCTTGCTGCCCTCCAGGATAGGGGTATTCTAGCAGTCAGAAAAGGAATAAAGAAAAGGGGGTGCACCAGCCTTGTGCATTATCCTTTTGATAAGTTTATTTAAGAAACAAATTAAAAACTACTCACAAGCATGTAAAAGAAAACCGCAACGTGAAAGCCTTGGAATTGTGGAAATCGGTCTGATTACAAGTCTCCAGGTGATGGAGAGGACCACTGCTTGGTGATGGAGAGGACCACTGCTTTCTGACGCGTTTCGAAGGGATACCTTCTTCCTCAGAGCTACTCTGGGGAAGGCTCTGAGGAAGAAGGTATCCCTTCAAAACGCGTCAGCCAGCAGTGGTCCTCATGTCCTCTCCATCACCTGGAGACTTGTAATCAGACCGATTTCCACAATTCCAAGGCTTTCACGTTGCGGTTTTCTTTTACATGCTTGTGAGTAGTTTTTAATTTGTTTCTTAAATAAACTTATCAAAAGGATAATGCACAAGGCTGGTGCACCCCCTTTTCTTTCTTCCATTATGTCTGCAGTCTGTGACGGTCTCCTACACACTACAATCTTATTGTACAATCTTGTTTAAATGTAGCAGAGCTGTCAGATGAGAATACAGCTAAACAATCCATGCAGTGTGTATGTCCGAGCACACAGAGCATTGTACTTAATGGTGGATCGGACGCATGGAGGGGGTAGGGATCGGACGCATGGAGGGGGTAGGGATCGGTGTCTTTGTGTGTCTGCCCTCCCTCCCCCTCCTGTATACAGATGAGTCATGTGACCCGCTGTGGAAGTGACTCGCTCAGCACCTGTGACGGCACATTAGCAGCACACAGGCCCCGCCCTCCCCGAGCTCGCCCTGGGCTGAGCTTCCTCCTCCCTTCCTCCTCCCTTCCTCCTCCAGCCTCGGCTCCGCCTCCTCCACCCCGAGATCCGCCATCCTTCCTCGGCAACACTCGGCACTGCGACTCCCTGGGAAGCCCCGGCGATGCCTGCGGGGAGGATCCCACCTCCTCCCCTCGTTCACTAGGAGGCCTGCGGCCCCCCCCCCTCTCCTCCCTATTCTTCCCCAGCTGGCCGACTTATGTAAGCGACCTCCCGGTTATCATGAGCCAGATCTGGCCGCTCATCCCCTCCTCTTCTCGGTGACAAAAGCTGCTGATCCGCCGCCCCGTGCCGGCTCTGGAGGAGGCTGCCCATCCCTGGACGGGGCTCGGTGACATCGGCTGTCTGCAGTCCGGATCAGGTAGACGGTCCATTCATCTGTGTGGGTGATGGAGATCATCGATCGGTGTGCGGGGGGGACCATCCGACCCGGGGGACCCCCATCAGTCTGAGGACTTCACCTGACATTGGAGGGAGGGAGGGCACAGGCTTCTATCAGCAGTACTGTGCATGTGACCGGGGCTGGGGACTTCACCCACCGCTACATGGAGGAGACATGGCGTCCGCTGTCATGGAAGCCCAGGGGCCCTCATCTACCTCCTGTACCGGGGATATGGGGCTTGTCTGTACAGATCACAATGGGGGGGGCAAGACAGATGACTTCATCCAGAGATTCCATGGCAGGTGAAGAAGATATGGTGACCAGTGTCATAGGGGTGGCATCCCAGGGGTCCATCTACCTCCTGTACCCGGGGATATGGGGCTTGTCTGTACAGATCACAATGGGGGGACGGGGGCAAGACAGATGACTTCATCCATAGATCCCATGACAGGTGAAGAAGACATGGTGCCCACTGTCATGTGAAGGGCAGACCGATGAGCCCAGGTGCCCTATTGTATCAGGTGTTTTAGGTTTGTGTCATTAGTCTTACTATACACGTGACTATGGGTGGTCAGTCTGGGCTGAGGACTTCACCTATAGCTTTCCATAGCTATAACACAAAGACGACACAGTGACCACTGTCATGTGAGGGGCAGACTGGGCATCACAGGTGCCCTATTGTATCCTTAGTACCAGGTATTATGGTTCTTGTCATTGGCCTTACTATACACGTGACTATGGGTGGTCAGTCTGGGCTGAGGACTTCACCTATAGCTTTCCATAGCTATAACACAAAGACGACACAGTGACCACTGTCATGTGAGGAGCAGACTGAGCATCCCATCCTTAGTACCAGGTGTTATGGTTTTTGTCATCAGCCTTAGTATACATGTGACTGAGCCTTCAGCCTGTGCTGAGGACTTCACCCATAGCTTGCCATGGCTATAACATGAAGACGTGGCGGCCCCTGTCATATGACGGGCAGGCTGGTCATCCCAGGTGGTCCCGATTTACCTCCAATACCAGTTTATGCAGTGCTTGCAATGGGCTAGTCTGCATCTGACCATGGGTTTGCCTAGGCTGATGACTTACCCATAGATTTCACTAGCAAGCGGAGTAGACATGGTTGCCACTGTTATGTGAAGGGCAGACTGGCCAGCTTAGGTGCCCTGTTTCAGATTTAGTACTGGGTTATATGGTGCTTTCAATCCGCTTTACTATACTATGCTTTACTTAGACTTGACTGGGGGCTTCACCCATAGCTTCTATTGGCAAGCGGAGTAGACATGGTGGCCACTGTAAAGTGCAGGCTAGATAGGTCAGCCCAGGTTCCCGGTTGTACCTCAAGCACTGGCTTCTATGGTGCAATGGGCAAGTCTCTGCATGTGACGGCGGGTTAGCCTAGACTGATGAGTTCACCCATAGCTTCCTTTGGAAAGTTGAGAAGACGTGGTAGCCACTGCCATATAAAGGGAAGACAGAGCAGCCCATGCTGTACCTCTGACACAGGTTAATATAGGCCTTGAAATTGGCTTGTCTATGTAATGCATGTGGCACTTGGTTAGCCTGGGCTAATGACTTCACCCATAGCTTACATTGGCAAATGGAGAAGACCTGATAGTCGCTGCCATGTATGGGCAGGTTGGGTAACCTAGGTGTCCTGTTGTAGCTTTGGTACTGGTTATTCAGCTAGTCTGTGGATGCTACACTGGGTTAGTCTAGGCTGATGAGTTCACCAGTGGCTAGTGGAGAAGCTATAATGGCCACTGTCAAGTTATGTAGAGAAGTCATGACCACTGCCAGGGGAAAGGATAACTATGTGAGGGGGCAGACTAATCATCCCAGGGTCCCTGTTGTAGCTTTGACATGGGGTTATATTGTGCTTGCAATCGGCTTTTCTGTGCTTGTGACCACGGGTTGGCCTAGTTTAATGACTTCGCCCATAGCTTACATTGGTGGTAAGAGATAACATGGTGGGCACTGCTGTGTGAAGGACAAACTGATTAGCCCAGGTGCCCTGATGTATCTGTTACTGGTAAAATGGTGATTGCAGTCAGCTAGTTGGTGCAAATGGCTGTTGGTTAGCCTAGTCTGATAAGTTTGCTCATATCGTAGCAACCGCAGAAGACAAGATGGCCACCGCTATGTGAAGGGCAGACGAATCAGTCTGAGTGCCCAGTTGTACCTTTTTGGTATCTGGTTCTGTAGCATTTGCAATTGTGTTGTCTGTGCAAATGACTTCATGGTTAATCTAAGCAGATGCATTCACCCATAGGTTATAAGGTCAAGTGCAGAAGACCTGTTGACCCTTGCCAAGTGCCCTGTTGTACCTCTGTGTCAGTAGGTGTGTGGTGATGACTGTAGCAGGATGTTCGTTTCACATTGGGAAGGAGAGCACATCTCAGCCCTAAGCTGCATTTCCTGTGCCATACAAAACATTGCTTGCATCACTGAGTGCTTCTTCTATTGCTCATCTGTCTTGTCCTTCACCGAGATCTGCCTTGTGTGTTCTTGCATATGTCTGTGATGTACTAGAGGAACATGCAGAATGAATCACTGTTTTATCTTCTTCTGCAGGTAGCAGAATGGCTTGAAGTTGGGAGTTTGTTTTGTGTCTATTTGAGTGGAAAGTGGGAGTAGAAGTGGTATAAGATGTCACCACACCTTCTAGTAGCATCGGGATGAGTGATGACTATCAGTGACCTTGTGTGTCACTCCAGACAGAGTTCAAGCTCATCATAGATGTGTCATTGTAAACCCATAAACTCTTAACTGTTTGCAGATGAGAATTATAGCTGACAGTGGCAATAATTGTCACCGTATTTTATTGACTTGAAAAAGAAACTGTTTAGTGTGATTACAGTATTAGGCCAGAAAGAACTTGTAGCTTTACAAATACACATTTGCACCAAGTTGTAGATATAATTGTTCTATGTATTGTGCCCAATTCATTTTATTTAGAGATTATGTCGCTTGTGACTTGGAAGGTTGGCATTTTTGTTTTCTGACCTTCGTTTTATGTGTGTTCAGATTAATGTGAAGATGACCCTACAAGTACAAAAGAGTAGATGTGCATGTTCGGTGGACTAAGAATTGTTCTTTTCTGAATGGGCAGATTCCAGCGTTTGTCCTGTAATGGGTCAAGTTGTTAGAAAAGTGAAAAATAGACTGTTCTTTATTCAGTTGTTCACTCACTGCTGGGAGAAGGAATCTGAGGTGCTTCAATAATAACCACAAAGGCAACCACATATATTGGTAGGTTGATAGTAAGAAGAGGTGCTCACAGGTCTTGAGTATAGGTGCAAATGTGTCAACTACATGGTCTTCACAGTAACTGACCATTCTTGGGCTCCTTTTCAAGTGCAGCTTTTGTGTATGTTTTTTTGTTTGGAGGCATACTAAATTTGGTATTTCAAATACTTGCATAAAGGGCTCAATGCCCCAACACGCGTTGGCGTAGAGTAAATTTTAGCAAACTGTTTAAAGTTAAATATGCTGCTCAAAAAAATGAAAAGAACACCTTGAAAACGCATCAGATCTTAATGGGAAAAAATATGCTGGATATCTATACCAGTGTTTCTCAGCTCCAGTCCTCAAGGCGCCCCAGCAGGTCATGTTTTCAGGCTTTCCATTATTTTGCACAGGTGATTTGATCAGTTTCACTGCCTTAGTAATTACCCAAGCCCTTTCATCTGTGGGATATCCTGAAAACATGACCTGTTGGGGCGCCTTGAGGACTGGAGTTGAGAAACACTGATCTATACTGATATGGACTGGGTAATGTGTTGGGAATGAAAGGATGGTTGACGAAAATTATCAACCAACAGAGGGCTGAATTCAAAGATGCCCCAAAAATCTAAGTGAAAAGATGATGCAGAAGGCTAGTAAATTTTGCTGAAATTTCATTGCAGCAACTCAAAATGGTACTCGGTAGTTTGTATGGCCCCCAAGTGCTTGTATGCATGCCTGACAACATCGGGGCATGCTCCTAATGAGACGACGGATGGTGTCCTGGGATTTTTCCTCCCAGATCTGGACCAAGGCATCACTGAGCTCCTGAACAGGCTGAGGTGCAACCTGGTGGCGTCGGATGGACCGAAACATGTCCCAGAGATGTTCTATTGGATTTAGGTTAGGCGAGCATGGGGGCCATTCAGTGGTATCAAATCCTTCATCCTCCAGTAACTGGCTGCATACTCTTACCACATGATGCCGGGCATTGTCCTGCACCCGGAGGAACCCACTGCACCAGCGTAGGGTCTGACAATGGGTCCAAGGATTTCATCCCGATACCTAATGGCAGTCAGGGTGCCATTGTCTAACCTGTAGAAGTCTGTGCATACCTCCATGGATGTACCTCCCCAGACCATCACTTACCCACCACCAAACCAGTCATGCTGAGCAATGTACAGGCAGCACAACATTCTCCACAGCTTCTCCAGACCCTTTCACGTCTGTCACGTGCTCAGGGTGAACCTGCTCCATCTGTGAAAAGCACAGGGCGCCAGTGCCAATCGAGCTCCATGGTGCTGGGCAGTGAGCACACAGGGGCCACTAGAGGACTTCAGGCCACCCTCATGATGTCTTTTTCGGATTGTTTGGTCAGAGACATTCACACCAGTGGCCTGCTGGGGGGTCATTTTGTAGGGCTCTGGCAGTGCTCGTCCTGTTCCTCCTTGCACAAAGGAGCAGACACTGGTCCTGCTGATGGGTTAAGGATTTTCTACGGCTCTGTCCAGCTCTCCTAGAGTAACTGCCTGTCTCCTGGAATCTCCTCCATGATCTTGAGACTGTGCAGGGACACACAGCAAACCTGGCAATGACACGTATTGATATGCCATCCTGGAGGAGTTGGACTGCCTGTACAACCTCTATAGGGTCTGGGTATCGCCTTGTGCTACCAGTAGTGACACTGACCCTAGCCAAATGCAAAACTAGTGAAAAAGTCAGAAAAGATGAGTAGGGAAAAAAAATGTCGGTGGCCTCCACCTGTAAAACCATTCCTGTTTTGGAGGTTGTTTCATTGTTTCCCATCTAGTGCACCTGTTAATTTAACACCAAGCAGCTGAAACTGATATACAACCCCCCTGTGCTACTTAACTGACCAAGATCATTATCCCAGGAGTTTATTTGACTTGATGCTATACTCTGATTATGCCCAGTGGATGCTACCACTTACCTGGGATTTAGGTTGGGTTTTGGTGATGTTTGATTAGCTGTTCAGCTCCCCCTGAGTTGTGGGGTGCCATTCAGGAGGATGAGAACTTCAGTATTCATCAGCAATGATACTGCAGACCTTGTTGATTTTAGATGCTTTGCACAGTTTCCTTAGCAGCAATGTGTATTAAGTCATTTGGCTCCGCTCATTCGTTCTCCCCCAGTAACTTGTCAAGGGCTTTTTATGAGCTATGTTTGTGGCCTTAGTATAACACTTTACCATGGTGAAGTTTTTTTTTCTTGTACCTTATGATCCTATATAAGAGAACTATGTAAGTGATAGGATGACAATGCATTTGTTGACCGGCCACCAGGAGTTTTCCTCAAAGAGCAAGACCGTATGATCTGCTACAGAATAAGCCATTCACGTGTTGGCCAAATGTGACAGATGTAGTATTCCAGAAGGGTGATAACTGTGCACTGGGTAATCCAACTGGTTATTTGAGGACAGTGTAGATGGCCCCATCATGACTGCATCTCTTATCTTCTCTGGATAATATCCAGAAAGCCAACCATCAGGTGGGAATTTTATCAGCAGTCAATCAATGCAATAATAAGAGAGAAGTTCTTCTCTGTAGATCAGGGGTCTCCAAACTTTCTAAGGAAAGGACCAGTTTACTGTCTTTCAGACTTTAGGGGGGCCGGACTGTGCCCAGTGGGATTCAACATTGATCGATCTTTGGTATTGTAGGAAGAAATAGTTGGTATCAGTGGGAGAAATGGTGCCCCATTGTTGGTGTCAGTGGAAGGAATTGTGCCTAAAGGGCCAGATAAAAGCATGCAAAGGGCCGCATTTGGCGTCCACTGCTGTAGATAATCTGCATGAGTATAGGCATGTTTAAATTTTGTAAACGAAAGCCGGCCATAGATGGATCGAAATGTTGCCGGTTCAGGAGGGACTGGCCTAATTCCAATCGATCTATGGTCAGGCTGGTTGTACAAAGGTCAATATCTTGACTGAATTCTGTACAACCAGCCTATTAAAAAAAATATGTTTGCTCGATCAGTGTCGCCAGCTATAGCCAGCGTTGCTTATATGTGTATTCTGATGGCGGGGAAACCTTCCTGCTGTCAGAATACAATGGCTCTGTGGGAAGGATTCCCCCATCCACATGGAGTGTGTGGATGGGGGAACCGAACTGTGGGAACTGGCAGTATCAGCCTGCAACACCTACATGTTCAACCGTAAATGCATCTGGAACGGATAACATTTTCCAAAAGGTGAACTTATCCATTATTTTATCTTAAGCATTGCAGAATAATGAAAATACTAAGCTTTCTGTACTTGTTTTCACACAAAAACTTTGGTTTCCACCTCTTATCTTCGTGCTTTGCAAATTGACACTGTTTTGTAAACCCCCCACACCCACAAAAAAAGGTGTTTGAGATTTTATTTCATTAACATTTTTATAACAACAAAGATATCCTCATTATTACTTTATTTCCTACTAAAACCATGACACCTAGAGCTTGACATATAAGCAATGGAACTATGTGAAGGGAAAAGAAGCGAGTTGGACATTGTGTTTAATAATTTAGCATTGCATGAGCTGCTCTACTATTAGTGTTCCAGACAGCTGAGGCTGCAAGCATATTTACTGCAAAATGAGATTATTATCCAAGTGAAGTGCTCATTAGGAGTTTTACCTCTGGGAGAGGAAAAAAAACAATGCATAAAAAAAAAAGGAACCAGTCGAGCGGACTTATTTGTACAAAAACATGATTGTCTTCCAAGAGTCTTGGCAGTTGTGTATAGAATGGGTTGCTGTGTAACTTGGCTGTAATGTCCTATTCCAGTTATTTGAGAAGGATTCAGTTTTCCTGTAAGTATGAAAAAGTGATCTAGCATAGAGTACTGTAAGTCGCATACAATGTTCTTTCATCCTAAAGCAAAGAACGGTTGTATGCATCCGCTGCAACAGAGGTCCCCAAACCCCTGCCATGGACCTGTGGTGTCCTGTGCCTTGTTTGCTGCTGGGCCACGCAGGCTGCACTGAAGGAGGTGCAGTGGGAGAGCAGAGCGATTTACATCATCACCTCTCACCGCCCTACATCACCTCTGTTGCGTCTGTCTTCTCAAATCTCATAGGACAGAACTCCGTCCTATGGGATGTGAGAAGGCAGACTCCACAGTGGTGATTACAGTGTAATGCTAACTGTGCATGTGCTGGTTTCTCCGCGTCTGAATGCAGGATTTTTGTAGCGCTGGGAAGAGGCTGAAAGTTGTAAATCCCAAACTGCAATCAGAAAACCCGCACAATTATAAGTTCTTAAAAAGTGACAAGCTGCATCATGTGGCTGTGGTGGCAGGCTAGTGACAAGCTGCGTCTGGTGGCAGGCTTTAGTGGCTCCCATCTATATTGTGATGTAACAAAGAAATAATGCACTTCAATCATTCTGATACCATATGGTGTCTGGATAATTGAAATGTTAACCCCCCCTCTCCCTTCTGGTCCTTGGAAAAATCATCTTCCACAAAACCAGTCCCTGGTGCCAAAAAGTCTTCCTTGCTAGGATTGTTTGGCCAACTAGAAGAAACACATTTTTCAGGTCATCTGATGTTTTATCCCTCAAACTCCTGGAGGTGAGCACACCCAATGGAATTCCCACAACTGTCCATGCTGGTAATATCCCAATGATTGTGCCTGGCTTACTCAGTGGTTTCTGTGTGATGTACAATGAATCTATTGCAATATAGAAATGGAGGACATCAACAGCTTTGTATAGCCTTGTAAGAGAGGCTGGAGATGTTGCTGTCATTATTTCAGGGTAATTGATTAATATCTGTCTTTTGAAATCTGTTGAGTCTTTTATTACAGCCTTGCGTAACTTTGCAGAGTTTTAAGCCAGAGGCTGATCATGTGCATATTAAATTCAGAAGTCCGTTTGATCAACATCTGAGTCAGCAGGGACACTTTAAGGAGCCAGGAAATGGCTCCCCAACAATATAAAGGGTTTAAACACATTTGGCTCCAGTAGTATTTTATCTTTATCTTTTATCAGCAGCCTCCCTCTTGGTAGTAGTCTAGCCCTTTCCTGAGCAGTTTTTGATAGTCTAGCATTCACATTTGTTTTTTAGCCAGTGTACACCGCCATTTTCTGTCTAAAGTTTGGTTGGTTGTTTAGGAGTGACTAGATACTGTATGTGTTGTGTGATGTTCACTTGTCCGGAGCACCTATAGCATTAAATAGTTGACCTATGACTATGTGGTGCAAGGGCCTTTTCACATGGGCGCCTCCGCTAAGCAGAATCTGCTTGCTCAGCGGGGGATCTCTCCACGGATGACAGGTCCGCTGTGCAGAGCGAACACAGACACAGTCCCGCTCTCCTCTATGGTTTAATCTGATGAAAACGGACCGCCTGTCTGTTCCCATCCGATCCACTGACATCCACCGCTCCATAGAGGAGATTGGCAGGTCCGCTGGAAAAACTGACAGTTGGGCCTGATCGGACAGCCTGTGTGAAAGGGGCCTTAGGCTCCTAGGACATAGGGGTTGATTTACTAAAACCAGAGAGTGCAAAATCTGGTGCAGCTCTGCATAGAAACAAATCTGCTTCAAGTTTTTTTTGTCAAAACTTAATTGAACAAGCTGAAGTTGGAAGCTGAGTGGCTACCATGCACAGCTTCACCAGATTTTGCACTCTCCAGTTTTCGTAAATCAACCCTATTCTACAGGTTTGTTGGTCACAGACGGATTTTGCCACTTGCCCAGTAATCCGATTGACTGCGTGCATGTTGTCTGTTCCAGGTTACAAGTAAGTTGACTGATAATTTGCACACATTTCTATTATTAGCCAAAAAAAAAGCCTAACTGGTTGTAAATGTTTGTCAAATACCTTTTACAAAGCTGAGTCAGCATTCTGTAAAATCTTCAGAGTCTCATTTTTACTTAAAGCGGAGTTCCACCCGTTTTTTTAGTTTATTAAAAGTCAGCTACAAAAAATAGCTGCTGACTTTATATAAACCGACAGTTACCTGCCCCAGGGTCCAGCGATGTGTCTGTCAGGAGGCTTGCTGCTCTCCCCCTTCTCTCCTCGGCGCCGTCATAGTAACTGTGGGCACCCGGCCGTGACAGATTAAGGCGCTGCACTCTCTTATTGGCCAGCCGATCTTCTGGGACCTGAGTTGTGTCCCAGAAGATTGCTGGCAGGGAGGGGCTGCCTAGGGCGAGAGGAGGAGTCGCCTAGGCGACCGAAGAAAGGAAGCCCCACTAAAGAGGGTACCCCCCCCAAAAAAAATAATAATAATAATAATTACATGCCAAATGTGGCATGTCAGGGGGCGAGGAGTTGCTTAAAGCGAAAGTTCCACTTTTGGGTAGAACTCGGCTTTCAGGACTACAACCACTGGTCTTCATATTACATAAGTGTTTACCCTTTGGGTCCATAGCTAGCTAAACTTCAGATTTATGTTGTGTACATTTTTATTAGCATATGTAAATATGGAAGACTTTTTTTTTTTTTTTTGTCTTCATTTTATTAAATGACTTTTGACTCAAGACAACGCTTCGTACACTATAAAAAACATTTGTGAGATTTCTAAAATTCTTGTAGTTAGCGTCAGCCATTATAATAGAGGGAATACAAGGACATTTCCTGCATGAAGGAAGTAAAGCAAGTTTTTCTGTATTTAAAAACATAACCTCATGGTTGCTGTGTGTGTTTATGTATTTTGTTTTACAGTAAGGAATAAGTTGTGGGCAAGTGAGTGTCGTCGTCTTATGGTTTAAGATCTTTCTACTTTTTTGGAAAGCTGACATGACATTGAAAGACGCATATTAAGTAATTGGACATTCTTCTTTGCTCATGATCACATGCTTTTCCTATACATTGCTTGTGGTTCCTTTTAATGTGGAACAGCTGTGCAAATCTGTATAACTTGTATATATCCCTTCAGTCTTCCTTTGACAGACTAATTAATTAACTACATGACCTTTGGGAAGTTACCCAGTGTCCCAATAACAAGACTTGGCAAGAAAGCCATATTGTGACATTGCATTCATAGGGTAATCATCAACCTTTTGTTCACTTATGGAAATTGCTGTTAGGTGTATACAAGTTTGTTTTGTTTTCTGAGGAAGGACTTGTGGCAAAACCCTTTGTAGGTAGAGTGAGGAAAATTTTACATTTCCCTTTACAATCCTGTTTTACCTGCACACTAAAATGAGAAATTCTCTTCAGTGGACTCATGGACTTAATCGATGGAGTTGCTAACTTTTTCCCACTTTATCCAAAGCTACAAAAAAAGTCTGGCTTGAGTTCCTCCTTTAGATTTAGTAAAAATGTAAATGTAACCTTTGTGACTAATCTGTTGGTAGTGGATACTTTTGCTGAAGGTATTGATACATAGTTGTCTGAATCACAGTTTTGTGGGGTGTGAATTGGCTTAGCAGATAGCTTTGGGATACCTTTTGGTTGAAACATTTTGGTTTGTTCTGGTTAGCAATTTTTAGTTATTTTGTTTTTGTTGTTTTTGTGCTTCATGTAGCGTTGGGTCAGATCTGTAGTTCATGGCATCCTACATGCTTCCTAGATATGAGTGTGAATCTTGCCATGTGCAATGCAAGTATTTGGCTGAAATAGAAGTTGTCTGTAGTAGCGATTTGACTTGCTTTGATAGGCAGAGGTGCCATCTAGATAGGTAAAAAAAATGGATGGTTTCAGATGATGCCTAAATCAGGAATTTTGCGTGTGGTTATCGGGGTGGCTGTGGCTACCTACGTTTCCTCTAATGCCATAAAGCAGCGGTCTGCCTTTTTTCAGCTTTTGACCCATTTTCACAAACGAGTGGGTTGTAAACTTTGCTGTGAGATATTGTCATGTAATGAATGGGTATAAAAGCTGTTGTAATTTCTTCAAATTGTTGTTTTGTTGGCCATCAATTCCTGGTCCTTCTCCAACTCCCCAGATGTTTTTTGATCTTCATGACCTGTGATTCTAGATTTCCACCAAACTATATCTGTTGAGAAATAGTACTGTGTGTTTTATTTGCCTAAAGCGAATTAGTCGTCTTGTCCGTGTGATGACGGTGAGAGAATTTAGCTGGCTGTCCATGGCTGGTTCTGCAGCTCGGCCCTGGCATTTTACAAGTTTTTACCCAAGCTGCTTGTGACTTCTACCGACCTTCTGCCAGCTGTCATTTTATTGCCCCCTTATGTCTGCAGTTGCAGCTTGCGTGGAAAATATTCCATAACAAAGACGTGTTCTGTGCAACTTTGAAAACGTTTGTTTGCATAGACGTAGTTCCTATTTTTTTTATATACAATTAACAATTTTACCTATAGTAGCTATTCTATTGGATTGGACTACGCGGATCAGCCTTCACTTTCAACGAGCATTGTAAACTTTGGCTGCCCATGACCCTGTCACCAGTTTTTCTTCCTTGGACCACTTTGGTAGGTCCTGTCTACTGCAAACCAGGAACATCCCACAGGATATAAGGTGCTTTTTTTTTTTTTTTGTCCTATAGTATAGACATCTATCCCCATTTTAGGTTTTGTCCTTGTGCAAGTGTTAATCATTTGGCTTGGTTAAAAGAGAAGTATGGGATTTTTTTTAGAATCATACTTACCTAGATGGATGCATCATCGGCCTCCCACCGGCTCCAAGGCTGTGAACCGAGCGATCAAACACCGCTGATTGCTCAGTTCTCGGAGCTTCCTGAGCAGAGAGCTGGTGACTGTCGGTCTCCACTGCCAGCTCTGCCCCCCCAAGCCCTGGGCTGCAGAAGTGGTGGGAAGGGGCAGCTCAGGCTCTCAGGGGCTTGCTGAGAGGCTGAGCCGGGTGACGATCCAGACATGTGGAGGGATCCCGCCTACCATATGGTCACAATCTTTCCTGAGCCTGGACTGGCTCTGTGACAGCAGGCTTCAGCTTGCTGTCTGCTGAAAATGGGTCACAGGTGTGCAGAGCAAACTGCACTCCTGTGATCCACAGGAGAAGTACAACCAATTGATCTTTGGCTGTACTTCTCCTTTTAAAAGAAAACACACAGTTCTTATTGGGACCCGTTCCTACGAATGCAGTGTGTTGTATATCTTGGATGTGCTGACCTGTGGTTTCCTACTCAAGCCCATTGCATGGAGAACTTCAAAATATCCCAGCAACACTTGTATTAATAACCTGGTGAGATTTGGAGGCTGACCTGTGCCTTAATATTGACCCTCCTTAGGGCTCTTTCACATGGAGGTCCGTTCAGGTCCGCCTGTCAGTTTTTTAGGCGGACCTGAAACGGATCCTCCATGTACCCCTATGGAAGCACGGATGTCAGCGGTGACGTGTCCGCTGACATCCGCTCCGCTCCGAAAAAGTGTGACGGAGGAAAATCCTATTTTTCCTTCCGTCTGCGGAGCGGATCGGATGACAACGGACTCTACGGTCCGTCGTCATCAGATTCCCCATAGGGGAGAGCGGCGCTCTGACAGGGCGGTCCCTGCACAGTGTGCGGGGACCGCCCAGTCATCCGTTGGCTCAGTGGGGATCAACGGAGCGATCCCTGCTGAGCAAGCGGAGCTTCACGGGGCGGATCTTCACGGATCCGCCCCGTGTGAAAGAGGCCTTACTGTTATGGACAGCAAAGCTAACCATATAGTGAGTGACAAAAAGGGACTGCCAAGCCTTTGACATGTCAGAATGTGCATAACAGGGCACCATGGGTTCCCCCTGCCCTTCAAGGATAGCCATAATCATGTGTAAATTCCATGCTGGTACCTCTAGCTGCCTGTATTTTGTTCATGTTATTATTTTTACCACTTGGGTAGTAACGAGACGGGTTTACTTTATGGATAGTAATCTGATTTTATTTTGATTCTCATCATTTATCACAGTCTGTAGTACCTTCCTTTGTGTATTTCCACTGGCTGTGAAACATGCTGAGCCAGGTGAACAAGTTCAGCCAGTCTGCTCAATCACATATCTGTTACTGTTTGTTGTAAATGAAGTGTGCTTTGAACACAGATTTAGGATTATCCTTTGTATATATTTTGCAACACCAAGCAATTGCATAAATTTATACCAACACATCATTTCCTTTCCTTGTTATGGCATCTGATGTTGCCAGGTCCAATTACATCAAAAGGTAATAAACCACTAGTATTCAACCCAGATTCAAGTGTGGTGAACTAAAACTGGCTGTAGACGGTTCAAATCTCGGCCAGTTTAGCAGGGTCCGTCCGAGATTCAAACCATGTATGGTTTCATGCTGTGCGAACGCATGTTTTTGAGTAAAAAAATAAAAAGAATCTGATCTGGTAGGTAGATGTAGAGAATATAGGCTGTTTATATGTAATTGTAGACTTTTTTGAGTCTTGAGCTGGGCTTTGGCCTTTGTGCCTCCCATGTCACCGTGTTGATCGGAGTGTGCAGGAACTGTTAGGGGTCGTCCATATGGTGAAACTCGGTGATGTGCTATGGAATTGTGAATGAGTTCTGGATCTGTTCTGGACATTGATCCAGTTTATGTGGTTGCATGTAGTACTCGGCACACTTTCAAGGCACGCTAGCCTTTTTGACCCACAGCTTTCATTGTTAACACTGAGCTGTCAAATTTCCCTTGATCTCTGACCTTACGGCATTCCAGCTAACACACCCATACTCATTACTCCACTATTTACATAAGCAATGGCTGTTCTCTTTTTTGCTCTGGCAGAATTGAGGTCCAACCACAGACAGGGCAATTGCAGTAAATCTAGATCTCTGCCCCATATGTTTTAATGGGGCAGTTGCCATCTAATGCCTGTGGGCAAACTGTCCGATACATCTTTGCTCCATATGCTCTGTTGCAAAAATATTCTTTGGAGAACATTGAGAAAACAGTCTGAAAAATGAACCCATTTTGTGCCAGCCTATTCCCGTACTTGTCCTTATCTATTTTCCTTGTTTCAGGTCAGTATGTTTGTGCAGTTTCCAAACAAATGGCTTATCACTCAGCCCTTGGCCCTGTTCCTGGGAGCCATTTTCCTGTGTAGTTAAACAAACACAGTGCTTGTGTACACACAATGGCAGTTGTAACATATGTGTTAATATGTAGAATAGATTTGCATTGAATTAAGATGTACAGACAAAATTATGGTGTTTAGCATGCATAGGTAAGAGATTTATAGCCATTAGGTGTGTTTTTTTAGCTGAGCTTGACGTAGGGATCTTTAGTAACATCATCCAAGAAGAATATTACGCTGTGCTAACCATCAAGGGCAAACGCAGCAAAGTTGGTCATGTTGGCCAACTGGGATAACAAAGGGATACAGAAATAAGGAAACCACCATAATGTGATGTGTGTACATGTACAGTACTTGGCTTTTTATTTTCGGGTTGTTTGCCGTTTGTGTCTGCACACGGTTACTCCAGTTTTACTCTACCCTCCTGGGAAAAGAGGCGTTTGAAATAATTACATCATCAATCTGAATACACAAATGATTCTGGTCAGCTGTGGCTCTTTTTTGTCTTATCTGTCACATGCTCATTAGAAGTTTTGTTTTATGGTGAGCTCCTGTTGCTTGCTCTCAGTGGCTGGTTGACCTGAACTGTGTCAACAGGACTCGGTTAACGATTAAGAATTGAGCCCAGATTTGCATGTTATCTCAGACAGTACAGCTTGAGTGAAAGATATACAGAAAATCACATTGGGCTCAGATTAGACATTAAACTCCTGCACTACATCTGGCATAATAAAGAACACCTCCCTTGTATTCCAAAATCATGCATGTATGCGTTCCTTCTGAGTTCAGGGGACCTCCCTGATTAAAAAGTACGATGTATAATTGCGCTTCTGTAGATCAGCCTGTCCACAGTTGGATTGAGCGCTCTGTGCACCGTGTAATGACATAAGGGTAATTGCATATAAAATATGAAAGTAAATATAGGGCTTTGTTTTGTAATGTTTTGAAAAGTCGGCATAACAACCTATGGTCGGATTTTAATGTACAGATTTAAATGAGTCCACCCAGATGTGTGTTTTTTTTTTTTGGGGTAAACTCTAGAGTAATTCCAGGCGATTTTTGAAGACCTAGTGGCTATATCAGTCCACTGGACTGAGGTCTATGCAACTACGACTAACTTCTCACTTTTGGGGGGGACTGATCTGAGTGCAATAAGGTGAAATTGACAGCCGACACTGTGAGATGGATAGTTTGTTAGTACAGAGTGAGTACAAGACATTAGAGAACAAGTGCTGGCAGTTATGTTTGTAATTGGGGGAAATTGTGTTTGTACGTCCCGACTAAGGATGAGCTCCAGCGTGTTCGCACAGCCCACGGGCAGAGCCTGCCAGGAAGTCGGCACTGCGCTAATCACAGGCAGTGAGACATTTCCCGATCTCTGCAGCCGCACATCAGGAAATGTCTCCCTGCCTGTGATTAGCGCAGTGCCGACTTCCTGGCGGGCTCTGCCCGTGGGCTGTGCGAACATGCCGGAGCTCATCCTTAGTCCCTACCTTACTGTGGCAAAATATACCCTGCCAGAGGTTTCTTGGGAGAGTTGATTGGCTAGGTTACATTTTTCCAGGTCAATTGTTTGTTTTTCCCTGGGAAAGCCTGGCACAGTGATGTGTGCTGATCTCTCCTAGCCCATAGACCAGGCTCTCACCAATGATCAGGACCCGGGACGCCTGGTTCCCAGTCACCTGATTGCTATGATTGCCTCTGATTGGCTATCACAGTGATCAATCACTGTGTAGCCCACCTATGTGTTTTTTTTCTCTTCTGAATGGAGAGAAAGATGCATTGTATCTTTCTCTCCTTGCAGGACAGAAAGATGTAAACAAATAAGTGTGTTAAAAAAATAATAAAAAAATTGAAATTAAAGCGGACGTCCCCCCTGAAATTTTTTTTACATTAAAAATCCAAAAAGAAAAAGAAAAAAATTAATAGAATTTTTTATTTTTTTTTATACTCGCCCTAAATGCCTGTTGCAATGCGGAAGTCCCCTAATCTGCCTCTAATGTGCCTCTTCTCGTCCGCAGTGGGTCTCCTTCCGCTTCCTCCTCTTGTGAATGCGGCGCGCTGCCTTCTGGGAACTGTGTGTATCCCAGGAGGCAAGCCGCCCATTCACAAAGCGTCGTGCGAGTGGCGCATGCGCAGTAGGAAACGGGCAGTGAAGCCGTAAGGCTTCACTGCCTGTTTCCCTTAGGATGGAGGAGCCGGGGACCTGACAGCAGCGATCAATCACCGTGGCGGGACCGACATCGTGGCGAGTAGGACAGGTAAGTGTCATTATTAAAAGTCAGCAGCTACACTGTTCGTAGCTGCTGACTGGCTGCACCTCCGCTTTAAGAAAATAGCTGAGTTAATGTTTGATCTAGGTCAGGGTCAGAATATTTTAGGTAGAATTTAAAAAAAAACTTTCCATTCGGATCTGTGTATAACATTTCAAAACAGGAGCTGATGGGCATTTGAAGGGCTTAAAAAAAGCAGTTTGAAGCTTGCTGATGGTTACACAAAAACTTGGCTTTTCACCCTGCTCTTATACAAGATGAAGCCCATGTGAAACAGGCCTTAAAGTGGTTGTAAACCTCAGACATGGACTATAAACCACCAAAAGAAAAATGGTGACGGGAGGAAGCTTCAGATGAATGACAGCCTCAGCTCTGTTCCTGTGTGAAGAGGGGTGTATTCCTTCCCTCCAATTGGCTATCAGAGCTCTCCTCACTGAGCTCCGCAGAGTGTAACTTCAGCTCTCTGCCCCCATTTTTTTTGACAGCTCAGACCAGATTTATAAATTCTGGACTTTGGCTGTAGTAAACACTGCAGATAAACAGGTACAGCCTCTGTAGGACACTTTATTTAATCTTTGTTTATTACCCAAGACCAGTCACTTCACTTGGGTATATGTAAGGGTTTAAAACCACTTGAAGTATCACTGTGCCTCTTGGCCTTTGTTTGTAGATGAAGGATAATTATCTCCAGGTTTGAGCATACTATCTGTAGAACATGACACTGTGGTTTAGAAAGTTAAAAGATAATTACCAGTTGGGAAATCCTGGCTAAGAACACACACCTTTTTATATCCTGCTATGTGGAAACCACAGTCACACCCATATAGCTGCAGAAGATACAACAATGCTTCTGTTGGTGAAGTGCCACATTCCTCCCGACTTGCTGTCCTCACACAAGGTAGAACATTGCTCTATACATCCACTACTTCTGGACTGATATTACAGTACGGTGAAAAGAGCAGCCATGATGGGCAAAGTACTCTAATCCATCTGGTGGATTGGAGAAAAAGCAGCACGAGAAATCTGATTGGGTTAATTTTGGCGTTTTAATGCGTTTTTTATTTTTTTCCTTTTGTAAGCATCACTGGTGTCAGTTGGGCTGTGTAGGAGTTAAACTTTGAGCAGTGCTTCTAAAGGAAAGCATAGCTCACTATCACATGCGGATATCTTTCTAAATGGCAAGCTTGATCAAATGGGCAGATGTTTTATTGCCTATCCTTTAGTGAGCAACCAGCACGTTTTCTGCCTTAATTTCCCTATATTGCACTGCAAGGATGAAAGAGAGAATCTGGTTGCTATAGGCAGCAATTTTTTATTTATTTTTTTCCGGTAAGATGATAGCGTCATCTTGCAAGGTACTTCTTTTGTAAATATTCCCTTAAATGTCCATATGTTGAGCATAAGTGCTTGGGTACCCATGCATTGCCAATTTACCATGAGATCCTATGTGGACTTTTCCCCAGCTTGGCCAAGAAATTATTGGTACCCGAATCATGCGATTTTCTCATTAGAGCGTGTAATTGCTCTCCAGTTAACCCTTCCAAAACCTGTGCAAGTCCAACCGCCATCTGATCTCTGTGGCCAACGTTCGTCAAACTGAAAACCTATCTTGCTGTTTTATCAGATTTTAGGATAATACAGTACATTTTGTGAAACGTTGAACTTCTCCCTTGAGGCAAAGCACCCTTATGTCCGTTGCCTTTTTCATATTGAGCTAAAGCTTGATATGTGATCCTTGGCATTAAGCCTTTGAAGCTGCACACACTGAGGTGTACATTTCAGCCAGAAACCCACTAAGATCCAAGGATAAAACGCTGATCTCACTGTACTTGCCTAGGGGATCAGATGATGCCCCTTCAGACGTGTGTTAGTGATCATGCCGGGACTCTGTAATATAGAGACCACAGTGACACTTTTACTGCTGACCTTGTATTATTCCTAACCCTGGCTTCCTGCTTTGTATTATAGTTGTGGACTCACTACGGTGTTCCTTCTCTGGTAATGTATTCAAATATCAAGGCAGCGGAAGATTGTCCAGAATAACAGGCTGTCTGTTGTATACATGGTCTCTTCTTATCAAATGCATGGATTTCCACATAGAAAAAACAAAAAAAACCTTTCCAAGAACAATTTCAGTATGGTGTGTGTTGTGTTTTTTTTTTTTTATATTCTTTTTATTACAGTATAGTGTTTTTAAATTCAGAAAATACTACATTGTGAGTAAAGTTTTACCGATGGGATAAGTCCGTCTGTCTAAACAGTCTTTTTTAGATTTACTACCCCTGTGCCTGCATCCTGTATAACCGACTGTGTTTTGCAAACATCTGCAATGAATTTATCTTTGTATATATGCTGTACGTCTCCCCTTAAAATAAACTTCTAGAGGAATCTATTAGATTGTAAGCTCACAGGAGCAGTGCCCTCCTAACCCTCTTGTATTGTATTGTTGCAGTACTATTGTAAAGCGCTGTGCAAACTATTATCGCTTTGTAAATCCTGTATAATAATTGTTACTGTTTGTGCTGCCCATTACTAAACCCAATGACATCAGTGCATTTGACAAACTGACCTGGTAAGGTTTGACTTTACTGGCTGCATTCTGGGTCAGAATTTGAACAGTTTGCATTTTTTTAAGAGGAAATCTTCAATGGTGGCCTTCATATCTGTCTGTAGAGATGTCCTTTGAAGCTGGCCATACATGGCTCATCCCCGTGGACACCACCCGACTCAAAAATCAATTGTCAAAATCATAGGAGCCAGGTGGAAAATGGTCGGCCGAACAGTGGCTGCATCCAATCAGATGCAATCACTTTTCGGTTATTTAGGCAGCTGTGGGTGCTGCCAGTCATTATTAGACAGACAGTATAACTTATGTGATAATTGATGAGTAGCAACAATATATTTGAAATTATTGGTAAAGAAAACTCAATTTCTCATGTTTATTTGTTTTTCAGGCTTTCAAGCCCCTGGTTGGAAAAGGTGCATACAACTCAATTACTGCAATAGAATTTTTAGTGGAGAGACATCTGAAGTTTGCAACCGAAGATAGTGCCTTTCAGCCCTATCAGGTAAACAATCTGGATGAAGGAAAATGTATTCTATTCTCATGTCATGGCTGTGTCCTATGAGGTTGGATGTATTATTAGATGTGTTGGCTCGGGGAACCTCTCGGGTGATAAGCTTGTTTATGGTGCTGATTTTAAAAGGAAAGTTGGAGAAACATATGATTTATGGTCTACAAGCTGTTTAAGGTTTTCTGCTTTCTAGGGGATGGGTGGCAGATAGGAACTAGTCATTTATCACCCTGTGACATATGGATGAGATTAGCAGCAGGATTAGGTTTGTCCCTGAAACTTTGCTACAGCTCATAGTGTGCCTAGTCCTTATTCATCATTATTAAAGAACCAGCAATCCTAAAATCCAAGTCTCGTTTAACTTGCATACTTATGAATGGAATTTAAAAGCTTTTTTAGGTGAAGTTCCCATGTCTGGAAGAAGTTGATATACTTAGCATTGCATGTGTACCTGGATATGTGAGCAGCCTGTTTGTTATGTAGATGAATGCAACCTTTTGTTCCATGCAATTGCCCGTTTTAGGCAAAAGAAGGCTGAGTGGTAGATGCCTGCATTGTCTATGAATAAACTTAATGACAATCAGGGCAGTTGTACACAGAGATGCCTTTCCATCCGCAGCAGAAACTTCAGTTTCCATCAATATAATACATTCCAGACATTCCAAGAGTTCTAATCTTTCCACCCAAAATATTTCATGCATCCCAAAGACCATCCTTTTCCTTGGTCTTCTAATTATGGTTAGCTGCTGCAGTCTGAGGGTTCCAATTGTCCACCCATTGGCTGCTTCCAACATTGTCTATAGCAGGGGTCCCCAAACTTTCTAAATAAAGTGCCAGTTTACTGCCCTTCAGACTTCAGGGGGGCCGGACTGTGGCCAGTGGGAGTAAACAATGCCCGATCTTTGGTGTTGAGGGAGAAATCGTTTTTGGCATTGGGAGGAATGGCGCCCCATTTTTGTTGTCCGTGGAAGAAATTCTGCCCCATCATTGCTGTCAGTGGTGGGAATTAATGCCTCAAGGGCCAGATAAAGGCAAGCAAAGAGCTGCATCCGGTTCCAGGGCCACAGTTTGGAGACCACTGGTCTATAGAAATCTTTTTTAATCCACATGCAGTGACAATTATCCGCAGAGAAGCAATTTATAGATAGATATTTTCTCTTGATAATTGTTGCTTGTGAAACACCTTCGGCGTTGCTAAACAAATTCTGCTGGATGTGACTATTACTAACAATGTTGCTTCAGACATTCCAGCTTGATGACCATCCACTTAGATAATGTTCATGTAGCGCTGAGGAGAGGATCTTTCTGAGGCAGCATTGGTACATGTATGCCCCTCTAAAATTATCGATTTCATAGTGCCCAGGGGGCACAGTTGGGTGGACAGCACCTGTATAGAGGGCTGTCTTTTTCCATGGATGGGGAAATTGCTATTCAGTATTGCGCCTATCACCAAGAAGGTGAATTCTCAAGCAGCTTGGTCCACAGTTGACATTCAGCATAGTGTTTACTGGCTCTTTCAACCACTGACAGGCCACTGGGATCTTGCTCCATGATTTGGCAAGGTTTTTTGCATTGGATAGTGAATTTATTTTATTGTATATCAGTTTTTATTAAAAAAACAAACCTGAGTGAAGCTGGGGGTAGGCCTCATGCACGTGGGCGCATGCGGCCAAACAATGTAAATTGCGGGTGTATTTTTGCACCCAGGAGACACAGCTTCAGCCAGCCATAGTAATGAAAGGTTGTATGCGCCATACTCGCATAAACCTGTATACAGGCGTAGATCTCTGGACACGCACAAACTGCATTCAGAGATTTATACCCCATGCATGTGTTTACACAAGTTCAGGGAATGCCCAAGAACAGCCATTCAATTATGGGCATCTGTACTATGCTGCAGTGTCTCTCAGATGCAGAAATGTGCCCACAAATTGTGTTATGGCCTTATGTGAGGCCATAATTATGCTTGGGAGTTTATAGAGAGTGCAGGTTAAAATTTGAAATAAAAATGGTGCTTATGCCAGACAATAGAATATGGTCTAAATCTTTGTCATACATACAGCCCTGCAGTAAAAGACATTTGAAGCGGCGGTTGGAATGTTCGCCAAAGTCTGGGTAAAGCGAGAGCTTTATGTTCTGTGTATTGCTAGCTGTATTTCAGTAAATGAGGTTATGTAATATACTGTTACATAAACACTGCTAGTGCTATGGAGTGATAAAGACAATTCTGAGGTGATTGAAGGAGCTGTAGCTTGCATCCGATGGAACTGGTTAGCTGTAAATTAAGTTCACAGTATGAGGTCTTCATGAACCGGAGATAATGATGTGAGAAGATGAAGGAAAATGATAGCTATTTTCAGGTTGTGAAGTTCTCTCTACTTTGCTCTGCATTCCTCTCATTTAGGTATAGTCATATAAACAAGGCTATTTCTCTTCTTTGGACAGCCTAGGCCAGTGTAAACCTGGCCATACGCAGAATGAAATTTGTTTGATTCCTGCTGTCGGGTGAAATTTGTTCCCTGTTTGGCTCTGTCGAAAGAGCGGGGAGAAAATTCAGGGTTTAACACCTGATAAGAAGCAGCCACTGTTTGGGTATTCTGACAGCTTCAGGTGCCAGCTGTCAGGCTGCAATCACTGGCCCAGCCGATTTTGGTACCCCACATCGGTTACATGGAGGGGGGAATCAAGTGATTTCTCATCAAGTGGCCCAGTCATGGCTGTTTTGGCTTCTCTTTACCAGCTTTGTTACCTAATTCAGTGTTTCTCAACTCCAGTCCTCAAGGCGCCCCAACAGGTCATGTTTTCAGGATTTCCCTCAGATGAAACGGCTGTGGTAATTACTAAGGCAGTGAAACTGATCAAATCACCTGTGCAAAATAATGGAAAACCTGAAAACATGACCTGTTGGGGCGCCTTGAGGACTGGAGTTGAGCAACACTGACCTAATTATATGTAGAATGAAGTTGCATTTCTGTTTCCTAATATAATGTACCGTATATACTCGCGTATAAGCCGAGTTTTTCAGCACATTTTTTTGTGCTGAAAAGGCCCCCCTCGGCTTATACTCGAGTCACCTTTTTGCGCCTAATCTCCCGAACTTTGAGGACCCGGTACCGGCAGACCGTAGGTCCCCTGGACTCCAAACTTGGCACACACATAGCTCCACTCGTCCTCTACAGGTGTACAACGTTTTTTTGTCCTGGGGACCTACGGCTGGGGAGCACTGATTTTTCAAAGTCGGGCACCCCTTCCATAGACTCCCATGTTAAACGGTCATTTCTCTGGTGACTTTGGGGACCCGGTACAGACCGGCCGTATGTCCCCTGGACCCGAAACTTGGCAGACATGTAGCCCCATTACTCTTCTATAGTTTTGCAAAGTTTTTTGTCTGGGGAACCTACGGCCGGGGAGCACTGATTTTTCAAAACCGGGCACCCCTTCTATAGACTCCCATGTTAAACGTCAGTCTAGTCATGGGCACAGTGAGGCATGGGCACAGTGAGGCATGCAGATGGACACCCTAGGCTTATACTCGAGTCAATAAGTTTCCCCAGTTTTTTGTGGTAAAATTAGGTGCCTCGGCTTAGATTCGGGTCGGCTTATACTCGAGTATATACGGTAATCCCTTTTTGTTTTATCTGCTGTTTTCCGTGAAGTTAGCCTTAATCAGCTTTTTTATATATATATATATATATATATATATATATATATATATATATATATATATATATATAAAAAAGCTAGCATATTTTTGTTAATGTAGCAATTATTTGGATTTCTTGTTTCATTTTTAAACCATGGAACGAATAAATGATAGCTGGAAGGTGATTGGTTGCCATGTTCTGGGAAGAAATGCTCTTCCTAGTCCATTCTTCGTACTGAAGTCCCTAAGTTCATTGTGGTTCATGCAACACTGACGGCTTATTTTTATTCTGCAGAAACAGAAAAATGAACTTGGGTAGGTTTGTTTTTGTGAGAATGCTTGAAAACAATGAATGACTAAAATATTTTGTCGCTCACTCTGCTGTGTGTTTTAGTTCTACCTTATTGGAAATGTGACACAGCCTGCCGGTTTGTTCTGAATCTAGAAGGCATTGGTTTGCTAGGCGGTAGCTGTGTCTCTTCTTGTTTATGCTGCAGAGAGCTGACAAGCTCCAAGTGTTCAGTGGAGCTGGAGTGGGTTCCAGGGAGCTGATTGGTTGGCATTCAAGTGGTAGGAAACTGCCGCCCCCCAATTGAAGGGTTCTTGTTTTCTGATGGTGGAATAATCCTTGGAAGCTGTGTTTTTAGTAGCCTAGAACAACAATGAATAATCCTCCTTGCTGCTTTTATATAGTTCTGCAATTGCTGGTTTTAAAGTGAATTTTCACCCTTGCAGCCAAATCTGAGACCCCCCACTAAAAGTTTGTGTTTCATTCACTCAGCATGGTGAAAAAATTATTTAATACCCTTCTAATTTCTTTGGAGCAGGATTATACACGGGGCTGTATGGGCAGTTTCTATTGTTCAGAATAACATGCAATGTGCTGATTTAAGGTCAGAATGGAGATGTGTTTTTCTGTATTTGTTTTTTTACTACAGCAACCCATCAGTACTCATTAATCTTAATACAGGCTTATAAACCATTTCTCTCTAATCAGTTCATAACTACTCTAGGCCCCTTTCACATGAACCCCCTCCGTTTTATCTCAGCAGGGGATCCTGAACTGATCCCTGCTGTGTGGGATTGGAGCGTAAATATCACACATGTTACATCGATGTCGTTCGGATTTTTCCTCCATCTTGTAAATGGAGGAAAAAAAAACCTGTGTAATCCCTATGGGTGGCAGGCTGTGAACAGACATACACATGCCTAAATCCGCCCACATCCAGTCAGGTCAGTAAAAACAGATCTGGTTGCAAACTTATTGTGTTTGGTCCAGTTAACCTGCTTGGACCTGGATGTTGGGTGCCTTGGGATTAGGGTTACCACATCATCCCTTTAATCCAGGACACATATTACACAGGTTCTGTGGCTGATTAAGGTGGCAATTAAACTCACTTCTTGCCTTATCTGCATTAAATCAGCCTCAGAACCTGTGTAATTCATATGTGTCCTGGATTAAAGGGATGATGTGGCAGCCCTACTTGGGATGGACACACATCCGGTTACACCCAGACACCCATAGGGATACATTTCAGTCCAATTTAGATCTAATTGCTGTTTTTTTCTGTGTTTAATCCCCTGTCCTCCTGTGTGCCCCTTCCCTCAACTTCCTGTTGGGGAAACTGAACATATAGGGGCTGATTTACTAAAACCTGGAGAGTGCAAAATCAGGTGCAGCTGTGCATGTGAGCAAATTGGCTTCTAACTTCAGCGTGTTCAATTAAGTTTTGACAAAATAATCTGGAAGTGGATTGGTATATTTGCACAGCTGCACCAGATTTTGCTCTCCAGTTTTGGTAAACCAACCACATAACGTCACTACTATTCATTCCCCTGATTGATTTAGCCAGACTTCATGTCCCATCATACCTTGAGCCCATGCATGACCTGTGTCTTTTTACATTTATTTTTATGTAGTAGGCCCAGACAGCTTTGGCACATTCTCTGTAGTCTGATCCCGAGAGCGTGCTAAAGTGTTGCTCTGGACCCTGCAAGGGAAAAGCGCTGCAGAAGGCAGGGCCGGCCCTTTCACATGGGCACTGTTAGGTGGGTTTTTACCTTGCTTTTAGCCTTCTGTCAAAACCAGGCAATTGCCATCAGACCGCCCCATACACCTTGCTGCAGGAAACAATAAAAATAAAATAGGGCATGCTGTAATACTGCATGCTACCCTGCCTCATAGGGTTGCATGAAACTGCGCCGCATCCAGTGGACAGTGCGCACATCTGGTTTACAAGTGATGATGATCTGCCATCACAGTACAAATAGGGCTAACTATGGGAACCCTATCTACCCAGCCCCCTCCTTCTCTGTACATAGAACAGGAAAGCTAGGCAGAATGTTTAGTTTTGTCATTATCAAAAGAAAGCAAATAAGTGGCAGTTTTTGAATATTATTTTTTAAAGTCTTGCTGTGTGAATGGGAACCTTTATCAAGTATAAAGCAGGTGGAAATACACTTTAAAGCCATGCCTATTCACGGCCTTGGACTTAACTAAACAAGTATATGCATTCGATAGTGCTGATAAGAAAAATTGCAACACATTTAAACTTGACAAACTCATGTTCTAGTGAAGGATAAAGGTGGAAGGGCAGGTACGTCAGCAAGAGCATATCTCACAGCTGGGCAGTGTTATAAGTGACTAATCAACTGTGCTTGTCATTGACACGCCAGCTTCGGCATGTGTCTGATCTCACCTGTGCTGACTCTAAAAATATATAATGTTGAGTTTCCATATTCACATCTGCAGGGAACCCAAGGAAAATGTCCGCTTCATCATTAGGGTGGCACTGTAAGAACAGAGTAATAACTACCTAACCAATTTGTAGCTCACCTGTTTAGACATTGCCTCAAAAAACCCATTAAAAATCTGGTACCCTACAGAATTAAAGCAAGGACTCCCCGCCTAAAGGCGCACTAATCTTAATAAATTGGATCAGCTCCCAATAGCGTGCAAGTGTCTGTTTTGTCTGTGTTTTGAATCCATCCTTCTTTTCTAAATGATCTCCGCCCTTGGCGTGTGTGCAAGTTTTGTCTTTTATTAAGCATAGGCATGTGTGTTCAGTTCAGCGGCAGTCCTTGTTCCCTGTCAATTAAAGTAGTGTAGAATTCCTGCTGCAACAGATTTTATTTTATAGGTACAAGATGGCACATGGAGTCATGTATAGCAAGGTGACTCCTTTTCTAGTGTCTTTTAGGTTGCCAATACTTATACCAATTTCAAGGTCACTGCTGCCGATTGGGCTAGAATCGGGGCACGTCTGTCTTCCCTGGGAGAAATTTCTGGCAATCGGAAGCACTCATTTTGGCACACAGGGATGTTTAAACTTGGATTTCAGTAAGAAATTAGGGAAACAATTTTTAGTGTGTGCTTTGTGGATACATGTGAAATGAGTTGCTTGATACCCTGAAGCAAATTCCAGCTGTGCTAAAAGGGGATTAAAAACCAACTCCACCTAACCATGTTACACCTGTGTTTAGGATGTAACATGGTGCCAAGTAGACACCCGCCCCCCCCAAGATGTTCTTGTAGTTCTCAATAGAACCCACCGGTCTGCTGCTTGACTACAAGACAGATGTGCTAATATTTCATATAAATTAGGACGGTACTCACTGCAAATCTCTCAAAGGCTAGCAATAGATTATTTAATTCTTCCCTGTCAGTAATTGTACTTGGAGAGCCGCCATCTGTGGCTTTCTGAGTACATGAACAGGGTTTTGATGTTGGATGTAGTCACTGTCAAGTTGACAAATTTCCACCCAAAGCCTTTGATGCTTCAATTTAAAGTTTGTTGAGCCAGGTGGCACCAACAGAGCCATCCACAACTCTAATTTCATCCCATGTAACAGGTATTGGCCAATTTTCGAGTTGTGTTTATGGTAGGTTTAAAGTGGTTAAAGGTTCGTTTTTTTATTTTTATAACAGACATGTCATACTTGCCTGCCATGTGCAGTGGTTTGTACAGAGCAGCCCAGGTCGTCCTCTTCTCAGGTTCCCCACTGGCACTCCAGGCCCCTCCCTTCTGACTAGTGCCCCCATAGCAAGCAGCTTGCTATGAGAGCACCCAGGAATGCTCCTAAGCCACTGCTCTGTGTGTCCACTCACACAAAGTGTGGGTCGGCCCCACCACTGCTCTCTCATTGGCTCTCTGGCTGTGATTGACAGTAGCGGGAGCTAATGGCTACCGCTGCTGTTTCAGTCAATGGGGAGGGAGAGACCAGGGAGAGTCAAAGTTCTCGTGCACATCATCGCTGGATCTAAATGGGGCTCGGTAAGTTTTAGGGGGGCTGGGGGCACTGCTACACACAGAAGGTTCTTTACCCTTATGCATAGCATGCATGAAGGTAAAAAACCTTGAGCCTTTACAACCACTTTAATACCCAGTGCTCATGGGAAGTGTAGTTCTGTGGCATACACATTGCTAGAAAGCACAGGAATTCTCAGTAAAATTGCTGATGCACTCCAGGCAGCATCAGGGATTGGAAGGCACTTGACACTCTGATGAGGAATGTGGGAAGAAAATGAATGTGGTGATTGCTCTTGTATTTAGGGAAATGTGCTACATATGTACAACAGTTTACATCATCTTGAAATAATCCAGTTGCAATCAGAATCAAATTCTCATCCTCAAATAGAAACCTGAACATGCCTGTCAGGCATCAGTCTCTTATGTATATGTCATGTAGCATTGTCTTTATTCTGAAAACCATTTTCCTTTTAACGAATGCCATAATCAGCACATTGAATTGGTGGGAACAGGTTGTCCTGAACACAATGGGGTTTCTTGTGTCCGTGCAGGTTTGCCGTGCTGGAAATATCCAGCTTTAAATAGAAGTTCAAAAAAACAAACGTACATACTCACCTAGATGGATGCAGCATCAATCCGATTCAGCAGTTGCCCCCTCCAGCTCTATACCGAGAACTGAGCAACAAGGACGGCTGATCGCTCAGTTCTTGAGTCCACTCTGAGCACAGAGCAGTGACTGTTAGTCACTGGCTTTCTGCTCTGCCCTTTAAGCGCTTGCTGGAGTACTGAGTTGGTGGGAGTGGCTAGCTTAGGCCCTTGGCAGCATGCTGAGAGGCTAAGCCAGAAGCCGATTAGGCATCTGGGTGGATCCCGACATTATTGCCAGGATCCCTGAAGAGCCTTTACCTACTTTGTGATTTTAGCCCACTGTCTGCTGAATCTGGGACACGGGAGTGCAGAACCAACTGCAGTCCTGTGATCCCCAAAAGCATGGCCAAAAAAGCTATGACCATACTTCTCCTTTTAATGCATGACAGCACATATGGGTATGACCACGCCCCCACTGAAGGTGGAATGGCCGAATCTTAGCCACCTGTACTCAATACTTACTGATTCATGGTTGGCCTGGTGCCATAACGGTAAGATGAATGTGTGCAGTGCTCTTTCCTCTACCATACAGACGTTATATTTGTAGTAAATAAGCTTTTCTGAATGTCTGTATTTTACAGTTGTTACGTGACAACCACAAAGCTTGCTCATTGCCAATATCCGTTTTTCTTTTTGTGATTGGTAAAAGCTGCTAAATCTTCTCTGTAGTCTTATCAGCACAGAGAACGGCTTCTTGGCATATAATTATGGGTGTAATAAACTACACAGCATCCACATCACCCTCCCTTTTATTATCCCTTGTGCATTATTATTACTGCACTTGCTTTATTATTGGCCCATTGACCAAATCTTTTTACGACTCTTAGATTATGGGAGATAGGAGTTCAGCTGATTTTGAAGCATAGCTCGCCTAGAAAAGTGTCAAGCTAACAGTATATTCTGCATTGCTCCCTGGTATTTGTAAAGTAAGTGAAGTGGTGTTAAAACGTTGCTCGTGTTGCCTCTTGGGTAGAAAGGCAGAGCTTGCACATTCCAACACACATGATTCATCTCCACGTTGCTAGGCTTATAACGCACCTTATACCTTACAATCTTGCTGCTATGCTGGACATGTGAAGTGTTGGCCCTCTCTGTACAACCCTGACTACAGGCAAATCCCTTAGTTGTCTGAGGGTAACATTGAATGCAACATAGACCTCCAAAGTCGGCTCTCTCATCCTGTATGATTTTGATATAATTTAGGCGTGCCAGAGTGCGATTTGTGCGAATTATGTAAGTGACATTTGTGCCAGACGGTGGCAAAAGCAACTCAGTTCATTTACATGGGAGTGAAAAATGCTGCATACAGACGTGTGCGTGTTTGTGTGCATCAATAATCAACCTTATAGAAGGCTATTGGCCCATTCAGACAGCAGCACATCCAGGGTTGTATTTTGGGCCATATTTAACTTTACGCATGTAAATGTTTGTGCTAGCATTTGTGTGTGTACATCAGACATGTACCCTGCTGGGGTCTGGGCTGTTTAATGCTGACATGTACATTGTTTAGCAGCAGCACTGCTGATTACACATTATGGATGTTTGCATGTCAGCCCTTAAGTCCTTCATGTGGCATATGCACAGACTGGCTCTTAAAGTGGAGTTCCAACCTCAAAAACACTATAGCTGCTGACTTTTAATAAGTACACTTACCTGTCCAGGGAGCCCCCGATGTCAGCCCCCCCCCCCCGGCTGATCCGTCCATCTGATCGGTTGCAGGTGCCACCATTGTAACTAAGGGAAACCGTCAGTGGAGCATTCAGGTTTCACAGCTGGCTTCCTACTGCGCGAGTCGTGTGATGATTTCTGAATGGCCCCATCATCACAGGTCCCAGAAGGCAGCGGGGGAGAAGGAGCATGGCTCGCTGCAGAAGAGGAAATTACGTACTGCGCTGTGGCCGAGCTAGGACAGTAGTACACTATGTAATTCAAAAAAGGAACAAATGAAAAAAAATTGTTACGAGGGGTGGAGGGGAGGTCTTTACTTTAAGACCAAGTTGTAAAAGTGGGTGGAACTTTACTTTAAGGGCTCTTTCACAAGGGCGGACTTCACCAGCCGGGAGATCTGTCTGCTGTTCCACGCTGAGCAGGCAGATGACAGGTCCTTGTCTGCTCCGTTTATGCAGAGTGGACACAGACACAGCCCACTTTCCTCTATGGGTGGCCGGATGTAAACGCACTGCCTGTTCGTTTACAACTGACTGTCATCCGATCCGCCAGATGGAAGGGGAACAAATCCCTCACCCGTCTGTTTTTAGTGGATTGGATGTTGGCGGGTGTAAACTGACACATGTCCCCATTAACATCTGCTGCTCCATAGAGGGCAATGAAGGGTGCGCCTAAAAATACGATGGGTGGACCCGATCCGTCTGCCTGTGTGAAAGAGCCCTTAGTCTTTTGGAAGGTGGACCCGATCCGTCTGCCCGTGTGAAAGAGCTCTTAGTCTTTTGGAAGGTGGACCCGATCCGTCTGCCCGTGTGAAAGAGCCCTTAGTCTTTTGGAAGGTGGACCCGATCCGTCTGCCTGTGTGAAAGAGCCCTTAGCCTTTTGGAAGGTGGACCCGATCCGTCTGCCTGTGTGAAAGAGCTCTTAGTCTTTTGGAAGGTGGACCCGATCCGTCTGCCCGTGTGAAAGAGCTCTTAGTCTTTTGGAAGGTGGACCCGATCCGTCTGCCCGTGTGAAAGAGCCCTTAGTCTTTTGGAAGGTGGACCCGATCCGTCTGCCTGTGTGAAAGAGCCCTTAGTCTTTTGGAAGGTGGACCCGATCCGTCTGCCTGTGTGAAAGAGCCCTTAGTCTTTTGGAATTGGTTGCCATTGCAAGAATCACTCGTTTAAGACCGATATGTAAACATCAAAAGTGTGTAATCTGCTTTAGCACCACCACCTACTACACATTGGCCACCACTAGCCACATGTAAATATCAACAAGGAACTCCATTACTTGTGTACTGTGTAAGGACAGCAAAAAAAAAAACACTCTTGCTGCCAGCTTCTGTCAGTAGGATCCTGCATTTATTACAAAACTTTTCTGAATGTACCCTTTTTAACTCATCATGGAGTAGTTAATGTCAGTTTTATTTTTATTTTTGGTATTGCAATGAAAAGTCCTTTCTAAAGGAGAAAGGCGGTTTTGTAATGCTGAACTCCCAGCAGATGTAAAAACACCATTTTAATCCGGTGATGAGTGAAACGGCACTCAAAAATGTTGTTTGTTTTGGATAAAGCAGGGAAGGGTTAGAATCTCTGTAAGGTGGTATTAATGCCTTCTTGTACCAGACAAATGACCAGAAATTAATGAAAGTCTCCCCAGTTTCAGGCACACCTAACAGGAGAAGAGGGCACCACGATGACCCAATCCTTCTGCCATTTCCTATTTATTGTCCAATCACAGGCTCACTCGGCAGGGGTATGAGCTTGTTGTTTCTGCCAGGGGTGTCTGGATCACAGGGCTGCTTGCAAATCTTTTGGCAGGTAAAACGATTCACATACAAGTGCATCTCAACTGTGGTATTTATCTGCCTGCATAGAGTTGACATGTAAGTGGCTGAATAGGACTCATAAGGATTATGAAATAGGAAACCGGCAACATAACATTGACTTGTGTTTATCCTCCAATGTTTCTTCTGTCTGTATTGAGCAAGAGTAAGTGGTAATGTTGTGTGTTTTACTGGAGTGTGTTTATCACAGTATTCTGCATTATGTACTGTACTTGTTAGGCTGGCCATAAACCAAGTGCAGTTTTGTTTGTATGGAAATTCAGAAAAATAGTTTCAGAGCATTCAATAGTACCTTTATGGATACAATAAATGATGTTTTAGGGGGGGGGGGGGCGGGGGGACAGGGGGGGGGGGGAAACTACTGCCCAATTTGGTTGTTGTAGGTGTTGAGATCTTTTCCATTTTTCCCAGGAATGAGGAAAGTGGATCTGTCTGCCTGTTTGGGGGTAAGATGTGCTGTTTGGTAATGGTCGTGTCAGGCAGTTGACAATTGGAAGTCTTGGTAAAGAACGATGGATTTCTAATTTCTATTCTTAAAGCTGACCTCAAATTGTTTTGCTCTCCTTTTGATCTGCCGCCAGCTATGCCATGTGAAGGCCTATGAGTTTGGGTACATATTGAATGGAGTGTTCAGATGGGTCCTTGCTCCACATTGTTTTATTATCTGAAGGATATTGTAATATGTGTGACCAAATATAACTTTATATATAAATATAACACCAAAATCTGCACATAATTTACATACCGTTTACCCCCCCCCCCCCCAATATGTCATCTCCGCACAGTACCAGCAATGGAATGTTTCTCCATGTTCTATCCCTGGCAGGAGAAGTGCATATATATTGCGGTTATGTGCATTGCTCCTGAAAACAACAAATCCCACAATGAAGCCTGCCTATTGTACAAGCTTCCGCACTTTATGCCTAAAATGAGAGAGAGAGAGATATTACATAAAGTGCTAAAAATGGCAATATAGTAATACGACAGTCTGTGATAGTGTCCTTGTGCTCTGACACTGTCAGGTTTTACAAACCATACACAACTAGTGTGGACAGTGAGTATTCTTCCCCCTTATATGTGAACTCTTCAACACTGCAAGAGTGCTCACTAAGGCCCTCTTCACTCCGGCAGACCAATGGGGGTCCGCCTGTCAGTTGTTTAGGTGGACCCGATCAGGCCATCCATTGCCCTCTATGGAGACATGTGTCCATTGACACCCATCGACTTTCAATCCTATCCACTGAAAACAGATGGATGGAAATAAACAGCCGGTCTGTTTCCATTTGACTTGCCATAGAGGAAAGTGGGCTGTGTCCGTGTCAACTCTGAATAAGCGGAGTGGACACGGGCCTATCATCCGCCTGCTCAGCCGGGATCTGTGGATAAATTCCCTGCTGAGCAGGCGGAATCTGCCAGCGGAGCCATACCAGATGGTTATGACCTCCTGTGTAAGATAAGCAGGTCAAAATGCACTCAGACCAGTGGTCCGTGTATATGTTACTACATACAATGGAACCATGTTGATAGACCATAGTCACCCTCATTACAGCAGTTGGAGCACTAAAAAAAATTGATGCTACAATAAAAAGTACAATAGATGATGGTATTGAATTTGGCTTTTTTTTGGGGTCTGTTGACACTTTACTGTATGAGACCATTCCTTTTTAAGATGTGAAGTCTCAGATTACATTGTGTACAGATATATTTGGCTTGCATGCATTGCTTTCTATGTAGAGCTAAGTGCTGGGGACCTTAAATAACCTGGCATTTTCCAAGAGGACTTGAGCTCTAAACGCTTTAGCCTTTTGTGCGACAAACAATTCAGCGTTGGAATGTGACTGCTTCCTGGAACACACTGATAGTATTGGAGCACTGGCAGCATTTGTGCTGTGACTGGTCAAAGTATGTATCGGTCTTATACTCCTTTTCTTTATTAAAATTGTAGCAGGACAGGTCCCAATGCAGTCTTCTTATGCCTGCCAGTCTACAGCATATGGCAAAGTGAGGAACGGTTGGGTTGGGTTGGGGGGGGGGGGGGGTCATGTGATATCCACCATTGCCACCTGTGATTGTCTGATACTTTACCAACAGGCGCTAGTATTGCTCATGTCATCTCATCAGCTGCCACCTAGACCTAAATACAGCAACAGAAAACAAACCCCTGAATGAAATCAAATTATTTTATCTAGCCTCCCAGAAAGGCAAAGGGTTAACGCAGAAGTCCTAGAAAGGGTTAACGCAGAAGTCCTAGAAAGGGTTAACGCAGAAGTCCTAGAAAGGGTTAACGCAGAAGTCCTAGAAAGGGTTAACGCAGAAGTCCTAGAAAGGGTTAACGCAGAAGTCCTAGAAAGGGTTAACGCAGAAGTCCTAGGTTGACTTGGTTTCATTGGTAACATAATTACAGAGCTGTGGCAGCTGCCCATACAGGTCTAGCAATGTAGCAGTTAAAGTCGATGAGTATTTACAAAAATAAACACCCCGAGGAAAAGCCACGCTCTGTTTTTATTTGTGTGTGGTGTACGAGAATAAAAAAGGCTTTGAGTCATTTTATTGAGCCATAAACAATAGACATACCAGGTAGGTCATGGGTTTCTTTTCAGTGCTTATGCTAATATTTGTAATGAGCACATAGCTAGTATTATCGCCAAGGTGAGCTTTTCTCAACCAGCACACAAAGGAGAGATTAGACAGGTAGCAATTACTAGGAGTTGTTTGTTATTGGGCATTCACTGATATGTGGCATAGACAGAAATGGTTCACCAGTTGCTGGCTGCTGCTGTAAAGGAATGGTTGGAGGACATGCATGTGTTTTTAGCCCTGGTTCACATTGATGCTACTTTGAAAATGCGCTACTTCACTTGAAGGTCAGCGCGATTTCAGGTGCTACGTGATAGACATCTGTGTGGCTTTATACACAGATGTCTATTGAAGTCGCACCTGAAATCGGCAAAAGTAGTGCAGGAAATACTTTGGCAAATCGATGCGGCGCTGCAAAAAGTGGGCGTAGCACTGATTGGAACATTGCCTCCAATAGGCTGCGACTTGTCATGTGATTTGATCTCTCAAATCGCATGACAAATTGCTCCAATGTGAACCTAGGCTGAGCTGAGGGTTGCTGTGATTGGTTCCAAAAAGGTACGCCGTACAGTACCAACTTTTGGGCCTCCCATTCAACTACTAGTCATTTAATAGCATTTATTCTCTGTGTCTGTCTATGTATGTCTAGATAAAAGCAATTCAGGTCTGCATGACATTGTGAGGTTTCCCAGTACTCATCTGACCCACATATTTTTTTACCACAAACTTTAAACACTAAGGTAAGGCTGATGGTGCCTGAAGTGTTGTCTGGTCCTGCCCTTTTATTTCCTCCCCTCCATCGACAAAAGTCCTTGCATTCTTCTCACAGAGTGTAACACAGTGAATGGGGGAGAGGCGGCTAAATGATAGGATCCTCTCTCACTCTCTCACTTTCACCAAATGGGAAAATAACTCTAGGGCATTTTGTCAATGGAGACGACAGAAAGTGACAGGCACCCATCGGAACCTTTTTAGGCTGGGTTCACATATGCTGCAGCCACAATTCACAGCATGGGGTCTGGTGCGTCCCTGTTCACCAATTCAGGTGAAAATCGGGTCTGAATTTTTCCCTGAATCTGAACCAAGGAGACACGGGACCTCTTTTAAATGCGGATCTCTATTGAGAGCCTGTCACACTCCCCTGTCATGGGAATTGGGCGCAGAGAAACCTGCATGTGTGTGAACCCCGCCTCAATGTACTGCAGTGTTGGACCCAAAGATTTTAACCCCTGCAGCCCTAAAGTACTGTAAAGGGAACTGGGCACCACTGGAGAAGATTCTACAAGAACCATCAGGCTGCAGGACATAGGTCATACTACTTTACAGGTAAGTTATGTGACTGCAGCTGTTCCAAAAAGAACATAACTTAACCTCAGGTTTAACGACCAGCTCCTTCCTCCCCCCTCTAAGGTATTACAGATGGATAATACGAGATTTAATACTGTTTAATGAAAATATTTAAAAGATGGGGCTAGGCACTGATGTCTGACCTCATTTCGGAGCACTGTTGGATAAGTCAGACAATACTCCATTTTACTTGGAAGACATAGTAAGGAGTTCTATGTATTCAGCTAAGAAATAAGAAATGGAATGCACACACTGCAGTAACCCATAACCACAGTGCCTTTTACGTTCTCATTTTTAGTCCATCTTATGTGAATCCTTTACATGTATTCACAACTAAGTTTTATAGCAGATATAATTGAAGGAGCTCAGGAATTTCTGGATTTAAAATTTTCACAAATATTAGGCTATAGTCATGTAAATGAGTAGACATTGTGGCCGGCTACTCAGAGCCACAGGCAGGAGAGGAGGCACACAGAATTTGATGGCCTTTAACTGGCCTGTGTTCCCAACCCTCTTCTCTGAGCTCATGTTCTTATATGCTCCATCACAGTAAAAAAAATCTCGATTACCCAGCCATTAATAGATTAATTAGAGGGATCCAATTATTACACTGGAGCTATGCATAGTTAATAGAAAGCCCCACTGAAATGTTCCACTTGCGTGTCTTTGGGATGGAGAGAGACCTTCCTAGGCCTCGATCTGTGGGGGAAAGGGCTTTGTGCTTGGGCTCCTCCCTGTGTGTAACAATGAGAACTTGCACTGGCTAGAAATGTTTGCTATTGCTCAATCTGTGGCTGGAATTGGTAGGGAATAAAGCTGGGTGACGTTGGTTGGTGGTCAATGTGTTAGGATAATAGATACTTTAATATTTCTAATATAAAATTCTATAAATATTCAAACTTTTTATAATGTCATAGTTTCACTAAAGGGGGCAGAGTGTACCCGGAATTCTCCTGTAACCCTTTCACTGCCAGGCCCTGTGCTATACATTTAGACCCCTTTCACACTGAACGTGCTGGCCGTTAGCGCTAAAGCGCCCCAAAGATGCTGCTTGCAGGACTTTTCATAACGTCCCGTCAATGCACTGCCCTAGTGTGAAAAGTCACACTAGAATGAATGGGAGGTGGTTTTCCGGCGCTTAGCCGAGGCTATTTCCAGTGCTAAAGCACCTGAAAACAGCCCCAGTGTGAAAGGGGTCTTAAAGTAAGGTGCGCAGACCATGTTTGCAATAAATTTTCTGAAGTCAAAGGACCAGTAGAATAACAAGGAGGTTCTACGAATTTCTTTACGTCCCGCAACAGTTGCGCAAATGAAGTGACTGTGAGTTTATAGCAGAACAGGGAATGTAAGCGACGTAAGTGATTCTGAGCTGGACAGCTGGAAGCGGTTCTGTGCCACCTTATTACTTACTTTGCTGGCAGCAAAAGGGCAAAAAATAAATAAAAAAAATGAACGGCTGAGTAAAAATAAAATCAGGTTTTCTATAATATTCACCTTCAATCTAAAGATTTCCTTGAGCATTACTTTTTTCTGCCACTAGTTTAGTCTGGTGGCCTGCATCATTTTAATCCATTTCCTCTGAGCATGGTTATCCTGGACCTGTGACTGGACAGGGAAAGAAAAAGGGGCATAGTGATATGAGCTCATCTTGGTCATTTTGCTTAATCCATGTATCTTCTCAGCAGATGGACTGAGTGGCTCCTACTGCTACTTCTTTCTTTCACATTGCAGCTCTGCTGTACAAATGCCATTTATTATCAAATCAACTGTTTACTCTTTTTCATTTATAATGGCAACAGAAACGACCCAAATGACCCTGATCAAAAGTTTACATACCCCAGTTCTTAAAGTGGAGCTCCACCCTAAATTTGCACTTCTGCTAATCAGAACCCTTCCCCCCTCCGGTGTCACAATTGACACCTTTCAGGGGGGAGGGGGGTGAAGATACCTTTCTAAGACAGGTATTTTCACCCACATCCGGGAGTCCTCTCTTCGGAAATCTGCGGGAGTGACGTCACTTCCCCCAGGCTTCCCGTAGTGTTCTGGGAGACACTCGGCTCCCAGAACACAGGAGGACGAATCAGAACGGCGCAGCGCGACTCGCGCATGCACCGTAGGGAACCGGGCAGTGAAGCCGCAAGGCTTCACTTCCTGGTTCCCTCAGCGAGGATGGCGGAGGGGGCAGCAGAGTGACGAGCTATCGCTCGTCCTCTGCTGCGGACGTCGCTGGACTCCAGGACAGGTAAGTGTCCAAATATTAAAAGTCAGCAGCTGCTGGCTTTTGATATATTTTTTTTGGCGGAGCTCCGCTTTAATACCGTGTATTGCCCCCTTTAACATCAATGACAGCTTGAAGTCTTTTGTGGTATTTGTGGAGGAGGCTCTTTATCTTCTCCGATGGTAAAGCCTCCCATTCCTCTTGGCAAAAAGCCTCCAGTTCCTTTAACTTCTTGGGCTGTTTTGCATGAACTGCAAGTTTGAGATCTCCCCAGAGTGGCTCAATGATATTGAGGTCAGGAGACTGAGATGGTCACTCCCAAACCTTCCCTTTATTCTCCTGTAGCCAATGACAGGTCAACGTGGCCTTGTGTTTTGGATCATCGTCATGTTGGAATGTCCAAGTACGTCTCATGCGCAGCTTCCTCACTGATGAATGCAAATGTTCCTCCAGTATTTTTTGTGCCTTTGTAGCTCACACATCCCCAAAACATCAGCGATCCACCTCTCATGTTTCACAGTAGGCATTGTGTACCTTTCATCATAGGCATTTGTCTTTCAATCTGCCTAAAGTTTGACTTGAATTTAAAGCGGAGTTCCAGCCTTTTTGTGTTGAGTCAGCAGCTACAAAAAGTGTAGCTGCTGACTTTTAATAAACAGACACTTACCTGTTCCACGGTCCAGCGATGCGTCCACCCGGAGCGTCACTCCTCTCCACCTCCTCTCCGGCGCCTCCATTGCCACTCTGGGCACCCAGCCGTGACAGCTTACGGCTTCACGGCCGGGCACGCACGAGTCGCGCTGCGCTCTCGGACTGGATAGGCGATCTTCTGGGACCTGTCGCGTGTCCCTGGAGTTCGCCTAGAGGGAGGGGCGCCTAGGTGGAGAGAAGGATTCGCCTAGGCGGCCCCCGGGCGGAAGGAGGAAGTGGGACAGGAAGTCCCACTCCTAATGAATCCCCCCCCCCCCCAAGATACATACATGCCAAATGTGGCATGTAAGAGGGCGAGAAGTGCTTAAAGCGGAAGTTCCACTTTTGGGTGGAACTCCGCTTTAAGACTGTTAGCAGCTTTTGTAGTTAGGCAAGCTTATTAATACTAAAGTGATCCAGATATTCACTTTGATTTTCTTAGTGTGCTAGATGTATTGCAGGAACATGTAATGTGCATTTACCAATAGAAATATTGCATAACCATGAGCCCCTTTTAAAAAATCTAGTTCACTGCATATATACTGTATATATACACAGTGTATAGGAAACGCCTTGTTTTAAAGCATGGTTGTCATCATCTGCATGTCCTTCAACAAAGAGCTGAAGTGGAGTGAAAAACCCACATAAAGATTGTGGATCAACTGTAGAACATAAAGGAAGTGCTGAAACGCAGCAGTCAGTGATGAGGCACATCCTTTACCCATTGATCTTTATCTGCGTGATGAAGATGAAACCTTAAGAAGCATAAAATAAGCAGCAAGACATATTCAGGTGTATTTTTATTTTTTGTAATGGTGAACTATCCTGTTTTAAACAGACTTATCATTGGGCATCTTTGGTTACTGTGTACCCTAATGTGTCATTTTCCAAAGATTGTTATTGCAAGTTTTTATAAAGTACGGTAGTAAGAATAAATGCAGTAACTTTGTACATAGGCCCTTTTTTGGCATTCTTGGACACCATTCACACCTGAGTGATTTGAAGCAGTTTTAGGCTTTACCAGAAGCTCTTTGACGCACGCCATTATAATTCTTATTATTCACTGGTGCCTGTTCACAGCTGCCTGTATTTTTGCTCGAAACATTCCACAAGAAAAACTGAGCCTCTTTTGGGGCAGAGTTGCGCATTTAGCCCCATAAACATGAATTAAAGCATGTGGGAACCATATATAATCAGTTTTTCTCTTGTCATCCATGGACTGACACAGCGTGTCTTATACACCTTTACACGTGGGTTATGTCCCTGCTTGCAGGAGAAGACCTAGGCAGAATGTGAGATGTTATACATACATTCTAAACAGCCAGAGCTGAACAGCCCCGCCCAGGGGGGCGGTCCCTCCGGGCATAACCCTCCCACTGCAGTCAGCAGACCTCAGTTTTTTTCTGCCTAGCAGAAGGAGAAGACGTGGCTCTCTCAGGAGCCAGTCTCCTGACCTATTTTTATTCTTTTGGAATTTTTTTTTTTTTCCTATTTTTATTTTTTTGAGATCTTCTATCAACTGTCGGCTGGGCAACAGGTTGGGTACAAGATATCCTCGTAGTCTTCCCTGTCCGACCATCGAGCGTGCTGATCCTCGCCTTGTGTGCGTGAGACTCAGTTCACGACATGCCCCACGACTCCAGGGGTGGCCGGTGGGCTTCCAGCTCCGCGGTCCTCTCAAGATAGAACAGTCCGGCTGTATCTTTCGCGGTGGACCGGGCCGACAGCTACTCAGTACCGCACTGTGATAGTTCTGTCAGGAACACACCAGCGGGTCCCTCAGGGGACGGGTAAGTAGTCTCTCCTGGCTGCAGGTGAGTACATGCTGTGTGTTTCTTGTGTGGGGGGATTTCCCTGTCTCCCCCTGTGTTTTTAATGTCACTCTCTGTTCACTAGTGCTGGCGCTGTACTATGGGGGGTGCCTGGGGGCCATACTGTCCTGGGGGGGGCTCATGCTGCTCTGCACTCGCTGGGGCTGTTTTGTTTTTGGAGGTGAGGGGCCTGGGCGCCGTTCGGCGCCATGTTTTGTGTGTGTGTGCTGATTTTTACATTGGCGGCCATCTTGCCGGGGCCCGCCGGAGCACATTGCGGCGGCCATTTTCTTGTAGCCGCACGTCTTTTCCGGCACTAGTTTGGCCTCTAGCGCCGCTGGAAATGGCGCGAATCTCCTCACACTCTCTCCTCTCAGCTCACTCACGCTGAGCAGCGCGGCGCAGTGAGACAGAGCGGCGGAACCGAGCGGTCCTGGTCAGGTTGGTGGGTTCCCTGGGCATTCCCCTACTTCAGTCAGCGCGGCCTGTGGGTGGTCTGAGAGGGACATTATGGAGTCAGAGTCACCAGCTTCCCCTAACATGCCAGAGGCAGCAGCCAGTGCTCCAGCACCTGCGGTCCCTATGGACCAGTTGTCGGCAGTCCTGGAATCATTTCTGACCAGGATGGAAGCTGTGTGTGAGCACAAGGGAGCAAAAAAGCGCCCTCTCCCCACTTTATCTCCACAAGGGGAGTGCTCTGCTTCAGATATGGGCCTAGTTATTGCTGCTCAGGACCCTAGCTCTGAATATTTGGATGGTTTTGAACAGGACATTCCTTGTGAGGAAGACTCCAGTTCTGAGTCAGTAAATGACAGGGCGCTTGTTAGTGAACTCATTGATGCTGTGAGGGACACTCTCAAGCTAGATGCTGCGACCGCAGAACCTCAGGCGGATACAGTCTCCTTTGGTTCTTTTAAGACCAAGCCTTCTAAAAAGGTTTTTCCATATGTACCTTTCTTTGACCAGCTCATTGACCAGGTCTGGGAAAAGCCGCAGAAGACTTTTATGGTCCCGCGGCGTTTGTCTATTAGATACCCCTTTGAAGACGCCCTGCTTAAAAAGTGGGCTTCTCCCCCGGTGGTCGACCCTCCAGTCGCCCGTTTAAACAAGGCCACCACTCTCCCGATGGAGGGGACTCCTGCGTTTAAGGACCCCACTGACAGGAGGTCAGAAGTGGTGAGTAGAGCCATGTTCGCCTTGTTGGGATCCGCCCTACGGCCCGTAGTAGCGGCGACCCTTGTGTCTCAGACACTCACGGAATAGGCAAAAATTTTGCACCAAACTGTGCAGGAGTATAACCTTCCTCCAGACACTATTGCTCTGGCCCACCAGATGGTGCAGGGTCTGATATATGTGTGCGACGCCACGTTGGACGCGGCCCCTTTAATATCCAGGGCCTCTGTCTCGGCGGTGATATTGCGTCGTCTCATCTGGTTGAAATGCTGGTCTGCTGACCTAGCCTCTAAGAAGCTCCTGACGGATCTACCTTTTAAGTGTGGTAGACTTTTTGGTGCTGCTCTGGATGACATCATCAAGGATGTCACGGGAGGTAAAAGCACTCTCCTTCCTCAAACTATCGAGGGTAAGGAGGCCCGACGTAAACCGGGTCCTTCCTTTCCAGCCAAAAAGGGTTTTTTTTTTCGTCCGTCAGAGTCCACGGGTAAGCCATCCCAGACTGACAATAGTGCGGCTGGCGGGCACAAGCGCCCCTGGGTGCGTAAGCCGAACAAGCCGGTTCCCAAGCCCGCCTCCGCGTGAAGTCTTGCCCCCGCCCGTCTCTGGGGTGGGGGGACGACTTCGCAGGTTCACGGATCGGTGGACCTCCCGGATCTCCGACCGGTGGGTGTGCGAGGTGGTCACCTCAGGATACAGAATAGAGTTCCGCTCCTGGCCCCCAGACAGATTCTTTCCCTCAAATCTCCCTCTCCTTCCTGCCCGTCGGGCAGCCCTCTTGGGGGCTGTACAGGATTTGCTCGGGTCCGGAGTAATTGTGCCGGTTCCGTCCCAGGAGAGGTTTCAGGGGTTCTACTCGAATCTGTTTGTTTGTTCCAAAAAAGGACGGGGTTCGGCCGATCCTGGACCTCAAGGCCCTGAATGCCTTCGTGAAGGTGCAAAAATTCCGCATGGAATCCATTCGCACGGTGGTCGCTACGCTCCGTCAAGGGGATTTTCTGGCATCCTTGGACATCAAGGACGCCTACTTGCATGTTCCGATCTGCGCAAGCCACCAGAAGTTTCTGCGCTTTGCGGTCGGCGAAGTCCACTATCAATTTGTGGCTCTTCCCTTCGGCCTGGCCTCGGCACCGAGGGTGTTCACCAAGGTGCTTGCTCCGGTCCTAGCTTTGCTGAGACAGCGAGGCATTGCTATCGTGGGCTATCTGGACGATTTCCTTCTAAGAGCAGACAGTGGCTCAGAATTGGAAGAAAGTGTGACTATCGTCAGTCAGACCCTCAGGGAGTTTGGGTGTCTCCTGAACGTTCAGAAGTCGGTTCTAGTCCCGACTCAGCGTCTGGAGTATCTAGGTCTGATTCTGGACTCCTTGGAAGCAAGAGTCTTCCTACCTCCAGACAAACTACTGACACTTCAGTCTGCAGTACGGGTGCTGACGTCCCGGAAATGGTCGTCAATCCGCTTTTGCATGAGAGTCCTGGGACTCATGGTGGCCTCTTTCGAGGCCGTTCCTTATGCCCAAGCGCACACCAGGGCCTTACAGAAAGAGATCTTGTCCACTTGGGACAAATCCCAGTTGTCCTTGGATCTTCAGATCCAGGTGAGTCACCTGGTCAGGGCATCCCTGACGTGGTGGTTGAGATCCCCGGCTCTTCGGTCCGGGAAGTCGTTCCTCCCCATCCAATGGACGGTGATCACGACGGACGCCAGCCTGACGGGCTGGGGGGGAGTCTGGGGAGTCCTGTCGGCCCAAGGGCTTTGGACTCCGGACGAAGCCCTCTTACCGATCAATGTGCTGGAGATACGGGCAATCAGACTGTGCCTCTCCTCATGGTCGGAGAAACTACAGGGTCACTCCATCAGGATACAATCGGACAACGCCACAGCAGTGGCGTATGTCAACCATCAAGGGGGGACTCGGAGCTCAGCTGCGGCTTCCGAAGTCGCCCGCATCCTGAGGTGGGCCGAAAGAAGCGTGCCGGCTCTGTCGGCCGTCTACATTCCGGGCGTAGACAATTGGCAGGCGGACTATCTAAGTCGCCAGACGCTGGAACAGGGGGAGTGGTCCTTGCACCCGGAGGTCTTTCAACTTCTTTGCAGACGGTGGGGCACGCCGGATGTGGACCTGATGGCTTCTCGACTCAATCGCAAGGTGTCGAGGTTTGTGGCCAGATCCAGGGATCCCTGGGCGGATGCCTCGGATGCGTTGGTGGCCCCATGGGGTCAGTATCGCCTGATATACGTTTATCCTCCGCTGCAGTTGCTCCCGCGCCTGCTCCGCAGGGTAGCGACCGAGGGAATTCCGGTGATCCTCATTGCTCCGGATTGGCCTCGGCGTCACTGGTACGCCGATCTGGTACGTCTCGTCGCAGACGTTCCCTGGCGGTTACCGATACGGGGGGACCTTCTGTCTCAAGGTCCTATATTTCATCCTGCTTTACAGTCTCTGGTTTTAACGGCATGGTTATTGAAAGCCAGGTGCTGAGAGACCGAGGTCTCTCGGATTCGGTCATTTCGACCATGTTAAGGGCACGGAAGTCTTCCTCCAGAAGGATCTATCACCGTACTTGGAGAACTTACATCGCCATGTGCGAAGAGCTGGACTGGCGCCCACGAACGTATTCCGTTCCCAGAATCCTGCATTTTCTGCAGCGTGGCGTGACCCAAAAGCTCGCTTTGAGTACCATTAAGGGTCAGATTTCGGCCTTGGCCATCTTCTTTCAGCGACCGCTGGCGGGTCATCCCTTGGTTAGCACCTTTGTGCAGGGGGTTCGACATGTGCTCCCCCCTGTCAAGCCTCCTCTCCCCCCGTGGGATCTGAATTTGGTGCTCTCGGTCCTCCAGGAAACTCCCTTTGAAAATATTAGAGATATTCCCCTCTTGACTTTGTCTCAGAAGGTGGCCTTCTTGGTGGCCATTACTTCCATTAGACGAGTGTCTGAATTGGCGGCCTTGTCCTGCAAGTCGCCCTTTTTGATCATCCATAAGGATAAGGCGGTGTTACGTCCGCGACCTTCCTTTCTGCCAAAGGTGGTCTCGGCTTTCCACTTAAACGAGGACATTGTCCTCCCGTCCTTGTGTCCTCACCCATCGCATCCCAGAGAGTTTGCGCTACACACTTTGGATGTGGTACGAGCCTTGCGGGTGTACCTGTCTGCTACTGCTTCTATTCGGAAGTCTGACTCACTATTTGTGGCTGTCTCTGGGCCAAAACAGGGCCAAGCGGTTTCGTCTGCCACCATTTCTAGGCGGATCAGACAAACCGTCATTCAAGCTTATGCTCTCAAGGGGCGGGCGCCTCCCTTTCCGGTTACGGCACATTCCACCAGGGCAATTGGTGCTTCCTGGGCTTTCCGACATCAAGCGTCGGTTGCACAAGTGTGCAAGGCGGCGACCTGGTCGTCTGTTCATACCTTTTCTAAGTTTTATAAGGTTGATGTGGCTGCATCTTCGGATGCTTCCTTCGGCCGCAAGGTGTTGCAGGCCGCTGTTTGATGTTGCAACTCCTCCGTTGAGGAGCTCTGCCTTGTTTGGAGTGAAGTTTTTGGTTTTCCATTTATACTGCTCCCATCCCTCTTGACACTGCTTTGGGACATCCCACGTGTAAAGGTGTATAAGACACGCTGTGTCAGTCCATGGATGACAAGAGAAAATAGGATTTTTGTACTCACCGTAAAATCCGTTTCTCTGGCATCCATGGACTGACACAGCACCCACCCTTCTTTTTAAGTTTGTACTGCTTTGTTACGAACTGAGGTCTGCTGACTGCAGTGGGAGGGTTATGCCCGGAGGGACCGCCCCCCTGGGCGGGGCTGTTCAGCTCTGGCTGTTTAGAATGTATGTATAACATCTCACATTCTGCCTAGGTCTTCTCCTGCAAGCAGGGACATAACCCACGTGTAAAGGTGTATAAGACACGCTGTGTCAGTCCATGGATGCCAGAGAAACGGATTTTACGGTGAGTACAAAAATCCTATTTTTTTTCACATGTATTCTTCCCTAGTCACTAGCTTTCCATTGGTTAAAAAAAATGCACATGTGTGAAATGAATGCAAAAATGCACAAAAGGACTTGTACAAGTGCTAAAAAAAAACAAAAAACATTTAAGATGGCCAAAGATGCTTAGCTCAAGTGTGAATGGGGACTTGGGCTACTTTCACACTAAAGCACTGGATGCGCTGGCGGTATAGCGGCACTTTTTTTAGCGCCGCTATAGCGTTTTTTTGCAGCGATTTGCGGGTGCTAGCAAGGGTATTTTAACCCCCGCTAGCGGATGAAAAAGGGTTAAAAACGCCCGCAATAACGCCTCTTTGCTGCGTTTTGCGGGCGTATTGGAGGCGCTACCCCATTGATTTCAATGGGCAGGGGGGCTATAGGAGCGGTATTTTTACCGCTCCTATCGCGCCTCAAAGATGCGGTTTGCAGGAGTTTTTTGACCCTCCTGCAAGCGCAACGCTCCAGTGTGAAAGCCCTCTGGCTTTCACATTGGATACAATTGAGCGTCTTTTTTGGGGCGCATTGCAGGCGCTATTTTTAGCGCAATAGCGCCTGCAAATTGCCGCAGTGTGAAAGGGGCCTTAGAGTTGTGGGTTTGAACGTGGAAATGCCACTACAAGTGCCAAAGGGGGTATCGTAAATATAGGACACATATATACGGTTGTGCTCAAAAGTTTACATACCCTGGCAGAATTTATGATTTCTTGGCCGTTTTTGAGAGAATATGAATAACACAAACTTTCTTTCACTCATTGTTAGTGTTTGGCTGAAGCCATTTCAATCAACTGTGTTTACTCTTTTTGAGCCCAGGTTCACACTAGGCTGCGGGAGTGAAGCCGTGCGAGTTCAGCTGAACTCGCACAATTTCACTCCCGCTGGTCAGTCCCAATTTCAGCCGCGATTACAGAGACATCTGTGCTGGTTTCTGCACAGATATCAATGTAAATCGCGGCCCGAACACGCAAAAAGTAGTACAGAAACTACTTATTGAAATCGGTGCAGTGCCGCAGATGCGGCGTTGCACCTATTAGGACGGTGCCATTGCCGGCAAATGCTGCCGATTTGACATGCGATTTGACATGTCAAATCGCACCAGTGTGAACCAGGGCTAAATCATAATCGCAACAGAAACTACCCAAATGACCCTGATCAAAAGTTTACATACCCTTGTGATTTTGGCCTTATAAGATGCACACACGTTGACACAAATGGGTTTGAATGGCTATTAAAGGTAACCATCCTCACCTGTGATCTGTTTGTATGTATAAAAGGACTCCTGACAAACCCTTGCTGGACTCCTGACAAACACTTGCATTTTTCATTCAGTGCTGCACTGACGTTTATGGATTCTGAGTCATTGGGAAAGCAAAAGCCTTGTCTGCGGGAAAAGGTTGTTGAACTGTATAATGCAGGAAAGGGATATAAAAAGATATCCAAGGAGTTGAGAATGCCAATCAGCAGTGTTCAAACTCTAATCAAGAAGTGGAAAATGAGGGGGTTCTGTTGAAACCAAACCACGGTCAGGTAGATCAACTAAAATTTCAGCCACAACTGCCAGGAAAATAGTTCAGGATGCAAAGAAAAGCCCACAAATAACTTCAGGTGAAATACAGGAGTCTCTGAAAACATGTGGTGTGGCTGTTTCAAGATGCACAATAAGGAGGCACTTGAAGAAAGATGGGCTGCATGGTCGATGTCGCCAGAAGAAAGCCATTACTACGCAATTGCCACAAAGTATCCCGCTTACAATACGCCAAACAGCACAGAGACTATCCTCAAACCTTCTGGCACAAAGTCATTTGGAGTGATGAAACCAAAATTTAGCTTTTTGGCCACAACCATAAACGCTACATTTGGAGAGGAGCCAACAAGGCCTATGATGAAAGGTACACAATGCCTACTGTGAAAAATGGAGGTGGATCGCTGATGTTTTGGGGATGTGTGAGCTACAAAGGCACAAGAAATTTGGTCAAAATCATGGCAAGATGAATGCAGTATGTTATCAAAAAATACTGGAGGAACATTTGCATTCATCAGTCAGGAAGCTGCGCATGGGATGTACTTGGACATTCCAACATGACGATGATCCAAAACACAAGGCCACGTCGACCTGTCATTGGCTACAGGAGAATAAAGGGAAGGTTTGGGAGTGGCCATCTCAGTCTCCTGACCTCAATATCATTGAGCCACTCTGGGGAGATCTCAAACGTGCAGTTCATGCAAAACAGCCCAAGAATTTACAGGAACTGGAGGCTTTTTGCCAAGAGGAATGGGAGGCATTACCATCTGAGAAGATAAAGAGCCTCCTCCACAAATACCACAAAAGACTTCAAGCTGTCATTGATGTTAAAGTGGGCAATACACGGTATTAAAGCGGAGCTCCGCCAAAAAAAATATATATTAAAAGCCAGCAGCTACAGCAGCTGCTGACTTTTAATATTTGGACACTTACCTGTCCTGGAGTCCAGTGACGTCCGCAGCAGAGGACGAGCGATCGCTCGTCACTCTGCTGCCCCCTCCGCCATCCTCGCTGAGGGAACCAGGAAGTGAAGCCTTGCGGCTTCACTGCCCAGTTCCCTACGGCGCATGCGCGAGTCGCGCTGCGCCGTTCTGATTCGTCCTCCTGTGTTCTGGGAGCCGAGTGTCTCCCAGAACAATACGGGAAGTCTGGGGGAAGTGACGTCACTCCCGCAGATTCCCGAAGAGAGGACTCCCGGATGTGGGTGAAAATACCTGTCTTAGACAGGTATCTTCACCCCCCTCCTCCCTGAAAGGTGTCAATTGTGACACCGGAGGGGGGGGTTCTGATTAGCAGAAGTGCAAATTTAGGGTGGAGCTCCACTTTTTAAGAACTGGGGTATGTAAACTTTTGATCAGGGTAATTTCTGTTGCCATTATGATTTAAAAAGAGTAAACACAGTTGATTTGATAATAAATAGCTTCAGCCGGACACTAACCATGAGTGAAAAAAGTTTTTGTGTTATCATTCATATTCTCTGAAAAATGGCCAAGAAATCATAAATTCTGCCAGGGTATGTAAACCTATGAGCACAACTGTATATGAATAGTTACTACTAGAGTATACTACACCAGATTCATGTGAAGGCAGTGTGTGAGTGGAGTGAATCCAGGGTCTCCTTATTTTCTTTAAGTGACTTGTTGCTTTAATACTTTTCATTAAAGAATGACATTGGAGATGCATATCATTAGGCCTTAAAGTAGTTGCAAACTCTGTTACACCACTTTTACCTACAGGTAAGCCTATAACAAGACTTTACCTGTAGGTACCTTGAATATCTCCTAAACTTGCACAATTTAGGAGATATTCAGTATATGCGCTGCTGCCGACTTCGGCGAATGCGCTCTGAAGAAAGGGGCGTTTCCTCAGGGGTCATGCCGTGACCAGCGGCTCCTGTGCGGGAGTGACGTCATCGGGGCTCCGGCCAATCACAGTGCTGGAGCTGCGAACTTGGAAGTAACTCCGGTGGAAGATGTTCGTGCTGTATTTGGAGGGTCGACGCCGATCCAGGGCATCGTTCTAAGGCAAGTTTTTCATAATGAGCTAGTATACGATGCATACTAGCTCATTATGCCTTTGTCTTGCAGGGTTTTTTTTCCCCCCCCGAGGTTTACAACCTCTTTAAAGGAGTTGTAAAGTCAGAAGTTTTTTATTTTAACGCATTCTGTGCAGTAAGATAAAAAGTCTTCTGTGTGCAGCAGCCGCTCCAGCACTCCCTACTACTTACCTGAGCCCCATCTCTGTCCAGCGATGTCCACGAGTGTCTGTCTCGAGTATCCGAGACTCTCCCTCCTCATTGGCTGAAACACAGCAGTGACGCAATTGGCTCCCGATGCCGTCAATCAGTCAGCCAATTAGGACAGAGTGGGCGGGGCCGGGCCGCAGCGCCGTGTCTGAACGAACACAATGAGCTGTGACTCAGATCAGGTGCCACTATATCAAGCTGCTTGCTGTGGGTGTGCTCGACAGGAGGGAGGGGCCAGGATCACAGAAGAGGAGGATCCGGACTGCTCTGTGCAAATCCACTACACAGAGCAGGTTAGTATAAACATGTTTGTTATTTTTATTGTAAAAAAAATTTGACTTTACCATCACTTTAATTGTAGGCATTAATGGTACTCATCCTGGACATCTGATATCAGACAAGCTTGTTGCAGGTTGGTGGCTTGCTAAATATTCAAAGACAAGTCAGAAATGGCAAGCTCCCAGGTTTCTTTTTTGGCAGATTTCCTTTTAAGAACCTCTTTTTTTTGTCCCACAGCAACCAATCAGATGTAGACAATACAGTTGTCATCTTGCATAACACCCATGATGCTGATGTTTGGTTCCCGGGCAATGCAGACTGGTGCATTTCAGCAATAGTGCAAAAAATTTGTCCTTTGCCTTGTTGAAGAGGCCTAAATATTATCCCCTCACCATGAACACGAGGAAGGGTGTAAGTATTCCACGGCACCTTGAAGCTTTAATGACTGAGACACTGTATGAGCCACCATTACCATGTCACTGCCATTTTTAGCAATTCATATTCAAGGGACAGCAGCACCACTAACCCTGCTCCATCCACTACATATAAAATGATTGTTGGGTTCCGTGTAGTTCCACTTTAATGACTCTGATTTATCACAATGCTGGCCAGACCCTGCAGGAAAATGAATGGGAGCAGCCTTCTCTGCTCTGAGTCACTGGCTGACCTTGTGTAAGGTGACTGGCAGCCTTTTGTTGTCTCTTGTAATGAAGGAGCATGGCTTGCCTGTCGCATCTTTTTAGCTTCATCGGTTTTCCCAAAATTGTGCAGTAAAATGTTTTTCAGCAACAGAAGGGCCAACGCCCTCTGGAAATATATTAAAATAGTGTAGCTTTTTGTGTAACCGGCTAGATCATTAATTATTGCTTCTATAGGGTAATCATTTTGACACATGTAATATGCTTCCCATTTATAATAACGAGTGATCCCCAAACCCTCCCTATTGTGGGTCACATTGTCTGCAGTACCCTACGTTTTTAGATTGTAGGCTGTTAGGAGCAGGGCCCTCCTAATTCTCTTGTATTGAATTTGTATTGTAGCTGTACTGTCTCCCTTTTATTCTGTATAGCACAGTGCCATCAGTTGCTGCCGTTTGCACACACAGTAAGGCCTCATTCACACGGGGCGGATCCGTTTGCAGCGGAGTCCGCCAGCTCAGCGGGAGATCTCTCCGTTGATCTCTGCTGAGCCGGCAGATAACAGGTCAATTTCTGCTCACTGAGCGGGGAGGGGCTTGTCGAACACCGCTGGTTCTTATGGAGAGATCAGACGAAAACGGACAGCATGTCCGTTTTCATCAGATCTCATCCGATCCGCCATGGACAGATGTCGTTTTTCCATAGGTCTGATTTTAGCGGATCAGAGCGGGTCGGATGTCAGCAGACATGTCACCACTGACATCTGTGACAGCACAGAGATCTAGGAGGCACTCTGCACATGATCAGTTTGGTGTGTATTGCAAGAAAGTGTTTTTTTTTGGGAGGGTGGCCCTGTGCTGATCACATGCAATCAACACTGTCCAGACAGAGGACGAAGGGTTAACGCAGCCTCATAGAACAGTCAGAGGAGAATGAAAACTCCTCCTACAAGCTTTAACCAATGCTCAGTCGGAAACTGATAGAGGTCATAACACTGCTATATACTGCTGATGAGAAGAGGTATTTAGCAGTTTATATTTACAATTCCATATTCTGAGTACTGTGGGAGACCCGATATAGTGAATGAAGGGTCCTGGGTTTAGTAACATTTTAAGACCAACTTTAACTTGGTGTACTGAGACAGGCCAACACTTCAAGCTAAGGCCCTTTCACACAAGTGTTTCATCAGACCATTTTTAACTTGTGCTTAGTTAACGAAACAGACCAAATTAATTTATTCATATGGGTGGCCAGATTTTATTTTTTTTCACAAGAAAATGGGTGGCCAGATTTAAGTGGATGTGTCTGTTTAGTTCTGGGTCATGGGAACAAACACGTTAAGTTTGGGTGCCAGTTAACTTTTGGGGACCTGACCGGATGTGGGTAGATGAAGGCTAACAAACATTTGTTTACATCGCTTTTCCTCCATCGCATGATGTAAAAAAAACTGAGCAGATACAGATCTCCTATGCGACATTGGTTCATATTCAGATCTGAATCCGCAGGGGATCTGGATCTGAACCAATGTGCCCCTATAAAAGGGACCTTAAAGTGATTGCAAGGGCTAAAGGTTAACGTTCATGCATTCTATGCATTACCTTCAGTGCGCAGCCCCCTCTCCCCCTAAAATTAACCTACGCCTGATCTCGATCCAGTGATGTGCACGGGAGCTGGGTCTCTCCCCCATTGGCTGAGATGCAGGAGCCAGTGAGGTGGCGTGTGCTCTGTTTTATGGACATGGAGTCGGCTTGGGAGCAAGTACACACAAGGGCCTCCATAGCAAGTGGCTTGCTGTTTGGAGCTCAGAATGCTGGCTGGGGACCTGAGAAGAGGAGGATCGAGGCTGCTCTGTGCAAAAAAACTGTAGAACATGTTTAGAAAAACTACTTTACAGACGCTTTAAAGCAGAACTACACAATCTAACCCTTTACAGCCATGGAAGGTGCCATCTAAGCCTCTGTTTGATCTGAAGTTGCCATGGTGCTGCACATATGATCAGCCATGACACCAGTCATTTAATGGCTTGACCGTTTCATTGAGAGCCAACATAAGCACACTGGTAACTGTAATGGTTAATTAAGGCATGCCTTGGATTTAACGGTTTTAGGGAACAGTTTAATTGGTGGGGGTCACTGTGCTGGAAAAAAAGTCATAACTGGTCTGAATCTGAACCAGTAGGATCATTTTATTTTGACATTTTGTTCTGCGAAGTTTATCACACACAGTGGATTTGCAGAGTTTTGGGAGATCTCAGTGGCAGTACTCGCCAACATCAGAGCATGCTACCCTCCAGAAAATAAAAACGACTTCACTCTTTGATTGTGGGAGGTGTTATTAATGTGCCAGGAGAGCATATAGTGCACTGTGTGATCTCCATTAGGAACAGAAACAGGGGATTTAAAATGAAATGTCATTTCTGCTCTACAATAGCCATGCACCTATAATGGGCTGAAAATCCATTCTATGCCAGTGTTCCTATTCACTGATTCAAATCCTCAGAGTCCTATTGTACTTCAAAGCATTCTCTATCAGCTCTGGGGTTATCTGAGGATAGTTGTTTTGTTAGCAGTTCCACAGCAGGAATGCTGACACAAATTTTGCAATCTGTGCCATCGTCTTGTGTAAATGAAGCGCTGCAAATAAATTAGTCGGCAACAGGCTGGCGAGTTTGTCTCATTTATATTTTTGCATCAGCATGTGCTGAATGCCTGTCTGCACACTGTGCTCTCAGCTCAAATTCATGGCTGCTTGATGGGCTTTTATACTGGCCTGCAGTGCTTTGTTCTGTGTGCTGGAGGAAGGTAGAAGGGTAGTCCTTATCTTGTTCCTTGATCTTATTTCCTGGGGTTAGTGGAGTGGTTAGAAGTTCATTTTGGAAAGCTCTTAACTAGTACAGGCGAAGAAACACCACTGTCATGTTTGAATGACCCACCCTGATGGTAAAGGGTTCAGCCTATTCATAGCCGGTATTTCAGTTTTGGGTCAGTAGATTGAATTACCACCAAAATGTATCTAGATTGCTGCACTGCAAGTCAGGAGTTTAAAAAAAAAAAAAAAAAATCAGTCTATCTCTGTCTACATCTATATCTGCATGTTGTTTCTCTTCCCATGTAGCATCATAGCATTGGCATTTAGGTATAGAAGTAGATTGGGATATTCAGACTTACAGAAAATCCTGCTCTACGTTCTGGCAATTTTAGATACATGAAGATATAGCCAGAATATCTTATATAGGAGGAAGATAGGAATACAAAGACCAGCCACCTCCAGAAGGAAACAAATGGGTAGGATCCTAAAAATGGGAATACAATTTGAACACATCTTAAGCCTCGTACATACGATCAGACTTCCAACCAACTTTTCCGTGGATTTTGGTCCGAAGGGCGTTGGCCGTGAACTTGTTCTGCAATACACACAGCACAACATTTTCAGCCAACATTCACCAAACCACGCGTTTTTTAAGCTCTTTACCACCACCCTTAGGGCAAATTCTGCTATTGTTGGCTGATGTTTAACATTGGTTCTGAGCATGCGCGTTTGTACATCGGATTTTAGTTGGACGGACTTGCGTATACACGATCGTATAAGCCGACGTAACAGATTTATTGCCCAACAATTGGTGAGCATGAACAGCCAACTTTTGTCATTAATTCAGCCAATAATTGTCTGATGGAGCATACACACGTTCGGATTATCCGACACAACACGTCCGTCAGACAATTATGGCCATAAAGTCGGATCGTGTGTACGAGGCTTTAGATGGTTATAATCAGTGTGTTATTATTGCAAGTGTTAGATATGCAGGTTATTGAAGCACATCACTTCCTCAGTCACGTAAAGTATTATTTCACACACCGTTTTACTGTAAAATTCTTCTTTTTACCAACAGAAGACTGAGCAGCTTAAAGCATCTGTACACCCTGTCCTCTTATACAGCTCATCCTGTCACTTATCAAATGGAATATTACCTTTCTTTTTTCCCTTTATGTTCCTTTGTTCCCGTCTGGAGGCCAGAGTGGATTTCTAATTGGCCAAAATGTGAGCAGCGAGTGGCCCTACCTGCACCATACTGCTCAGCAGCCTTCATTTCCAAAATGGACGTAGCAGGGCAGATAATCCTCTGCTCATTAACTGCAGTCACTGACGGCACCCAATGTATTCTGACAGCTGCCTGTCAAAATGCATCTCAGCAGGAGATTCCTGCACCTGCAAAGATGGAGAAGGCTGAGTGAGAAAAAAACAACCTGTTAGGTGGATCGCCAGCTTTCTCCTCTGCTGGAACCGTTGTCATTCAGGCACGTCGGGCAGACATGGCTGGCTGAAGTTTTAAGCTGCCAGTAGGCAGTCATGCCACACATAGGCGCAGAATCTTGAAATCCCAGTACAGGAGCAGGCATGTTGGGATGACAACGCTGCCACTACATTACGAGGCTATATTTATCATTGTCGCCCTTTTACAAGAAACACAAAGAGACATCGGAGACTCACTAGGTATTTACTGATCAAAACTCAACTCTTCCCAATTTGCTGCCTTTATAGCAATATTCTGTTTTTCATTTTAGATTTTCTGACCCTGTCCCTCCTAGGCCTGCTTTTGCTGTAATTATCTTATCAAATATAGCATTATTACCTAATGCATACATATGGATAATGAGCATTAAATATCTTGTATGAAACTTTTCAAATGCAAAAACTTTTGACAATCCACAACCCGCACACACTCAAACGGACCCCGTTTTCTAAAAAGTATTCTTCCTTCTCCTTGTAGCCAATGTGCAAAATATTCGTCTTAATATTCGGTGGTAGAAAGAACATCTAGAACAGTTCTGTAATGTCTCTCCGGGTCAGAAGTAATTAGAATTGAATTCATTAATAAGCAGAGGGCACAATTACAGTTTGTGCTGCTTGAACCTTGTATGGGGACATCTGTGCTATAACATGGCTTGTTGGGAGGAGAAAGTTGCTAAATGAATCGCCTCCTCCTGGGAGTAGACCTCATCTGTTTTCATTGTGAGCAGATCTGTTGAAGACACTGAAAAGAAAACAAACAAACACAGAGAATGCAGAGAGGAAGGACATTTGCATTGGCACATTTAGAGTTAGATCAGTACCATTGAACACCTTTCCATCTGTTTGTGTCCTACCCACCCACATGTGTCTTGGTCGGCGTGCACAGTAGGGTGTCCGTCATCCATGTGAGTCTAGGTGAGTACCTCTTTGTAGATCTACATGCTTACCTCTGTCCTAGAGCTTTATTGAGATTCAGCTGCAGGATCTTTTAGCTAAATGTTATTGATCGGGAACTAAGGGCCTTCAGCACAGACTTGCTCAAAATAACTTGGAACACCAAATTGGGTGACACTTGTGATTTCCATTGCAGACTTGACCATGAAAAGAGGCTGATTCTATTTTTTAAATGACGGTATAGTTAAAGTGAATGTTACCCAAATGTTATTTTTTTTTGTCTTGTACAAATGGGCGCTGACACCCATAATCCATGAATGAGTGCCTTGTTTATGTGACTTCAGCTGCAGGCAGTCTATTCATATCTACAAGTTATCACCCTTCTCTTAAAGTGGACCTGAATTCAAAAAGTCGGGACTTTCTATGTCATAGGGAACAACTAGAAATGTTAATTGCGCCTAAGCAGTAGCTTAAAAAATATACCCTTTGGGAGGATAGCCCCTGAAACATGTACTTTCTGTAATGTTGGGTGCATGCAGTCTCATAGCTGTGAGATCTCAAGCTAGACATGGACAGTTCCTTCAGCCAACGGGCTGAAGAAAAAAATATCAGGTTCTTCTATCCACACAAACAAGTAGGATGGAGGAATCCCCCCTGCTAGGACGTTGTATTTGGACAGCGGCTTGTGGCTGTTGATTGACAAAAGTTTTCCATCTCGTGTGTTTGACAAAAGTCAATCTAAAACCTCGTACATGCGATCGGCTTTTCCGATGGGAATTGTGTGATGGCAGGATGTTGTCAGATAATCCAACTGTTTGTATGCTCCATCGGACAATTGTTGTCAGAATTTCCGACAACAAATGTGGGATGTAATGCTTTACAATTTTCTGACCACAAATGTGTGATGTCGGATTATCCGATCGTGTGTACACAAGTCTGTCAGAAAAAAATCCAAAGTACAAACACATTCTCAGAAGCAATGCTAACCATAACGAAACATTAGCAGAAGTTGCCCAAAGGGTGGTGCTAATGAGCTGAAAAACCACATAGTTTCGTGTTGGTTGGCCAACAATTCTTTGCCGTTTTGTAAGCAATGCAAGTTCACGGTCAATGCCCTTCGGACAAAAGTCAGACGCTTTGTCCGATGGAAATCTGATCGTGTGTACGAGGCTTTACTGTCTACTTGTGTTGAACAGGGAGGGGTCACAGACTGATTAAAATCTGGCCAGGTCCTGCAAAATCAGCCGGATTCAAGTTTCAATCTGTCTATGGACCGCTGGCGGCACTGCTGCCTCACACGGCAAGTTTCAGAGTTGGAGTGAGATTTGGTGATCTCTGTTGTGCCTCACGCTTCTCCTTGCTGGAGTCTCTGACACGAGAAAGCAACATCCTAACTTTAAGCAAAATGGCTGCTTCCACACAGAGACAAAGATCAAGGCATAATGGTGAAAGATCAGCAAGCTGGTGACGTGTCGTTTCTCTGCTTTTTTTTTTGGGCACAGCTACCAGAGTTTAGTTCCCCTTTCAAGCTGAAATGCATCTTTTTTTTATGTCAACATGACTATCTTCTTGATTAAACCTGATTGTTCTGCTTAAAGTGATATTAAGGCTCCATGTACACAGAAGCTCAAAAACGGTCGTTTTTAAAGCAGCAGAAAAAGCTAGCTTTTATCAGCCTTTTTTTACTAGCTTTTATTAGCGTTTTTCAGTGTAGCTTTTTTTTTAGCTAAAAAAACGACCAAAAAACGCTAAACGCTCACGGCCAGCGGTTTATGAGCGTTTTTCGGCGTTTTGCGTTTTTTCTGCCGAAAAACTTTCTTGCGTTCAGAAAAAAGCCCATTAACTCCACTGCTCATTAACACTAAAAAACGTTGTGTACATGAACACATAGGCTAACCTAGAGTGCAGTTAATGGGCGTTTTAAAAAAACGTCAATAAACTGCCGTTTATCAGCTTCTGTGTACATGGAACCTAAAGACTTTTGTTTAAAAAAATAAAAACAAACATGTCATACTCCTCTGCTTTGTGCAGTGGTTTTGCACAGAGCAGCCCAGATCCTCTTGTCAGGTCCCCCACTGGCACTCCTGGCCCCTGCCTCTTGCCACCACAGCAAGCAGCTTGCCACGGGGGCACCCAAGCAGGCTCGCTCCCAAGCTGCTGCTCCGCATGTCCATTCACACACAGAGCCATGGCTCGCCCCCCTTATTGGCTCACTGGCTGTGATTGACAGCAGTGGGAGCAGGGAGCCATCCAACTATGGGTGGCTTTATTCTTGTTGAGGGGTTATATGCGGTTGCTTTTGTGGCATCAGCTGTAGCAATCCAATAGGGTTTTTACGGTTTGCATTATTATTTCCCCCAAGAATTGTCTGCAGGCAGAGTGCATTGGATACGGGACCTTGCCTGGTTTGACAGAGAATGACAGCATCACACACGTCATTTCATGTCTCTGGGTACCTTGCTTGTTTACACCTAGGAAGGAAGAATAAAAATAGGGATATACTGTATGAATTAGAAAGTAGTTCTTATATGTAGTCCCTCCCTGTCTGCAGCACTGCAGTCTGCTCTTTCTCCCCCAACTCTGGCTTATTATTCTTCTGTCATGATTACTCCCTTGACTTGTATTTTCTTGGATCAGTGCCTGGACATTCTGGAGACCAAAATTATACTGCCATCCTCAATCACATCAAAACAGCAGCTTTGCTCACTGAGCAGAACAGCTCTTGAATGGTAGCAGTGCTGAAATATACAGGTCTTGATATGTGCACAGAATAGATTTGCACAAAGAGCCTTTCTTTATTATTAGCATGTTTAATAAACTAGACATAGATTTAGTCTTTTCTTTCTCATTGCATTCTTTTCTTCCATGGTAGGTCAGTGGAATTTAGTAACGAACTATATTTTTATTTGTGCCGTTCTGTGCGGGAGGAGGCATTGTGACATATGCGATGGATGATTCATCTACGCCTGAAGATTTCATGTCACACTTGCACAAAGACAGAATAAAGTGAGAAGATTTAATAGGAGAGGGGGAATAACCTTTCCCCAGGCACTTCTCCTTTCAGAACTCCTTGAAGCTCTGTCTGGATTTTAATCCTTCTCTTATTTATTTATGTCATGATATGAATGCACATTTGTAAAACTTGTATTTCCTCAAGCTTGCCTTGCCGTATACATCTGATGAATTATTTTGCCTATAAGGATGACTCTGGCTGCCCTTCCGATGCTGAGTTTCTGGTTGCTGTGGTCAGTGCCGACAGTTCTTTTAAATAATATATATATTTTTTTTATAAGGCCTTGTATCCACAAGTGTTTGACCACGCCAAGGTACGTTGGCATTGCTTGCGGAGCAGAGCTTGGCGCTGTGTGAGGATCGGTCTCTGCTAGTAACGCACCTGCTGGTCGCCCAGTTGGATTTGGCGAAAGCTGAAGAGCAAGGTCACACTTCAAAGATGAACACAGTGGGTCAGTTCTCACCCGACACTCAGTGTGTTTCTGGCAAACTGACAGGTGCCCTTGCATGAATTCCTTTCTTGGCACATTCTGCCCAAACCTTTTTTTTATTTTTTTGGGCTTGGGGGGCAAATTCTATCTTGACTGCTCTCAACTGTACAGAACCATCAACTTGTAATAAACTGGTAGCAATTGTATGTCATACACGTTTTGGTTGTGGTATTTTTCCCATGAACTTTGCTTCTTTTTAATGCTCTAAATGAAACATATAGGAGTTTTGTTCACAATGTATTATTGTCAGGAATAAAAGAAACCTAAAAACAAATGTGCTTTTACTGACGAATGAGTCTGAGACCAAGCTGGAATGTACACTAAGATAAGCATCTGAGAAATTACTCATCTCCCAAGGATCACTCTGACCAAGATTTCCATCAGACTAAGAGAATTTCAAGACTTCTGTTGTGCTTTCTCTTTGGATAACCGATAGTGCCCTAGGAATCCTTTGTCCTGTCATAAAGTTTGTGTGCGCTTATATGGAAACACATATGTAGATCAATAAAATATTTCCACTACAACAGCAAATGAATTTGCGCCAGAAGATTTGAGGCTTGTCTCTGTGCTGTTTGGCGTATTGTAAGCGGGATACTTTGTGGCATTTGCATAGTAATGGCTTTCTTCTGGCGGCTCGACCATGCAGCCCATCTTTCTTCAAGTGCCTCCTTATTGTGCATCTGAAAACGGCAACACCACCTGTTTTCAGAGAGTCCTGTATTTCACCTGAAGTTATTGTGCATCTGAAAACGGCCACACCACATGTTTTCAGAGAGTCCTGTATTTCACCTGAAGTTATTTGTAGGTTTTTCTTTGCATCCCGAACAATTTTATTGGCAGTCGAGGCTAAAATTATAGTTGATCTACCTGACCGTGGTTTGGTTTCAACAGAACCCCTTATTTTTCACTTCTTGTTTAGAGTTTGAACACTGCTGATTGGCATTCTTAATTCCTTGGATATCTTTTTATTACCCCTTTGTGTTTTATACAGTTCAACTACCTTCCTTTGACAATACTTTTGCTTTCCCCATGACTCAGAATCCAGAAACGTCAGTGCGGCACTGGATGAAAGATGCAAGGGTCTGTCTGGAGTCCAGAAACGCATTGACCTTTTATACACACACACTAATTACAATCAAACAGATCACAGGTGAGGATGGTTACCTTAAATAGCCATTCAAACCCCTGTGTCAACTTGTGTGCATGTTATCAGGCCAAAAAAATCACCAGGGTAATTTGACTTTTGATCCGGGTCATTTGGGTAGTTTCTGTTGTCATTATGATTTATGAAGAAAAGTTTTTTGTGTTACTCATATTCTCTGAAAAATGGCCAATAATTCATAAATTCTGACAGGGTATGTAAACTTATGTGTGTGTGTGTGTGTGTATGTGTGATATAGATATATAATATATATATTATATATTTGTCTGTCCTTAAAGGACCAGTGTTTCTTGAAATGTTTGTTTTTGTAAGGCACGCAATTAAAATTGCAGTATGCCATTTCCTGTCTTCAAAAAATAACATTGTGCAATATTATGGGATGTAGTGTTGTCTTAGTTTTGTCAGCTGACCATTTAACTGCATTTGCGTTCAAGGTTCTATAAATGGTTGTATGTATAATTGTATTACAGATTCATAAATTTAGGAGTTTTTTTTTTTTTGGTCATTTTGCAAATCCTGCTCTTTCTTAAAAAGGTCCAGCTTCCTCTACACAAAGAAAATTACTGTCAGGTATGTGCACTTGATACATGCATTTTTTATCAGCTCAAGCAGCATGAAGAGCCCATTCACACTAAAGCCTCATACACATTAATAGTTTTTTATTTATTTTTCATTCAACCCAGTCGGAAAAAAAACCCTGACTGCTCAGGTTGAATATGCTGTACTAACAATCTGATGTTAGTACATCAATATCCACTGCTGAGCTATTGTGTTCTGTCAGGGCCCCCGCCAGAACACTCCGGTCAGCGCTCTCAGCCATTGGCTGTGTGGCAGACCTTTCTCGTTTATGCCCCTTCAACAGGAGCCAACCTCTGTTGGACCAGCTGCCATACACACTGACCGAATGCCGCTTGACGTTCGGTCCGTGTATACTAGGCTTTAGTTTAGGCACTGCAATGTTGTGTTTGAAAATTAGTACCCACTTTTGTGTTACGGATGCCCATTCATGATTAATAATGTAATTATTTCTTCAATGCCTTTAAAACAAGTATTATGCACAGGTATGTATGATCACAAAATGTATTGCTGTCATAAAAGAAAACCACAGCCATGAAATACCTGTTTGTGGGGGATGGTCCCCTCTGGGGGCCATTGGCTTCTGCTTCACTTTAATTTACTTTCTTCGAAAAGCTGGTTTTCTGACAGAGGCGCTGATTGGTTGCGTGCAAGCCAATAATTGCCTCTGCCTCAGACAGAATCTCTCTTGGCCATGGCAGAGATTTTGTGATGTCAGACCCAGAGGGAACCCATTAAAGCACTTAATTGTTTTCTATGATTTCAGATCCACGTTAAGTTTGCCTAGATGTCTGCTTAAAGGTCAGTTAGGTTCAAAGAGATGGGATTTCCCTTAACTCACCATTGATGCTGTATCTATAAGTTAAGCTTGTCAGCTGCTAGGAGCACACCCCTGCTTCAGGCTGATAATAGGCGTGTTTGTAGGTCAAAGCTGCTGTGACAGTTATTATGTGTGTAATTGGGAAATAGACTTACTGAACCTTAAGGAGGGTATTTGTTTTCATGCTTAAGCATTCCTTTTTGTGTGTTTAGGCTTTATCACAGGTTTTTTGTTATAAGCTGTGAAGCATGGTCACACTTTTTATTTGGTACACAAAGTTCAGGTTGCATAAATGAATTGTGTAACATATGGAGTATCTAGCTTAATTTCTCTTATGTAACCAGATATGCATCCTAGTGATCCACGTTCTTTACATAACCTATGAATCATATAATGTATTGTGCGCCTTTCTTAGCAGCCCTACTATGGGGGAGTAAAGTGGCTATAATTTTTGTAAGGCACGGAAAGCTGCACAATGGCAAGCCGTTATACAACAGTCCTTTTATGCCGCATCTGTTAGCTGTAAGGCCTCGATACCGCTGGACGTTTGTCTGCTTTGAACTAAGAAAGACGCGGGTTAATTGTCATATTCAGATTTTGCCATGTAATTTTGCCAATTTCAGGCACAATACTTATATTGATGTGCGTGTGTCTACAAATGGGTATTAAAATTGTAATGATGTCAGTTTATTTAAAAAAAGTGGAGTTAAAAAAACTGCCTTGCGTCATCCATGTCAAGCCGTCAGGTTTTATTGAGATCTACCAACTACTATGTGGTGCAAGGGCCTACCTGATTGGATATATTAGGTAGGCCCTCATTAGGGATGTGTTCAGGCATGAGTCTGAACCTGCTTGAGCTAGCCCACCTGGAAGCCGTCAAAGCAGGCAGCCAATCATGTGTGGCGGAGGCATTCCACGTAAATGATAGCTGCAGGAAATGGCCTTTCTAGGGCTGATCTCTATACATTCAGTTTAGGGAACTCCCCCGTGATACAATATTGCAATATTTGAGTTTGTCAACTTAGGAAGTTTTTAGCATCTGCAGACACACTAATGCAAAGTTCATTTTAGTAGTGATGCATTAAAAAATGTCTTGTGTAGCACTTCTATAACTTTTTTTTTACTGGAAGTACAATCATTTTGCCTTCTTTTTGTTGCAAAGTGGTGGAGTGCATTCCCTTTGAAAAGGTTGAGAGATTAGGCTGCAGGATAAGTAGATAATCGCTCATCAGTAGAAAGACACTAGCCTGCACATCTAAGCATGTGTTAATTTTTAAACTGGATAAGACACTAAATATAGTGGGTGAAAGTGTGAGTTTACATAGCATGTGACTGCACAAGAACTTGGCAGACACAGCTGGTAACACATGACCGTGAACCTGAATTCAGACGATGAAAGAAAAATCCCCCTCCTCCCCCTGACTCTCAGTGGTTTGATCTGTCTTCTCAGGGGTCAGAGATCTGCTGATTGGAAGACTTACACAAGGACATTTTTCTCCAGCCCCCTCCCCGTCTCTTAGTTCTAATACCCGGGATGGATCTCATACTGATGGGAAGTGTCTGTAGTTTAACTGCGGATGGTGAGGCCTTTTAGTTTTGTGTTTTAAAGATACAGCCTGGCATTCAGTATGATGAATGACAATTTACTCAACAAATCCATGCATGGCTGTTGAGTACAAAGTGTATCGATACACCGCAATCGATTGCGTTACGGAGGTCATACCATTACAGGGTTAATGCACTTTGCTCTTTGCACTGGTTTATTGAAGACCTTGCATACATGCCTGGCTTTTGTGAATCACACTTTTTTTTTCCTTCTCCATTATTTACAGAGATTTTGTATTCTCTTTCATTGTCTGTGATCTTAAATATTCCTTTTTACGTGTCCAAATTGAAAATGGAAAATGCAGACTGTTCCTGAAAACTACCTTAGTTTTGCAGGGAATATTTTAAATTCTCTGGCAGAAAATATTTGTTTTCCAAACTAGCTATATGTGTAATGAATTGCTTTGTGCCCAGTAACAGAAAAAAAATCTAGGAGAGGCAAGGAACATTTGGGGTAAGCCAGTATTTTCGTGGTGATCGCACCATCCACAGTAGTCTGTCTAGCTGGTAACTATTGTTTTTGCTCTTCTGTTGTGGTTTCAGCCAATCGCAAGACTGTCTGCCTTGCCCGCTGGAATCGCACACACCTGACAGGTGATGTGTATACTCAATAAATCGCATTAAACTGCATTTCACAGCAAGCACTATGGTAATCTTGGTAAAAACAAAACTCCATCTGCTGACTGTTTATTGCTGCTAAATTGTTTAGCAGTTTCATTGATGTACATATGGCTAAATATTTTTATAGCTTTTTTTTTTTTTTTGGTGTGTTGTATAATAAACTATGTAGGGAGCACTTGTCACATTACAATTTCCCCCAATGATGACCATTTTTTTCTATACAACATTGTGTGCGCCAGTTGAGTCTACTGGAAGTAATTCCTTGCATGACTGGCAGAGAAGTCTTTGGATTGCGAACATTGGCATGCATAAGAAGGCGTTCCCATGGATGCGCCCCATCAATTGTCAGTGGAAGGAATAGCACCCCTTTAGATAGCCTTTGGGTGTTCACGGCTTTTTTTTTTCTTTACATTTTTTCTAAACAGTGGAAGGAATAGCACCCCGTCTTTGGTAACGGTAGAAGGAATGGCGCCCCTTCCTTGGTGTCAGTGGAAGGTATAGTGCCTTATCATTGGTGTCAGTAGGATGGATGATGTCCCATCATTGGTGTCAGTGGGAGAAATAATGTCCCAATATTGGTGTCAGTAGGAACGAATGGTGCCCCATCATTAGTGTCAATAGAAGGAATATTGCCCCATCAATGATGTCAGTGAAAGGAATTATGCTCCACTGTTGGGTGTCCGTGCAAGGAATGGTGCCTCATTGTTAATGTTGGTAGGAGAAGTAGTGTCTCGGATCGGTGGGAGAAATGGTGACTTAAGGGCCGGATAAAAGCAAGCAGAGGGCTGCATTCGGCCCACAGGCCAAAGTTTGGAGACCACTGCTCTAGAGCATCAGACTTTTTAAAGCTACTTAGACATTAACAATCCAGCTGCTGAATTAGCAGAGTTATGCATAATCATCTGCCTGTTGAGTTTCCCCTTTTTAATAAGGAGGGTTGGGAAAAACATTGGATAAATCAGAGGGGAGGATAATGGGGAAAAATATTTGTTCTTCCAATTGGAGGTTCCCACATGGGGCTATCAGTAGTAGGTATTCCTCACTTTCAGGCCAATAGGTTAGGTTAAAACTGCAGGTTTTTTTTCTCTATATAATTCAAATATCCATGCCGACTATCTTGGAAAGTAAAACCTTAGAGCATCACACTGCCTTTGTTGGTAAATTGTAATAAAAGATTTTAACTGCAGTAAGTTGCAATATGGAATCCCTATGACTTGTATACAATTAATTACCGGTGAGAATGGAGCCCACTTGATGTGGGTAGCTTGTCTGGTGGTCAGTGCCACTCATGCAAACTTTGGGGGCTTGCACCTTTTTGTTAATGAATGCAAGGTTTAAAGAAAATGGGGGGGGGGTGTCCTTTTTAAGTGCATTAAAATGATTCTTCTCCGTTGTAGCAAGCACTCAATTTATTCCACATAATTGTCCCAATACACTGTAGCCATTCTCTAGTTGGCGGATGTAGTTGGTGAAATTCTGCTGACTGTATTGACAGCAATAATATACAAGTTCATTCTCACTTAGCACAGCAAGTCTGTTGGGCACAGATAGCAAGATGTGTTTAATTACATCACCCTTTAACAATCCCCACCCAACTTTCCTCATCTGCCTATCCAGATCTGGCTCTTTAAGCCAAGCTTACTGTGCTTTCTGCTTTGGTATGTGGCGTCATTGTATACCACCCGTCTGGCACAGACTGGCTGATGGCATGAGGAATGAAATCTGAGACTGGGAACAGGTGCTGCCACATAATGTTGATGAAGGCTAGAGGGATGGATGTCTCAATAAGAGCCGTCTCGTGTGACAGTCCCTGGAAGTGTGTGGGTGGGAACTTCGTTTGGCTGTTAATAGCTATTCAACTTTGCTTCCTAAACATTGGCTTCTGTCTATAAAAGGGGAAGTTCAGAAATTGTACTACAATGGCTTTGTACTTATATTGGCTTTTTGTTTACTGCTTACTGCAAAGAGTAGTACTGTACTGCTTAAATAATTTACAGTCATCACCAAAGGCTGAAGTGATGCAAGATTTCCCATCTGTATTGTAGTAATATCTAGTCTATGTACACAATGAAAAAACAAGGGTTGCATCATTCGTGTACACTGGCTGCAGTCATCACAAATATTGCTTCTGTGCCAGTTTAGTAGGTGCAGTGACCAGCTGTGGCATGTGATATACACACATTGTAATCTTATATCATACTCCCGACCCCCCCCCCCATGTAGAAGATCATCTAATCAAATTTATTATGACACAGTCGTGCACCAGTCTTGAAGTCCCTGGCCATGTTGGGCAATACTAACTCTTTGCTACTTATATAATCTGTCATTACCCCCCCCCTCCCCGCCGCATATACCACCCACAGAGTCAAACATACCCAACCCCTCAATACACCAATCGGCAATGTTCAAGACCACCGATTGTCCATGAGAACGTTTTGGTGGTTCCCAGGGATTCTGCCACAAATCAACATTGTGGCCGATGTGTACCACCCAATGTTTCCAGTGTACTCAATGCTTGCTGACAGTCAATACTGTCAGTGCACAATGATACCGGATGCCTCCTATGTAGTTCCGGCTCTGGAGGTGCTGGGAGTAGTGCAGAGAGTAAGAGGTTAAGAAGGTGGGGACTTTCATTAGTAGCGCTGATCATAGCTGTTAAAGGAAGCATGAAGCTTGTGCAAATGGCTGGATAAGAAGGTGAAATGTCTGTAAAGGGGGGGGGGGGGGTCGTTGCAGAGTGCCAGAGCATTGTGTGTATAAATCATGTAAATCTCATATTGGTCCGCAGAATTCAAACTTGTGAGTTTAGTGATCCATGGGGTCCGAAAGGTAGGCAACCACTGACATGGAAAATAAAGATGAGGCTTCAGTTGAGCTCTATGCAGGAATTATCCAGTGTTTATATACTTGAATGTGTGTTTTTAAAACTGATCATAGCCAATGGGTTGACAAGAAGCCCTGTTCTGTGGGCACTGTTAGGGCTTGTAGATGGACTTTTGGCTTGTTGATGCCATCAGTTTGAGATGCTTCTGGAATCATTCAGAATCCATTGATGGGTGCATTTGACCAGCAGTTGACCACCTTCACACCTGAATTTTACCTGCTTCATGTGGGGTTTTCATTCCCATAGACTTTTAATGGAAGGGTTGACCCTTTGTTAGGTTCTCCATGGTTTCCCTCTGTAAAATTTCCCCATTGTTGGGGATTCACTCCTCTGTACTGAAAAAAATAAAAATACTGGTTGTGTGAAAAACATAAGTAGGGGGATTTTGGAAAGAAAATCACGTGTGTCAAGCTGGGATACTTGTGATGAGAAGGTCCACACTAGGGGGTACTCCGAAAAGAAAGATACAGCGTGTCTGCCAATGCAAAAGAATACTGTAATTGGCAGATAAATTAGATTTTGGATCTTGTAGGTCTTCTAATTGCGACATTCGGTTTTTTATTTGTACAATTAGCTTGGCATGTAAAACCATTGTGGTTTGCTGGTTTAATCATACCATATAATATGTCTTTATGATGGGTGGAAAAAATCTGAAAAACTTGTGGTGCCCACCAGAAAGTTATTTTTGGGCAGCCCTGTGTGAATATATCAATAAAAAGGAGAATAGTGTTTCCGAGCGTCCGAGGGGCCTGTTTTCACTCTCCTGTAGTTCTTTGTGAGAACTTCCCCCAGCAGTTGTAATTATTTGGAATAGATCTGTGTAGTAGCTGCATTTGCAGTGTTCCAAGTTTGTGCTTGGAATTCTGATTCCAGGCCAGGCATCTGCTGGGAACTTCAAGTAATTCCACCCAAGCCCTAGTCATGTTTCATAAAACACTGGTTGGTATTCATTTATTTATGTACCCCTCTCGCCGCTCAATTCCTAGAACAAGCAGTAAGGGAGGGGGGAGGGCTGACTAGAGAAAAACATTTTATTGCACTTTTCTCTAACCTTAAAGTGCAAGACATCAGTTTTCCGAAGTCTCATGTAAATAATCAGTTACAGCTCTGGTATTTTTCATAGTGTACAGTTGTATTTCCAAGCTAGGCCAATAGTGTGCCTTTAAAGGATATTTAACCCCAATCAATAAAACCTCATATACATTTTAACATGATGTAATTTCATAGTTCATTTTTATCCTGCAAAATCTGTCATTTAAAAAATTGCAGCAGTCATTAAAGGGGTTGTAAAGGTTCTTGTTTTTTCACCTTAATGCATCCTATGCAAAAAACACCTGGCAATCACCAGCCCCCCCCCCCCCCCCCATTTTACTTACCTGAACCTGTTCGTCTTCTCGCGCGTCCCCGCCGTACTCCTCTCCACGGAGTCCCGGCTTTGATTGGATAGATTGATAGCCTCGCAGGCATTGGCTCCCGCTGCTGTCAATCAAATCCAATGACGTGGGGGCGGGGCCATACACTCGGAGTCTATGGACGCCGAGTGTATGACTCAGGAGCGCGCCCGCAATGTAACCCCTTCGGGAGAGCGCTTCTCCAAGGGGGTTATCTAATGCGGGGAGGAGCCGTGAGAGACGCAGAGGGACCCCAGAAGAGGACATTCGGGGCCACTCTGTGCAAAACGAGCTGCACAGTGGAGGTAAGTATGACATATATTTATAAAAAAATAAAAAAAAAGGAACCTTTAGTATCACTTTAAAATAATTCCTGGCCATCTTGCCATGAAGGTCCTTGTTCAGGCACTTCCTGTTATAGTGACTACACTCTGTCCTTGTCTCTACAGCTTTGTCACATGGGCTTCCGGTGGAAACTACAAATACAAAATGCTAGGGTTGCACCGCTGTCGATACAGAGTATTTTCACGAGTACTTGAGAAAATGCTCCGATACCTGAAACGGATACCTTTTGCAGTGTGATTAGATCCCATACAAAATTTATGAAAAAAGAATTGCTTTCGATTTGAACAGGAATGCAGTGCGATTCCTGTCTGAATCGCATGCAGTTTCCCGCACCACTCCTGTGTGAACCCAGGTTGAAATCAATATGACATGCCTGGGTTCACAGAGGAGCGGTGCGGGAAGCTGCATGCGATTCAGACAGCAGGAGGAATTGTGATTTCATTGACTGGCCAACTGCAGTAGTTGAAAAACCCCAATATAGCATAGTTGATATCATAGAACTATCTTTTTTTTTTTCATTATGCAAAACTGCTTGTGCAAGCTTGTTTTTACTGGAAGATGAAACTGGATTTTGGAGCTGTTGACAGCTGCAACAGATAATGACTGACATAATTGCATGCCACTGCTTGTGTGCCAGTTGGTTAATGAGCGGACTGGTTAATCTACTGGCATCCTTTGTCAAAAAATAACGCATAAAAGCCTTCTGTGACTTGTCACGCAACAAGATGCAACCCCAAAATGTGGCAGGCCTTTGACACCTGAAAGGAAGAAAAAAAGCATGATCCGTGGGTGATCTAAGCAAAACTTTGTTTTTCATTATGGGCATTTATAAAGCTTTCAGTGTAGTGTTTCCTAATCTTTTGTATATCTGTGTTCTCTAGAGCATTTGTGCAGACTGTAATATGTTCTAGGAGGGTCTGCAAATGTAGCCTTGATTGGAAACCACAGTCATAATCTTAGCAGTTAGCTCTGCTGATAGTAATGACTTTCACAGACAGATGGGAGCTACATGACGATGTGCAGAGCAGGACCTAATGGCTTATTTCTGACGGTCACATCGCCATACATTGTGCTGTATTTTTAAAAGTGAACTCCGGGCTCGAAAACGTTCTTTTGTATATAGTTCTCAATAGCCACAGAGAATATCATTCCGCTTTGTGTGCACCAAATACCTTTTGCAAACCCAGATTTTACCTTATAAAAGCAGTGGTACATCATCACTGTGTGCTATCTATAGCCTGTGCCGAGAGTGGACCTGTGGGAGGGACCCAGCAGGGCCACCTGCTACAGTTAGGGGCGGAGACAAGACCAGTCACTCTGCACAAGGCGAGTGGATGGCAGCGATTGGTCTGTTAGTACAGGATGCTCCTCAACAAAGGCAAGGCTTGACACTGGATTACTACTGCACAGATCTGGAAGGAAGACACTAGTCACACTGAGATGTATGTAGAGATAGAACACACACACACACACACACACACCCACACACACGTATGTGTGTGTGTGTGTATATATTATATATATATATATATATATATATAAGGCTTGACACTGGATTACTACTGCACAGATCTGGAAGGAAGACACTAGTCACACTGAGATGTATGTAGAGATAGAACACACACACACACACACCCACACACACGTATGTGTGTGTGTGTGTGTGTGTGTGTGTGTGTATATATTATATATATATATATATAAGGCTTGACACTGGATTACTACTGCACAGATCTGGAAGGAAGACACTAGTCACACTGAGATGTATGTAGAGATAGAACACACACACACACACACACACACACACACCCACACACACGTATGTGTGTGTGTGTGTGTGTGTGTGTGTGTGTGTGTATATATTATATATATGTATATATATACATACATACTGTGATGTTTGTGCTGGAGCACTGTGTGACCCTTCACCCTTTTCTCCTAATGCATGCTGGGGAAGGGGCTGTACCAGGAAGTAGTGAGAGTGGTGTGTGGAACTGGGAAGCAGCAGCATGATGCACAGAAGGGATTACATCTGGAATTACAGAATCCTGTTGTATTAGGACTCTATGTAACAAAGTCATCATGTTCTGAGTGAGTAATGAACCCTTCCATGGTTAAGAAGTTCATCTGGCCTGTGTGTAACTAAGGGACATAACACACATACATACACACACACACACACACACTACTGTGTATCCTGGAGTTCAGATAATACTGTGAAGAATATGGGGCCTGCCTTTGTCCCTCCTAGTAGTACTTTTCACGCAGGTTAGAGAGTAACCTCTAATGTGAACACTTGTTCCAGATTGAAGCCATTGGATCAGCATGATGAGCCTGCAGCTACATCTTCAGGAGAGGTCATGTATGGCAGGATATCCTTGATATGCAGGACTCCTTGTGTCATTTTTGGAGCACGTTGGCCATCATTTTGCTATTCAGATTAGTTGAAAAAAAAATGTTTTAGCAGCGCAAAACCTATGGCAATGCAGTCCAGAGTACGAAGGTGCTGTCTGTATGCCTGATAGCTTTGGATTGGGAAATGTTTTACTGCCTGTGATTAGCGGTGAGCAGTGTCGGCTTCCTGGTGTGATCCTGAACACACCTGAGCCCATTCCTAAGGCCCCTTTCACACTGGGGCATTTTTCATGCGGTTTAGCGCTAATATTAGCGCTATTATACTGCATGAAAAATTCGTGCCTGTAGCCTTCAATGTGAAAGCCCGAAGGCTTTCACACTGAAGCGGTGCGCTAGCAGGACCGCTCCAAAAGTCCTGCTAGCCGCTTCTTTACAGCGGTGAAGGAGCGGTGTCTTCACCGCTCCTTTACCGTGGCTGCCCATTGAAATCAATGGGACACCGTGGTAATACCGCCCGCAGGCGGTATTAACCCTTTTTCGGCCGCTAGCGGGGGTTAAATTCACCCCCCTAGCGGCCGCATACAGCGGTAAGAACGACTGTATAGCAGCGCTAAAAATCGCGCTGCTATACCGCCACCGCACCTGCCCGCCCCAGTGTGAAAGCGGCCTAATGGTAAGTTAGTGTCAGTTTAGTTTGCAGTGCTGCCTGAATTGTAGGCAAAAAATAGCCACCTTGACAGTTATTTATTTTCATTTTTTTTAAGCCAGTTGATGCATCATTGCTATGAAAATATTTTTTTACCGATGTCTGCTTTGGTATTCTATAGACTGAAAGTCTTTGAGATGAATTTTGCAGCTGTTTGCAATGAATGTGATTACCCAACCATGACGTTCTTTGAATGCTGCGTACTTTGTAAAGAGATCTTTAAAGAGGTACATCTTTAAAAAATAAAATAAAAATTAGGGCATATATGTAAAAGGGCTCAGCTAAATTTTAATATATATATATTTTTTTTTAGCTTGTGCAAATGTATTGCAAAACCTTGTTGTTGTGTATGTTTGTAATTAAATATAAAGTAGTAGAGGCGCTCAAAGCTTAAACAGGAGTAGGTGGCACAATAGGTAGAGTTTATTCTGTGGAGCTTATTTCAAGGAGAAGTATGGCCAAAGCTTTTTGGCCCCTACTTCTCCTATGGATCACAGAAGTGCAGTTCATTCTGCACTCCTGTGACCCACTTTCAGCCGACAGCGGGCTAAAGTCTGCTGTTGGCTGACAGCACTCAGCAGGTCCAGGCTCTGGCTCGATCCTGACTTTACAGTCGCGATCCCCCCAGAAGCTTGGACCAGCCGCTGTGGCTCAGTTTTAGCGAGCTGCTGGGAGACTGAACCAGTCACTCCAACACCCTCCACATCTTGGCGCTTGAGTGAGCTCTGGACTGGCACAGCAGAGAGCTGGTGACTGACAGTCTCTGCTCAGAGGGAAGAGGAGAACTGATCGATCAGCAGTGTTTGGTCATTCGGTTCTCAATGTAGAAGTGCCAGGGGACAGATGCAGAATTTGGATCATTGCTGCAGCTTCCTAGGTGAGTATAGATGTTTGTTTTTTTCTTTTTGAAACATGAACTTCTCTTTTCAGTGGAACACGGTTTATATTTGACATATCTCAGAGGGCTGCAAGAGCAGAGAGTCCCACAGCGGTTGGGGGTCGGCGTGTGTCATGGGGGGGGGGGGGAGCTGCCTGAACCTGGAAGAGGCAGCCAGGCTCCTAATGAAGTAAGAGGGAAAGATTGTGACACTGGAGCTGAACTGTGCCACCTGAGCAATCTACTCCATGCAAGGCAAGCCAAAAAAAAAGAACCCACAGTATAAAAATGTTTGAAGAGCCATACAGCTTACATGATGTTCGGGTTTACTCCCCTTATTTAGTCCTAAATTGTTGCATTACCATAGAGTTACTCATTAGGCCTTTCTGTCAAACATCATCCAGCAGAAGCAGATCTCGGGTCAGTGGTCAGAATTGACAGAATTCCACTGGAAGTCACCTAAACTCATTTTTGATCAAATTATTTTACTTCTCTGAATTTGAAGACATGCTTATACAATTTTCTGTGTTTTTGGTCCTTTTTGTGTGAGGTTACTTTTATGATTAACAGCTTTGGTCGTCTATCATCACTGTTAAGACAACATATGTTACATATTATGTTGGCTTGTCTCTTAGTGGAACATACGTTAAAAATACACTGACAGTTGAGCGGGTAACAGGTTCAGTGAAGCCTTCACAGTTGTTTGAGGCCATCAATTTGTCGAGAAGGCTTACAGTACACCTGCTGTTGTGTTGATATTCACAAAGCTTTCTCTGTGTATATAACCGATTAGCTACTGCAGCAATCCTTTACAGTTGCTAGAATCATTCTAGCTGAAATTTCATGGTCTCTGTGCTCAGTGGAATGTTAGATTAATTTCTTTGTTTTATTGCCCTTTATTTTCTGAGCAAAGCTGTGTTGCTAGCAGTCAAAATAACCTGCAGAAGCCATAAACGATTGCTGTGTTGTAAGTTCACTTTGTAACTATGTGGGTGACAATACAAAGGCCATAGATCAAAGTGCTTTATCAAACTAAAGAAGACTGGTTGTGCAATGTGTAGGTCTTTATCATTGCAACAGTTGTTTATTTACTGTGGCGTATGCTGTCTAATGGGCGAGGATGTTATTTTCCATTGAGTTAGCTTCATGACCTTTTATTAGTACACAACCGCTCTGTGCATAAAGTAGAACTCCAGTCTAATGTAAAAGCTCTATGTATGTTGTAGTAAAATAACCTGTTGGGCTTACATGCACACTGCTTAAAAAGTGTTCTGTCTGGAGTAAAAAAGCTCATATAGAGCATTTTTTTGTACAAAGTTTAGACGCGTTTAGGGGATTTTTTATGTTTTTTTTCTGCCTCCAAGCTCCAATCAGAGCGAACCAGAAGGTTTTTTTTTCTGCCTCTAAACCTAAACTCAAAATATGCCGCTTAAAGTCCTAATGTGCATGGACACATAGGATAACATTGAGCTGCTTCTACAGGTAGAACACAAAACTCCTGTAGAAGCAACGTTTTTTAAGCCAGTGTGCATGTAGCCCAACAGGTTATTTTACTACAACATAGTGCTTTTACATTAGTCTGCTAATTGACAGCACACCTTATATACAGTAGTCATGCCCTTTTTACTTATCCAAAGCCATTGCCACCAGTGGTTTGGATCTCATGCTTCCTTTCCACATCTGTTTACATATGGCAGGGTCCTTCTTTCCTTCTTAGGCTGTCCGTGTCACTACCTGCGTGAGATGGATCCTCTAAGTTGGTGGTGGGATCCTCTCACAGGTATGACTTCTACTTGGGGGGGGGGGGGGTGATAGTGAGGGGACTGGTTTCTAAGAAGATGGCAAACTAGGGAAAAGTACAGGGTCTCCAGGGCAGGAAATAAAGATTGCTAACACAGTAAACTGTGGCTTTGAGTGAGTAAACCACAGGATGGGTTATGAAGATGTTTGCCTACACTGAAGATGAGAAAAGTCATCTATGGACAATGCACAGTGAACCGTGCTTATGTGTGTTGGAATGGTTGGTTATTGGCACCATTGGGAGAGCTTGGTGACCCTCAAGAAGCATACCTAGGAGACGGGGACTGTCGCCCTATAACAGGAGGTGCCTGAACAAGGACCTTCATGGCAGGATCACTAGGTATTATAAGAAAAGCTGCATGTTTTGAAATATAGATAATTCTTGAAATTACATGACTATGTTGAGGCCTATTAAAAGATTTTATTGTCTTTGCGTCTTTGCAGACTGGTTCTAATGTGTGGTAATGATTTCACAATCTCTGACCCTTAAGTAGTTGACAGGTCCACTTAGAATGCTTAAGGGGGGTTCCCTCAAATTTGTGATCTGCTGTGGATGAATTTTTTCAGTTGTAGTTTTTACAGCCAGAAGCTTTTTTTTCTTTTGTATTCAGCAAATGTTTTTCCTATAGCCATTCATATTCTCAGGACTTAGAGCAGAATGTGTTTTCTGCAGCAATTTAGTTCCCGCTATTGTTTTGTGTTCATTGTGCCAGCTCAGCCTGTTTAGAGCAAACACTCTGTTATGTGAAGAATGCAGGGCACCCTCAGGTTTTGCTAACCACTAAAGCCACAGCCAATTGTGACGTGTGTGCGCTTGTTATAGGCTTGTTTTATTACTAGAGCTGAATATGGTATGGGCGACGCTTCCTGTCTGAGAAGAAGAAACTACCTGAGGCTTTATAATTAAAGCACTGTTTCTGTATAACCTCCTGAACAGAGAGCACACGCAGACTCTATTGCAAGTACGTCTTTGACCTGCTACACCGCAGCATTATGTTCGGGTTTCATGTGACACATTAATGAACAACTACATGGCAGCCAATAACATCTAGTAATTCAGGTCACAGAAAGCTGAGCTCAGACAACACCTGGTGGCGTTTCAGGTAAAGTGGAAAAGACGGTTAACCCAAAAGTGTTACTTTGGTTCAGCCTTTCCCAACCAGTGTTCCATGGAATCCTAGGGTTCCTTCTGAGGTTACTAGTGGGGGTGCCATGAGCAGTGAGCAATGACAAATTGGTCTTCTACCTACGCTGACCACTAATGTAAAGGGGTACTTCTACAATAGTCACTAATGTGGGGAAACCACAATTTTTACTTTTTTTTTTAATTTATTTTTTATTTAATACAATTAAAGATCATTACCAAAACTGTTTTATATGGAACCAACGGATGTGAAAAAAAAAAAAAAGATCTACATAGCGCCTTTCACATTGGTGCACTTTTGCATCGCTTTTCCGGGGCTACAAAAGTACATGGAAAATTATACCCTATTAAATCCTATGCAACTGTTAATGATGCAGGTGCCCTGTATCTATGGCGTGGTTTTTCAAAAGCACAACAAAAAGGCACCTTCCATTGTAAGTCAGTGGAAACGCATCAAAAGCACATAAGTGGGAAATGGTCATTAATGATTTGCTAAAGAAGTTCAGAATTTTCAATTAAACAATTGTAGCGGTGGTCACTTTGAATACCCAATCATGTGCAGATGTGATTATTATTATTATTATTATTGGTACTTGTATAGCGTTGTCCATTGCTTTAAACATAAATTGTACGTTTACATCAGTCCCTGCTCTTAAGGATCTTACAATCTTAGGTCCCTAACACACATTCAGACATACACATACTAGGACCGGTTTAGACAGGAGCCAAGTAAATCTCCCAGCATGTCTTTAGAGTGTGGGAGGAAACCAGAGTGTCCAGAGGAAACCCACACAGGGAGGATATGCAAACTGCCGACATAAACAGGAATTTTGTTTTGATTGGACAATTAAAGTGAATTTTCACTTATCTTAAAGAGGAAGTAAACCCTGGAAAAAAAAAAGCCCTGCAAAAGAAAGCCATAATGAGCTAGTATGCTTAGCATACTAGCTCATTATGAATGACTTACCTGAGATCGAAGCCCCTGCAGCAGTCCTCGGTCACCTCCGCTGCCATCTTGCCTCGATTTCCCCTTCACTGATGTCAATTTGTCGCCTCTCCGGCGCTGTGATTGGCCGGAGCAGCAGACGGGCCGGCAAGACCCCATTCAGAAAACCGGCAATGAAGCCGGTCCGCTAGTGCGCATGCGCGTGACGTCATCGGCGCATCGCTTTATAGTAAATTTCTCCTTAACCATGTAGGTTAAGGAGATATTTCTTGCACCTACAGGTAAGCCTTAATCTAGGCTTACCTGTAGGTGCAAGTTGTCTAAGTGGGTTTACAACCACTTTAAATGAAAATTCTCGGCTCCTTTAGTACTTTTGCCTCAATGTTTTATTTCCCTTTTACCACATGGATCTCCAAATTAATCACGTGCCCGGTATATTATTGATATTGGTATATATTTAGTATGTAAATGTTAATTTACACAAATGATCTCATGGGTCATCTCTCCTCATATTTACACCAGCTATTGGGTGATATTGACTGTGAGGTTCTTTGTAGTGTCTTTGGTGGGCAGCAGAAGAAGGTGCCGTTTGAGATGGCAAAAAAATGAGGCTTTAGTGATGGAAAATATCCCTTTATATATGGTAAATGCTTGAGTCTGTATGTTCATATGTTAAAATGTTCGCAGTGGCTCATTCTGCCAATGTCAAATGATATTCTGCTGTTTGATTTGCAAATGTACTCCTGCATCTGGGGAAAATACCTGTTGGACTTGCCAATTTCTGCTTCTCCCTGTAATAGGGTGACAATGCTATTCACAGGCCCCTATTGTCATATTAGCGTTGTCAGGCTACCATGCTCGCTCCTGCACACCCACTACACGGCCCTGTGCCTACCCACTCAGGAAACTCCATTTGCCTATTCTTGCTTCATGGCACAACCAGCCATGCCTACTGGACTAATCTGTAGAGTTTGAGCTCGTTATCTATATAGATTTTTATAGAAGTCTACTTTTGAGCACTTTTTGAGACCATGCAGTAAGATGGTTTTATCAAGTTTTCCTTCATAAAAGTCTCTTGTGGTATGCCTGGTTCTCGCCATGACTCTACTACAGTCATATCTTCCTGTGGAATGCAAGAAATAAAATAAATAACTTCCTACCAAAGCATGGGATCTGCACAGATAAAAGGGTAAAAGATGGTCATAGTCCAATGCCTGGAGTTGGTGATGAAAGAGTTTAGCATGCAATTACTTTGTTTGATTTCTGATAATCTGTTCTGGCGGAGGCATAGTTAACACATGGACGGTTATTTATTTGCACAAGGTTAGCCGAGTTCATCAGGAGAGAGGAGTCAAAGTTCTGCACTCTAAAGCACAGGAAGTGCCAGAACAGTTGTATGTTATCTGATGATTGCCAGACCTTCAGCTGACCTTTAATGAGTCCTCCTTACCTCCACAAGTCAGGGAACTTGGTGCGAATCTCTTGGCTGTGGTGAAATACAGGGCGGCATTTTGCAGAGAAGCTAGGATCATATACTCCAGTTTCCCTGTGTCTTTTTTTTTTTTTTTTTTTTTATTTATGTCCGGGAGATCGGTCCACATGGACCACAGTACGAAAGGTATCACAATCGCCAACCGTAATACATCCACATCAAGGGAAGCATGCAGGAATAATTCAACAGCACCTTCTAAGTTATATAGTACAATCCTGCCTATGCAAGGTATCACCACCCAGATTAACCTGTTTTAGTGATCTCCCCTAGCAGACATCCGCGCGGGGGACGTTCCCCGCCAGGTTCCACCTTCCTTGTGGCATTCTCGCGTGAATCGCAGGAACGGATCAGAACACTGCGGCCCTATGGGCTCAATCCCCCTGTTTTTTCACATATTTTTAATTTCAACAGTAGTATAAAACAGAAATAAACAGGCATATCATGCCTCTTTAGGAAGGAGTAGCCGGGTAAGTATTGTAGGAGGGGAGGGGATGAGGGGGTTATTCAGAGAGGGGGGGGGTCACCGGACATGGATCTGGGCTCCCGCCCAATGGGTGGCATTGCCGCTTTGCAAGTTGAGGGCGGCCTAATTAAAGACGTCAAAGCTTAAGCCTAAGTAGGGGTTTATTAAGTGTGAGTCGAATGGAGTCAAGTCTAGTTTTCAGGGTGTGGGACCTTCTCCCCTGAGGAGTTGTCCGTCGACGGAATATCTAAGATAGTTCCATAGTTGCCAAGTTTTGGAGTACTCCTCCTGTCTGTTTTGGCTAGTTAGGATCAGGTCTTCCATCCTACTTATGTCATCCACTTTTTTAAGCCACGAGGCGACGGTCGGTGGGTGGGGGGACTTCCACAAGAGAGGGATGCAGGCCTTCGCCGCATCCAGTAGGTGACGTATGACGGATGTTTTGTAGATGCGAGCCGGTGTGTCATTGGCATGCAAGAGGAAATAGGCCGGGTCATTCGGGACATTCCCTTCCGTAAGTTGTTGAGCTATTCTGCGAACCTCCCCCCAGAAATGCTGAAGTCGGGGACAGGACCAAAAGATATGCAGAAGGGTGCCCCTCTCCTTCCGGCATCGCCAGCAAATATCAGGCGTTCCCGGGAAAAATTTATGCAGTAGAGCCGGTGTTCTGTACCAGCGTGTGAGGAGCTTGTAGTTGGTCTCCTGAATTTTGGTGCATAGGGATGACTTGTGCGTGAACCTGAGGATGTTCTGTTTTTGGTTCGTGGTAAAGTGGCAATTCAGGTCCCTCTCCCATTTTAGAAGGCTCGGAGGTTGATAGTTACCAAGTGGTGTGAGAAGCATATCGTAGGTTAGGGAAAGCGTGTGTGGCAGCACTTCCTGTCTCTGTACAAAGCTCCTCAAATGTTGTGAGGGGTTGGTTTGCGTCATTGGGAGGTGGAAGGCTGGTAAGGAAATGGCTGAGCTGTAGCGCCCTCATAAAGTCCAGTCGGAACAGGCCTCCCGGATCCGAGAGCTCCGCCACCGTTTTCCATCTTCCCATGTTACTGAAGTCAGATGCTTGGTGCATGCCCGCCTCACTTAGTGCTCGGAAAGGTTTATCTTTCATACCCGGCTCGAATTGGGGGTTGCCAAGAATGGGTCTCAGCGCCGAATTGCAAGTAGAGAGAGAGGAGCGTGTCAATGAGTGTGCACATGTTTTAATGGTGTTTCCGATCAGTGGGTGCCGTTTGAGGCTAGGTGGTAGGGCCGTCGGGCACCATGGGGCTCTATGAAGGGGGATGTCGCTTTGCGCCTGCTCCAGCTGTGGCCATAACTTGGTGTCTTTGTGTCGGCACCAATCAAGGAGTCTGCTCAAGTGTACTGCCTGGTAGTAGCTTCGGATCTCAGGTACAGCCAGACCTCCGAATTGTTTTGGTAGTACTAGTATCTTTTTGTGTAAACAAGGTTTTTTCCCTGCCCAGATAAATTTATTGAAGGTGGACTGTATTTGTCTAAAGTAATCTACAGGTATATGTATTGGGAGGGCCTGCAGGAGATAAAGGAATTTTGGCAAAATTGCCATTTCAAGGATGTTACACCGCCCAAACCAGGTGTGTAGTCCCCCGGTCCATTGGTCCAGTAATTTTTGGACAGTCTTGAGGAGGGGAGGGAAGTTGAGTCTGAATAGTCGATGGAAGGTCGAAGGGATGTGGGTGCCCAGGTATCTTAGAGCCGTATCCGTCCATTTTAAATTGATGCTCGCTCGGAGGTTTGTGAGCAAGGGCTGAAGAATCCCTATACCCATCGCCTCTGATTTGCTGAAGTTGATTTTCAAATTCGAGACCCGTCCGTATAAGTCAAATTCCTGCATTAGGTTGGGCAGGGATATAGTTGGTTTTGTAAGGGAGAATAGCATGTCGTCCGCGTAGGCAGATACCTTGTATTGTCTGTCCCCTACCTCCTATACCGGCGATGTCGGGGTTTGCTCTAACATGGCACAGGAATGGCTCAAGTGAAAGCGCGAACAGCAGAGGTGAGAGTGGGCACCACTGCCTAGTTCCATTAGTTATTGGAAAGATGTCAGAAAGGATACCGTTCGCCCTAACCCTAGCCGTCGGTTCTGAGTAAACCGCAGCTATCCAGTTCATCATCTTGGTCCCTAGTCCTATATGGGCAAGTGTTGCAAACATAAACTTCCAGCTTACCCTGTCGAAAGCTTTCTCAGCATCTGTACCCAGGAATATACAAGGTATTTTGGTGCCGTTTGCTACGTGTAGGAGGTTTAAGACTTTGGTTGTGTTGTCCCGAGCCTCCCTAGTTGGGACAAAGCCAACCTGGTCTAGCTGAATCAGATGGGTAAGGTGTTGTTGTAATCTATTGGCGATGATTTTGGTAAAGAGCTTGAGGTCTGTATTCAAAAGTGATATCGGACGGTAGGTCCCGCACTGGGTGGGGTCTTTGCCCTCTTTCGGAATTACTGAGATTTGTGCTTGTAGCGTGGACCTGTGGAGCGTTTTCCCAGTGCTAAGGTCATTGTATAGTTTCACCATGTGTTGGCCTAGGTATGTAAGCAGGGTCTTGTAGTAAGGGGCGGTAAGGCCATCCGGGCCCGGGGCTCTACCTGACTTGGTGGCTTTAAGTGCCCGCTGTAGCTCTGGTAGCGTGATGGGGTCCTCTAATAGTTCTGTAGCTTCCGCCGATAATGAGGGCATAAGGGATTTTGCTATATATTCCGATGTTGCGTCTGGTGTGGGGCGTGTTGTGTTCAGATTATACAGGGAGTCATAATAAGCTTTGAACTCCTCCGTAATACGGTGGGGTAGGGAAGCCTTTTGACCATTGGCAGACATGATGTGTGGAATGTAGGACGCCAGTTTCTGCTCCCGCAGCGATTGGGCCAATAGTTTACCGCATTTATCTCCCGATTCGTAAACTCTCCTCCGGCAGATCTGCAACGCTGCCTTGGCCTTAAAGGTTAACAAATCTGTGATTTGCGAGCGGGTAGAGTCAAGTTTAGTTCCGAGTGGTCTGGTAGGGGACGACTTGTGGGCCATCTCTAATTGGTGTAGTTTATGAAGCAGCTCGTTCAATTGGGTCGTCCGTAGTTGCTTCAGGCGGGAGCCGTGTTTGATTGTGCGCCTCCCACACCACCCCTGCGTCACTCTCAGGTGTGCTGTTTAAGTCAAAGTAAAGTCCGATCTCTTTAACTACGTCTGCCAAGGTTTCTGGGTCTTGCAGGAGACCTTCATTCAATCTCCACGGCGGCCTTTGCGTCGTATGTATGTCCGACAAGGCGTATCTCAGGCTGATCGGGGCGTGATCCGACCACGTAATTACCCCAATTGAAGCGTCACGTATCGCGTGCAGGTGCTCATGGGGGATCAGGAAATAGTCAATTCGGGAGTACGTCAGGTGTGGCTTAGAATGAAAGGTGTAGTCCCTCTCCCCCGGGTGGAGAAGGCGCCACGCGTCAATCAGTCGAGAGGAGTGTAAAGTGGAACAAATACGTTTGCGCATGTCACGTGAAGTGGATGAGACACCGGAGGAGGTGTCTTCCGACGGTGTCAGTGGTACATTAAGGTCGCCGCCTACAATCAGCTGTCCCTCCGAGTACCTTGTGAGTCGGTCTATGTGTCGTTTGATAAAAACGTCCTGACAGTCGTTTGGGGCATACAGGTTTGCAACGGTAACCCTCACCCCTCCGATCTGGCCCTTCAGGAACAGATACCGCCCCTGTGTGTCTGTCATTGTGTCTGTGTGTCCAGGGTACCCTTGCTGAGATGAGGATGGACACCCCTCTAGATTTGGCCTCTGTATACGCGGAGTGGTAAACATGGGGGTAAAATCTATTTTTAAGTATCGGTAGAGTGCCGTCTCTAAAGTGGGTTTCCTGAAGGAGAATGACATCTGCCTTCATGCGTCGCATATCATGGAGGAGCATCCGTCGCTTTTCTGGTGTATTTAGGCCCTTGGCGTTCAAGGATATTATATGGAGAACATCCATGTCCGTGGATCGGGAAGAGAGGAGAAGGGGGGAGGGATGGAACAGAAGAGGAGTGGATGGAGGTGGGGAAAAGGAAGGAGAAAGTCTGAGGTGGTTAATGAGTAGGGCAGAGAGTGTCCCACCCGTAAGATAGGTATAGAATTAGGAAGCTGTCACTAGAGCGGACAGCTGTAGGGGGGGATACTAAGGTAGCCTAACCGGCTAAGGCGCTCTCCAGGAGGGTACTGGGTATCGAGCGCTGACCTAATTGGGGTGGTGGATAGACAGAGCCAGTGAGCGAGCCCCCGGCTCTCTCTGCCCACCCCCGGCAAATATGGAATGGTAGAACCAAAATCGGTGGATCATTCTGAGAAGACCATAACTAACAGGAAAAAAAAACAAAACATTGTATTCAAACATACATATAACTGGCACAAGAACAAGTGCAGAAAACAGTGCAAACAATGATATCTATTAGGCATAGAGAAAATGAGAACATATTCAAGTTGGGGATTTGTGCAGCGTTCACCATCCCTGATCAAGAATAAGACAGGACGTCCAAAGGATCTAAGCTCTCCACTGTGGCTTCAGCCAGTTATTTGAGACTCACAGGGCTCCACATACTAGTGCAAAGTGTTGAGTCGCAACCCCAGCCCCTGTACCGTCACCCCCACCCGAAGAGAGGGTTCTCCCTCCCCCCCCCCGGAATCCCAGCCCGAGCCCCCATGCCACTCTTACAATCCAGAGGGAGCATCTCCAGCAGGGGGCGTTAGGTCGTCAGTTCCCTAGTGTCAAGGGGAGCTCACCTCAAGCTTGCGTGCTTTATACAGTCCTGGCTCCATGGATGATCGTTCTTTGTCCCTTCAGACCCCGTGGGCACAAACACAAGGCGCAGCATGTCCGTATAGGCTGGGAGGGGAGACGATCTCCAGTCTTTCAGAGCGTAACTAAATGGGGAGCCTGTGAGCCGCAGCAGGTAGTTCAATGTCAGATCGGGGGGGGGGTGGGGAGGCGGGGGAGATCCACGGCAAGTCACAGGTAATTTCCCTCAACCCGCCAGGATATGGGGAGAAGCCACGGGGTTCAGCTATGGGTAGAGCCTGAGGGGAGGGCAGCACGATGGAGTCATTGAGGTAAAGGTGTAGATCAGGGATGGATGGATGGCCCAGGGCCTACTCACGTGCGTCTCCAGGCTCGGCATGCTGTCCACGTCTACCCCTCTGATGGCGTGGAGGTATTGGGCCGCGGAAGGTGGAGATGCCTGATCTGCCCATTACCCGCGGGAGAATCTGCAGCCAGTCAGGCACCGGTATCGGGTCGGCCTCCATGAATCGGAAGAGAGCCGGAAGATCTGTAGCCGTCTGCAGGGTGAATGCGCTTGAATCTTTGCGGAATGTCACCGCAAAGGGGTATCCCCAGCGGTACGTGAGCCCCTTGTGCTTGGCCAGATCCAAAAGGGGTCGCAGTATGGCCCTGCGTCTAAGCGTCGCCCTGGACAGGTCTGGGAGGATCTTGATCAGGGATCCCTCTGCCTCCAAGGGGCCGTGGTCCCAAGCACGGCGCAGTATAGCCTCCTTCTGAGCGTACCGGTGCAGTCTGCATACTACATCACGCGGCCTGCTCGGATCCGTGGACCTGGGGCCCAGGGCTCTGTGCGCCCTGTCCAGCACCACGTCTGCCCCCGGATCCTCCAAGACAGCGCGGAAGATGTCCCTCACAGTCTCTCCCAGGTCTTCGGTGTCGGTGTCCTCCGGTATGCCACGGAGCCGCAGGTTGTTGCGGCGGCTCCGGTCTTCGATGTCCTCCAGGTGGAGCTGTAGCGCTACCGCCGTGTCGCGATGTTGGTCGCGGGAGTGTTCCAGAGCCAGCACCCGGCCCTCCAGCGCCGTGACTGATGTCTCCCCAGCGGTCACCCGTTCCGCTACGGTCGAGATTTCCCCTCTCACCTCTTGAATGTCCCGCCGGTGAGTTTCCTCTAATCGGAGGATTAGCGTTTCAATGTCTGTCCGGGTGGGGAGGGCTGCAATGTCGGCTCGGGTGGGGAGTGCCTGGAGCAGCGCTCTAATGTCCTGGTCTGGGGTGTCGATATCTGGAGGCTGGTGGGAGGACATTGTGTCCGGTTGTCGACCCTGAGCTGCAGTTAGGGAGCTTGCGGGCGATATAGGGGTATCCTCCGAGTGGAGACCAGCGTCCTGGGGTCGGGCCTTCTGTGCGGTGCCACGTGTGAGGTTCCTTGGCGCTGCCGCTCTGTCTCCGTGGGAGCTCTCCTGGAGGAGCTTGAAATAGCGTTGAATCGCTCCCGGGGATTTGCCTACGGGGGTCCCCTTTGTTACTGCTCTTGTCTTATATTTTCTGCCTTAGTTCATACCGATTTTAGATCAATTGTCACCGGTAAGTGAGGGTTGAAGCCGGGAGCTCTGGAAAGAAGCAGCTTCACTCAGCCATGTCCAGGCCACGCCCGTTTCCCTGTGTCTTGGCTAGTTACGGGTCTTTCTGGTCAGCTGGTATGATTGCCAGAATCCATTATGTGGTCTCGGCTGTTTTCTCTTTAGAGGATACTACCTTTTTGTAAAGTTGGGTACACACTATGTGAAAATCGGAAGAAAATCCTCTCCATACGAGAAACAATTGTTCGATTTTTTTTTTTTTTTTTTTTTTTTTTTGTATAGTGTGTACACAACTTTTGACATACGATTCAGACTTTCCAAATGAAAATATCCAAAGGGACAAACTTCAAAATATTTCTACCTGAATATAACAAATGATAGAAAATTGGATACGAAAGACTGCGCATGATCGGAAACGATAAACCGTAAAAAAAGCCTTTGTCTCAGAATTTTTTTATAATTAGTACCATCTTTGGTTTCGACCTGCTGTGAAGCATTGGGGATAATAGTTTGTCTGATTTTCCTTTTATAGTGTGTACTGGGCCTAAAGCTCCAATGTTCCGAAATGTTCCAGTACAGACACCTTTTTCATGCACACTCCTCCACATCTGTCCATTCATGACAACTGTACTGCTGTGCCCAATGTCCTTTTGTATCTATGACTGATGAACATTGGATGGCATTTGATGGCCTATGGTAGATTCACACGCCAGTCTATCAATCGCAAAAAAAAACACCACCTCTGCCCCAAATTAGGATCCTTGACCCCCTCCTACTCCTTTAACATAGACAGGCATGCTTTCCCGAATTGAGCATGCATGTTTGTGCCGCTGTTGAGTTGTTAGGTCAAGCTGCAAATAATATTGTGATTTGGCGTTATGTCTTCAGTGTTTGGGGAAGCCAGGAAGTTCTAATTGGGGGCCGCTTTCCAAACATGGCACTTTTGACACTTCTCTATAGACTATAATAATTTCCACTTGCCTCTGTTCATATGATAGTCAGTGGAGAGAGAATGTGTGTGCTAATCTCATCTTCACTTGAGTATGAACTAAGGAAAAGGTCAGGCCCTGTAAATGAATAGTGAGTGACTGATTAGCATTGCACGCACTGTCATCCGGAGTTCTCTCACAAGTTCTCAGATCACTATCTTAATGTACTACTGTTTTCAAGGGAGATCATTGTTTGTAAAGCGCCTGTGCTCTGGTGGAAACTTTTCCTTATTGATTCCAAGGATGAGCATGTCAGCTGTTTGTCTTCTAAGATCTGCTGATGCTGCAGCTACTACTGTTAAAATTGATGTGGACAGTGACCACCGCTTACCCCCCCGGTCTTTGAAATCTATAATGTAAGGTGTTCTGTCCGATATGAGCTAAAGAAGGGATTTCATTATAGTTTTCCTTTTTAGGTTTGTCACAGGGACTCAAAAAACGGCCCTGTCACTGAGAACCACTGATGTTCAGTAGGATATACAATTTGTCTCCTTATGCCCCGTACACACGGTCGGATTGCCCATCAGAATAAACGCAGACGGGTTTTTCCGACGGAATTCTGTTCAAGCTGTCTTGCATACACACTGTCACACCAAATTCCGACCGTCAAGAACACTGTGACGTACAACACTACGAGGAGCCGAGAAAAATGAAGTTCAATACTTCCGAGCATGGGTCTCATCCACTCACATGACCAACAAAGTTTGCGATTGGTAATGAGAGAGCAGCTGATTTTTCAGCGAGTCAGTAGAACTGATGATCACATGTTTTACAATACTGTGGGAAAAATAGATATCTTATGACTCGCTAATGGGAAGAAGCGAAAACGGTCTCTGCAGCTTGAAACGTGTTGACATTCATCCTTTTAGAGGGAACCCATCTGCCTTCTTGTCATCAGGGATTCTAATGGAAGACTTGGGTCCAAGGCAGCAGTTTATAGTTGGTCAGACTTCTCCATCTTCTTCCACTGTGCTTCTGTCTAGAGTCAGACATTCTGTTTCTGGATTTCTTGTCTGATTGTATCATCAGTATAGATTGTGTTATTGTAGAGTGCTTTAGTGGTGACATGAGAGAGACACTGAGAAGTTCTGAGTGCACACATGGGAAATATGTACTATAGAGATGAGTGCATGGCGTGGGTGAATTTTACTCCAATTTCCATGACTGCCCACACTGCCTGCTCTGCAAATAGCTGCGTCTGTTTAAGTCAGAAACACCTACGTTGACAATGTGACAGAGCTTTTACTGATGGCATTATAGCAATGACATCAGAAAAAAGTTCTATAAAGGTAGGAGTGCATTATCCTGCTGCAGAGCAGAAGCCTTTTGGTTACAATGGATAATATATTTGTATGTAAACTTTACTGTGAAGCGGCAAAATCTTTACCAAACTGTCAGGCGGGCAGGACTTTGACCCAAGTCACATGCTCGCATATATCCAGAGGTGCCTGGCATTTATAATTTCTCCTTGTGGCCGAACAGGAGGGTGCAATTTTCCAGCTGTTTTTTTTTCTACTTCAAAATCGACTTTTGTAGAGCCGGGTGCTGCAGACAGGGCCAGTTTTTGCTGATTCAGCAGGAATTGACTGACATATAAACCAGCTTTAAGCATAGAAAGCAGACACTGCAAGCCTAATTAGTTCTTCAACTGGTAACTCAAAAAGCAGACATATTTCAGGCAATTACACCATCTGAACTGAAGGAAAAAAAGGCACGAGTTAGGCCCCATGCACACGAGACGCCGGTGCAAACTCTGCTGAACACACGTTTTTAAAGGCTAAAACCGGCGTTTAAAAACCGCCCGTTTTGCCACGATTTTAGCGGCGTTTTACCGCCTTTGCGTCTATAGGCGTTTAGTTAAGAAACATCATAAGACCCTCCCTAAGCTCAAAAAACAGTATTATTTAACCATTTCAGCCATTTTGGGAGACCAGCAGCTGAGAGCAGCAGTGTACTTATATTTAGCGTATCACTTGCCACATCATCTGCCACAAGCTGTGGATTGTCCACTTGCCACGTCACCTGGCCACGTCACCTGCCACAATTTGTGGATTGTCCACCTGCCACGTCACCTGCCACAATTTGTGGATTGTCCACCTGCCACGTCACCTGGCCACGTCACCTGCCACAAGTTGTGTATTGTCCACCTGCCACGTCACCTGGCCACTTCACCTGCCACAATTTGTGGATTGTCCACCTGCCACGTCACCTGGCCACGTCACCTGCCACAATTTGTGGATTGTCCACCTGCCACGTCACCTGGCCACGTCATCTGCCATAATTTGTGGATTGTCCACCTGCCACGTCACCTGCCACATCACCTGGCCACGTCACCTGCCACAAGTTGGGAATTGTCCACTTGCCACGTCACCTGCCACAATTTGTGGATTGTCCACCTGCTACGTCACCTGGCCACGTCACCTGCCACAAGTTGTGTATTGTCCACTTGCCACGTCACCTGCCACAAGTTGTGTATTGTCCACTTACCACGTCACCTGCCACGTCACCTGGCCACGTCACCTGCCACAATTTGTGGATTGTCCACCTGCCACGTCACCTGGCCACGTCATTTGCCATAATTTGTGGATTGTCCACCTGCCACGTCACCTGGCCACGTCACCTGCCACAAGTTGTGGATTGTCCACTTGCCACGTCACCTGCCACAATTTGTGGATTGTCCACCTGCTACGTCACCTGGCCACGTCACCTGGCCACGTCACCTGCCACAAGTTGTGTATTGTCCACTTGCCACGTTACCTGGCCACGTCACCTGCCACGTCACCGGCCACAATTTGTGGATTGTTCACCTGCCACGTCACCTGCCACAAGTTGTGGATTTCCACCTGCCACATCACCTGGCAACATCACCTGCCACAATTTGTGGATTGTCCACCTGCCACGTCGCCTGCCACAAGTTGTGGATTGTCCACCTGCCACAAGTTGTGGATTGTCCACCTGCCACATTGCCTGCCACAAGTTGTGGATTGTCACCTGCCACGTCGCCTGCCACAAGTTGTGGATTGTCCACTTGCCACGTCACCTGCCACATCACCTGGCCACGTCACCTGCCACAATTTGTGGATTGTCCACCCGGCCACGTCACCTGCCACAAGTTGTGGATTGTCCACCTGCCACAAGTTGTGGATTGTCCACCTGCCACAAGTTGTGGATTGTCCACCTGCCACAAGTTGTGGATTGTCCACCTGCCACAAGTTGTGGATTGTCCACCTGCCACGTCACCTGCCACAATTTGTGGATTGTCCACCTGCCACCTCACCTGGCCACGTTACCTGCCACAAGTTGTGGATTGTCCACTTGCCACGTCACCTGGCCACGTCACCTGCCACAAGTTGTGGATTTCCACCTGCCACGTCACCTGGCCACGTCACCTGCCACAAGTTGTGGATTGTCCACTTGCCACGTCACCTGCCACAAGTTGTGGATTGTCCACTTGCCACGTCACCTGCCACGTCACCTGCCACAAGTTGTGGATTGTCTACAGTGCAATGCAAGCAATTACAGTTTTTTTTATATCTTTTTATATCCTTATTTTAGTGTATTTATATGTGGCCCAAGACAATTCCTCTTCTAATGTGGCCTAGGAAGGTCAAAAGGTTGGCACCCCTGATTTCAAGCCTAGGTTGCCCTAGGTCAAGTTGGCTCTGGCTACATTCGGCATTGTTTTTTTTTTTTTTTTCTTTTCCTATTAGAAACTGTAGTTCAGCCAGACGGATATACCTGCTGTAATGTTAGAGGATTGGAAAGGTGCATCAGGCAGACTCCCTTTACATATGATTACAAACTATACATGGAAATGAGCCTTTTGGATTCATAAACTCACATTGCTTGATTTACATCTTTCAAGTCTATATCTTAAAATGAAGGCACTACAGCTTCCATTTAAAGTGCTTCATTAGATAGTGATATAAGGCAAACCATTTCCAGAATATGACGGGAAGATACTCTATACATAGTGTTGTTGAAATGTGTTGCAGGTGTTTTTCACACTTTTTAATATTTAATTATGCTCGCCTACAATTCGCATGCTCCCCACTTTCCCCAGGCAGCCTTCTAAACAAGCAGTGTCTCGTGTTGAATGAATGAATTAGGCTGGCAGCGGAACATTACAAGTACTCTGCTCACTTGGAAATGCCAGGCTTATTAGACAAAGCAGTCCTGTTCAAGGAATAGTCACCCATTGTAGTGAGTCCCTTTATGATAGGACTGTGTGCTCAGAATCAAAAGGCAGGTGGCACAGCAGCTGTAAATGGATACGTATAAAGAAAGTGTGTGTGTGTGTGTGTGTGTATATATATATATATATATATGTATGTGTGTGTATATATATATATATATATATATGTATGTGTATATATATATATATATATATATATATATATATAAATAAAATTAGTTGTGCTCATAAGTTTACATACCCTGGTAGAATTTGATCTCTTGTCCATTTTTCAGAGAATATATGTTCTTTTACCTCATGGTTAGTGTTTGGTTGAAGCCATTCATTATCAATCAAATGTGTTCACTCTTTTTAAATCACAATGACAACAGATACTGCCCAAATAACCCTGGTCAAAAGATTACATACCCTGGTGATTTTGGCCTGATAACATGCACACAAGTTGACACAGGGTTTTGAATTCTGCCAGGGTATGTAAACTTATGAGCACAACTGTATATTGTGTGTGTTCAGCATGGTGGAGCTACCTTTTCTGAAACATTTTGTCAAAAAAAGTGTGCGTCTCTCTCTCTCACTGTAGGGTCAGTTGTACTTTGACAACATAATCCAACAAATAGTTATTTTACAATCTTCTCACTCCATACACTGGACAGGTAGGAGGATCGATCTAAAACCCATAAAATGACCTAACATTACACTTATGTAGTTGGATGGAAACACTTCATCGCTGCAGTTCTTGTACTACTAACAACCTTTACAAATACATATGTAAACTTGCTCACACCTATACAGAGATTGAAATGGTTAATGTTTATGTAATGTTGCTGTGCAGCCTCCATTAGTTACCCTTTTAGGCAGAGAGACAGCAGTGAAGTTATATATCTATAAATATCGCTCCCTATTGTGTAGTCTTAATTGCCATACCTTCTGTCCTGATAACTTCCTCTGAGTTCATCTATAAATGCTTTTAGAATGCCTTTTGCATAAGCTTAGTTGTAATATTGTATGAGTAATGTCTGGGCATAGGCTTTTGTGGCCTTGTGTTATGATCTTGTCATGTTCTGACAAGCATGCCACCATCATTAACCAAAAGTGTCACTGCCATGCCATCGTTCTGACCAGGACACAACAACATTCTTTTGTGCTCCAACCTTTTAAGTGAAATCGAATTTCAGAAAATTTCTCCTGCTGAACACGAAAGCTGCAAGGTCAGATTGATAAGAAAAGCCAACTGGTAACTTTGTCTGCTTGAGGGGCTTGCGGACGTTGGGTTTATGTATTGGGTTGGTATTTCTGCTTGTTTTTAAGGAAAAATGGTGTTGCCTTTTTAGGCCTGGTTCACACCTCTGCATTTCTTAGCGCATTTTCAGTTTTGCAGAAACACACTACAGTCCATTTAACATGGTTTCCTATGGATGTAGTTCACATCTGTGCATTTTATGGAAAGGGCCTGGGACTTTTTTCCGGTTTTCAGTTCCATAGACTTTAATGGACTTCGACTTGTTTTATTGTTTCTGATCATTCGCAGTCTTTTGTATCCAATTTTTCTCAATCAAAACAGTACACATTAACCACTTCAGCCCCGGAAGGAGTTGCCCCCTTAATGACAAGGCCTTTTTTTGCGCTACAACACTGCGTCAATTTAACTGACAATTGCGCTGTCGTGCGACGCTGTACCCAAACAAAATTGAGGTCCTTTTTTTCTCACAAATGGAGCTTTCTTTTGGTGGTATTTGTTCACCTGCGGTTTTTATTTTTTGCGCTTTAAACAAAGAGCGACAATTTTGAAAAAAATAATTGTTTTTTATCTTTTGGCTATAGTATCAAAAAAACTAAAACAAAGGTATTCATCAGTTTTAGCTGATATATATTCTTCTACACATTTTTTGTTAAAAATAAACAAAAAACGCAATAGGCGTATATTGATTGGTTTGCGCAAAAGTTATAGTTTTATTATTTTTACTAGTAATGGTGGTGATTTTTTAGCGGGATTGCGGCAGACAGATCGGAAACGTTGACACTTTTTTGGGACTATTGACATTTATACAGCGATCAGTGCTATTAATAGCCACTGATTACTGTACAAATGTCACTGGCAGGGAAGGGGTTAACACTAGGGGGCGATCAAGGGGTTAAATGTGTTCCCTCAAATTACAAGAAGATTACCCATGCATTCCCTGAAGTTGCCTTGAAGTCACATTGCTATAATCTTTTTATATGGACTATAAACTGAAAGACTTATGAATGGTTGTGGAACGAATCATCTGAGTTTCCATTAATTGTTATGGGGAAATTCGCTTTGATAATCCAGTGCTTTGGATTACATCACGTTTCCTGAACGAATTATGCTTGCAATTCAAGGTTTTTCTGTATTTGTTGCTTGTCGGACTGGATAGATGCCAGTAAACTTCCCAGTGGGGACAAAGAAAACCATAAAAAACACTTTTTTTTTTAATAGTAGCATTAGGGATGATTTAGAATTTATGTTAGGATTTTATCACTTGGTCCCATTTGGTGGATTAAGCCAAACTTTATGTCCAGGTGATGATGGGTAGTAGACAGAAGAAGGGTAGAATCCAAATGGGGACTTGGCATTTAATACCTTACTGTAAAAAAAAAAAAGTGCATGGGGACGGACTATATTTAAGGTCAAATTCCTACTCTATCCCCAATAATAAAAGTAGTAGTGCTGAGTTTACCTGTGCAATATGTCCTGAGTTGTCCCTTTCACAGCCACCTCTTGCTGTTTACAGATCATTGACTGAGCACGTTGCACTACCAAAAATAGTTGGCATTAAACCCTGCACCTTGATATATATTTTTTTTTTATAAACAAGCAGCGGGTCCTGTAACTGTGTGAAATAACTGAAGCCAGGTTATATTTCATCTTCTATTCTACATCAGAAAGCTGAAAGGGGGAGTTTGGTTGCTCAGATTTTGCTGTTGGGCTCCTGCATTGTCCTTGCGTGTGAGTCACTTTTTATCCTCATAGAACTTTGTTCTGCTTCCATACACATTCTAGTTCCATGGCATGTCTAGCCACTGTGCTATATACAGAGAAAGTCATCACAAGCTCCCCACTAAAAATACATTTTTCTTTCTAGGCCAACATGGTGTCTATCTGAATTCAATGCTTGTATGACTGAACATGAGGCAGGATTCCTGGCCTTTCTTATTTATATCTGTTTGTGTACTCTTGGAAGCTACCCTGATACTAATATAGTGTGTTTTCTTGTATTTATAGGATGAAGTAGACAGTCTGAACCCAGTTCTCAGGGACAACCCCCAGCTTCACGAGGAGGTGAAAGCCTGGGTTAAAGAACACAAAGTTCAGGAGATTTTTATGCAAGGTAAGTGGCTGTATGTTTTGTGTATTTTTTTTTCTATAATGTGTGAAAATTACTGTGCATTTCCTGTGCTTGAAGTGTAATGCTTCTATTCCAGAGCTTTAAAGACTCCAATTAGGCATTTTCCCCTAAAATGCAGCCAGTGTTTGAATACGGTTTTGTCAGTTGCCGCAAGAATAAATGAGAAATGTCACATAAAGAAGCATTGTGGGTTTTTTTGTCTTGTGGGTTAAGGTCTGTGGAAACTGGTTATTAAGATTTAAAAAAGGACGTCGCCTGAATTTGGACAAGACCTGACGAGAGAGGTTTTTAGGAGTGTTGCTGTACAGCTTCCCAGGTTTTAATGAATATCGAAACCTAAAACACAAATTGGCGTAAACAAAAAATATTCATGTTGGAGTATTGACAAGTTTCTGCTACTGAGAGAGGGAGAAGATGACCAGTACCAGGCGCTCTTCCAACATGTGGCTCTTCAGGAGATGAGGATGTAGGGTTTTAGTTGGGCATTAAAACTGTATTGTTCCCCAAGGTAGTTGAAGTGCATTGTCATCTTGTCTTCTGTGCACAGAATTTACGTTTAACAGATGTCTGTTGTGTCCTGCAGAACATGGCAGCCTGTATGAAATGTTTTGTATTAAAGTGGACCTAAAAATGTAGCCAACATGTTAGTAAAAGTCTCCTCAACCTCTAGTAGTGTTAAAAACTGTAGACCTCAGATCGGAGATGATCCCTTTCATTAACCACAAACTTGCAGGGTCCAGGTCCATTCATTGATGACAACAGCTCTAGTCTTTACAGTTGGCTTGCAATGTTGAATTGGGACATGGTGCACAAAAGCAAAGTTCAGCCTACGAGCATCTGATGGCGAAAACTGAGCTCTACTGTACTGAGGAGAGGAGTATGTCCACCAACAGGGGGCTGCCTGTAGACTGGCCTTTTGTTTTGTACCTAGTGTCCTACTACTACAGATGGCAGATTTAATCCAGTTGTGAAGAAAGAGTTGTGCCCATTGATGAACTCAGAGAAAATAATTTTACAGCGAGGACAAAAATAGGATTCCCCACCTGTACTAATCTGCTGCATAGACCTCTCTGTGCAGAACATATGTTTTTTCAGGGACCCATTGACAGAAATGCTTGTGGATAGCCTAAATTTATAGCTTGCAGTGAAATGAAATGACCTCAGGAATTCTACTTTGCTAGCCTTTTTTTTTTAAACCGTCTATAGTTAGGGTGGCTGTAGACTTCATCAATCAATACCTACAATTTCAACATGGCTAGTCAAGTGTGCCTCCATGGCAGTGCTTCATAGGGTCAGTGCCCCAGGTTTGGTTGGGCATTTCAGTCTTGTAGCCTGTTGCTTCCGTCTTTGAATATATACTAGTTGCCTGGCCGTCTCTGCTTTAGTATTTGCTGCATACAAGAGCTTCGTCAATCATACAGTAAGTGAAGAACTCTTGCTCTTGTTTTGGGTCATTGACTCAAAGGGGTTGATTTAGTAAAATTGTAGAGTGCAAAATCTGTTGCAGCTGTGCATAGTAACCAATCAGCTTCTAACTTTAACTTGTTAATTTAAGCTTTGACAATAAAACCTGGAAGCTGATTGGTCTATGCACAGCTGCACCAGAATTTTCACACTCCAGTTTTAGTAAATGAACCCCAAAGTATTAAAGTTAGAGGTCAGCAAGACAGACGGGAAGTTAGCATGTCCATCAGATGACCAGTTCCTACCTATGTTCAAGTTTTGAAGCCTTTCGTACCACATAACATCCAGGCAAGGATTTTCAAAAAGAGAGTGACGAAGTCCGTCTGCATATTTGATCTGTACAGGTTTCCTCTATCAGTGAAGCTGCTGCTTAAAAGATGATTAGGTAATTGTATATTAGAGCCTTCCTCCACCCGGAGCAGACTCATCCTGGGGGGAGTGGTGCAGTGTTTGAACCACTTGTGGGTTTTCTTTACTGTCCAGGATTCCATTGGGGAGATTACAGCACATCTTCAGTAGGGCTGTGGTTGGCCGAATATAGTCCCACAGAGTTTGTCACATGTTACATAACCGAACTATACCACTACAGCCAGAGTTGAGCTACCCTTGTCACCAGCCTGTAAGATCCTATATAGCACTGGACACAAGCACTGTCTTGTAACCTCTTCTATGACAATAAAGCAACATACAGGCTGGTGACAAAGGTAGCTCCGATAGTTTGGTTAGGTTGAGCTGAAATCATTTCTCTCTTTTGAGGGGCGTTTAGTTTGAAAAGTCCATGGCCGACTTTATCTTGAGTTGGTTTTAAATCTTGTTCAAGCATGTGTATGATTATTGAACACATTGCAGGGTTTTTTGCCTTGCTGCACAGATGTATATTGACTTTTTTATTTATGCAGTAACTTGCTTTGTGTTTAATTCAAACCAGATGTTTGGTTAGGGCATTAGACTCATTCAATCTAACAAGCTAAATGGTAATATATACAAAACATCCTTATTTGTAAGGAAGATTTTGGCTTCCATCTAGTATACTTCTAAGAAGACATGTGCATTACAAACTGGACTGCAATATGTCTCCTTTTAGCATACGGTGAAAATTCTAATACCTGTAATAAATTATCCAGGTGCTTTGTGTATAGAAACTTGGTGGTACATATTTGTATCATATCTACATTGTCTGGAGGGGAATTCTGATAGTCGTTCAGTAGAAATCCCCTGCCTATGTAGCAGTTGTGTCTCCACCTCCTGCGGCACCCTCTTTCCTTTGCAGTACATGGAGGTCTGACCATTCATGCAGGGTGGTGCTCACAAGTCTGTGTGGTTGATTAGAACATGTGGTAAAGCAACCTGGGAGCTGCAGGAAGGGGAACTACATTAAGCAATCCTTGAAGGGGATTTCCATTATAACATTAATCATGTCTTGGCAGAGAAAGTGGAACTCAGAGGGTTTGTGCATATAGTATAAGCTCTGGGCATTCAGTGTACACAGTAATCTTAATTTCAGCACTCCTTGCCTGCCATTTAATAAACCAATCATAGGTTTTTACTGGAATAGTAAACAACCAATGTCCGTCCCCTTTCTATAGGAAACCTTTGCGTTAAGAACAGCTTTAAGCCCTGTTGCCAGTCGAAAGTGTGGACTTGCTCCTACAATATGATCTTCACTTTTTCTGGAATTCCAATATTAGAACATTAGAAAACCTTCACATTTAGAAAATGGAAAGTACTTTGCATATATTACTGCACAGCTAGTTGGCTTTTTATTTTTCAGATTAATGTTTGTAATTATTTGTTGTACTGCGGATGTGCGGTTTAATCAAATGGGGAAGTTGCACTCCGGGGCTTCCTCATTGGGTTATGCACACACTACTTATGTTGGAGGTGTCTTAAAGGGTCTTCAGGGCCTGAGACATATCAGACTTGGGATGTTTGTCTGAAATATAAGTACACATGCCCTAGCTTGACATTGAGAAATTGTGTATCAGAGCAAGACACTTTACAGTACCAAGTATGGTCTACATCGGATCTGACTGATGGGCTCCATAGTCATAGGGTGTGATTACTGGTCAGTTGTGTCTTGGCCAGCAATAAATGCCACAGACAAGAAAAAATCTGAAATATGCTTGGTGTCAAATGTTTTTTTAACAAATGTCCACTGTAATATTCCCCCTCTTTGGTTTTTGAATCTATGCCATGGCGGGAGCGATTGCACTAAATGACATGTTTCCATTTGGAGCCATTTGTAATCTCTCTTGCATGCTGGGAACTTTCTGAGTGTTTTAATAAAGCATATTGAGCCTGCTATAAGTGGTTTGCATGCTAAGGCCCCTTCCACATAAGGCGGATCCGCTCAGCAGAGTCTGCCAGCTCAGCGGGAGATCGCTCCGTTGATCTCTGCTGAGCCGGCGGATGACAGGTCTGTCTCTACTCACCGAGCGGCGAGGGGCATGTCAGAGCGCTGCTGATTCCTATGGAGAGATCGCACGAAAATGGACTGCATGTCCGTTTTCATCAGATCTCATCCAATCCGCCAAGACAGATGGCGAACGTATCGCCATACGTTGGTCTTGATCGGATGGCAGACGGTTGTGAGCGGACACATCTCCGCTGATATCCATCTGCCCATAGGAGTCAATGGATGGCCCGCTCGGATCTGCCTAAAAAACGGACAGGCGGATCCGAGCGGGCTTGTGTGAAAGGGGCCTTATGTGTTTTCCATCTTGTGCTGTAAATAATGTTGGATAAAGAATGACACCTTATTGTATAAACACATGCCCGCATTACCAAATCTTGTTACATTTTTGAGTACCTCTTGTCATAAAAATGCCCTTTCATCTCTTAAAAGTTTAAGCAGGCCAAAGATGATGCAATTTTCCACCATAGGTGGAAGGAAAGAAATTCCCCCTTTAACACAGACAGTGTTATTGAGGGAATACCTTCCGATATGCTATTGTATTCTGCTAGCGGGTGTGCTGGGAGCTTTCCCGGCCAGCAGACTACAATGGTTTTCTGCCGGCGGCAGTAACTATATGTAGAAAAATCCAACAAGCTGGTTGTACCCAAGTCGATTGATGGGTTGACATTGGTACAATCAGTCTGCCTTGCTGAACCGGCCAAATTTCAATCCATGTATGGTCAGCTTCAGTCCGTTATATAATGGTGCCTGCTATTAAGTGCAATGTGGATGTTTGACATGATTAAAGTCTGCAGAGAGTCTATTGTTTTCAAACAGACCTTTTCCATGAACTTGGGGTAAGGCAGGGGAGAGAATCTGCCTGTCCTATACTGTACATCATTATAAACTCTACCGAAAAACAAGGTTTCCAAGCCAGTATCTAAATTACTGTATGGGTTTAAAATGCTACTGTATGTATGGGGCAGGTTTTCTTTTTGGTGTCTGCATAAAATACTGCACAGGCTGCAAAGTTAGCTTATCATTGGCTTGCACTGTAATCATTTCAAATCAAATACATAGCCATATGCCAGCCCAGTGATGGCAATTTGTGCCATATACTGTAAAATACTCAGTAATATTTGGTTGTGTAAATGGAGCTCTAGTCTGGAAATGGAAACCGTAAAAAAAAAAATATTTATTTCAAGGCAACACCATAAACATCTGAAACTTGATGACTGGGGATTTGTTTGCGTGTCCGCTCCAAGTATCTCGGTATCTGGAACCAATGCTGGGTGATGTAATAGCTGGCTGGAGATCAAGGGACCTGCCTTGGATTTCCGAGTAGCTAAATGTGTCATTGTTCTCTTCATAGGTCCTTATTCCTTAAACGGCTATCGAGTGAGGGTCTACAGACAAGACTCTGCCACCCAGTGGTTCACTGGTATAATAACTCACCATGACCTTTTCACCCGCACTATGATTGTTATGAATGACCAGGTGAGTTGATTTATTGGTCTCATCAATGTAGGTTGCATGGCTAAATGATACATTTTGGAAATGTCAATGGTTTCAGCAAGGTTGGGAAACTGAATTGCTCCAGCTGTTGCGGTGCTACATGTCCCAGCTTGTTGACATGTGTACTTCAATAGCTGGATGGACTCAGGAATGTAATGACAGGTTTATGCTCTCTTCACCACTTAGTGAATTAATGATCCTGTGTCAAATGTTCAACCAGTGAAGTCTCAGCACCTGACCTGCATTGTTAGTTCTGGTTCACTGACTTAGTAAGTAGTGCCGCAAGGAAAAGGATTACAGTCGTGCAGCACGGGGCATTTAAAAACAGGTCAGAGATGGCCGTTCACATATTTTGATCTTAACAGGCTTCTTTTAGGGGGTAATTTACACAAGTGTTGCCTTCTGAAGAGTGAGCCTCATCATTTGGCAGGCAGTGAAGAGACAATGTCACCTCATCTTTAACCCCTAAATGCATTGCACACTGTTGAAACACGGCCCTTTTCAATTGAATGGGTCATGGCAATACATGCACACTCACACATGTTTTACCGCTGCAAGTACCAAAAAATACCCATTGATCTGTCAGGAAAGAACTAATCCCTTACACCCTGTTGTGGACTGACAGAACTTTTTTTTTCCTTACAGCTTACTACTGGATTGTAGTAAACCTTGCTAAGTATCTTTTTACTAAATTACTCGACCGCTCTCAGATCTCTACAACATAAAGTCTAGGCCGGCCATAGATAGTTCGAGGATCCAGTGTGTGGACAGGCTGAATTAACTGAGGCGATTGATCAACTCGGGCACAACAATCCTGACTGATTCTCTTGCAATTATCGCTAACCGCTGCTATAGCCACTAGGATTCAATTTAATCACAAACTTCTGGGGGGGGGGGGGGGGGGTTTGGTTGGCTACCCCTGCCCGCTCCCGCCGGGAGCAGACAGTTACTCGGCAGAAGGAGTTCCACTGTCAGCACTGTCTGTTGATAAGGGAACCCTGGTTGCAGGAAAGAAATTTGTAGTCTTTGGCTGACCTTATCATTCTCTAAGGCTTGATAAGAACTTGGAGGGCTAAGTAGCCTCTTTGAGATAAGAATACAGATGCAGTAAGTCCCCTACATACAAGTTTACAACTTGCAAACTTTTGTGTTTGCTCCGTTTTTTTTTTTTCGTTCAAGCCAGCGGGCTGAACGAAAAGAAAAAAAAACTGATCGCCATACCAACACAAGGAATGTTGGTGCAGTGATCTCCCCGCCAGAACACACTGATCAGTGCTCGCAGTCTTTGTCTGCAAGCACTGATCTTTGTTGGACTTGCAAACAAGCTTCTGGAACAGAACTCATTTGTTAGTAGGGGACTAAAGCCCCGTACACACCAGCCGAATGTCTGGCTGACATTCGGCCCAGGTGTACAGCCGCTGGTCCGGTTTCTGTCAGAGGGGGGGCATGACCGAATAAGGTCTGCTGACTGGCTCCCAATCAACTCTCTCCAATGGCTGAGAGCGCTGACTGGTGTGTTCAGGCGGGGACTGTTCCCCTGTCTGATCACAATGGAACAGCAGGGGAGATTGATGTACTAACATTGGATTGTTAGTACAGCATCTTCGACCTGAGCTGTAATTTTTTTTTTTTCATTCAACCCGCCGGGTTTGGACGAACTGTGTACTATTACTGTGTGTGTGTGTGTGTGTGTGTATGTATATATGTGTGTATATATATATATATATATATATATATATTATAATCTTCCTTAGCACAACCGTGTGTTCAAGCAATGCAGAGCGAATGGGAAGTGTGAATGAGCCCCTTTAGACCAGTGGTCATCAACCCTGTCCTCAGGGCCCACTAACAGGCCAGGTTTGCAATATCACTGGAATACATAACAGGTGATATCATTTGCTGCTCAGTGATTGCAGTATTCTGCATCTTCCCAAGGTAAGACATAGAATCTGGCCTGTTAGTGGGCCCTGAGGACAGGGTTAATGACCACTGCCTTAGACTATAAAGAAACTAGTGGGAACAAAAGTGGGATTTTACTGCAAGGTTCTGCCATTAGGGCAAAACAATAGAAATAAAAGATTCTGCTCAAAGGACATATTGGTAATGTTTCTGGATGACTGTCAGACTTGCTTTATTAAACTGGTTCATTTTGTAGAATAAACAACAGTTTCTGTCTGTCTTGGAGCAGTACTTTAGCTGTTGGCCCCTGCGACCCTCTTCTGTCACATGAAATAAAAAATTATATTGCCGTGGGCTTTTTGCACTTGATTGCTTTGTTCCAAATTTCTTTAATCAGCCCCATTCTGTTGTTTTGATATTGTTTCCTTTCTGTAAACGGACATTTTCTTTTTGTAGCTTTTCTGTTATTTGCGATCAAAATAATAAAGCAAAACTTTTTGTGTTTTTATCCCAGGTTCTAGAGCCACAGAATGTTGATCCTTCTATGGTTCAGATGACCTTTCTAGATGATGTTGTATACTCGTTGTTAAAAGGTGAAAATATTGGCATCACGTCCCGCCGCAGGTCACGCTCCAATCAGAATAGCAACACAATTCATGTAGGTATTTTTGATGCTTTATTTTAACCAGTTTTGATTGTGATTTTTAACCAGTTTTGAGTGTGATTTTTAACCAGTTTTGAGTGTGATTTTTAACCAGTTTTGAGTGTGATTTTGTTTGCTGCGTTCAGTTGGTTTCAGCTAACGGATACGATTGTTTCTTATGCTTTAACTAGTTGAGCTTATTGATTGTCTGTGATCCTTGTATGTCTGCTCTAACCAATAAAATGTTATTTGTAGGGTCATTATACACGTGCACAAGCGAATAGTCCCAGACCCGTGATGAACTCTCAGAGCTCCACAAAACAGAATCAGCACCGTAACGCCCGTTTAAACAAGAGGAAAGGTTCTGACAGCAGCATGCCCGATGAGGATAGGATTAAAGAGGAAAGATATGATGGTACTGTTAGAGGAGGTAAGCAAAACTGCCAACTGTATTACCATATAATATGAACGGAGTTTGTCGGTATGACAATTAATTTATAGCGTACAAATTATTTTAATGTTACACCTGCAGAGAGGCATACATGAGACACTGCCTTTGTACATTGCTACATACATGACTGTGCCTTTGTGCATTGCTACATACATGACTGTGCCTTTGTACATTGCTACATACATGTCCTTAAAATGGTTTTGTTCTTTTGATTATCTTTTTTTGACTTTTATAATTTGAAACATCAGATTCATGAGGTTATGTAGCCAAGAACCTGAGATGACACTTGGTTGCCTGGCTGTTATTACACTTCTCAATATCACCACCCATCCCTAAAATATGAGAGAGAGCTAATAGGTTGATCACTGGGGTGTATTTCTTGCCGACCACTAAAACTGACCATACACGACTCAAATTTTGGCTAATTTCCAGCAGTTGATGATCCTGTTGGCAGCACACTGCTTCATAAAACAAGTGAAAAATCAAGGAGGTGGGTGGAAAATTATCTAGCGAACAGTGATCACATCTAACCAGGTATTCAAGCGGCCACAGGTACTTGAATACAATAGCCGACAGTTTAGATTCTTCCATCTATACTGAATGTGAAAAATCTAGCCATGTATGGTTGGATAAATGTGGTAGTAACCACTTGACCTCCGGAAGATTTGCCCCCCTTCATGATGAGACCATTTTTTGCGCTACAGTACTGTTACTTTAACTGACAATTGCTATGCTGTACCCAAATAAAATGTGTGTCCTTTTTTCCAACAAATGTAGCTTTCTTTTGGTGGTATTTGATCACCTCTGCAGTTTTTAATTTTTGCGCTATTAACAAAAAAAGACCAACAAATTTTTGAAAAAAAAATCTATTTTTTACTTTCTGCTATAAAACAAATTCTATAGAAAAAAATGAACAAAATCAAATTTCTTCATCAATTCAGGCCAATGTGTATTCTGCTACATGTTTTTGGTAAAAAAATAAATCCAATAAGCATATAATTGATTTCCTGCAAAAGTTAAAGCGTCTACAAACTATGGGATATTTTTATTCTTTTACTAGTAATGGCGATCAGCGACGTATTGCGATATTGCGGCATACAGTCGGGACACTAACTGACACTTTTTGGGGGCCAGTGACACTAATACACTAATACAGTGATCAGTGCTAAAAATATACACTGTCACTGTACTAATGACACCGGCAGAGAAGGGATTAAACATCAGGAGCGATCAAAGTGTTAACTGTTTGCCTAGACAGTGTTTTTTGAAGTTTATGTGAGGTGCTTTTATTGGGGGAAGGCATGGATCCATGTTCCTGCTTTACAGGAACACAGGATCAATGCCTTCTGTACTGAGACAAAACAATCCATAGTATCAAAAGGTGTCTATACAGTTGTGTAGATACTTAATGTACTCCAAAATTGCAGTCAAGAGTATAATATATCCTCACAGCACATGTGGACCTCTACATGTTTTGCGGTGAAAAAACGCTTTATCAGGAGGGTAATATCTACAATTGTAATGGCAGATTATAGAAAACAATCAAAGTTTACAGAAAAACAAACCCTTCCTTTTTTTGAATTCTAATGAACAGACCAGGCTGTTCAGCAGAAGTGACAAAAGTGATTAGATAATTAGACAATTTAACACTACTTAAATGGTGTTAGCTGGAGTTCAGCTTTAATTTGTTAAGTCCATCTAAATCCACTAGTACATCTAACGCTACCCTCTCTCCAGACTGACAATGCTGCTGTCCAAAGGTGCCCCAATGCTCATACATCCAGAGTGGAGACACTGTGACAGGAAGTGTTTATTGGCTGGATCACGAAGTGAAAAAGGAAATAAAGCGTAAAAGAAAACTAATGCAGCCACCACATAAAACGATTGGTAAGCTGCAATATAATACATATTTTTGGGGGGCTTAATACTGCTTTAAGTAGGTTATTCTATTTGATCTTGCCATGTTATTGTAGTGATAAGCTTAGTTCTCATTGGAGGGTTGGTTGACAATAGTGAAGGCCTGATGATGGTGGTGTGGCACCATAGTCTGCCTCACCTTTTCCACTTCAGACAGCGCTAAACATCTGTGGTACAACAAGGCCTCCAAGCCTGTGAATAATCTGCCATCGCATGAAGATCTGCCCTCCGCAGCCCCATTAGAGGTGGGGGGCGGGGGGGGGGGGCGCCTGGTGTTTTTCGCATACGTTTGGGAAATTTATCTGAACCAAATAAGTTTATTTTGGTCTCTTCAGACCACAGGACATGGTTCCAGTAATCCATGTGCTTAGTCTGCTTGAATGAATGAATGACTTGTATAGCGCTACAAATGCGAACTGAATCGCCTCAAGGCGCTTTTTGCAGCCAGTGTCTTGCTGGCTGGTGCGGTCATTTACCCCGTAGGATCTCGACACGCTTGGGAGACACATTCGTACACATATATGTACACATATGCTTGTCTTCAGTAAACTGTTTACAGGTTTTCTTGTGCATCATCTTTAGAAGAGGCTTCCTTCTGGGACAGCAGCCATGCAGACCAATTTGATGCAGTGTGCGGTGTATGGTCTGAACACTGACAGGCTGACTCACCACCCCCCCCCCCCACCCCTTCAACCTCTGCAGCAATGCTGGCCGCACTCATATGTCTATTTCCTAAAGACAACCTCTGGAGCATGTGCACTCAACTTCTTTGATCGACCATGGCGAGGCCTGTTCTGAGAGGAACTTGTTCTGTTAAACCGCTGTATGGTCTTGGCCACCGTGCTGCAGCTCAGTTTTAGGGTCTTGGCAATCTTCTTATAGCCTAGGCTATCTTTATGTAGAGCAACATTTCATCTTTGCGATGAAGGTTCCACGTTGAACATCCAGTGACCAGTATGTGAGAGTGATAACACCAAATTTTACATGCCTGCTCCCCATTCACACCTGAGGCATGTAACACTAACGAGTCACATGACACCGGGGAGGGAAATTGGCTAATTGGGCCCACTTTGACCTTTTTTACTTTTGTTGCCAGTGGTTTAGACATTAATGGCTGTGTTGAGTTATTTTGAGGGGACAGGAAATTTACACGGTTATACAAGCTGTACACTCACTACTTTACATTGTAGCAAAGTGTCATTTCTTCAGTGTAGTCACATAAAAAGATATAATAAAATATTTACAAAAATGTGAGGGGGTGTACTCACTTTTGTGAGATACTGTATAAAGTGCCAAAAATGTGCCCCTCCTAGGAGCTTGCAATCTAATTGGGAAGGGCAAGTTGAGAAAAAGGTACTAACTGCGAGAGATGAACTGATGGGAGAAATGAGAGAATCCTGAATAGTAATGTTGATGATAATGAATAAGAATAATGAATAATGAGGATTTTTTTTTTAATATGAAAAGGGGATTGTTCATATGGCCAAATCAAGGTGAGTTCATAGTTTAGTGTACTAAATAGAAACACTTAACCATTGTGTCCTATTTCGTGTAGCATGCTTGTACAGTCATAGAAAATAATGGGTGGGGAGGATCTTCCTGTCCTTGCTTGACTGATGTGCCCAAGGCGTCCTTGCTCCCCAGCATTCTCCATATTCTGTTGGTGTACAAGCAGTGAAAGGCTTGTTCCTTTTCTAAGAAGAGAATAGAACATTCTGTGATCAGTGGCTAGAATGATCGTATTGCTTACATTAACATACTATTGATTTCAGCCTTCCATCAAACTTCTAGCATGCCTTTTCAGTCTGTCTGCTTCTCATCAAAAATGGCAGAAATGTTGTGAATAAATAATAACAGAACTGTTATAGATGGATTGTAATTAGTAGCACTGTGCATTATGTAGAACTTTTAAACCCTCTCCATCCAACAAATCGACATATTGTCCTTAGCACTTATGTATACACATCAGTATAAACAAACCTAGACTCCTTTACATCATAAGTGTCACACAAGGAAAACCAACATTGGATCTGAGTGTCTTCACAATTTAAACACATGCAAGTTTTGTGGCTCCGTATGAGAACTGATGTTTTCTTATTTTTTCTGTTTGCAGAAAATGTAAAAAGGAACAAACATTTCCACAGCAAAAGAAGGAAGCCTGAGGAGGATGAGAAGAAATTAATTCTGAAAAGACTGCGCCCAGACAATATTTCTGACTACTCTGAGAGCAGTGACTCAGAAAATTCAAATAAAAGGATAATAGATTCTTCCTCAGAGCAAAATTCTGAGAATGAGTTGAAAAGCAAAAACACTTCAAAGATAAACGGAGACGAAGGAAAATCCCAAAGTAGTGAGGGGGCTGAGGAACAGACACTAATAGATAGGCATTCTCACTGGGACAAGATACAGGAGGATAAAAAGCATCAAGCTGAAGCAGAAAGGCTAAAGTCAGCTGACTTGCTGCTCCAGAAAGAAAGCCCTCAGTTTCTCCTATCTGAACAGACAGCACTTTATGAGCAGAATTCCAATAAGTCACAGGCTCCAGATAGCGTGGTCGAGAGGAACAACACTACGGAACTGTTACAGACTGAGCCGCTGATCAGTAAGCCTCCCACGCCAAAAAATTCTATTGTCTTAACTAATGAAAACTGTTTGGACAAAGCACCCCAGGAAAGCATTTCAAGTAAGTTTAACACACAGCCCGCTGCCAAGAAGGAGCTGCAAGTCGGCGAGCCGAAACAGTTGTTTGGCACCGTCGGTTTTTCCAGTACGAAAAAAACGGATTCTGAGCATGTTTGGAACGATGCTTCCAACAATAAGACCGACTTGGCACTTTCCGGGGTGTTAAAAGCCCCCCAGTTGGTTAATAAGGAGATCAACGATAGGGATAAGATCCACCATACCTCAGTTATTGGTAGCACATCTTTAACTGACGAACAGAAGAGGCTTCAAAAACAGACAATGGATGCTCTTAAGGCAAAGCCACACATGCTGGAGTCCCATAGTAAGATAAGATATAATTCTTCTCCAGATATTTTAAAAACTCGGCCTGTTCATTCTCCGGATCCATTAAAACTTAAAGCCACCTATTATAATAACCAGATTTCTGGGACTATGAGGACCTCAAGCAAGATGGACTGCGACTCTCACAGGTCCAGTTTTCATCCGGTGGCCTCAAGAGTGAGCACTATAGAGTCTACAAAGAGCCCGCTCATTATTGACAAAAATGAACATTTTACAGTTTACAGGGACCCGGCGCTTGTTGGACCAGAGACTGCAGCTAACCACATTTCTCCTTATTTGCACCAGCACAATTTTGCTCTTCATTCTCCAGCTCATCGAACATGTTTACCTCCAAACAGCCACCACCCAGCACTAACCGCTAACCCTCATATGTTAACGTCGTCCTCAAACCAAACGGCTATGACTGCTATTAATGCCCACACGCTGGGCAGCACATCACATCATTCAGTCCACCATCCTCACCTACTACCTACGGTGCTATCTGGTATGCCTCCTGGCTCTTTGCTAGGGGGGCATCCCCAACTAGAGACTGCACATGCCAGCAGCCTTAGCCACTTGGCTCTTGCACATCAGCAACAGCAGCAAATGTTACAGCACCAGTCACCTCATCTCCTCAGCCAAGCTCATCCTCAAGCTTCGTATAACCATGTGGGACTTTATCCAATCATCTGGCAGTATCCAAATGGAAGCCATGCCTACTCTGGCCTTGGTCTGCCCTCTTCAAAGTGGGTGCATGCCGAGAATCATGTCAATGCAGAAGCCTCCATTAGAAGGGTAAGAATTTGTCTTCTATATTTTCATGGCTCATGGGTTTGTTCAGAACAGTCTCAATTCAGATATAGCTATAAAAGAATTTAAGTTGAACGCTCAATACACAGGTGAAAAACATACATGGGAGCTGCTTAACCTACTGTAGGGTTTGTATTTCTGTATCAGTCCTGAGATTTACACAGCTGGCTAGCACAGCATACCCCATAAACTTGATCTGTGCCCCATGTACTGGTGCTGTGTCCATCTGCAGCCTTATGATCTCCGGCACTGTGATATGCAGTCTAGTCGGTGGCCGTGTAGTTTAACAAAGCCCCGCCTCGTCCGTGACAGAACACTGACTCAGTTTCCCAGCAGTGAGTCGGTGTTCCGCCTATCACAGATGAGGAGGAGGCGGGGCTTTGTTACACTGCACGGCCGCCGACTAGACTGACGTCACAGCACCGGGAGATCAGGCGCACAAGGCTGCAGATAGACACAGACTCGAGTATAAGCCGATGGGGGCATTTTCAGCACACAAAAAATGTGCTGAAAAACTCGGCTTATACTCGAGTATTTTCGGTAAATTATTAATTTTACCGTAACCTGTCCCAGTTCTCAACCTGAAATTCAATACTTTATTTCCCCTAAAATAATTAGGACCTGATTACACCAGAACATCGTGTGGGAAACCCAAGTTCCGTGTGCGCTTCCCACACCACGTTTAGAATGCACTGATTTTGTGATCTACGGGTGTTGAACATTCCTGGTGTGAAGCGGCTCTTAACCACTTAAGCCCCGGACCATTTGGTAGCTAGAGGACCAGAGGTGAATTCAGAATTTTGCACTGCGCTGCTTTAACTGTAAATTGTGCGGACATGCAATGTTGTACCCAAACGAAATTTGCGTCCTTTTCTTCCCACAAATAGAGCTTTCTTTTAATGGTATTTGATTGCCTCTGCGATTTTTATTTTTTGCGATATAAACGTAAAAAGACCGAAAATTTTGAAAAAAAATGATATTTTCTACTTTTTGTTATAAGAAAAATCGAATAAACTCAATTTTAGTCATACATTTAGGCCAAAATGTATTCAGCCACATGTCTTTAGTAAAAAAAATGTCAATAAGCGTATATTTATCGGTTTGCGCAAAAGTTATAGCGTTTACAAACTAGGGTACATTTTCTGGAATTTACACAGCTTTTAATTTATGACTGCCTATCTCATTTCTTGAGGTGCTAAAATGACAGGGCAGTACAAAACCCCCCCAAATGACCCCATTTTAGAAAGACACCCCAAGGAAATTGCTGAGAGGCATGTTGAGCCCATTGAATATTTTTTTTTTTTGTCCCAAGTGATTGAATAATGACAAAAAAAAATAAAAAATTACAAAAAGTTGTCACTAAATGATATATTGCTCACACATGCCATGGTTATATGTGGAATTGCACCCCAAAATACATTCTGCTGCTTCTCCTGAGTACGGGGATACCACATGTGTGGGACTTTTTAGGAGCCTAGCCACGTACGGGACCCCGGAAACCAAGCACCGCCTTCAGGATTTCTAAGGGCGCAAATTTTTGATTTCACTCCTCACTACCTATCACAGTTTCGAAGGCCATAAAATGCCAAAATAGCACAAAACCCCCCCAAATGACCCCATTTTAGAAAGTAGACACCCCAAGGAAATTGCTGAGAGGCCTGTTGAGCCCATTGAATATTTTTTTTTTGTCCCAAGTGATTGAATAATGACAAAAAAGAAAAAAAAAATTACAAAAAGTTGTCACTAAATGATATATTGCTCACACATGCCATGGTTATATGTGGAATTGCACCCCAAAATACATTCTGCTGCTTCTCCTGAGTACGGGGAAACCACATGTGTGGGACTTTTTAGGAGCCTAGCCACGTACGGGACCCCGGAAACCAAGCACCGCCTCCAGGATTTCTAAGGGCGCAAATTTTTGATTTCACTCCTCACTACCTATCACAGTTTTGAAGGCCATAAAATGCCAAAATAGCACAAAACCCCCCCCCCCCCCCCAAATGACCCCATTTTGGAAAGTAGACACCCCAAGCTGTTTGCTGAGAGGCATGGTGAGTATTTTACAGCTCTCATTTGTTTTTGAAAATGAAGAAAGAACATTTTTTTTTTATTTTTTTTTTCAATTTTCAAAACTTTGTGACAAAAAGCGAGATCTGCAAAATACTCACAATACCTCTCAGCAAATAGCTTGGGGTGTCTACTTTCCAAAATGGGGTCATTTGGGGGGGTTTTGTGCCATCTGGGCATTCCATGGCCTCCGAAACTGTGATAGGCAGTGAGAAGTGAAATCAAAAATTGACACCCTTAGAAAGCCTGAAGGCGGTGCTTGGTTTTTGGGGTCCCGTACGCGGCTAGGCTCCCAAAAAGTCTCACACATGTGGTATCCCCATACTCAGGAGAAGCAACAGAATGTATTTTGGGGTGTAATTCCACATATGCCCATGGCATGTTTGAGCAATATATCATTTAGTGACAACTTTGTGCAAAAAAAAATAAAAAAAATTTTTCCGCAACTTGTGTCAACATATAAAATATTCCATGGACTCGACATGCCTCTCAGTATATAGCTTGGGGTGTCTACTTTCCAAAATGGGGTCATTTGGGGGGGTTTTGAACTGTTCTGGCATTTTATACACAACATTAGGAAGCTTACATCCACTCTTCTAACCACTTGAAGACAAAGCCCTTTTTGACACTTTTTGTTTACATGAAAACATATTTTTTTTTGCAAGAAAATTATGTTGAACCCCCAAACATTATATATATTTTTAAAGCAAAGGCCCTACAGAATAAAATGGTGGGTGTTGCATTTTTTTTTTTCTACACAGTATTTGCGCATTTTCAAACGCATTTTTTGGGGAAAAAAATACACTTTTTTTTTTTAATTTTAATGCACTAAAACACACTATATTGCCCAAATGTTTGATAAAATAAAAAAGATGATCTTAGGCCGAGTACATAGATACCAAACACGACATGCTTTAAAATTTCGCACAAACGCGCATTGGCGACAAACTACATACATTTTTAAAAGCCTTTAAAAGCATTTACAGGTTACCCCGTTAGATTTACAGAGGAGGTCTACTGCTAAAATTACTGCCCTCGATCTGACCTTCGCGGTGATACCTCACATGCATGGTGCAATTGCTGTTTACATATGACGCTAGACCGACGCTTGCGTTCGCCATTGGGCAAGAGCAGGGCAGGACAGGGGTGCTTTTTTTTTTTTTTTTTTTTTTTTTTTTTATTATTAATTTTGCTTTTTTATTTTATTTTTAAACTGTTGCTTCCATATTTATTTATTTTTAGCACTTTTATTGTTATCTCAGGTAATGTAAATATCCCCTATGATAGCAATAGGTAATGACAGGTACTCTTTTTTGAAAAAACTGGGGTCTATTGGACCCTAGATCTTTCCTCTGCCCTCAAAGCATCTGACCACACCAAGATCGGTGTGATAAAATGCTTTCCCAATTTCCCAATGGCGCTTTTTATATCCGGGGAGGGGGACATTCCCTCCCACTGCTTGTAAAAGCAGTCCAGAGGCTAATTAGCCACTAGGATTGCTTTTACATGAAAGCCGGCCGCTGGCTGAAAAGAATGATACCAAGATGATACCTAAACCCGCAGGCATCATTCTGGTATAAACAGTCAAAGTCCAGCAACATACCAGTACGTTGCTGGTCCTTGTTGGACATGTATTGTAATCTTTTTTTTCATGCAGCCTGTTGGCTGAACGGAAAAAAAAAGATTGATCGGTGGGTATGCCCACCATTAGAATACCGCCCTTCATCCACCCACTTCTAATGATGGGCATACATGCACCATTTATATATGCCGAAGCATGGGGGCATCTTCTCGCAAAAGTTATGCCGCGTACACATGGTCAGACTTTTCCACGGGCAAGCCTCCGTCGGAATTTCGACCGTATGTACGCGGCGTTAGGAGCAAAATCGCTCCTCCGCCCCTGCTGCCCCAATGCTTCAGCATATTTGCTTTTTTTTTTTTAACTGTGGTGGTGAAATTACCTCCTACAGCACTGCAGTCGCAGGGATCAGGCCTGTCTCTGTGAACGCTGCAGTTATGTGTGTTGTGTTTTGTAAGTGACAGTGATCGATCGATACTGCACTTGGGTGGCCTGGGCTGGACGGAGGGGCAAAACGCAGGTGCTAGCAGGTATCTGGGCTGATCCCGCTAACACTGCATTTTTGGGAACCCTAAACTGCTGGGGACGCTAGTATAGATCTGATCAGATCAGATATTGAGCTGATCAGATACTATACCACTAAGGGGGGTGTATGCTTCACGCGTGGGTGTTAGCGCTACTGGCACTAACCTGACGCTGCCTGGGGTGTGACGCAGACCCTCTCTGACGCTAAAACCTAATTGATATCACCCGCCGGGCGATCAGGGGGTTAAACCTTTATTGGGTTATATACGGCGGGTGCCCTGACACTATAAAAAGCAAACTAACTAACCAGCGTCACCCGTAACACTTATATGATGATCACTGGTGAAAGGGTTAACTAGGGGTAATTAGGGGGTTAAAACCTTTATTAGGGTAATATATGGGGGTACCTGACGCTATATAAAAACCTGACGGCGAACCTAAAAAAAAATTACTGGCTACCTATCGGCATCACCGACACTAAGACAACGATCATAAAAACGATTGCTTAGCGACAGTGGTGATAGGGGGTGAAAGGGTTACCTGGGGGGCGATCAGGGGGTTAAACCTTTATTAGATAATATATGGGGGTACCTGACGCTATAAAAACCTGCGGCGAACCTAAAAAAAATTACTGGCTACCGATCAGCATCGCCGACGCTAAGACATCGATCAGAAAAATGATTGCTTAGCGACAGAGGTGATAGGGGGTGAAAGGGTTACCTGGGGGGCGATCAAGGGGGTTAAACCTTTATTAGGTAATATATGGGGGTACCCGACGCTATAAAAACCTGCGGCGAAACTAAAAAAAATTACTGGCTACCGATCAGCATCGCCGACGCTAAGACATCGATCAGAAAAATTATCGCTTAGTGACAGTGGTGATAGGGGGTGAAAGGGTTACCCTGGGGGGGCGATCAAGGGGGTTAAACCTTTATTAGGTAATATATGGGGGTACCCGACGCTATAAAAACCTGCGGCGAACCTAAAAAAAATTACTGGCTACCGATCAGCATCACCGACGCTAAGACATCGATCAGAAAATTGATTGCTTAGTGACAGTGGTGATAGGGGGTTAAACCTTTATTAGGGGGGGTTAGGGGGCTACACTGGACCTAAGACTAAACTTTGGTGACACTTTTACAGTCACAAATGTCACTGATTGCAGTGATCACTAAATAAATGGTCACTGCAATCAGTGACACTGTGACTGGGGGCTGGGGGGGCGATTTATGTGCCTATGTGTCCTGGTGTCAGTGTGCTGTTTTGTGTACTAACCTGGCATCTTCTCCTGTACGGCGCTCGGTATATGTGAGCGCCCCAGGAGAGATGGCATCACTTCCTCCTTCCTGGCAGGCAGGGGAAGCTCTCTCATTCGCCGGGAGCGATCGAGAGGGGGTGGCCGGAATCGAACGGCCGTCCCCTCATGCCGGATCGCTCCCGAAGGTAAAACGACCGCTCACTGTAAAGAAGGGGGGTCCGATCGGACCCCCCAACTATACAAAGGCAATCACGTATATATACGTGATTGTGCCTGTCGGTGCCATTCTGCCGACGTATATTTACAGTGGGCGATCGTTAAGTGGTTAAAGATATTGCCTTCCAACCAAAAGAATCCTTTACTTGTTTATAGTTATGACAAGAAATTGATTAAAGCGGTATTAAACCCAAAAGCAAGCATTTATTTTATTGCAGCTTACCAATTCTAAGATGTGATGGCTGCATTCGTTTTTATTTTTTAAGCTTTCTTTCCTTTATTTTCACCTGGAAAGCTGGCCAGTAAGTCTGTTCTTTTTCATCAGTACAAGCTGTTCTGCAGGTGTATAATTTACATGGTTGGAACAAACCATTTACCACTGACGGGTGCTTTCGATGATCAGCTTTTATTAATGTAAAACCTTTATCGTAAAAGGAAAACAAAACAGTTTGCTGTAACTGCTTAAGTTGCCGTTTGCTGCCATTCACAGATTGCATCAGATTTTGCACACTCCAGTTTTAGTAAATCAACCCATTATGTCTGTGGGGACATTGCATGCAGTTCCTCTCAGCAGATCTTTAGTAAGAAAGCAGTGGGACCAGTTAAAAAGCTTACTGTGGCAATCTTCTGAGCGTTTTAGAGGCGCCTCTATCTCCCTCCTTCATAGACTAAACAGGAAGGCTTAGTCCATCTCAGTTTTCCTTTTAGTTACTGAATCTGTGCCAGAAGAACTCGGTCTCTGATGTCTATGGCTTGCTTTTCCCACATTGCTTTGACTGACCTGGCCCGGCATTTTGCAACCTTTTTTATGTGCCTCTATAATAGATGTTTGCCAAGTAACCCCTCTGTGCACATTGGCTGGTCTAACAAACCTTACAAGTGTCTACATTAACTGCTATTGTTTTACATGTCTTCTTAAATTCCTGAATATTTGTAAATGGTAAAAATAAGCAACCTCACAGCCTGCATGGCCTTTATGTACACTATATTGTCAAAAGTATTGGGACACCTGCCTTTACACGCACATGAACTTTAATGGCATCCCAGTCTTAGTCCGTAGGGTTCAATATTGAGATGGCCCACCCTTTGCAGCTTCAACTCTTCTGGGAAGGCTGTCCGCAAGGTTTAGGAGTGTCTATGGGAATGTTTGACCATTCTTCCAGAAGTGCATTTGTGAGGTCAGCCACTGATGTTGGACGAGAAGGCCTGACTCGCAGTCTCCGCTCTAATTCATCCCAAAGGTGTCCTATTGGGTTGAGGTCAGGACTCTGTGCGGGCCTGTCAAGTTCCTCCATCCCAAATTCGGACCTTTGTGCACTGGTTCGAATAATTTTGGGGAGGGGGGATTATGGTGTGGGGTTGTTTTTCAGGGGTTGGGCTTGGCCTCTTCGTTCCAGTGAAGGGAACTCTTAAGGTGTCAGCATACCAAGATATTTTGAACAATTTCATGCTCCCAACTTTGTGGGAACAGTTTGGAGATGGCCCCTTCCTGTTCCAACATGACTGCACACCAGTGCACAAAGTGTCCATAAAGACATGGATGAGTGAGTTTGGGGTGGAGGAACTTGACTGGGCTGCACAGAGTCCTGACCTCAACCTGTTAGAACAGCTTTGGGATGAATTAGACCCCTTTTTCACTGGGTCATTTTGCAGGCGCTATTGCGCTAAAAAAAGCGACTGCAAACTGACCTGAAACAGTCGTTGCTGTGTCTCCAGTGTGAAAGCCCCGAAGGCTTTCACACTGGAGTGGTGCGCTAGCAGGACGGTAAAAGTCCTGCTAGGAGCATTTTTGGAGTGGTGTGTAATACCGCTCCTCCATGGCTCCTGCCCATTGCAATCAATGGGACACCGCGGCTATACCGCCGGCAAAGCGCCTCTGCAGAGGCGCTTTGCGGTGGTTTTTAACACTTTCTCGGCCGCTAGTGGGGGGTAATACCACACCCCTAGTGGCTGAATAGCGGCGCAAATCCGACTGTAAAGCACCGCTGAAAATGGCGGCGCTTTACCGCCGACGCACCTCCTGCCCCAGTGTGAAAGTGGCCTTAGAGCGGAGATTGCGAGGCCAGCCTTTTCGTCCAACATCAGTGCCAGACCTCACAAATGCACTTCTGGAAGAATGCTCAAACATTCCCTTAGACACACTCCTAAACCTTGTGGACAGCCTTCCCAGAAGAGTTGAAGCTGTTATAACTGCAAAGGGTGGGCCAACTCAATGTTGAACCCTTCGGACTAAGAATGGGATGCCATTAAAGTTCATGTGCGTGTAAAATCAGGTGTCACAATACCTTTGGTAATATAGTGTATGTGGGTAGCCAGTGAAGAAACATTTGCCTATATCCGTTAAGTATCAAGGTGACATGTTCTCTTCAGCAGATGAAAACATGGTTGGTGAGGTTGAACAGTCTTCCTGCTATGCTGTGATGTGTATGTAACGGGGAAAATCATTATTGGTAGAAGTTATCACTGGTCAGGTTTGAAATTACCCAGATGCTATCTGTGGGACATGTGAAGAGGTCAGAAGTCATTCCTGCTCCCATACCAGGCTGCTTTCTACAAGGTTTGTGGCCCTGAACATGAACTGCTATGTAAAGAAAAGTGGAAATAAAAAGCCTGGCATGAGGTATAGTTTGGATATAATAGCATCCTTCTGGAAAGACAGGCCAATGTAAACATCTGGCCAGAATAATTTATAACATGCATATTTTCCATATGTAGTCATATATTACTTTCCTGTAACCGTTCTCTGTTATGAATCACACAAACCACTCTGAAAAACCGACTGAAGCAGGTCTGACTTAAATATATTGATGAGGCCTACAGAGCTTAGTGCTTTTCTAGTCAAAACCAAACATGGATTTTGGATCGAATTACCCACCTTTAATCCGTCTCCTGCACAAGGCTTTCATGCCTATAGCGGCAGTGACTGAATTATTCAGAGATTAGCATACATTTTATATAGCAGTGTAACACAAAGGTAAAGAACTGAGACGGATCACATAAACATATGGAAGAAGATGCTAATAGATATACAGTAAGTAAACCTTCATCAAATCTACCCATTTATAGTTAGATCAAGGAAGGATCTTACATTTCTAAAAAGCCCAATGGTCTGTGACCGCTCAGGCTGGGGAGTTTTTTCTGGCTGTTGTACCCCACAGACAAGCTGGTTCCTGGGCCTCACTTACTTCCTACTCCATAGCCAGAAGGATATATTTCTGAGCATGTATATTTGTACAATTATTTTAAAGTGGATAGATGCAGGCAGGCTGGCTGCCATCTAGTGCTTGTAAGCACCTAATGTCAGCCTCTTCCTTCAGCCATTTATGCTAGATCATATTGCTCCCTCACTACTACCCTTGTTGCAGCAGTTGCAAGAATCACTCCTGACAAGTTTTCCTGACACCAAGAGAAAAAGGAAGACATGGGAGGGACCTCCAGCTGATAGCCTCAGTTCTGTTACTGTATGAGGGGGGGTATCCCTTCCCCCCCTCCCTTATCCTTTCCCTTCCCCCTTCTAACCCTCCCCCCTTCTCTCCCTCCCTTTCCCCCTTCTCTCCCTCCCTTTCCCCCTTCTCTCCCTCCCTTTCCCCCTTCTCTCCCTCCCTTTCCCCCTTCTCTCCCTCCCTTTCCCCTTTCTCTCCCTCCCTTTCCCCTTTCTCTCCCTCCCTTTCCCCTTTCTCTCCCTCCCTTTCTCTCCCTCCCTTTCCCCTTTCTCTCCCTCCCTTTCCCCCTTCTCTCCCTCCCTTTCCCCCTTCTCTCCCTCCCTTTCCCCCTTCTCTCCCTCCCTTTTCCCCCTTTTCTCCTTCCCCTTTCCCCTTCTCTCCCTCCCCTTTTCCCCTTTTCCCCTTTTCCCCTTTTCCCCTTTCCCCCTTTTCCCCTTTCCCCCTTTTATCCTTCCCCCTTTTATCCTTCCCCCTTTTATCCTTCCCCCTTTTCTCCTTCCCCCTTTTCTCCTTCCCCCTTTTCTCCTTCCCCCTTTTCTCCTTCCCCCTTTTCTCCTTCCCCCTTTTCTCCCTCCACTCTTCCCCTTTTCTCCCTCCACTCTTCCCCTTTTCTCCCTCCACTCTTCCCCTTTTCTCCCTCCACTTTCCCCCTTTTCTCCCTCCACTTTCCCCCTTTTCTCCCTCCACTTTCCCCCTTTTCTACCTCCCCTTTCCCCCTTTTTTCTACCTCCCCTTTCCCCCTTTTTTCTACCTCCCCTTTCCCCCTTTTTTCTACCTCCCCTTTCCCCCTTTTTTCTACCTCCCCTTTCCCCCTTTTTTCTACCTCCCCTTTCCCCCTTTTTTCTACCTCCCCTTTCCCCCTTTTTTCTACCTCCCCTTTTCTTACTCCCTTTTCCCCCTCCCCCCTAGTTTCTGCAGCTTTTAAAGTCTATTACTTTTTTTTTTCACAGAGATTGTTCTAAAACCGTACATCTATATTTTAAAGTGTACCTTCGTCTTTGGATGCACCAACATTGAGGAGGATTCAGTTCAATGGGCACTCTTGGCATTTCTGTGGCATGACATGAAAGATGCTTTGTTCTGTGAAGTGACGCTTGTTCCTAGTACTGAATCTATAGATACAATAATGTGTATAAACTGAAGTTGTGATAATTGGTCCCCATATCAAGACACCACATCCCACTTAGGCTGATTAACCACAAACTACATACCGGTATATAAATACAAGACTTTTCGGGTGTCATAAGTAATGTACCATCACTACAACAATCAAAGTCCTAACTCTCATTTATTGATAACTATATATATAATATAGTGGAAAAGTTCAATGCGAGCAATGCAGGCTTGTGGAAAGATACAATGATAAATACCTCTCAAGCACGCACATCCAGTTAAGATAAACTACCCTTTATTAATAAGAGATGGTCACGGCATTCACAAGTGCATGTTGGTAGATGTGTTTTTCAGTTATGCTGAAATCTGCTTACTCAGAAGTCATATGAAAGGGATATATATGCTGAGGTCTGCCCGAGAACACGCACATTCCAGGGATTGTTTCAGGGGGTATAAACTGGCTGTTTTAACCTATTTGGTGAATATACTTTTTAGTTTAAATTCATCGTAGGAATCTTTATAGAGATCTTCTGTAAATGCACAAGTATTGTAGTGTTCTGCTTGCCTGCATGCTTACATCTTTCTTCTTCTCCTTAGAATACTGCAAGCCCATGGTTACACCAGCCAACACCTGTGACTTCAGCAGATGGTCTCCTGATGGGTCACCTTCCTGTACGTCCCTCCAGTGCCGACCCTCACCGGCCACTCAAACTGTCTGCACATGCAAGCCCTCCCTTATCTAAACCATCAGCAGATCACCACAAAGAGTAAGCCGGATATCTTCTTTTTCTACATGTGAAAAGAGATCTAAATACTCAGCTGAATTATGTCCTGTAAACTATTTTACCTGTCAAGAATGGGCAGTTCTGTTCCGCCAGTGTTTTTGGCACACTTGTCAGACTCTGAAATTCCTGAGGCCTACCCTGACTCAACTTGTGAAGGACAAAGAAGCTGCAGTACACATTAATTGGGTCATCTGTTTGCTTGCCATACTGTTAGCAAGTTCATAGACAGAACTCTGCTAAGAATTAAAGGTCTAAATGGACCCTGATGTTGGGTACACAGGGACGAAAATGACCAGCATCTGGGAAACCAGCTTCTGATCAGCACTGGCAGCGAATGGTTGCAAGATCTGATCAGTGTGTCCTGGAGGGGGGAGCCCTTGTCATAATTGCGCAGCAGGAGAGATACTAACATCCCTTGTGTTAGTACAGCTGTCAGTTAGTTATTTTTTCGTTCAGCCCGCTGGGTTGAATTTAATAAAACAAAAACTACCTGTATGTACCAGGCTTAAGGCAGCGCCTCCCACTGCCAGCCTGTCTGCCAGCCTGTGCAGAAGATTATAGTATATTATCAACTGTTTCTTATGCTAGTTTTGTGTGTAATGGGAAAAGTGTGTGTGTGTGTGTGTGTTTATTTATATAGATAGAAAGATAGATTTAGACATAGATATCTCTATATCTATATAGATGGATATATATACATATATATAGATATGTATGTGTATTTTTGTATATATATATATATATATGCGCAGTGTGGCTGGATCAGGCCTAGACATTTTTGATGGTGGCACACTGTATAATACGTGTTAGCTGTGTTGAATTATGCTATTTTTTTTCCTTGATATGAGCCTGCAGTAGGCATCACTTCCTCTCTTGAGTAATCTGAGTGTGCTTGTGTAAGGTACAGTGCATCCAGAAAGTATTCGCAGCGCTTCACTTTTTCCACATTTTGTTGTTTTACAGCCTTCTTCCAAAATGTATTCAATTTATTATTTTCCTCACAATTCTACAAACAATACCCCATAACAACAACGTGAAAGAAGTTTGTTTAAAAACTTTGCAAATCTATTAAAAATAAAAAACAAAAAAATCACATGTACATAAGTATTTCACAGCCTTTGCCATAACATTCAAGATTGAGCTCAGATGCATCCTGTTTCCAATGATCATCCTTGAGATATTCCACAACTTGATTGAAGTCCACCTGTGGTAAATTCAGTTGATTGGACATTATTTGGAAAGGCCCACATCTGTCTATATAAGGTCCCACAGTTGACCGTGTATGTCAGAGCAAAAAACAAGCCATGAAGTCCAAGGAATTGTCTCTAGACCTTCGAAACAGACTTGTATCGAGACACAGATCTGGGAAAGGGTACAGAAAAATGTCTGCAGCATTGAAGGTTCAAATGAGCACAGTGACCTTCGTCATCCATAAATGGAAGCAGTTTGGAACCACCAGGACTCTTCCTAGAGCGGGCTGCCTGGCCAAACTGAGCGATCAGGGGCAAAGGACCTTAGTCAGGGAGGTGTCCAAGAACCTGATGGTCACGCTGACAGAGCTCCAGCATTTCTCTGTGGAGACAGGAGAACCTTCCAGAAGAAAACCATCTCTACAGCACTCCACCAATTAAGCCTGTATGATGGAGTGGCCAGACGGAAGCCACTCGGTAAAAGGCACATGACAGCCCACCTGGAGTTTGCCAAGAGGCATCTGAAGGACTCTCGGACCATGAGAAACAAAATTCTCTAGTTTGATGAAACAAAGATTAAACTCTTTGGCCTGAATAACAAGCGTCATGTCTGGAGGAAACCAGACACCGCTTATCACCTGGCCAATACCATCCCTACAGTGAAGCATGGTGGTGGCAGCATCATGCTGTGAGAATGTTTTTCAGTGGCAGGAACTGGGAAACTAGTCAGGAGCAAGGGAAAGATGAATGCAGTAATGTACAGAGATATCCTTGATGAAAACTTGCTCCAGAGCACTCTGGACCTCAGACTTGGGCGAAGGTTCATCTTCCAATAGGACGACGGTTCATCTTCCAATAGGACGACGACCCTACGCACACAACCAAGATAACAAAAGTGGCTACGGGTCAACTCTGTGAAGGTCCTTGAGTGGCCCAGCTAGAGCACAGACTTGAAAATGGCTGTGCACCGACGCTCCCCATCCAACCTGATAACGCTTGAGGTGTGCCAAGCTTGTAGCATCATACTCAAAGACTTGAGGCTGTAATTAGTGCCAAAGGTGCTTCAAAAAAGTATTGATCAAAGGCTGTGAATACTAATGTACGCGTGATTCTTTTTTTTTCGTTTTTAATAAATTTGCAAAGATTTCAAACAAACGTCTTTCACATTGTCATTCTGGGGTAGGTATTGTCCGTAGAATTTTAAGGAAAATAATGAATTGATTCCATTTTGGAATAAGGCTGTACTATAACAAAACGTGGAAAAAGTGAAGCGCTTTGAATACTTTCCGGATGCACTGTATACCTTAAAGACCTTCAATTTACATGAGCAATAAAATCAACAGGTAAGTTTGCATACCACAACTATCTCAATGCCTCCAGCTAATTGAATTTCTGACTATTACACCTTTTGGCTGGCTATTTTGAGCAATGAGCGAAACAGATTTTATTATTAATTCTATTCTTCAGAATAATAACACTGACCTTTTTTTCAACAGAGATTTAGAGAAGAAAACCTACAGTGAACCCTTGCGCTCAGTTACTTCAGCACCAGTGAAGAACGAGCATGAGCACAACCGGACACATTCTGGTAAAGATGGCCATACCCACAGACTTTATATGGAACCTGTTCTGAGCCACACCAAAGTGCAAAGGTCATCACTGGAGACTGCGGAGCGTTCAAGCAAATACAAGGAGGAACACCGAAGGATCCTACAGGAAAACATTGAAGCTGCTTCTTTTTCAGTGAAGATGAAAGCACATGAAAATGAACGGGAAAGCTATACAAGAGTAACCCCCATTGTGTCTTGCAGCCCCAAAAGCCACTTGGTAAAACAGGAAAACAATGTGGAGCGTCCCATCTCAGATCTGTACAAGATGAAAACATCAGTCTCTCAAAGTCTGCCCCAAAGTAACTATTTTACCACTTTATCTAATAGTGTGGTAAATGAGCCACCAAGGTCGTTTGCACCCAAGGAAGCTGTAAATGTATTCATTGAAAAGCAAAATGTCAGCCCTTCTTCATCTAATTCTTCTGTTATTAATTCTTATTTGTCTAAACCGCCACCTTTAATTAAGCACCAACCTGAGGATGGACCAGGTAGTAAACTAAATGAGCAGCTTCCTCAGCAGATGGCAACTCACACAATTACGTCCTTCAGAGGAGACAATAGAAGCCCCACCCAATTGTCCATCACTTCTTCAAACACACTCCGGAGCATGCCTGCCTTACACAGAGCACCTGTATTCCATCCTCCGCTCCAACATAGCTTGGACAGGAAAGAAGGAAGTTACAGTAATCTTTCTCCACCAACCTTGACTCCAGTGCAGCCAGTAACTACTGGCGGAAAGATCCAGGAACTTCAGAAACCACCTACCCTCGTCCCTGAGCCTAAGGAAGGTGCTGCCTCTTACAAGAAAAATGCAGATAAGGTCATCCAGGAAGTATGGAAAAGCAGTGAAAAGCAAAACCACAGTAAAATTGACTGGCTGCCAGAGAAAAATAATGTGAAGGTACCGTCAGCAACCGCATCTGTCATTGTACGCCCACCATCTAGTGCAAAGTATGATAACATGCCAGCAACTTCGGCTCTCTCCAAGGATAGAGCTGGCGAAAGCTCCTCAGCTGGAATCAATCAACCTGATTGCTCAAAGACCATGGAAGCCAGAGAGACTGTAAGGATAGGCCAGCCAATTATGAACTCAGACAGCACTCATGTGCTCTTTGAGAAGAACTCTCACGCTCCTTCACACAGCATTCCCAGTTTGTCTGCACCTGGAACTAATATAATGTGCAGTACAAAAACTGATGTGACCACCTCTGCCCCCACAACCACAAGTGTTTCGAGTTGCAGCGGATCAGAAGTAACTTATTCTTTATCCAATGCTGTCTCAGCCTGTACAACGATAGAAAGCACCAGTTCATTGCCAGCAAGCCAAACCATGGCACAAACTCAAGAGAGTGTCAGCGCCGTAGCTTCAGCCACTCCAGCAAGCAGAAAGCCAGCAGTTCAGCCCAAAGCATTGTATCTTGCGTCAAGTGATTTCATCCATTTAAAAAAGCACAAGGCTGCTCTGGCTGCAGCCCAGTTTAAAAGCACTAATGCAATCGATACAGAAACTAGTGCTGTGAAAACTCAGACTGTGCCACATTCAGGCTCTCCAGATAGCAGCACACCCTGCAGCTCCACAAACTCGTCAGGTTCTGTAGGCAATGGGCAGGCACCCCAATGCAGCCAGCCAAATTATCACACCAAACTTAAAAAGGCCTGGCTTACTAGACATTCAGAAGAAGATAAAAACACCAACAATAAGCTGGAAAATGCTGGCAGCTCAATAGTGTCTGAAATCATTAAGCCCTGTACTGTAAATTTGATTGCTTCAACCTCTAGCGAGCTACAGAATACCCTGGACCTTCGAGCCCAGGATGACAAGTCTCCCAAGGAGGATAGGCTTACAAGGAGGAGGTTGAAAAGGACTTATGAATCTGGCTCAGAAAGCGGGGACTCTGATGAAAGCGAGAGCAAGTCTGGACAAAGGCTGAAACGTCAGCCCAAGCCAACATACAAAAAGAAGCAAAATGATATGCAGAGGCGAAAAGGTGACACAGACAAAGAGGACGAAATAAAACCCAATGGTATTCTTATTCGGAGTGCCAAGGAAAAAAGCAAACTAAAGTTACAGAGCAACAGTACCAGCTGTAAGTATGTTCTCTAACCTTGAAACCAGGCTTTCATGTGTTTTTGTTTATACAAGTGCACAGTTTCCTTTGTTGGTTGTTCCTGGAAGCCATCCATATTACATAACAATGGCATGGTCTGTTGTGCGTGTGTGTTTTTGTTTTTTGTGTAGAAACTTGGGGCCAGTTTCCAGACAAATCGCTAAATATGCACCTAGCATACACAGGGAGATCTTTTATCTGCCAAAGGGTTTGTATTTGTGTCCATCCAGTTTCTACCATGGACAACTGCCTAATAGAGCAGACTTAAAGTGATATTAAAGGCAAGTTTTAAAAAAAAAATGTTATTACCTGCTAGGTGCAGTGGTTTTGCAAGGAGCAGCCCCGATTCTTCTCCTCCTCCTCTTGGGTCCCCCGCCGGTGCTCCTGGCCCCTACCTCCTGTCAAGTGCCCCCAGAACAGCTTGCTATGGTGGCACCCACTGGAAAACAACGTTGAGCATTTAGAACCACTTTAGTTTTCTCTGCTGCAGTTTAGTGACACATACAGGTCTCTCTGCCTGTATGGACAGTGAAAGGAGAAGCAGCAGAATGATGAGTTCCTCTGTCTCTCTGCTCTCCTCCTGTCACCATACTCCTTGCAACTCGGCACAAGAAATTAGCTTCTTGTGCTGCTTTCCCTCTCTGATTGTTATTGTGAGAACTTGATACCAAGTCTAATTTAGGTAGCTTTACCGCTTGCATTTAAAAATAATTTCATATATATGTATTTGTACATCTGCTTGGAGCTCAGCTTTACATTTGAACATGTAATAAAGCTTAGTTTAGGAAAGTGGTATGGCAGAGTTAAGGTTAATGTGCCAAATTTTGGCATTGAGCCAGACGTGTTTTGGCATTGCTTTTTTTGCCACAATTACCGTGCCCTTTGCACAACAGTCATGGCAAAATCGCACTGCATTTGGAGTGCCAATGGCACCGTGTCCCTCGTTTTTGCTGCGATTTTGGAATCAGACAAAATCTCAAATCTCCCATTTCTGCCCACAATACCAAAATGCCTAAGGCTGGCCATACATTTATACAATTTTCCTTTAGACTTCCCAAAACCATATAATAATATGAGGTCAAACCTAAACCCTCTTCAGTTTGTAAACAATCAGGCAGGCCCTTCCATTACATAGTTGAAGGTAAATTGAATAAGAAAATTGTATAATGCATGGCTAGCCTAACTGCTGGCACCTAGCGGTGCTTTCAGAACATTCCAGGATGCCTAACACCCAGGACAAGTAAATATGAAAGAGATTTGACACACTGTCTCCTCCAGCTTACTGTTGGTGACTGAGGGAACCCATACCATGGAACACCTAGCAGTGGGGGACAGCAGGGGCAAAGGCTAAAGTGCTTACTTGACAAATCTTTGCAGGAATTTTTTGGAACGGTCGTTAGGTGTCTGAAACAAAGTTCCTCTCTCATCATAAGATGGAGTGCCCCTTTGAAAATGTGTCAAGTAAAACCTTCTTTTTTTTTTTTTTTTTGTCATACAGGAGAAGCTTTTACCCTATGGATATAATTGATAGGGAAAGCAGTCATTGTTAAACAAATGAATAAATTATTGCGCTCAACTTACAAACAATGTGAACTGCTGCATCTCAAATATCCCGAATACTAGGCCAATAAATAATGTGAAAAATATTGGGGCGCTGTTCCTTTAAATCTCAAAAACAAATGATTAATTTGCAAGTTAGTTTGAATGTAAAACAAATTGTACATACATTAAAGGGGTTGCTCCGCCGGAAAAAAAAAAAATTAAAAGCCAGCAGCTACAGCAGCTGCTGGCTTTTAATATTTGGACACTTACCTGTCCTGGAGTCCAGCGACGTCCGCAGCAGAGGACGAGCGACCGCTCATCGCTCTGCTGCTCCCTCCGCCATCCTCGCTGAGGGAACCAGGAAGTGAAGCCCTGCGGCTTCATGCCCGGTTCCCTACGGCGCATGCGCGAGTCGCGCTGCGCCGTTCTGATTGGTGCTCCTGTGTTCTGGGAGCCGAGTGTCTCCCAGAACACCAAGGGAAGTCTGCGGGAAGTGACGTAACTCCCGCAGATTCCCGGAGACAGGACTCCCGTATGTGGGTGAAAATACCTGTCTTAGACAGGTATCTTCACCCCCCTCCCCCCTGAAAGGTGTCAATTGTGACACCGGAGGGGGGGAGGGTTCCAAATAGCAAAAGTTGCTATTTAGGGTGGAGCTCCACTTTAACACTGAAAATGTACATATAACTGTGCAGAACCAGCAAATTCAAATTAATACATGCGACAACACTATAAATAAAAACCTATGAAACATACTGTATATGGAAATTGCAAGTGCAACTGAACCAATACAAAATGTCTCTAAAAATGATTGTACAATATCATAATTTTTTTTTTCAAATAAATAAATATTAGTCATCAAAAAAATACATCTGTTAAAAAGAAAAAAATTACATGTGAAATAAATTGTGACCAAATGCTTAAGGACATTTCCACTTCAAAGTGCTAAACGTGCTCTGTATATTGAAAGGGAGGCCTCTAACCAGATGAAGTAAATCTCCAATTACAGATATCAAGCTTGCACAAACTCCATCTTCCAAATGGGCTTTTTTGTTGGCAAGGGACTTCCGATATGGCACTATCAATAATGGATTGGAAAAAACCTCCCTTAGTATTCAATTAGCCGCTCTAAAGCCTGGTACACACTGAGTTGTTTTCCATTCAACCCAGTGGGTTGAACAAAAATAAAACAAAACTGTCCGCCGCTGTACTAGCGATCCAATGTTATTACATTGATCTCCCCGCTGAGCTGTTGTCCTGGTACTGGGGGACGCCCCTCCCCCCCACCCACCACCAAAAAACTCTGGTTAGCGCTCTCAGCCATTGGCTGAGAACACTGATCGGGAGCCTGTTGGCTGCTGGTTTTCCAGCATGCTCAGCCGGCCTTTGTCAGATCGGCTGACATACACACGGTCTGAATGTCGGACGGTTTTTATTGAACCGGCTAATGTCACACAGCATTCGGCCCATGTGTACGGGGCTTAAGCATTCACAGGTGTTGATGCAGCAGCAGGGTTCGGAGCTCTGTGTCCTGTCCTTCTCTCCTGGTGTCCTGGTGGCTCCCTTTAGCAGCTACCTTTGGTATTACCCATCCTGAGCCATTAATACCAGAGGCAGCTGCCGAAGGGAGCCACCAGGATCTCTGAGAGAAGGACAGGACACTGATTTTACATGGGCTTTTTTTTTTTGAACAGATTTTTTTTGTGATGGACTTTAATATTTATTTTGTATATTGCACATGAATTCATCAGATATTTTCTATTGGTTCATTTGCACTTTCTATAGAGGTTTCATAAGTTTTTATTTAATTATAGGTGTTGTAACATGTATTTAAATTTGCTGGTTTTGCACAGGCAGATAACCTTTTCACATCCTGCAGTGTTTCTGTAGTGAATTCTACATACATTAGTGCATTGTGGACTTCTGTAAAATGGCATACTGCAGGCTGAGATGGCTAAATTTTCTTGAATCCCCAGGCAAGTGTCGCAGTTTTGAATAACTGCAAGCTTTATATATCAATTCTCTGCTTGCTTGTTTTAGCGCAGATCCTTTACATGGCATTAAAGGTTTTAAATCATTCATTCATGCCTGTGGTTGGTTTTACAGTATGTCGGCATGTTCTCCTGTCATATGGTGTTATTGAGGGTGGGTAGCACTGTGTGTCTGCACAGCTGTCAGTCCCTAACAGAATCTGACTTGTTTAAAATGAATGCTCATAGTTTCTACCCTGTCTTGTTTACATTGAAACTCAGCAGCCCTTATGTTCAAGGGAAGTCCAATAGAGGCATTGCGACATGCTTCAGCTTCAAAGAACACCCACCATGTCATACATGCAGCATATTCATTCCTCCCCCCCTCATAACCACACTTGAACCGAGTGTTAAATTACTAGCATCTTTTCATAGTTAGGGATTTGCAATTAAATCTTAAGCAAAGACCGTCTGTTACTGGAGCGGTATTCATCAGCCTTACCACCCCCCCCCCCCCCCCCAATCAGTTCATGAGTCAGTGATTGCCGTGTTTTTACACGCTTTGGCACTGATGCGTGCTCGAGGCTCAGCTCAGACTCCTGGAATTATTCAGTGGACTGTTTGTCTTACTGCAGGCTGTTTTCTGTGTCTGTGAACTTGAGTGCTGCTGGAAATATAGCCGAGCCACAGCTATTTCAGTACCGTGGGCAGTCGCGTTACACAGAGCTCTGCAATTAAGATGTTGACGTGAAAACCGTGTATGAAAAGGATGCATGCAGAAATAAATGGCTTGTCAGGAGCGGAGTGAGCGGCGGCTAATTTATATTGTTAATCTGGCCACTTTCATGTGGCTAATTTTTTTCATTAGTCACCCACTGCAAGTTTAATGGACATAAATGTGATGAAGGCAAAAATGTGTTACGGTGTGTTACTGCAGATGACATTGTCCTTCAGTGTACGAGGTCTGCCAATGGTTATTCAATAATAAAAATAAAAAAAAGGCCTGGGTCCATATTCTTTCCTGTTTTGCCTACATTCAGACATCGAAGAATCCTGTTTTTCAAACAGGCCTAAGACCATATTCTTTCCCTATGTGGCCTACAGACTGCCACAATGTTTTTCTTCCAGCATTCATTGGGGACACAGAAGACCTTGGGGTATACGCTTTGCCTCTAGGACAGCCTTTCCCAACTGTTTTACGACAGAGAAACCCTTAAAATCAATCAAAAGTGGGGGCAAAGACGTGGTAGCTCATTTGATCCCAGGCGTCCAAAAGCTCCATATGCACCTTGTATAAGGAGAACCAGTAGACCTGCTCCACTCTATATACTTCTCTGCTGACCACCATTGCTGGCGATGCAGAAAGGAAACGGGCACACAATGTACCACATCTTGCCCATTGATTGCCCTCTATTGGTGGACGGTACACTTTAGTCCATTCCATCTTTGGATCCGGGATTCCCTTTGAACCTCCTAAAGCCCCCCCCCCCCTCAATCCTTTTCTAAAACCTCTAGAAAAAAAAACCTTTGCACATGTGCGGACAGCGGCACCCCCTTTTTGGTTGAACTGCATACTAGGATTCGGGATGTCAAGAGAATGGAGTACCTGATCGCCTCCCTGAACGATTCTTAAGAGAGACACAAACGAGTTTTTATCAACTGCAAAACCCTTTTCTTTACCATTTGGTACAGTGACTACTGGTTGATAGCTTCATACCGTCATATGGTCAGATCTTTCCTGTGCATACATACCCTCTGCTTTCCTGTTTTGGAATCAAGCCTAGTGATTTTCACCTGTTACCGTACTGTTGGGTGTTAAAACACTGAGCGCCTTGGTTGAAGGTTCATCTCTTGTACTTATACTGAACGGTTTGTGTACTGGAATTTTTTTTTTTTAAATCTGCTACCTGAATGTCCTGTACTTTCTCTGTATCTTGCAAACATTTAAAATGTTATAAAACCGCTCTAAAAAAAATTATTTCAGATCTCGCGGTACTCCGGCAAAAAACAATAAATTTTGGGTCTGTGGGAAGCATGCCCCTTAGGTTGGTAGTCAGTGGGAAGAATGCCCTCCTTTCACTAGTGGGGGGACCACCACCCTTACAGACAGGTAAAAAGATCACTGGTGGCATGCTGCTGTCTCTGCCAAGTAGATGTGGCCCCAAAGCTATGCAGACACCATTTGATGGAAGGTCAGTCAGCCAAAGATCAAGGAACCCCTTGCAACTTCTGAAGGAACCCTAGGGTTTTACAGACCCCTGTTTGAAAATGGCCATCCTAGGAAGTTTAACAATGGACCGACAAATGCATGGCTTTTCCTAGTGGCTCTACCCTCACACATCTCAAGTAATCTCAAAGGGGTAGGTGCATCCTAGTCCTGGAAAGCATCCGTCCCCTAGGCATGCAAAGCCACATCCTGGGCCTTGGTTCCTTTGCTTGCCAAGTTCTGTGTGAATGCTATGGCTGATACTAACTTGGGCATGATATTTTACAGGCTGCTGTGCAAATCAGTCACTGCATGACAATTGAGGGTTGCCTACTCCTCCTTTTTTAGGAACTGCTTTTTAAAGTGGTTGTAAACCCACTCTGACAACTTGCACCTACAGGTAAGCCTAGATTAAGGCTTACCTGTAGGTGCAAGAAATATCTCCTTAACCTACACGGTTAAGGAGATATTTGCAGAAAACACTGCACCGATGTCTACGGCGCAGGCGCACTGAGCGTCACGGTTTTCTGAATGGGACATGCCGGGATTATGCCAGTCACAGCGCCGAAGCGGCGATACACGGAAGGGACTCGAAAGCAAGATGGCGGTGGAGGGGAACGAGGAGCGCTTCAGGGGCATTGAAAATAATTTTTGTTTTTACTATGCAATCTTTCCTCCGATCATTGAGGGACACAGATCCAACCCATTCATTTTGTGTGTTGATGTGTTTATTTGGCATGTTTCCTTGGTTTGTTTTTGCAAGGTTGTTTTATTGTCCTGTTCACTATCTACTTGCTTCTCCTTGGATTACTGAGGATGTGTTCGGGTTATAGCCTCTAGGCAGTTTGACTTACTTAAGCCAGCTATACAGTTCAAATATCAGCCGGTTTAGCAGGAACTAACCAAGATTTAAACAACATATGGGCAGGCTGAATGTACCTAAGTTGTTTGATTTATCAGCTTGGGTACAGCCAGCCTGTTGGATTTTACATGCGATTATTGCCAGCGGCTGTTTTAGCAATAATTACTGTGTTCTCCCGGTGATGACTGGGTGCCCTGGTTTTGAGTTTGGTTTCAGCATATCTCTAAAGTAAATTGTGTTAAATTAAAGATGCAGATAGCCATTTGAAATGAAGCTTTAAGGGAAATGAAAATGGTCAAATTAGAACTAAAAGCAAAACGTCATACTTGCCTCTTCCTGTGCAGTTGGTTTTGCATAGAGTGGCCCCAATTCTCCTCTTCTGGGGTCCCTCAGTGGCGCTCCTGGCTCCTCCTCTTCTCGAGTGCTATGTTGAAGTGCTGTCCCTTGGGGCACTCATGCGGGCGTCCTCCCATGTCCTGGGTCTATTGACACACAGCAGGACTCAGCCCTGCCCCCCCAGGTCCCACGTCATTGGATTTGATTGACAGCAGCGGAAGCCAATGGCTGTGCTGCTATCAATCTATCCAATCAGGACCTGAGACACCGGCTGGACCTGGTGTGCTTGTTCTTGGCGCTGAAAAGTCCGGGCTCAGGTGAGTAAAAGGTGGGGTGCTGCACTATAGAAGGTTTACAACCCCTTTAAGAAGTTCAGTGAATGGCAGTGGAGAAGCAGCAGTACACTGATCTTCCCAGAGAATGGTTTTGCAGGGGGGCCTGTCAGCACACATCCTGATCATTGAAGGACAGGTAGGCTGTTCTCCCAGCACAGCCAAAAAACTGACCATGCTGGGATGATTGATCTTCACGCCTAGTGTGGTCAGTTTGAAATGGGAAAGCAGTATGTCACACAAAGGAAGCAATCCAAAAGAAAAGGATATACGTTTTAATATAAGTACATGGTACAACAGATGCATATCAGGAATATGAAATGTTTGGGTAATATATTCTTTAAAGCGGTGTCCCCCCCTGGGGAAAAAAAATTAAGTCAGCAGCTACAAATACTGTAGCTGCTGACTTTAATTATTAGGACACTCACCTGTCCAGGGAGCCCACGATGTCGGCACCCTAGCCAATTTTAGGATTGGCTGTCGGGTGCTACAGCTGCCATTCGTCGTAAGGGAAACTGGCAGTGAAGCCTGTAACGACAGGGGTTAACGTTGTTTAAATATATTCCATTCCTAAACACACAGCAGCTACCAGACACTCCAACCAGCTGAATAAGACCCCATACAAATATTTCTCCCCGCACAAACAAGACAACACTCTGTGTTGAGGTTCCAAAACAGGGAATGAATCTTTATTGCAAGCACATGGTAACACATTTCTCTTCAAAACACTTCCCTCCCATCCTTGGGGAACAGGGTGGGTTAAACTGTCCAATGACAATGGGGATACAGGTCAGGTGTGACTTCTCCTCCTTCAGTAAACAGTCTTAGCAGGAGGGGTTGCTGGAGTGATTCCCCCCCCCCCTTTCCTCGCACCAAGACACTTAAACATCCCATAATAGGCAGCCAGACGGTCTACCAGCTCCAATCCACATCATCACAAACAACAAGGCCTTTGGAAGCTAGTCTGGGTTCATTAACATTACAACAGGCATTCAGGTGGATTAATATTACAGACCCATTTTAAAGCAATCCAAGACATATTCTCAATGTCCATTATTTTCTGGCTCATACTTTCTAAGAACTTCTGGGTTCCACGGGCCCACCCGTTACAAAGCCTTTTTGGCTTTACTGCCGACTCCCTACTGCACATGCGTGAAGCGCGCTGCTTTTTTTTAACTGGCCCGGCAGTGGAGGAAGGAGGAGGTGGGCCGAATTTCCGAGGGATGGCGCAGCGGCGCGGTCTTCCGGAATTGTCAAAAACAGGCAATCCCTCTAAAGTGAGGGCATCTTGGGGTCACCAGAACTAGTATCCCAATTGGAAGGTTTCCAATCTGTTACTATTCTAGTGTCAACCCAGAATTGTGGATTTTTTTTAAATTTTTACTATTGATAGCAGTAAACAAGACAAATAGGATAAATCTGCCTAATAGGGTACAGAAAGTAATAAAAACTGACCGGTTTTAGTCTATCTCCACCCTATCCAAAACAAAACAAAAAAGTTTTACCTTTTAGGTATATTTTTATGTTTCATCACTCCTTATACACAGTGATAGTCTTCCACCCATAATTCAGCCATGACCTCTGGAAAATGGCTGGTACCACACGTTTAGAGAGGGACATGTTTGCTTGACAGTTTGTAATCTGAGTAGGCCTTGTGATCAGAAATGTCCAAAGAAAAGCCAATTCTTGTACAAAAGTGAAGGCTAGAAAGAATGTACTGTATATGATGTGTGTTGGGTCCCCTCATCCAGGTACTTCTTTTAATTGAATGCTGCTAATAAATTCAGTTTTGGGTGGGTGTTTGATGGTTGACAAAGACATTCATTTTGCGTGGATGTTAGCAGATTGACATACTCAATAGTTTCTATGGAGATGGGATGAGGCTCACCAAGAACGTTGATGAGGGAGTCGTCTTCTCCTGGCTAAATTTATATTCGTTTGATGTTGCATTGACTGCTGCAGGGGAGAGTGAGATTCAACAGTACAGAAAATCTGACCACTGGAGCCCCACAAGAGGTGCCCAAACACTAATGGGTCATACAGTTTACTGGACTTGCCTTCAGTCATAATTTAATAATCAGCTTTGGGTGGACTGACTAAAGAATACCTACAGTATACTGGGAGAAATCGAGTTGCTACCATTTCTGACCTCTGCTGCAAATGGTAGTTATCCGACTGTCATGGAGGTCCTCTGATTTTAAAGCAAAATTGTACTGAGGTGTATGTAGGCTGCCATTGCTGACCTCTTGAAAAAGCTAGTTGTCTGGCTTTTAAGCTGGTCCAGAGTCACTGACCTGGAAGAAGTGTGCAGATCAGGTGTCCAAAAACCTCTGGATTTACCTTGATAACGCTAAGTAAGTGAAAACTCATAATTGCCTCACTTATTGTATGTTAGTGACAGAGTTTTAAAACCATTGATTACATTATGATGACGGTCAAACAGGCATTTTCAGATGGAGAGCACAGTAGAAGCCATGTGTACATTTACAACAATATTTTTGGTTGTAAATACCCTGTATCTAATGCTGAAGTATCTGGGTAGTTGTGAGTTACAGAGCATCACCGTGAACTTTCATTAAAATCACTGACATTGCTGATTTCGTTGGAATAATAAGTTTGCTTATAATATGCATGCTGGGTCTTATCCATGGAAATGGCAAATGTTGCTTTCCTGCTAACCTCTTCCTCATTAGCAGCATATGTGAATGGCACCCTTGTCCTTATTCCATGATGATTCTCTTATACTTTCAGCTGGCATACCACGTTCAGTATTAAAAGACTGGAGGAAAGTGAAGAAACTCAAGCAGACTGGGGAATCCTTTCTGCAGGACGACTCTTGCTGCGAGATTGGGCCAAATATACAGAAATGCAGAGAATGTCGACTGATCCGCACCAAAAAGGGCGAGGAGTCTACCCACTCTCCGGTTTTCTGCAGATTTTATTACTTCCGAAGGTAATACTGGGACCACTGGATTGTACTCATTTTTAAATGTTTGATCAATCTTTGTCACTGTTGATTCCATATTTAAAACCGTTTTTGAGGATACTTCAACAGTATCGTTGGAGATGTATTGTGGTGATGGCAGTCGGGTGTGTAAAGATGCTCTTGCCTTTAAATCCCTTTACATAGAACTGTGTTTTTAAAAAAAAAATATTATGTTTTTTAAAAAAAAATATATTTTTTTTTTTAACTGTGTGTAGGAACCTTAGATTGTAAGCTCCTTCAGGGTGGGGACTGATGTGAATGTGCAATATATGTAAAGTGATGCATAAATTGACGGCACTATAAAAATACCTGTAATAAATTAAAAATAAACCCTAGGGCCTCATGCACAAGGGCGCATTAGAGGCGTACAGGATAAAATTCTGGCTTTTTTCAACGGAAAGGCAGGCCATGCCCATAGACGTTCAATGACGGGCTTCCCTGCCACAGAAAAAAGCAATAATTTTATGTTGTTAGCCTCTAATGTCCCCCAGTATATGAGCCCTTACTCAGAACTTGTATTTGCTCGCTTTTGGCTTAAAGCGGGGCTCCCCTGAAAAAAAAATATTAAAAGCCAGCAGCTACAAATACTGCAGCTGCTGACTTTTAATATTAGGACACTTACCTGTCCTGGAGTCCAGCGACGTCGGCAGCAGAAGACTTGCAATTGCTCATCACTCTGCTGCCCCCACCGCCATCCTCGGTGAGGGAACCAGGAAGTGAAGCCTTGCGGCTTCACTGCCCGGTTCCCTACGGTGTATGCGCGAGTCGCGCTGCGCCGTTCTCACTGGTCCCCGTTGTGTTCTGGGAGCCGAGTGTTTCCCAGAACACGGGTATTCTGCGGGAAGTGACGTACTACCCGCAGAATACCCGCAGAGAGGACTCCCGGAAGTGGGTGCAAATACCTGTCCTTAGACAGGTATCTGCGCCTCCCTCCCTCCTGAAAGGTGCCAAATGTGACACCGGAGGGGGGGAGGGTTCCGATGAGCGCAAGTTCCACTTTAGGGTGGAGCTCCGCTTTAACGTTATCATTGAAAGCATTTTTGCTTGACAAGCGCAAAAAAAACCTTCTGTTTCAAAAATTCAGGGTGGACTTGTGAATACATCCTGTGTTATCTTAAGGAGCATAATTAACCATCCTAGATCTTATTTTGGATTACAGAATAATTAGTGTCTGTGATGTAGAGAGGGAGGGTTTCGTTTTTATGTAGTTGTAAACCTCAGACATGAAATATGAACAAAGCATATCTCTCTATAGTGTGTACTTGTCTATATCCAGAGCACTAAGTGTCATTTCCATCCACTGCCTCGTTCCTCTGCTATCAGCATGGGTCACTTCTGAGGAGTTTTCCTGACACCAAGAGAAAAATAGTGACAGGGGAGGGCACAGTCTGTGATTGTCAGCCTCAGCTCTGTTCCTGTGTGCTGTGTGAAGGGAGGGTGTGTCCTTTCCTTTCAATCAGCTCTCAGAGCTCTCCTCACTGATGTAGCTTCAGCTTCCCACCCCCTGCTTTTCAGAGCTTGGAGATACTGGGTAAATTCCCTGCTTTGAATGGATGTAGAGGAAAGACGGCTATAGATAAACATGTACAATTGATATAGGAGGATTTGTTTAATCTCTGTATCATCTGAGGCCAGTCACTTTGTTGGGTATATGTAAGAATTTACAACTACTTTAAGCAGTGCAGGTACAGTTATGGAGAGATGACACCACGTGCTCCATGAAGATGTGTGTAGTCAGCTCACAGCAGGACTAAGGCATTGAGAGCAAGTAACTACACTTTTTGGCTTGTTTAATATTCTTGCACAGTATAGCTTTGTAGAACATCATTGCCTTTGATGCACCATTATCTTTGTAGAAGATCTTGACGTGTCTGTTTACGGTCTTTAGATATTGCTTGAAGCCATGAATGCAGACTCCTAAAGCACACTATGTTCACATGGACCTTGCATAACCTAAACTTTAAACCCATAGCTTTCATTGTTTCTGTTGTTGCTGGTCTGTAAAACTCCCACAGTCAGTACTTAAGTGTCATTAAGTTAGAACACCTAAAGTCACTATACAGAGGTTGCTGAAATAAAGCCAATTGCAATGTAAAGTGCATCTGACAATAACACAATACCTGATGCATAAGCTGTTTTGAATCTCCTTGGAGCAAAAAAAAAACAAAAAAAAACACACAAGCTGGTTGCCCTTTAGGTTTGTGCCTGCAGATTTGTATGCATAAGTTAAATGCAGATAACATATTGTATTATGCTTGTCTGCTCCATGAATATTTAAATGTATCTGGTACTATTAAGAAGACTCAAAAGGCACATTTTTATCCTCCTGTTTTTTTTTATTTTATAAATCATGTTCAGATGTTATTAAAGCCATACAGCGATCCAGTAAGTACATCCAAATGCCAAGGATACAGTGTTCTTTACAGATATTACTGCAGAGCAGATCTTGTTCCCTAACTATGGGCAGATTGAATTCACTTCACAGATCTTGTTACTGGAGTGAAAATAGGTTTTATCTGCCTAGAAATGGCTTGTTTACCCTAAAGGAAAATAAGTCTTCATATTTTTTTCCAAACTGCAGCAGTTCTAGAACAGTACCCAGGCTAATAGTAACAAATATAAAGTGGGACAGAGATGGCTTGGCCATGTACAGTACACACAAGTCCTGAAAAATATCCTAAAAGGAACCTGTCAGGGTATAGACATATGTGAGCTGTTAAGCTGATGACTAGCTAGATGTCATGCTTATCCTTGCCTGGTAAGTTAGACCCGAATCACATATGCATGAAGCAAGGAAGAACATGAGGGGGCCTAAACAATGCAAACTTGAAAATGAATCGGCCCCTCTCATATTTCTTTTCTGGCTGGTTACCTTCAAAGGACACCGTGACTTATATTGAAGTCTTCCTGCCCCTGGGTGTTAGCCACCTACCAAAATTCTTACTTTCAGATCCGCTCATGAGTTCACTGTGCTGTCCTTTCTTGATGCCATGCAGCCTTTGCACAAAAAAAATATCAGCCAAGTCCAACTCCTACTATGCTTTTATGCCATACAGCCTGTCATTCCATTGGCTGGTCCTTATCATGGCAACTTCCAGCTGTCCAAAGTAGTATTGGCTCCAGCCATAAGAATGATTGGGCCTAGTGGCACACATGTGCAGTAGGAATCGGGCATGGTGGGTACTCTGTAGTATTGTATAGGGCCACACAGTGAAGTATTTTGGTAGGGGGAACATTTAAAGGACTACTTTACTAAATGTGACATTGTCCTTTTAAAAAAGATTTCTAAAAGCTCTATATTCTTTGATATGCTTAACCACCTCGCGCCCGCCGTACGAGAATATACGGCCGCAAGGTGGTTGTCAAATGCCGGGAGGCCGTTAATATACGGCCTCCGCTATTTGGCCACTGGGGGGCGCGCGAGCGCCGCCGGCGGCACGCGAGTGCGCCTGACGCATCACTGAGATGCCGATGCGCGTGCCTGGCGGCCGCGATGTCCGCCAGGCACCCGCGATCGGCGGTTACACAGACAAGGACATGGATCTCTGTGTGTAAACACACAGATCCATGTCCTGTCAGGGAGAGGGGACTGATGCTGTGTCCCTTGTACATAGGGACACAGATCGGTCACCTCCCCCAGTCAATCCCCTCCCCCCACAGTAGGGAACACATTTAACCCCTTCCTCGCCCCCTAGTGTTAACCCCTTCCCTGCCAGTCACATTTATACAGTAATCAGTGCATATTTATAGCACTGTTCGCTGTATAAATGTGAATGGTCCCAAATTAGTGTCAAAAGTGTCCGATGTGTCCGCCATAATGTCGCAGTCACGAAAAAAATCACTGATCGCCGCCATTACTAATAAAAAAAAATATATATAAAAATGCCATAAAACTACCCCCTATTTTGTAAACGCTATAACTTTTGCGCAAACCAATCAATAAATGCTGATTGCGATTTTTTTTTACCAAAAATATGTAGAAGAATACGTATCGGCCTAAACTGAGGAAAAAAATATATAAAAAAAAAAAAATTGGGATATTTATTATAGCAAAAATCAAAAAATATTGCTTTTTTTCAAAATTGTCGCTCTATTTTTGTTTATAGCGCAAAAAATAAAAACCGTCGAGGTGATCAAATACCACCAAAAGGAAGCTCTATTTGTGTGAAAAAAAGGACGTCAATTTTGTTTGGGAGCCACGTCGCACGACCGCGCAATTGTCATTCAAAGCGTGACAGTGCTGAAAGCTGAAATTTCGCCTGGGCAGGAAGGGGGTATATGTGCCCAGTAAGGAAGGGGTTAAGCACAAAATCATCCAGCTATGGCCCCGTTTACCCATAGGACTAAGGGGTCGTGTAAACCTCGTAAAAATGGTACTTCTACCCGAAATACTTTATATTGTCTGGCATTCTCCGATATACTGACCACGCAAACACTTTAAATCAATGGAAGCATTACTTAGGCCGTTTGTATGGGGGACTAGCAGGCATAAACTACTATGGCGGAAGTTTAAAAACTCTGATTTGGGCGGTACAGCCCTTCCTGACATTAGCCTGTATTATTTGTCAGCCCAACTATTGCAGTTATTTTACATTGATAAAATAGACAAGTCTATGTTTCTCATCTTTCTATGCCCCAAATGGTCACACCCGAACGCAGATCCCTTTACCGTCATAGCAAGCGGACTTAAAAGAGAAGTAAAGTGTGTTTTTTTTTGTTTTTTTTCCCTAATCATACTTGCCTCGGTTGGATGCAGCATCCGTTCGATGCTGCATCTGTCCCCCGACGCCTCTGCACTCAGAACTGATCGACCGGACATCGCCATTTTACTTGTGCTCTTTCAGAACTCGTATAGCTTTTGTAATAATGTCAAATGTGTCTTTATATTAAGCCTAGTGCTGTTCTCCATTTGGAGCCTTTGTTGCAGAAAATAAGTGAAAATGAACTTGTACAAGTATGGCCTGTAATCTAAACCTTAGTATTGGGCTGTAATATGTATTATATTATTTGGTAATGAGTGACCTCCTTGCATTTAATACCAAAAAGTTCATACTTGATTCATTAGACTCTGAAAATGCCAAAAACGACATCTAAAATCTGCCAAGAGGATACAAGACATGTTTCAGAGTGGCACTCCCAGGGGACACCATTCTGTAGACTCCAATACAGTTTATGTTCTTGTGTGTTACAGGTTATCATTCAGTAAGAACGGGATCGTTCGAATAGATGGATTCTCATCTCCTGACCAGTATGACGAAGAAGCACTGAGCTTATGGACACATGAGAACTATGAAGATGATGATTTCGATCTGAATTCCATAAAATACATCTTGGGTTACATCGGAGATAAGTTCTGTCAGATGGTGACATCTGAAAAAGCTGCTATGTCCTGGGTGAAAAAAGATGGTACGTCATAGTCTCTGGCATGCCTTCAGACTAAACTTGACCCATAATTCTAGGCCAAGCTTTATTTCTCTATAGTTGGTGTGTGGGAACTGTGTATACTAGGCAAATCCAATAAATTAACCCCATCGCACCTAAGGGTAAAACAAATGTTCAATGCTAAGCACAATTTTGCAACTTTGACATGTGTTAGTACATGCAACCATACAAATCATCAGAACTACAGTGGAAACTCGGATTGCGAGTAACGCAGTTAACGAGCGTTTCGTAATACGAGCACTGTATTTTTTTTAAATCCTGACTCGGTTTGCGAGTGTTGTCTTGCAACACGAGCAGGATTCAAGACAAAGCGGTGTGCAATACCGCATTTGGCCTGAGGTGGGGGGCGCCGGAGCAGATCCGAACCGAGCCGTTCGGAAATGCTTGGAAAATCTTGGAAATACTCAGTTTCCGAGGTTTTCAGAGTTCAGCCGAGGCGTCCTCAGGCCTTTCCGAGTGTATACGAGGCTCTCCGGCACCCCCCTTCCTCTGGCCACATGCGGTATTGCATGCCATTGAAGTCCATGCCGAATGAATTATTTTAGTTTCCATTGACTTCAATGGGGAGACTCTCTTTGATATGCGAGTACTTTGGATTACGAGCATTCTCCTGGAACGGATCATGCTCGTAATCCAAGGTTCCACTGTACTTTGTGCATCCAGGTGGATTATACCTTGTTTTTTTTGCAGGACAAATTGTGTATTCATTTGGTGGTAAATGGTAATGGATATCTCCTGATTTTATTTTATTACCAAAGAAAAACTGTCACAAAAGAGTAAAACATTTTTTTTTTTTTTAAATATAACTGTATATTTCTTGTTACTACCATAACCTAGCACCAAAGAACAACCCAAAATAAATTCTCCTGCTCCAGGCGATCACAGTGATACCACATATGTATATGTTTGTACCCGCAGTACAGCCCAGAAACAATAGTGTGCATTTTTTCTTTATTTTTTTTCTACCTAAAACACACTGACGCAAATAGAGAAAAGAATCCTGCTCAAAATATACTGACCTTGACCTTTAACCCAAACACTAACCCTCTCACTGAACTCGATCTAACCTTGATATAGGTATTTTTTCTTTATTTTTTGTTTTATTTGTTGCTGTTGTTTCTTTACATTCAGTTGTTTTTCTCTCTCTGCGAGGAGAGAGATGCAATGTATCTTTCCTCTCCATTCACAGAGAGAGAAACACAAGGCGCACAGCATTCAGGTGACCCAGAAACAGAGTTCTGGGTCCCGATCGTTCGTACAGGAACCGGGTCTTTTGCTGAGAATCCAGTCTCTGTGCTGGGAGCGCACTGTGCGGCGTGCTCCCAACACGAAGACCTATGCCAATATATGGCCCCACCGAAACAAGTCCAGTAAATCTGCATATATGCATACTTGTCGGCGTGAAGGGGATAAATGAGCAGAGATGATGAATAGGGCTTTACTTGGGTTAATAATATGGAGTAAAAAGAATGTCTCAAATGTAGTTGGTGAATTGAAAGGTATTAAACAAAAACACAGAGCCACATGCATAAAAGTGCCTGAAATGGTCTGTATTTTTATATCAACCAATCCCCGTCTCACTTTCATTTCATATCTTGCCTACAAATATGAAGGGCAATTTTACACAATGTCTGTCCGCTCATGTACAGTGTGAACAGGTCACATAGAAAACCATTTTTTTTAACATGTTATTGGACGCCGTTAATACTTTTTCTACATTACAACGTTCCGTAGAGGTTTTCAAACGTCCCCTGTACATAAGCCTTATCTAAGTAAACCTCTAAAATACTTCATTCCCATTCCCACAATCCTAAGTGTGTAGTCCTGCCTGCCACCACAGCCTTTGCATAGAAATATGGTAACCGGATCCCCCTCTTTTTGTGCATTTGCCCTGCTGCCCTAATCCGTCCTATGGATAATAACCTGTAGTTATTGGTGGCCTCCAGCTGTCCGGCGAAGTACGGCTTATCCGTAGGGGTCAGTGGGGCATGCAGGAAGAGGACCCGCCACTTTCCTTGAAAATTTGTTGTGCCTCCGAGCAGGGCTGCACAGGAAAGGTGGCAGGAGTGAGGGATATTTTTCAAGGTAAACTGCTCTTAGGGGGGTTTAAGACCCCTTTCACACTGGTTTGCAGGCACTTCAAGGCTAAAAATAGCGCCTGCAAACCGACCGGAAACAGCCGCTGCTGTCTCTCCAGTGTGAAAGCCCGAGGGCTTTCACACTGTGGCGGTGCGCTAGCAGGACGGTAAAGGTCCTGCTAGCCGCATCTTTGGAAGCGGTGTGTACCACTCCTCCACCGCTCCTGCCCATTGAAATCGATGGGACACCGCGGCTAAAGCGCCTTTGCAGAGGCGCTTTGCGGTGGTTTTTAACCCTTTCTCGGCCGCTAGCGGGGGGTAAAACCACACTGCTAGTGGCCGAATACCGCCGCAAATCCGACGGTAAAGCGCAGCTAAAAATGGCGGCGCTTTACCGCCGACGCACCTCCCGCCCCAGTGTGAAAAGAGCCTAAGTGTCTCTTCACCTGGTTCGCAGTAATGTGGTACAGGAAACCCTGCGATCCATGCATTTTTCCAGCACTGCGTTTAAATGCACTGCCCTTGCGATCCCGTTGCAGTGCGGTTCCAAAATTGGTACATGCACGACTTTGGTGGGATGGATTTCGATTTGAGCCCATTCAAATCGCACCACACTGACTCGCAAGTGAATTGAACAGGATTGCGGTCCATTTCCTGGGAGATTCACATACTTCTCAGTGTGAAACGAGGCTTACTGCTTTAAAACCTTGCTTCTTTGTATAAACATGCTCACCTCCAGGACTTTTCCTGAGCCTCTCCCGTCCTGTGGAACTCCCTGCTCCAGTCTGTCCAACTATCTCCTACTCTGTTTGCTTTTGGACGATCCCTGAAAACCCTTCTCTTCAGAGAGGCCTATCTTGCCCACACCTAACTGTACTTTTATTTTCTCCATCTCATCCCCCACAGTTATTACCTTTTGTATCACTTGACCCTGCCTCCTAGATTGTAAGCTCTAATGAGCAGGGCCTTCTGACTCCTGTATTAAATTGTATTGTAACTGTACTGTCTTCCCTCACTGCACAAACTGTGGGCAATATATAAATCTTGTATAATAATAATAATAATTTGTTATGTGCACAGAGGACAACCATAATTCATTACATATGCAGACTCTGCTTCCTGCAACAATTCTTACTCACAGTGCAAGTGTATGCTTTGACTTGCTACATCTCACATTGCAAGTCTATGAGTCACGTCTAAGATAGAGATGAAGTCATTGCTGATATAAAGCTTCAGGGGCGACCGACCCCACTATTGCTTCATCATGGCTGACTGAAGCATAGGAGGAAAATCTTCTCAGATCTCTACATGGTAAGGAGGAGTCGCCACCTAAACCTCCTTTTTTTTTTTTTGCATGATCCTTGGGGATTATTGGTGACCATGTCAGGTCCCATAAGGTAACAAAACTGCTAAATATGCAGACACTTTGTGGTGCCTGTAAGTACCTGTTAAACTTGCCATTCTCTGCTTCTCTGTACAGCCCCTGAAGGTCTAGGCACGAACTTGAGCTAAAGTCATCACTAAGCCAAGCCTTTGCCATTTACCAGATCGGTGCCAGAGCCTCTACTAATAACTGAATTGTGAAATGACAAGAGTGGGGTTTAGTCCCAGCATGGCCATACGTAGTGGCCTGGAATGCATGAGGGGACTCGTAGGGATTGGTGTGAAGGCAAAGGTACCCTTCAGTAGTAGTATCTTAGTTGCATTCTTCTTGGCAAAAAAGAGTGAAAAGATGCATACTGCCAAAGGCCTTTTAACCAAGGTCACCCACCAGAAGAATGTACCCCTTCCTTTAATCAAATGTTTACACAGCTCAGATTTTTATATTTATTGCTCTTTATTTCAGTGAAAATAGCCTGGAAGAGAGCAGTGCGGGGTGTGCGTGAGATGTGCGATGCCTGTGAAGCCACCTTGTTCAACATCCACTGGGTCTGCCAGAAATGTGGATTTGTGGTCTGTCTGGATTGTTACAAAGCAAAGGAACGGAAAAGTTCTCGAGGTTAGTACGCATGAAGCACTCTATTCTGTGCTGTGTTTACCCTGCCTTCCCCCAGAAATGCTTAGCCAGCAGTCATGTTCTAGCTGGTGAATTGCTATTTCTGTGCTGGAGAAACTCCCCTTCAGTTATTACAGCCAGTATTTCATAACTTCCCTTTCAGTCTACGCACAGCTCATTCTCAGGTGGAGCTCTCCTGTTTCATGCTAATGCCAAATGGAGATTGAAGTGTGTACATATTTAGCAGGGTTCGCCTCAAGAGGACGAGGGTGAGCTCTGCTATACTCCACAGATATCAATGCCATCATTTAAAACGTCTTCCTCCAAATAGCATGACACTGCTACCCTATAAAGAATACAGTGCATGTGTGGTTTGGGATAGGGCCCAATTGCAGTATAAGAAGGCTCACATCACATTCATCCTGATCAGGCAGGAAGTGAGCACAAGCTGCAACTCAGACTGAAATGTTAATTGCATAAAGAGACATTTTGAATAATGCATTATGTGACATAACGATATATGTACTATGCATAAATGTACTTCTTCCTTTAAAATGGTCCTCGTATGTAACTGTTCATTAGCTGAATAGGAATGGTATGCCACGATACTAAACTATAGAGCTTTATTAGTCTTAGAAACAATAGAAATTTTGTGAAACTGATCAATAATGGGTATAGCCACATCATTACCCTTGTAAGTAATAGTAGCTGTTATTTTTGTACCCTGTCTGTTCTGCAAACCCCTTCTAACCTCGAAAGTGACCTCACAGCCTAATTTCATTAAAGCAGAATAAATAAATGGTATATACGGATCAGCATATTTTGCAAATAAATCACTTTGTCTGTTGATGGGGGTAGGAGAATTTTAATCAGATTAAAACATAAATCCATACTATGGTAAGGAGAATTGATTTTATCTCCATAAATTTACTGACCCATGAATTCTGTCAGAGCGACACTAACAAATGGTTAAAGAGCATCCTCTGCTCAGACCAACAGTTTAAATTACCTGTCAAAACTGGGATGATTTAGTGATAACATCCCAGCACAGCATGTCAACTTCATAACCTTGAAAGGGTGTTAATTGACCCGTATTTGTCTTCAAGAAAAGGAAGTTTGTTGTTTTTTTCTTTTTTTTCTTTGTGGCTTCTGATAGTTAACCCTTAATAGTAACCAATACTTGTTTTTATTGCTTTTATTAATGGAAATGTGTGGGATTTTTTTTTTTCGTAGATAAGGAACTGTACACTTGGCTGAAATGTGTAAAGGGCCAACCTCACGATTACAAGCACCTAATGCCCACACAGATTATTCCAAGCTCAGGTAAGACTTATTGAGCATGTAATATACCCTGCGTGGGATGTGAGTGGGACCATTTAATTGAAACTCAAGGTTTGTTTTAAAAAAAATGATTTTTAGATTTCTTGCTCGATACACAGGGCCGGCCCAAGACATTGTGCTGCCTGGGACCAAGAATGAAATGCTGCCCCCCCCCCCAAAAAAATAATCACGCCCACCAAAAGGCCCCCACATTCATTATTTTATATCATGATAACTAGGGGGGACCCGTTATGGCTCTATACATGTATAGGAGTAAAAAGAGGACCTGTTGTGGCTCTATACATGTATAAAGAGGACCTGTCATGGCTCTATACATGTATAAAGGATAATAAAGAGGACCTGTCGTGGCTCTATACATGTATAAAGGAGTATAAAGAGGACCTGTCATGGCTCTATACAAGGATAATAAAGAGGACCTGTCGTGGCTCTATACATGTATAAATGAGTATAAAGAGGACCTGTCATGGCTCTATACATGTATAAAGGAGTATAAAGAGGACCTGTCATGGCTCTATACGTGCATATAGGTGTATAAAAGGACCTGTCAGGGCTCTATACATGTATATAGGAGTATAAAGGGACCTGTGCATGGCGGGCGGCCGCAATGTCTTTTGCGCAAACTAATCAATGTACGCTAATTATGTTTTTTTTTGGTACCAAAAATATGTAGAAGAATACATATTGGCCTAAACTGATGAAGAAATTATTTTTTTATACATTTTTTGGATATTTATTATAGCAAAAAGTAAAAAATATTGTTTGTTTGTTTTTTTTAATTGTTGCTCGTTTGTTGTTTATAGTGCAATAAATAAAAACCGCAGAGGTGATCAAATATCACCAAAAGAAAGCTCTATTTGTGGGAAAAAAAGGACGCCAATTTTATTTGGGTACAGTGTCGCATTACCGCGCAATTGTCAGTTAAAGTGACACAGTGCCGTATCGCAAAAAATGGCCTGGTTATTAAAGGGTTTGTAAAGGTTCGTGATTTTTCACCTTAATGCATCAAGGTGAAAAAACACCTGGCAATGACTGCCCCCCAGCCCCCCTGTTTTACTTACCTGAGCCCGTTCACTTGCTGTGCACGTCCCCCGGCGTCCTCTTCTCCACGGAGTCTGGCCGTTAATTGGCTAGATTGATAGCAGTGCAGCCATTGGCTCGCGCTGCTGTCAATCACATCCAATGACCCGGGCCCTGGGGGGGGCGGGAACGAGTCATACACGTTGTGTCTATGGACGCAGCGTGCATAACAGGGAGCGCGCCCGCAAGCTAACCCCCTTGGGAGAGTGCTTCCCAGAAGGGGATTAGCTGATGCAGGGAGGAGCCAAGACAGCCGCCGAGGGACCAGAGAATCGGGGCCACTCTTTTCCAAACGCACTGCACAGTGGAGGTAAGTATAACATGTTTGTTATTTAAAAAAACAAAAAAAACAAAGCCATACAACCGCTTTAAGTGGGCAAATATTTCCGGTCCTTAAGTGGTTAATCAGGGCTGGGCAAGGCAAGTCCCTCTCAGAGGCTCTCATGTCTCATACAACTTGTGATGTGTGTTTGTACTTACAGTTTTGCTTCGGACTCCACCACCAGATGCGGGTTGTCACCTGCCACACGTTGCGGATTGTCGGCTGCCACATGTTGCGCATGGTCACTTATGTCACCTGCCACACGTTGCGGGTTGCCACTTGCCACGTCACCTGCCACACGTTGCGGATTGTCATCTGCCACACGTTGCGGGTTGTCTCTTGCCACGTCACATGCCACAACATCACCTGCCACACGTTGCGCATTGTCACTTGCCACAACGTCACCTGCCACACGTTGCGGATTGTCACTTGCCACAACGTCACCTGCCACACATTGCGGATAGTCCCGTGCCACACATTGCGGATTGTCACTTGCCACGGCGTCACCTGCCACACGTTGCATATTGTCACTTGCCACAACGTCACCTGCCACACATTGCGGATAGTCCCGTGCCACACATTGCGGATAGTCCCGTGCCACACATTGCGGATTGTCACTTGCCACGGCGTCACCTGCCACACGTTGCATATTGTCACTTGCCACAACGTCACCTGCCACACATTGCGGATAGTCCCGTGCCACACGTTGCGGATTGTCACTTGCCAAGCGTCACCTGCCACACCTTGCGTATTGCCACTTGCCACATGTTGCGGATTGTCACGACGTCACCTGTCACACGTTGCGCATTGTCACTTTCCACAACATCACCTGCCACACGTTGCAGATTGTCACTTGCCACAACATCACCTGCCACACGTTGCAGATTGTCACTTGCCACAACGTCACCTGCCACACGTTGCGGATTGTCACTTGCCACGGCGTCACCTGCCACACGTTGCGGATAGTCCCGTGCCACACGTTGCGGATTGTCACTTGCCAAGCGTCACCTGCCACACGTTGCGTATTGTCACTTGCCACACGTTGCGGATTGTCACTTGCCAAGCGTCACCTGCCACACGTTGCGTATTGTCACTTGCCACACGTTGCGGATTGTCACGACATCACCTGTCACACGTTGCGGGTTGTCACTTGCTGTGTCCCAAAGTGAAGGCAGGCAGCAGAGAGATGATATAATCTCTCTGCTGCCCATGGCTGCACAGTGAGGGTGAAACTGTGGTGATGCAGGGCGGCGGGGAGAGATGACATCATCACTCTGCTCCGCTGCCCGCTCACTTGCTGACTGCTCCTCTCAACCCCCCCCCCCCCCCTGCGAGTGCTCTGTCCGCCCCTGTCACCAACAGCAGCGGCGCCGGGCTCCTCACAGGGAGCGGTGCCTGCAGTGCTCACTCGCTGACTGCCCCCTCCCCTCGCCTGTGAGTGTCCTCACAGGCAGCGGCGCCGGTACACCGGGCTCCTCACAGGGAGCGGCGCCTGCCCATGCCTGCTCACTCGCTGACTGCCCCCCCCCCCCCCCCGCCTGTGAGTGTCCTCAGCGGCGCCGGGCTCCTCACAGGCAGCGGAGCTGGCTGGCGGGCGTCAGTTTGCCGCCCCCCTAACAGTGCCGCCTGGTACCATGGTACCACCCGGTCCCATCATAGGGCCGGCCCTGTCGATACAGTAGATTACAACACAATCTAGATCAGATGCTGTGCAGAAGCTTAGCAATTTCTCATATGCCTGGCTCGGGTACCTAGATGTGGACACTTATACTGACATACTAAGACCCCTATCACACTGAGGCGCTTTGCAGGTGCTATAACGGTAAAAATAGCACCTGCAAAGTGCCCTGAAAGAGCGGCTCTATGCACTCCAGTGTGAAAAGGTGTAATGTGGTAAATCTGCGCTGACTCCCTGATTGTATCAAGACACAAGTGCTAACACACTCTGGCCAAGAAAATACATATAATAGAAATTAAAAAAATTGTGTATGTATGCTAGTCTTCAATGAGATCATAGACGCACATATTCATGACAAAAGAAGTGATGGTGCAGCAAATACAAAAATAGCTGGAATACTCAGCTAAAAAAAGTGAGAAAAATATAATAAATGCGCAACCTTTGGGGTAGCAAAAAAACAAAGTGCCAAAAACAGTGTATATATGTAATAAATGTGACATATATAAATCATCAGAGTCCACAACCAAGTGTAACACAAAATGAATATATAGTGTGGAAAAAAGGCAGGAAGCGCATTCACTTCCACTGCCAGTTGTAATCACACAAAATAAGCAAAAAAGTCCATTGATGTAGCAGGCAACCACTGTATGACCCAAGTCATAGTAGATTGGAGATCTTCACTGTAAACCTCAATTTCAGCAGAAATGTACAAAAAAGCCGCTTACCAGAACAGATGGGTCCCTGTCACGGAGACCAAAACGAGCTCATCCACACACGCCAGATCCGGGTATCAGCGATGTCCACTCCTGTAATCATCCGAATCCTAGATCCGCTCACTGAACTGGGGCTATAATAACACCTTCCATCCGTGGGAACGCTCGAATAGCGTGGCAAGTACCAGGTTCAAAGAGAGAAATAATAAAGCTTCATGGTGCAGTAAGTTTGATAAAAAAACGAATACCCTTTATTGTTTAAAATGGGTAGGCTGACATCCACATGAAGGTAAAAAGAAAATCTTTCAAAACAGCACTAAACCCCGCCGCGGCTCGAGCCAACCAGCTGGGGGCGTGGTGACGTCAGGATCTTGAGCTCTGTCCTACGCTGCGTTTCTCCGTAAGAGGCGTCGACTGGGAAAGGAGGCTGGATCAAGACGTCTCACACCACGCTTTATATAGAGAGAGCAGGAGAGTGACACAGGAACCCGATGGAGCTGTCAGTTCCTCCGCTCTCCGGCGCACAAGACCACAAACATAGCGGGCACATAAAGGAGCAAAAAAGACCGCAGTATATGCCAGATATGTGTGTCATATTTGGCATGGGCATATGTCAATCAGAGCTCAGCGGGTATGAATCACCTCGCAGGGTAGCAAAAACCCTCTATGACAAGTGTACAAAACAATACCTGTTGAAATAATTACAAACATACACAAATTTATAAATGTCACATATAAAATGCGGATATGTCATTTGGAAACATATTAAAAAATATATTAAAAAATATGTATACATATTAGAAAAAAACAGGAAGAATGCAACATTTAACCTGCTCACACCACCAGTGTCAGTAATATAAACGGGCACTGGGGGAGTTATAAAATAACATATACATATAAACCCAAAACATGAAAAATATATGTTTTAAACACCAATAATGAAGATGTGTATTTGCCTAAAATATATGTAACACCCCAAAAAAGGGGGCCAATTGTTCATCTAAGCACAATAGGAAGAAAGGGAGAACTATAAAAACAAAGGGAAGGGTGTTTAAGAAAAAGGGGCGGATAATAGCAGGTTTGTCAACAGGAAGACACAGTAAGTGGGGCGGATGGTTTTAATGAAACCACTGGGAAATCCAAAACTCAACTATTGTTAATATAGCAGTTTATGTCCCATTCTATGTTAAGGCCCATAACACCGCATATCAAAAATCCACGAGTCTCTCTGCGTGAGATTTGACGTTTCATGTTGTCCCCTCTCCAATGAGGGACATATCTCTCTATGCCCACTACTTCCAATAATGAGGGATCTCTATTGTGGCACTGGCGAAAGTGCCATGAGACACTATGTCTCACGCCAGTGCCACAATTAGAGATCCCTCATTATTGGAAGTAGTGGACATAGAGAGATATGTCCCTCATTGGAGAGGGGACAACATGAAACGTCAAATCTCACGCAGAGAGACTCGTAGATTTTTGATGATTTATATATGTCACATTTATTACATATATACACTGTTTTTGGCACTTTGTTTTTTTGCTACCCCAAAGGTTGCGCATTTATTATATTTTATTATATTTTTCTCACTCCAGTGAGGGCTTTCACACTGGAGCAGTGCGCTGGCAGGACGTTAAATGTCCTGCAAGCAGCATCTTTGGAGCAGTGAAGGAGCGCTGTTTATATCGCTCCTTCACCGCTTTTGTCCATTGAAATGAATGGGCAGTGCGGACGTACCGCCGGCAAAGCGCCGATGCAGCGGCGCTTTGCGGGTGGTTTTAACCACTTTTTCGGCCGCTAGCGGGGGTTTAAAAGCGCCCCGCTAGCGACCGAATACCTTACTAAAAATGACGGTAAAGCGCCGCTAAAAATAGCGGCGCTTTAACGCCGATGCCGCCCGCGCCCCAGTGTGAAAGGGGCCTAAGACTTTTAGTAGACATGCTTCAATACAGCTATAAGCATTTTAAGATGCCCTTCAGTTAGCAAAAAATTGCAATTGAAGCGGCACCTAATCTGTGCAGTCCGTAGTTAAAAAAGCTTGAATTCCAACTGGAACTGGTTGTCCTAATAGCCTGGTGGTGTTCACCATCTTTCAAAGACTGTAAATGAAAATCTGCTAAATATCGTGCTTCTTTGTTTTAGTTCTGACTGACCTTCTAGAAGCAATGCACAACCTCCGAGACAAGTTTGGGATTAAGTCACACTGTCAATGCGCCATTAAACAGAATTCGCAAGTTGGCAAGCTACCTACACTGAATGGTGTATCACAGGTGAGATTATGTAACAGAAACCCTTAGAAATACCTAACATGCATGTCTATGGACAATTTCTGAGATTTTTTTGCTTAGCAAATTCGCATCCAGGCCAATTCTGACACTTCGCTCCTACATACGTCACATGACGGTGGTTAGAGTGGGAAAGGGTTAAAACCTCCCTTTGTTTTTTTTCTGCTCTGAAAACATTATACATGTTTTATATATGTTTTTTTTTTAGCAGAGACCCTAGAGAATACAATGGCGATCATTGCAACTTTTTATCTCGCACGGTATTTGCGCAGCAATTTTTCAAACGCTTTTTTTGGGGGGAAAAAAAGTTAGCCCAATTTTTTTGCATAATCTGAAAGATGAAGTTACGCTGAGTAAATAGATACCCAACATGTCACGCTTCAAAATTGCACACGCTCGTGAAATGGCGCCAAACTTCGGTACTTAAAAATCCCCATAGGTGACGCTGTAAACATTTTTACTGGTTACATGTTTTGAGTTAGAGGAGGTTTAGAATTATTGCTCTCGCTCTAACGTTCGCGGCGACACCTCACATGTGTGGTTTGAACACTGTTTTCATATGTGGGCCGGACTTGCGTATGCGTTTGCTTCTGCGTGCGTGCACACGGGGACAGGGGCAATTTAAAAATGTATTTTATTTTTTTATTGTTAATTTTTTTTTTTAAAGTGTAAAAATTAAAATGTTTGATCACTTTTATTCCTATTACAAGTCATGTAAACATCCCTTGTAATAGGAATATGGCAGGACCTCTTTACAGTGAGATATGGGGTCAATAAGACCCCACATCTCACCTCTAGGCTGGGAAGCCTAAAATAAAAAAACGATGGGGGTGCCATGTTTTTTTTAATGCGCCATGCCTCCGACGATCATAGAGACTCCGCCGGAAATCTCTATGGTCAACATCTGGGGAAGGCGGGTCCGTTGTCCGACTCCACCGATTGCAGCGGTGAGTCGGTAGAAGCAACGGAGGGCGGCGGGAGGGGGCACGTCCCCTTTCGCCGCCCATAAGAATGATCAAGCGGCGGAACAGCCACTATGATCATTCCTATGGTGTAGGGAATCGCTGGCTGAAGATGACGATATCTGAATGATGCCTGTAGCTGCAGGTATCATTCAGATATACCCCCACAAAGCTGAGGACGTCATATGACGGTGGTTAGAGTGGGAAAGGGTTAAAACCTCCCTTTGTTTTTTTTCTGCTCTGATTTATTTGGGGAGATTTGCCTGTCCAGTCAGCAAGACAGTAAGTGAGGGATAGCCTCCAAGAGGAATAAAAGCATCAATTCAAATGTGTGATTAGAGCCGGGAAAGACTAGTGCCCTTGGCAGATTTTTTTTTTTTGTCCATGTGGAGATTTTCCCTCACCTTTTGCATTGTCAGCAGGTAAGGGAAACCTGCCCATCAAGGTCCAACCAGATCTCAGAGCGGTTCTGAGTATTATCCACTCTATCCAAAAAATAGGCAGTGCTGGCTGGATTTACTGTTTAACCGATCACATAAATTTAGCTTACTAGCAGTGATATTAGAATGGAACAAAGCTGTAGGACTCGTTTTTAAAGTTTTTCCTTTAGGCCTCCTGCCCACAGGAGTAAATAAATATCAGTGATGTGAAATAAGATGCATTATTGTGTCTGGAACAATGCACACAGCAGAGTAAATATTGGTAATACAGGTATGAGTACAGCCATAAAACAAAACTAGAAAACTTTAAATTTGAGTGCAGTAATTTACGCATATACGCGCGATTACGTGTCTATAAGCATGTTCACACAAGTATAAATGAGTATATTACAAACACCATCAATGAAGAATTTTATTTGTCTATTTTTTTTTTTATGGTTGAACTAGATGGGCTTGTGTCTTTTTTCAACCTGACCAACTATACGCTTATGCACCTTTACACGTCTTTACAAAACATTTATACTCCTTTTTAATACTCATTTATATTCATGTAAACATGCTTATAGACTCGTAATCACACGTAAATTACTGCACCCAAATGGAAAGTATTACTGATATTTACTCTGCTGTGTGCATTGTTCCATAGACAATATTGTATCTCATTTCACATCACTGATATTTACTCCCGTGTGCAGGAGGCCTTAAAGAAAAACTACTCCTTACTGTATTACTGATCTTTGCTCAGGATCTTTCTGTAAACAACAGAACAGTATTAAAATCAGTAAATTATTACGCCCGTGTGCAACTGGCCTCCTTTGATTGAGGTTTATGAAATTGTAACAGATTCTACTTCGCTCTGTCAGCTCGGCATATTGCTTATAGCTCGGTGCCCATTTGTGGCATTTCTGAACCTGATCATTTAAGCTGTTAAGATTATATTGCTTCTGATTTACACATTATTCCTACTTTTTGTGGAGATTTTACTTTTAAGGCCTCATGTACATGGGTGCTGAGGCCGAAATCTGTGAATAGGGCCTCATGTCTATGCAGCTTGAGCCAGCATGTAGTCCATTCAAGTCTATGGGGAAGCAGCGACTACACAACCGCACTGTCCCCACCCGGGGCTCACCTGCCCGTCTGTCAAATTGGGATAAATGGGATAAATTGGGATAAATGGCTGTGGCATAGCTTGAATTTGCTGTCTGCCCACAGCACCTGGTAGCTCTATACTATTCATGAACTATGGGCCTCAGTGCCCATGTGAAATGAGGCCTTTAAAGGAGAAGTATGGGATTTGAGTTTTTCCCATATTTATACTTGCCTCGGTGGATGGAGCATCAGACCGATGCTCCGTCTGTCCCCCTGCGTCTGTGCACTGAGAACCGAGCCAGCGAACATCGCTGCTGGCTCGGTTCTCACAGATCCTTGAGAGGAAAGAGGCTGACTGTCAGTCAGCCTCTTTCCTCTCTGCTTCTCCACGCTCATTGGAGCGCTGAGCCGTGGAGGGGCGGGGAGAGGCAGTCTCGGCATCTCAGCGGCTCGCTGAGACTGCCATCATTTAGGGCAGCTGGCAGATCCCGACTTGGGAAGTCGTGATGACGCGCTGCCCCGACTGATGGCAATACCGTCAGTGGAGAGCGGACTTCAGACCGCTCTCCGCTGAAAACGGGTCACAGGAGTGCAAAACGAATTGCACTCCTGTGACCCTGAGGAGAAGCCCAGACTAAAAAGCTCAGGCTGGACTTCTCCTTTAATGTAAAATCACTAGAAAAGGTAGGAAAAACGTGTAAACCGTGAACCATTACATTCTTGACAGTCTAAAATGAAAAGATCTGTAGCTCTGCTACAGAAATGCCAAAAATAAACACTGAGCTTGTGAATGAGGTCTAAATTGTGTTCTGTTTATGTCCAATTTACCACCTTCACGTTATCGGTTTTCTTAGTGTTACTAAACCCAAGACCCTGCATTCACTATACAGGTATCTGGTCTCCCACAGTACACAGAACATGGAAATGCAATCATTTTAGTAAATATAAACTGCTAAATACCTTTTCTCATCAGCAGCATATAGCAGTCTTGTGACTTTTATCAGTGCCTGGTTAAAGCGTGTAGGAGGAGTTTTTGTACTGTACTGCTGTCCTATCAGGATGCAGGACCCCTGACCCTCTGTCTGGACAGTTTTGATTGGCCCTGTGCTGATTACATGCATCCTCCCAAACTCTCTAGCATTACACACCAAACTGACCATGTGCAGACTGACTCCAGTAACTATCTTATCCAGACATGTTTTGGAGACCATGCAAAGAAGGGGAGGATCTGTGCATACAGGATCAAACAGCCTTTTCATACAATGCAGAGAATTAACCCCTTAGGTTCCACAGTGAGTATAACACGCATGCTTTACTGCACATATAGACTGATTTTTAGTGTTGTCTTGTGGGTTTAGTAACACTTTAAAGCCCAACTACAGCCAAAATGGTTTGGCTATGATGAAGCAGTTCTCATGTCTATTGACTCTTCTGATCTGTAATGTTAGCCATGTTTGGTAATCTGTGTGTCATAGTGTAAACCACTATGAAATATAATAAGGCTGTATAAATATAGGTGTTAGGAGACCAATAGCCACACCAAAGATTTTGGATTCCAAGAGTATTTCATCCTGTTCAAAAACAGGCCTACACATTTTAAGGGCAATAAGGTTGCTTTTTGATCAGGGCTAGATGGAATAGAATGACATTGGTAAATGGAGGGTCCGTTTAATTCAGAAATTATTGGTTTCCTTTTATCTTATAAGCATGCTTGAGCTGGCTATGTAGGAGATCATCATTATACTTTACAGTATGGGCTTATCTTTACACAGAGAAACCAAACCAATTTTTATCCCAAGCTTCCTATCTGCACTTTTAATGTGTGTATATAAGATGACAGAATGTCAGCTGTTATAAGTTTTTTTATTCTATCAGATTTGGCTTTTCAGTTTTGTCAGCCATGTCTATTATACATAATTAGGCAAACGTTAATTTGTATTCCTAGAATGACCTTACTCTGTGTCTGAGTCCTATCTCAGAGCTGAAAAAATCGTACTGCCTTATGTATGAAAGAAGATCTGTGGGAAAATATTTTGTCAGTCATTTTCTTTGATCAGTTTTCAAACCTAGAATGTACAAATGTCACTTTCTATAATGAATTTTTGGCTATTGCCAACAGGAATATGTCTACAAGATGGTTTTTATAAAAAAAAAAAAAAAAATCATCAGTATTGACCATCCAAGAGGGAGTGTCTGACCTGACATTTATTTTGGCCAATCTTTTAGGTACTGCAGAACGTTCTCAATCACAGTAACAAGATATCTCTCAGCTTGCTTGAATCACAGCCGCAGAATTCTCCTCAAAAGCCAGAAACCAACGGTAATGTGAGCCCCGGAAGTGACAGTAGCACGGATAGTAAGCTGGCATCCCCAGAATCCCATTCCTCGCTGCATTGGCTAGCAGACCTGGCTGAACAGAAGTCTAGAGAAGAAAAGAAGGGTGAGTCTCTATATCTAAATTAGTGATGACACAGACATGAAGTTTACACTGGCAATTCTCTGTTCCTCACTAGCTGAATAACATTCGCTTTGTCATCTCGCTGGTTCATCCAGTGGGGGAAAGACACCATCGGAGAAGGTGAGCAGATTTAGACTCCCTTCATGTTAAAAGAAAAAAAAGGGGAAGGAAATTCAGACAAATGCTGCCAAGGTAGTTCATAGAGTGGCGGGGGAGGCACTTTTTCCTTTTGTCCCAACACCTGTTAAAGGAACACTATTAAAAGACTATGGGATTTTCATTGTTAGTCATCACTAGGGTGGTCCCAATACTAGTATTGGTGCCGGCATTTGCATTAGTACTCGCACAAATGCTCCTGATGCCTAATCCGATACCTGGGAATAAGGTGGCATTGCTCGGAACCCGGAAGTCAGCGGGTGGAGAGAGTGGAGAGCAAGTCCTCAACAGGCTGGCAGCAGTGGACCTAGGTAAGCTGGCTGGGGCAGGGGTGCAGGGCGCAGCCACATGTTCCTTCAGAATCGGTGACCAGAGACATCGCATTCGGTAACAGAAGTGATGTTCCGTGCCTCCGTCAGAGGTTGAACATCCCGACGCCCATCTTGGTACACCCTGCACTCGGCCGCAGTAAGCCAGCAGCGGACGTCTTGTTAGACCCAGCCCATATAGTTCTGGCTGGGTGTAACAAGATGTCCGCTGCTGCTTAATGTGGCCGTGTGCAAGGTGTACTAAGATGATAAATGACATGAAAATGATGAGAGGAAAGGATTTTGCAATGCTGTGTGCCATATAGCATTGCAAAATCCTTCCTTTCCTCTCATTATTCTTGTCATTTATTATGCCAGGCCAGCAATTGCCAATCAGTGCTGCATTTCATTGCCTGCCTATTAGTGCCACCTATCCGTGCTCATCAGTGTTGCATAATAGTGCCTATCGGTGATAATTAGTGCTGCATAATCGGTGCCACCTATCAGTGCTCATCAGTGCTGCTTAAACAGTGCCAGAAGATATCATTAGTCTGTATTGTGCTTTGAAAACTGTCACATGACATTAAAAAAAGAATTGATATCGGCAAGTACTTGAAAAAAAAGTATCTGTACTTGTTCTCGGTCTTAAAGTGGTATCGGGACAACCCTTGTCCATTACTCCTCATCTCAGTAGTTTGAGTTACCGACTTGCAACAAGCATGCTGCAAATCATCGCAGTGAAGCCCTAAATCTGTTTATTCACTGGTAGAATTAGTGACTCAGAACGTAATAAAGTTGTTAGATCAGAATAACAGTCAGGTAACTAGCATTTTCAGGTGGAGGTCTACACATTTTCAGAAGTTGGCAGACAATATGTGAGATTAGGCAGGGTAGCAGATGTCAGATTTTGGCTGTTCTCTGTCCCCTGACATGTCAGGTTTGGAAAAAGCGAGGCTACATAAGGGGACACATATAGATGATTCAAACCAAGGCTTGTACAGTGACAATATCATTCTTCAGATTTATGAGTAAGCCCGGTTACTGGTTCTCTTTAATGACCACGGTATATAGCTGTTCTCTCTCACTTATGGTACTTTACTCCCTCCATGTTCTCTATTGTCTTTGCAGAGAATAAGGAGTGTCCAGTGGGAAAACATATCAAGGAAGAACAAGATGGTAACGACGGGGTAAACTGCAAATCCTCACCACCCACCACTCAGAACAGCGAGCCAGGTTCAACCCTGAGAGACCTCCTGACCACCACTGCTGGAAAACTGCGTCTGGGATCCACTGATGCTGGCATTGCCTTTGCGCCGGTTTACTCAGTAGGAAATCCAGTGAGTAAAAGCTGTGCCATTTGTATAGTATGCCCACCTCTATGGTTTGTTTTTACATTTATAAACCAAAAAAAATGCACACCAGACTGATCTGACTTGTGTGGGATGTTTGATGTTGCAGAAATCACTGGAAGGTAAATAATTCAACAAGGAGAAACGAAGCCTCTTGGCAAACAGTTCTCACATATGAGCTTCTGCCAAAGACAACTAAAGACTAGGAACGCAGGAGCAAACAAACTTGTTTTTTAGTGATGATATGCAAGTGTGGTATTTAACATTTAATAGACATAGACAAGTAAAGTCGAGAGCTCTCCAAAAATTCCCAAACCGAGTTGGTCTGTTTAATCTACCTATCCCTCCCAAAGCGTGGCTGTTTAATGGGAACTTGACCATTGAGGAAACAAAACCCATAATAATTCACTAGGTTTCCACATTATGGCTGCTGTTTACTAGCTTTTTTTGTTTTGGACTTTGTTGTAAAGTTGCACTGATGATCAGGGCACTGATCATCAGTGTCCTGATAAATGCAGCCCCAACAGTACCCATCATTGCTGCCTACCAGTGAAGGCGAACTATTACTTTTTTACTCAATTTTATAACCAAAACTAAGAATTTGTATTTTAGTTTTTTTCAAAGTTTTCAGTCTTTTAGTTTAGCAAAAAAAAAAATGGCCAAGTGGTGATTAAATACCACCAAAAGAAAGCTGTATTTGTCTCTAAAAAAAAAACAATTTCAGATGAACAGTGGGCACAGGCACTAACAGCAATACCTCAGGCCTCTTTATCCCCAACACAAAATTTAACACAACTATTTATTTTACATAGGGCACATTATACACCAGAGAAATTATTTAAATGGAAATGTAGAGACACAGATCGATGTCCTAGATGTAAAGGGAGAGCAGCCAACCTAATACATATGATGTGGAGATGCCTCAAACTTCATCGTTATTGGTCCGGGGTGGTATCTATGATTAATAGGGTACTTGAGAGTGGGATCCTCAATGAGCCTGGAGGATGTCTTCTGGGCATATTGGACGAATCGACAATCCCAGTAGAATGTATGATTTCAATAAATAGAAGTTTATTTCAGGCTCGTAAGCTTATTGCGCAAAAGTGGATTTCACAATATCCTCCCACCGTAGAAGAGTGGAAAATACAAATAAGGGAGACGATAATTAAAGAAAAATATATTTTTTTACGCAGAGGCTCCCCAGAGAAATTTGTAAAAATATGGAGAGGGTGGTGTGATATTTTGGAGATATGAGAGGAGGTGGGACGGGGGGGGGGGGGGAGATGGGTGGGAGGGGGAGGGTGGGGAGAGCTGGGGGTAAGGAGGAGGCAGTTTATTTAAAAAAAAAATTTTTTCTTCTCTCTCTCCATTCACCCTCATAACGCGGGCATGGGTTGTATGTTGTACTGTATATTTTTGGTTGTTTTTGTTTTTTGTATGTAAGAAATAATAATAAAAACATGATTTGATCAAAAAAAAAAAAAAAACTCATATGGGTTCAGTGTCGTATCAACTGAAATTTGGCCTGGGGGTAAAAGTGCCCAGTATTGAGGTGTTTAATGATCAATGAACTAAAGCCTGGCTATCCAAGCACAGCACAGTTCTAGTAGAGCCCCATTGTTTCTTTATAGCATTAGTGCAGTACTGGATTTCCCATTTGGTTGTGCTGCAGATGAAGTCTAAAATTACTTCTATATCAGTTAAACTTGTATGAAATATCCAGAGTTGAAACTTACGTGCCATTGCCTGGTGACATAAAAACAGGGATGTAAATTCCTCTGTAATATAAGTAACCGTTAAGCTGGCCATACATTATACAATTTTATTCAATTTCATAAAGATTTACCCTTTAACTATGTAATGCAAGCGCCTGCGTGGTTGCATGTAAATTAAGTGTTTAGTTTTGACCTAAATATTATATGGTTTTGGTAAATCTAAAGGAAAATGGTATAATGTATGGCCAGCCTTAGTCACCTTCTGACTGCATGTAGTTTGCGATCTCTTATTTGTAAATGCCTTTTAATGTAGATGCTTCCTCTGGAATGTATGCCTAATCTTAACAATTGTGGTCTGTCTATTTTCTTCTAAATACAGAGTGGTAAAGGTGGAAGGTCCATGCCAAACATCTTGGATGACATCATTGCCTCAGTGGTTGAAAACAAGATTCCTGCCACAAGGCCACCTAAACTCAGCATTAAAACCGAGCCAAAGGAGGAAATTCCCGAGAGCCGCAAGCTGCCTCGTGATGAGAATGCAAGGACTTACAGTGATATTCCACATTCTTGGATTTGTGAACGACACATTCTATGGTTAAAGGATCATAAACATAACTACAACTGGAAGCTCTTCAGAGAGTGCTGGAGACAGGGCAAGGTTAGTATGGGATGTTTGGGTGATAAATCTGGCTGGACATGCAGTGTAATTTTTGCATCCTGAGTGAGTGAGTGAAAAACTTGTATAGCGCTAACAAATGCGAACTAAATCGCCTCAAGGCGCTTAGCATCCAGTAGCTTCATGATCCATCAGAAGAGGTGGGTCTTAAGTTTTTTCCTGAAGGCCCAATGGTTTTCTTCCATACGGATATCCGTGGGTAGCGCGTTCCATAGCCGTGGTCCTTGGACTGCAAATCTTCGTTCTCCCTTTGATTTGTAGCGAAATTTGGGGATGTGAAGGAGGTTTTGGTTTGTTGATCGGAGAGTGCGTTTGGGGGTGTAATGCTTTATCTTCTCGCATAAATATTGCGGAGCGATTCCTTGTGTGCACTTGTGAGTGAGGCAGAGGGTCTTGAATGTGACCCGATCCTTTACGGCTAACCAATGAAGGGTCCTCAGTGCAGGGGTGATGGATTCCCAGGTTTTTTTTCCTGTTATCAGTCTGGCTGCCGTGTTCTGGACGACTTGTAGGCGTGACATTTGGTATTTGGGTAGTCCGAGGTAGAGGGAGTTTGCGTAGTCGAGTTGGGAGTTGATAATTGATCCAACTACTACTGCTGTGTCCTCTTCTGGGATGAAGGGAATGAGTCTACGCAGCAGGCGGAGGAGATAATGAGATCCGCTGATTACTGATCCTATTTGAGCGTCCATCGACATCTCCGAGTCAAAGATGACTCCGAGACTTTTGACTTTGGTGCTCCTATGCATTAAGGTGAAAAAACATCCGATGCTTACAGGCCCCCCAGCCCCCACCCCACCGTTTACTTACCTGAGCCCTCGAAAGTTCTGCGTCGTGAACACACTGGCTTCTCGGCTCTTTATTGGATAGATTGATAGCAGCACAGCCATTGGCTCACACTGCTGTCAATCAACTCCAGTGACGTGAGGGCCAGGGGTCGGGGCCGTGTCCTGTAGTTGGTGGCTATGGACGTCGAATACAGGACTCGGGAGCGCGCCCGCAAGGTAACCCCCTTGGGGGAGCTCTTCCCAGAGGGGGTTATCAGAAGCGGGGAAGAGCTAAGACAGCCGCTGAGGGACCCCAGAAGGCGAGGATCGGGGCCACTCTGTGCAAAACAAGCTGCAGAGTGGAGGTAAGTATAACATGTATAAAAAAAAAAAAGTAAAGCTTTAGTATTAAGTTATACTTTTCTCTGGGCTGCTTGGTAGTTCTTGTTCATGTTGTTTGAAACTAGGATGAATGAGATTGATATTTGATCTTTGATCCAAGCTCTGATGGATGGATGGTTGCATTACATGTGATCCAGATTCCGGACTAGGGTTGTCATCCTCATCTGCCTTTGCTATCTAATGAGTCAGTGACCCAGTACAAAGCATACAGCCAGTGAACTCTGAGAACCAAGCTCCTACCCTTGTAATTGTCCCAGGTCTGCAATTCATTAGGTAGTAAGGCCAAGTACAAAGCATTGTAGGCTCTGTATTTCTGTCCTTTATATAATAAAGTATGTTGCATATGCATCTTCTGAGCTGGATCACTTCTTTGTGACACGGAAAAGGTATTTCCACTTCTAACAGGAATAATATCAGTGTGGTAAAAAAAAACTGTCATCACCTTTTAGATAAAATATTCATGTTGTTTCAGCCAGTTGAAGCACCTTGTAACAACGGCTCTTATGTTATCTTGTCCCGTTTGGTATTATGCTGCAGAATCATTTATTAGATTTTCCAGACAGCTCATTTTCAACCTGTCCAATTGTTACATTTCCAGTTTTAAGAGTTTTGAATTGTGCATTGATATTTTGTCTGAAGCTGTAGCTGCATATGTAGTTGCTTTACGAATAACATATTGCTGTGTTATCAACCACTTTACGACTGTCATGCATATACATGCCGCTGTCTTGTTTTGGCACATTCTCAGTCAACTACTGACGATCAGGAGCCAGTAGGTTTGGCTCCCAATGATGTCATCAATGTGCAGCTGATGCATGCCAGATGATTGGGGGCCCTTTCTACCGGTGTGCTGCGTCACAGCCCCCACCAGTTTACACCGGCGTAAAGGGGTTGAAATTTTTTTTGATATATTTGGCTATCTAGGGTCAAATTTATTTTTTGGCCATGTGCTCGAGCCAGAAGTGCAGGGAGTGTTCAGTAAATTCAGATGTGGGTGTCCACAGGCTGCTACTGTGATTGTCATATGTCTGTCTGTCTTAGGATGATCATAAAATATGCGATTAGTGTGTAGTGGAATATCTTGGTTGTCAGTATCCTATCACTCCACTATTAAAGTGTAATGAAAAAGGAAAAACACTTTCTTTTCCCATTTTGAATAGATTAAAGTGATTGTAAAGCTTCGTTTTTTTTTTAAATAACAAATGTGTCATACTTGCCTCCACTGTGCAGTTCGTTTTGCACAGAGTGGCCACGATCATCTTCTTCTGGGGTCCCCAGGTGGCGCTATCAGCTCCTCCCGCATCGTATAACCCCCTAGGAAAAGTGTTCTCCTGAGGGGTTACCTTGCGGGCGCGCTCCCAAGTCCAGCATTTGCGTCCATAGACACAGAATGTAGGACTCGGCCCCGCCCCCGACGCTCGCGTCATTGGATTTGATTGACAGCAGCGGGAGCCAGTGGCTTCTCTGCTATCAATCCTGTGAATTAATGAACTACAAGTACCGTCAGCCACCACGGTAGACGACTGAATGAACTGTCAGGGCATCAATGTGCTTTGATGAGGGCTTCATAGCTGAAACGTGTCAGCATATAGCCTGTACCCATGCATTCATGTAACAAGTAAAGTATTTTTATTCACGAGCATCCGAGTTGCCAGCCTTTTTGATTCAAAAATTGGACTTGTGGGGCCTGAACGCCCTGGCTAGAGAGCCAGTTCACAGTTTGTGGACTCTTATATTGGCAGTGCAGCTGGGGCAACATGGGCATAGAAATGTACGGCATGGCAAATTACGGCAGAAAAACAGTTAGTTCCAAGGGGTTCACATACTTTTTATTGCCACTGTAACAGCCTGAATCAGCGTTGACATCTAGACAAGTATAGGTCTACATTTAGATGTGATTTTCAGATGAGTCATCTACAGGAATCTGTCATTAAACAGCTGATTCAGTTTAAAGTAAACAGAGGTGATAATTATTCATCCTCATAAACGTGTCTGCGGATTAAAGAGGGGTTTGACAAACCCAAAGCTGTTATGCTACATCTCAGCAAATAAAACCTTTGCCAAAAGAAGTGCTAACCTGTTTTACAGTGTAAGTGTACTTCCTCAAAAATGTCAATTAAACTCAAAGTGCTAAAAATACAAATTCTTCAAATCTTCAGGCTGGGCACGTGGCTTCCGAACACAGTCACTATCTGTGTGAGAGAAGCCATCAAATATGCCTCCTGCGGAGTCAGAGCTAGGCCCAGCCATTACCTTGGAAAAAGATGCCCCAGATTATTTACCAACTATAAAAATAGAGTACGACTTGCAGAATTTGTTTTCTAAATTGCAGAATTTGTTTTCCAATGGACATGCTGAGTTTTGACTTATTTTTGAGGACAGTTCAATTGGGCTTAAAGCTGATCTTTAGTGAGTATGGGCCCCCAGAGCTCTTGTTATAAATGCAAGCATGCACAGCATAGGTTCTAACTATGGCACAATTACCTGATGTGATGCCTGCTCTCTTCTTTGACACTGTTGCTACTGCCTGCCATCTTCTCCCAGTCATCTTCTGGGTTTGGAGCCTTTTGTCTTCAGCTACCAATGTCTCGGCTTCCTTGCGTGTGCACAAAAGTTAAAGCGGAGTTCCGCCGAAAAAATTTAAAGTCAGCAGCTACAAATACTGCAGCTGCTGACTTTTAATAATAGGACACGTACCTGTCCAGGGCGGCCACGATGTCCTCACCCGAAGCCAATCTTCTCCCTCGGCTACTGGGTGCAGGCGCCGGCATCTTCAGTAAGGGAACCAGGAAGTGAAGTCTTGCGGCTTCACAGCCTGGTTCCCTACTGCGCATTCACAAGTCTGGCTGGGTGTCCTCACTGGTCCTCACTGGTCCCTGCTGTCTTCTGGAACCTGTGTGTCTCCCAGAAGACAGCGGGTGGGACATCTGTCCGTGAAATCTGCACCGATATATCGCCAGAAGTGGGACCCAATACCTGGATTAGACAGGTATCTGCTCCCCCCTCCCCCTGAAAGGTGCCAAATGTGACACCGGAGGGAAAGAGGAACCAGAAAAGCGGAAGTTCCATTTTTGGGTGATCCCATCACCTGGATCTTCTGAAATAGTCTCTTCTGCCCTAAACCCATGGCTGCTAACAAACTGTTGAAAACCAAGAAAGAAAGGCGCCTCTGGGTAGAGACTGTATGGAATATTTAATACATATGAAATTTAAAAGCAGTAACAACTCACATTTGCTTGGTTAAAACAGGCATGTGTAAGTCCCTTGAGGCAGGGGGCATCAGTGTGATCCGTCAGTCAATCGCTCTGGGTAGGATGTGTGGGATGAATGCCAAACCGAGGCTTGGTGAGCAAGCTGAGATCCAGACGATGACGTCACTGCACATCCAGTGACGTCCATCGTCTGGATCTCAGCTTGCTCCCCAAGCCTCGGTTTGGCGTTCATCCCACACAGCGGACCGCGCACCATCTAGCGGCTTAAGGGTATACCGCTGAGGACACTATACCCAGAACGATTGACTGACGGATCACACTGATGCCCCCTGCCTCAAGGGACTTACACATGCCTGTTTAAACCACGCAAATGTGAGTTGTTACTGCTTTTAAATTTCATATGTATTAAATATTCCATACAGTCTGCACCCAGAGGCGCCTCTCTTTCTTGTTTTTCACAGTGTTTGGGAATATGGTCTCTGTTCCCCTTGGATGGCTGCCGTGATTGTGGACTGGTCCTTCTCTCTCCTGCAATCCCCCCTGCCACTGCCTATGTTTACATTGAAGCCTATAGTGCTTGTATTGCCATTTGCACTTTGTATGGACTTCCTTTTTACAGAGAATGGAATAACATTTTCCTGTGTATGCCTACGTTGCAACCTCAGCACCTGGTTGTTTTGCAAAATTTAGATATTGGATATCACACTGTAGTTTTTGCGCCTATTACTTGTATTGCTAACAAACCATCTTTCATCTGATGTAATTTTTAAAACTTTAAAAAATTGTTCTTGTTAAATACAACTACAATTTTAATAGTTGGGTAACCAAACCTAACTATTGGACTCCATCCATGGTCTTAAACAGGAGACTAAATTCCCTTTTATCAACAGAAAGTTACTTGGGAACACTCAGAACATTTTTATTTGTATTTTTTGAAAGCTTGCTATTGGCCAGGTGGTCTCTGTGCCTTAACAGCATTCTGTGGGTATTAAATACTTCACAAATTTCTGTTTCTATAAAGAATTAACTGATAGGGCCAGGTTCATGTAATGGTAATTTTCCAGTGATCTTGAGCACTTAAAAACATAAAGCATTAGAAATCCTTTGTGCAGCGATCATTTCTCCATAGAAAGAACAGTCCTCACCATACAGTGGGGCATCTCCAATATTGAGGTGTGAGGGGATCACAGGAATACGAAAGCTCGCACTTCTTATGTTCCTGGTAGCCGTTCTTTTCTTGCAAGCTAACATTTTTTTGAGCTTTTTACTATTGCGATTGGAAGCAATTTCATTACCGACTGTCTTCACCAGTTGTGCAAGTTTTGCAGACGACCTTGTATATGCTCAGGGTAAAGTAGAAGGAAAAGCAAAACAGTAACGCATCTTTACATGTTTCCTCCCAATTTCTCTGTATTTAGTACATATATTTCTTTTTTTCTTTACAAAATTTCAAAGTAAATGCCTTTTTTTTTTCATATCGTGCCATTTTGCTATGGTGCCATGTGCCTGAAAAGCTCTAGTAAGTGTTTCTCTTTGTAGGACTGACAACTCTGCTGAATCCCATGCAGAAAGACATCATCCCACCCTTGTCTATGGCTCCAAGGTGTTCTTGGCCAGGGAACAGTACTTGTCCACGAGCCATGCAGACATACACACACACTTACTGGAGCTTTACAGTCACATCACCATATGGGAGGAAAAAAAGCTGTGTGGTTTTTTAGAGAATGTATGCATTGAATACGATGCAATAGGGAAGCAACATTTCAAAGATACATTTGTGTTTTGCCTTTCTTTCTACTTTAAGGAATAGGTATCTCGGCACAGCAGTGCATCATATGAACTGTTGGTGGGACTGGACATGTGTAGGGAACACTGCCTTAGAAGGATTATATGAACATAATAGGTGTAGACTTGCTGGTATTTTAAGTTCTACAACCCTTAAAGGAAAGCCTTTCTTCCCCATCACGGAATTTAAGACTTGCCTTTTCTGTCACCCAGGGGGCACCGACTGGTGCTAATGAAGAAGATCTGGGAAAGAAATGCATTCATCACAAAACTGATTCTTATGGCCTAAAAAAAGAGCATTATCTCTTCGAAATCATCTCCTAAATAAGCTTGACATTTGTAGAAAAGTGCTGCTGAGCCATTTTTGTTCTGAAATTTGCTAAACTCAGCTTTTCAAAGTAAAAGTACTTTACATTTCACCTACTGTTATCAATTTAGTGGCGTGCTTGCAAGCGGGGTGCAGAGCTTCTAAATCATGCAAGTCCTTTTGTGTTATGGAAAACTGCTGTTATTTTTGTAAGATGTTGGAAAGATAATGGCAGGAGTTCAATGTGCACTGACCAAAGTTACAAAATAGAAAGCAGATCTTTGTAATGTGCTTGTATGTAATTTATATCACCCTGGATCTGGAACCCATTGCATGCTTCTGAGACTTTACTGAAGCTACAGGTTTTCTGCTCCATGAATTTTTATGATATGCCTTTTATTGGTGGACTTGTGAAAGGGAGTAAGTTTTCACTGTTCCCACTTACTGACACAGCCTTTTTCTCTGCAGGGGTGAGAAAGTACAAGGGAACCATATGAGACCGACATTGTCAATGTATCCAACTCCTATTTTTAAATTCCATATAGGAGGATTGTCTTTTGTAATGATGTTTGGCTGTAATGCCAGACTGACAGTATACAATTCTGGGAACTATCATTAAGAAGGTGCAGGCACTGGGATCTGTCATTCTTATCTTATATAGGGAGCTTGTCATGAGAGAATAATGGAGACTGCCATTCCTTGCTGAACGAAGGCCATCATATACAGACACATATTGTTCCAAGAATATCGGCAGATTTAACAGAAACCGGCCAACAATCGGCCAGTGTGTACAACAGCCTATTTGACAGAAGCTGGCTTAACATCTGGCTTCTATCGAACGGGCATGCTGGAAAACCATCAGCTGACTGGCATCCGATCACCACTGGCATCTAATGGTGACCAGTGTGTGCTGGCGAAAGGGAGGGTGGGTGTTCGGGGGAGAAGAGGCAGTACCCCCTGTCAGAAAACAAAAGCTAACCTGAGAGATCACTGTACTAACATCATAGTACAGCGGGCTCCCCGTTTTTTTTTTTTTTTTTTTTTTATTCGACCCGCTGGGTTGAATGAATAACAAAAAAAAACTACCTGTGTGTACCCGGCTTTAGCCTGTTTATCTGTAATGAATGTTAATAGTGAAAGCACCATTAACTAGTAATGGTGGCATTGCTGAATGGCGGATGTTTCTGTTGGAAAATCCTTGGGAATTGTCAATATTTGGTTCCAGATGATCTAGTCCCAATTTACATGGCCAGATTTAGCTCCTTTGAATAGGGTATTGGCCAGGTTTGCACGCAGGTCTGTGGAATTACGAGTGTCATACAAGGTACTTGGATGGGGGGTGAACAGTAACCTGCATCCGTTTCTTAACATTTCTGGGTCTTTTTTCCTTTATGGTACTATGATCTGAAGAGAGACTGGGAACACAATGTATCTGGCTTGTTTTAGCCACCTGATATGCAGGCTAATCCACCTTCACTGCCTGGAGCTGTGCCGGTGTTATCATATAATCATGCCACACTATGGACACAACCATTATTCTCTAATGTGTTATGTTTCAGAAAGTGCTGGGGTGCCATGTGTTTTATTTTCATTTATAAGGTGCTCTGTGTTATAGGGTGGAAATTGAAGAGGTGGTAAAGGTTCGCTTTTTATTTTCTAAATCGGTTCCTTTAAGCTAGTGCATTGTTGGTTCACTTACCTTTTCCTTAGATTTCCCTTCTAAATGTTTTTTTTTTTCTTTGTTTTCTTTGTCTGAATTTCTCACTTTCTGTTCCTCCTCAGTAAGCTGTTCAGTAAGCTGTTCAGTAAGCTGTTCTGGCTGACTCCACACCACTCGGATGATGGTGTGAAGTTTACTGAGGAGAAACAGGAAGTGAGAAATTCAGACAAAGAAAAAAAACATTTAGAAGGGAAATCAAAGGAAAAGGTAAGTGAACCAACAATGCACTAGCTTAAAGGAACCTTTACAAAAAACAAACCTTTACAACCCCTTTAATGAAGGGCCAAATTGTGTTGTGTTTTTTTTTCTTTCTTTCCTTATAAAGGTTGATGTTGGGAGGCTGACATGATCAGGCTCTCGGTGACTGTGCGGGGTATTTGCATATTTCTATCTCAGTGCACTTGGTTCATCACATAATCAGATTGCTACAGGGAGCAAGGAAACGTTTCAAGCCATCTGTTTACATCCTCACACCTTGGTGGTTGCCAAGCAACATCACAGATGTGTTTGATTAGATATTAATACTATGATGAAGGAAATTGCATGCAAAATAAAAAGAGCAAACTAATGATCACAATGTACCAAGGATGTAATCTAGGTCATCATTGATAGTACAAATACATTTTGTAGCATTACCGATGACCTTAAAGGAACTCCTTATTGTATGCACCACCGTAGGCTGATGGCAACAAGCGTTGACTTGGCTGTCGTGGATACTGGATTGAACAAAAAACTGACCCGATTTTCCAAACCACACATTCAAGGTGTATGGGGGAATCCTTGCTGCTGCTTTTTTTTTTTTTTTTTTTTATGTAATCTGACAGAAGACTTCCTAGCTGTCAGAATCGATGGATCTGCTCTGGAGCCTATTTTCTGCGGCACTGATGGAGTAGAAGTTGATTGGTGGATTGACTTCTATTCAACCACAGTGTGGCCACACATGGGTAGAAATTCAGCCGGTCCTTGCTGAACCAGCCGATATTCAATCCATGCATTGCAAGCTTAAAGGGGTTGTAAAGGTTCGTTTTTTATTTTCTAAATAGGTTCCTTTAAGCTAGTGCATTGTTGGTTCACTTACCTTTTCCTTTGATTTACCTTCTAAATGTTTTTTTTTCTTTGTCTAAATTTCTCACTTCCTGTTTCTCCTCACTAAACTTCACACCATCATCCAAGTGGTGTGGAGTCAGCCAGAACAGCTTACTGAACAGCTTACTGAGGAGGAACAGGAAGTGAGAAATTCAGACAAAGAAAACAAAGAAAAAAAATATTTAGAAGGAAAATCAAAGGAAAAGTTAAGTGAACCAACAATGCACTAGCTTAAAGGAACCTATTTAGAAAATAAAAAACGAACCTTTACAACCCCTTTAACTCTTAACGAGTTCAATCACCTCGCTGAATAAGATCAGTCTTCCTCCTTAATGAGGGTAGAGAAGAGTGTTTTCCGAATGGATTGCTTATGTCATGGTGGCTGCTCTCCCCTGCACCTTTTGTGATGGTGATTGCTCTCCCCTGCACCTTTTTGTGATGGTGATTGCTCTCCCCTGCACCTTTTGTGATGGTGATTGCTCTCCCCTGGACCTTTTGTGATGGTGATTGCTCTCCCCTGCATCTTTTGTGATGGTGATTGCTCTCCCCTGTGCACCCCTGCCATGGTGATTGCTCTCCCCTGTGCACCCCTGCCATGGTGATTGCTCTCCCCTGTGCACCCCTGCCATGGTGATTGCTCTCCCCTGTGCACCCCTGCCATGGTGATTGCTCTCCCCTGTGCACCCCTGCCATGGTGATTGCTCTCCCCTGTGCACCCCTGCCATGGTGATTGCTCTCCCCTGTGCACCCCTGCCATGGTGATTGCTCTCCCCTGTGCACCCCTGCCATGGTGATTGCTCTCCCCTGTGCACCCCTGCCATGGTGATTGCTCTCCCCTGTGCACCCCTGCCATGGTGATTGCTCTCCCCTGTGCACCCCTGCCATGGTGATTGCTCTCCCCTGTGCACCCCTGCCATGGTGATTGCTCTCCCCTGTGCACCCCTGCCATGGTGATTGCTGCTCTCCTCCCCTGCCATGGTGATTGCTGCTCTCCTCCCCTGCCATGGTGATTGCTGCTCTCCTCCCCTGCGATGGTGATTGCTGCTCTCCTCCCCTGCGATGGTGATTGCTGCTCTCCTCCCCTGCGATGGTGATTGCTGCTCTCCTCCCCTGCGATGGTGATTGCTGCTCTCCTCCCCTGCGATGGTGATTGCTGCTCTCCTCCCCTGCGATGGTGATTGCTGCTCTCCTCCCCTGCGATGGTGATTGCTGCTCTCCTCCCCTGCGATGGTGATTGCTGCTCCCCCTCCAACCCATGTTAAGGCGAATACTCTCCCCCGAACCCCTGTGAAGGTGAGATTGATTTCCCCTGAACCTGTTATGACCATTGCCCCTCTTGCAACCAGCTTGTGTTGGGGATTGTGACCTTCTGATGTGCTGTAGCCAGGGATGGGCTCAAGAAAGTGTTTTGTAAATCAAATGCCACTGCATGTTAGACATTGTTATGACATTGCCTTTGAAGAAGCAGTGAAGAAAATATGTATTCAATTATACACCTGCATAATAAGAAACAAATGATTAGCTTGTGCTTAATGCTGAACAAACTGTGCTTTTAAGTGTTTGTTTTTTTGTAAATGAGCTATGCATGGAAAGATTCTGTTTAATAAAACCGTACAATGGCTGTGCCATACCCCTCTATTCTCACTAAAAGTCTCTGGGTTGTTCATATCATGGCATTAGGAGTGTCACTTAGAACCCCTCCAGTTCAGGCTGCAAATTACACACTCCAGACTATATTGCCAATACTACATCCTCTTGCAGCATTTCTGTAGTAAAGCCTAGTACCCATTGACATCGCTGTGGCAATCTGTGCTATTGTGTTCTGACAGGGGGGACTCCCTGCCACCTTACCTCCCCACATTGAATGCACTGATCACTGCCTGCAGCCATTGGCTGCGAGCGCTGATCGGATGCTGGCTTTCGAGCATGTCCCTTTGACAAAAGCCAGTTTTAGACCAGTTTCTGTTGGACAGACTGCTGTACATACTGACCAAAAATTGGCCAGCTTAGCAGAACTGGACAGTGTGTTCCCAGTAAGTATGGTGATTGCACTGGTAGAAAATTTAGATAACGGTAATTGCGCTGTCTGTTTTACTATACAGTAAAACTGTCTCAAAAAACGTTTTCCTTTAAAGTGTTAACCATGTAACCTCTGTATTGATTTTTTTGTTTGTTTATTCTTAGACTGTTCTGGTTTCTGGAAACCAGAAGAGAATGAATGCAAACTTCTGGAAGTCAGAAGCAATATGCCATGACTTTGGGGACCATCAAGGGGATCTTCTAAACTGCAAGGAGGGCATTGTGTCTAGCGGAAATGTCAAGGAGTTCTGGGATGGATTTGAGGATGTATCCAGTAAGTGACAACATGTACCAAAAATCTTTTGCTGTCACAACTGTAGATTTTCTTAACTGTTACTTTGTATATTCCCAAAAACAGAACGTCAAAAACTGAAAAATGGTGAAACCATTCTTCTGAAGATGAAAGACCAGCCTTCAGGAGATGACTTTAAGAACATGATGCTGTTGAGGTAACAGAGGCAGATGATTGTATTAGGACTTCAACTTGTAATATGATTTTTTTTTTTTTGTATTCTGTTCCTACACTTTATGAAATTTCTGTTTTGGTAAATTTTTGTCTTTTAAATCCTCTCACCTTGTAGGTAGCTGTGCTGCCTCTATTAGTTAGAAATAGTAATATCTAACATTACCCTCCGGCTTGTGTATTGACATGGTATCACAACTGCATATCACCTATTTGAAAGATCCCGTTATAACGTACTTACATAGTTAGTCTGGTTGAAAACACAAGTCCTCCTAGTTCAACCATTAAAAATTAATGCAGATGAACAGTATACAGCATTATTTTTATTAACCACTTAAGGACCGCCGCATGACGAATATACGTCGACAGAATGGCACGGCTGGGCACAAGGGCGTACAGGTACGTCCCCTTTAAGATCCCAAACGTGGGTCGCGCGCGCCGGCGACGCGCTCGCGTCCTGGAGCTATGTGTCCCGCAATCGGGTCACAGAGCTAAAGAACGGGGAAGAGGTAAGTGTAAACAAACCTTTCCCTGTTCTTCTCAGTGACACTGTTAGTGATCGTCTGTTCCCTGTCATTGGAAACAGCGATCAATGGCGTGCCACACCCCTAACATTTATAAACACTCCCTAGGACACACTTAACCCCTTCAGCGCCCCCTACAGGTTAACCCCTTCACTGCCAGTGTCATCTTTACAGTAATCCAGTACATTTTTATAGAACTGATCGCTGTAAAAATGACAATGGCCCCAAAATGGTGTCAAAAGTGTCCGATGTGTCCGCCATAATGTCGCAGTCACGATAAAAATCGCTGATCGCTGCCATTACTAGTAAAAAAAAAAAATTATTATTAAAAATGCCATAAAACGGTCCCCTATTTTGTAGAAGCTATAACTTTTGCGCAAACCAATCAAACGCCTATTGCGATTATTATTATTATTTTTTTTAACAAAAATATGTAGAAGAATACGTATCGGACTAAACTGGAAAAAAAAAATTATATATTTTTTGGGGATATTTATTATAGCATAAAGTAAAAAATATTGACTTTTTTTCAAAATTGTCGCTCTATTTTTGTTTATAGCGCAAAAAATAAAAACTGCAGAGGTGATCAAATACCACCAAAAGAAAGCTCTATTTGTGGGGAAAAAAGGATGTCAATTTTGTTTGGGAGCCACGTCGCACGACCGCGCAATTGTCAGTTAAAGCGACGCAGTGCCGAATCGCAAAAAGTGGCCTGGTCTTTAACCTGCCTAATAATCCGGGGCTTAGGTGGTTAAACACATACATAGTATGATGATTTATATAGCTTCAACAGTTTGTGCAGCGCTTTACAAAATAAAGACAGTACAGATATTAAAACAATTCAAAACAAAACGGTGACCCTGCTCATAAGAGCTTACACTCTAAAACTGAGGGGTAAGATTAATACATTAAAGAGCTTTCTAACAATCAATTTACACAATTTAAAGAGAACATTGATGCACTCCTATACAGCTCAGACCTTTCCATCGTAATGACATATTGAAAAATCCCAGAAATCTGAAATTTTCTGATATGCAAAATAGTTTTTATTTGAACTGTTTTATCCTCTCATTGTGAGTTTTTTGACTTGGGCAAATTGCTTGCATCAAGCATACATCAGATCAGTTGTAACACTGACAAACCAATGCAAAGTTTAATACTACTAAAAACAAGTTGAAATTGCCTTATGAGGAATTGTGATTCACCTGTAATAAGTGAAATAATAGTGTTTTTGTATATCTGCACACTGCAAGTTCAAATATAGCTCTGGAACCTCATTATTTGTTTTAGGAGTATCTGGAGCCACGGTACTCCTCTTCCAACCTGAGTTCTGCTCTTTTATTGCAGCTCATCCGATTGACAGACATTAGTTCTTGATCCTTGTTATAATTATTGATTATTGTATCTCGCTTATTTTGTACAATAACTACTTTTACTCAATAAAAACATTGTGAAATAAATTAAATATAGTGTTTCGGTCCCAACGTTGTGACTGTGTACCATTACCCAGATGTCACAGCGCCTCCTGCAGGATGATGTGTTTCTTGCACACATCTGTTGCAGTTCCTAGGCAGATTTCTCTGAACAATTATGGATGATGAGGAATTTGCCCATATGCTTCTAGGTAACCGCTCTCTCTAGGTTGTATTGCTTATATTTATTTTGTTAAGTGATGCAGCCCCCGGTTTAAAAATTGGCGAGGATTTACCCGGCTCTGGTTTTGTCAGAGAATAACAGTTAAGACTTGATGGGGACGTGGTGTCTTTCTGACTTCCTGACAAAGTATTCTATAACATGGACTATAATGCTGAGTGTCTTGTAGAGCTGCACGATTGATCGTTAAAAAAATCGCGATCTCAATTCAACCCCTCTCCTGATCCCAATCGGGCAATTCTATGTAAACAGTGCAGAGCCGAGCTGTCATTAAAAAAAAAAAAAAAAGCCTGCAAATGTTTATCAACATTCCTCAGCTCCGAGAGATAGAGAAGAGATACAAAGTATCTTTTAGTTCTTTTATAGATCAAAGGGAAGAACTTCGGTCTGTAAATGAGGTCAGTTTAACCACTTAAAGACTAAACCTTTTTAAGAAATTGTTGCTCACAAGTTAAAATCAGTATTTTTTGTAAGAAAATTACTTGGAACCACCAAACATTATTTATATATATATATATATTTTTTTTTTTACGGAGACCCTAGAGAATAAAATGGCAGCTATTGCAATATTTTATGTCGCACTGTATTTGCACAGCGGTTTTCCAAACGCAATTTTTGGGTAAAAAATAAACTTCAAAGAATTAAAACAAAAATAAACAGTAAAGTTAGCCCAATTTTTTTTGTATAATGTTAAAGATGATGTTACGCCGCAAAAATCGTGAGAGAATAGTGATCTTTATTCTAAGCAAAAAATTGTGATGCTCATTTTATCCAGAATCGTGCAGCTCTAGTGTCTTGTAAGTTGTTCTGTGTTTTCTCTGTGCACCTAATCTTAATCATAGTGCAATTTAATTTTAAGGACTGGACCATCTAACATGCCTTTGTGTTGCCCTCAGACATGAAGACTTCTTTAGAATGCTGCCAGTCCCAGAATACCTCAACCCAGATGGGAGGTTCAACTTGGCGTCTCACATGCCAGCGTTTTTTGTGCGCCCAGACTTAGGCCCCAGGATGTGCAGCGCATATGGTGAGTTCATGCTTATTAACCAGAGCACTGAAGTAAATGCAAACTTTATGTGGCCAAAGGGTTTTCTATTGCTTGTGGCAGTAAAATGGCAAATCTATAGCTCTTTGAATATTTAAAGGGAATGCATCATATTGACCTCTTTAGGACAGATCATAGTTTTGAGTGAGGAGCATTTAATATTCACTTAGGGGCTGCTCCCATTCACAGATAAAATGCTGAGATTCTTAAAGATCAAATGAATTTGTTTCTGTACTCTCTACACTGGTGACTTTCTCCAAAGACTTCAGCAGTCTTGCACTGCTCTTCTCTGCCCTACACTGCATCATCTTATTAATGAATATAAGTGATCATTGATAGCTGGAAAGAGTACTGTGCAGAGGAACTGATTAATCACTCAACAAGCTGTGAAATGAGAAAACAATACTTGGCTGTTAAAGTAGAACTAAACTTACCATAAAAAAATAAATGCAAGCAGGCAACTGTTTATTGCAGAAAAGACTTACTATGTTTCTTCTGTAATAAGACCCACCGCCTGCCCACAGTCTTCTACGGAATGTACACTAAGCTGTGCATGCGCAGCACAGCATGGATTCCTGGCACACTGTAATACTGACAAAATGACTCCTGTGCAAATGCGTGGAATTGCATCTTCAACCATCCAATCACTAGGCTGAAAATCTGGAACCTGGGGAGATGATGCAAGTCACTTGCTCGAAGATAGAGGTGAGTACCTTGCAGAGTTTAGCTTTGCTTTAAAGCCAACTGCATGTCTTTTTTTCCTGGGTTTTCATAACCCAAGCTAATATGCTTTGGTAAGGCAATAATACTAGTATCGGTGCCAATACCAAGCATTTGCACGAGTATCTCCGATACCTAATCCAATACCTGTTGTAACGGACCAGGCGTCCTCCAGCTCAGCAGGGGGGCCGGGCAGCCTCACAGGTGATCGGTGCGGTGGTGGGGGCAGTTAAAAGCACCGATACCCCTGTATAGCTTTTCTGACAGCCGCTTCTCATCCTTTCCCACCTGCGTCTGTCAGGTGCTTTATTGAAAGTATACAGGGAGATCGGTGCTTTTAACTGCCCCCACAGCCACATTGATCATCCCCCAACTGTCCCGTGTCTTTTTCCAGGTCCATTTCCCCCTCTCAGCAGTGTCCTCCACCCTTTCTCTGGCTCCATGTGTCTTCCTCTGGTCCCCCCCATCCCAGATCTGTCAGGATGGAGAGCGGAGGAAGAAGCCGGTAAATCCGTCATTTACCGGCGCCTTTTTTTTCTGAATGAACAGCCAGTGATCACTGACTCTGTCCATTCATAGCTGAAACATCGTAACCTGTGTTTAGGGTGCTTCAGTTTATGAATGGAGAGGAGCCTCTGTCTCCTCTCCATTCATTTTCAGTGCAGCTGAGGCTGCATAGAAAGGGACTGGGGAATCTCTGTCCTTGGTTACCCTTTCCCTGTCTCAAAGGGGAAAAGTCAGGGGTCTGTTCAGGAGTTGTGCTGTAATGAGGGATCCTCCTTTCATGGATAATAGGAAGAGAAATTGGAATTGCTGTTCTCCAATCATGTATTCACAATTTTCACTTGTAATTTGTATCCTGTTAAATCTGACAATCAAGGTTAACATGCACAGAGTCTAAATCCCAGTACAGACAGTCTCCGGGTCTTTCCATACTCAAAGCAGAGTTAGAATAACACATGACCAATTATTAAAATAAGAGCTTTACTTTGAACTGTGTGTCAAGCATGTTTTTTTTTTTCCTCCTATGTATTGCATCTTTTAGGCGTCATTGCTACAAAGGATCAAGACATCGGCACAACAAATCTTCACATTGAAGTCTCTGATATGGTGAACATTCTGGTGTATGTCGGTGCAGTGAGAGGCAATGCATCAGCAACGAAGTTAGGTAGGTTGTTGCTTTTAGAAATTCTTTGTGACCTTATACATAATCAGTGTTCAGGTTACTAGGACCCATACTGCTGCTTCATTATGAATTACCGTAACCCAATTTATTTTTGTATTACAGCTGTGTTAAAGAAGTTTGAGGAAGAGGAGTTAGATGAAAACATAAAGAAGAGATTGAAGGATGCCAATGAGCTTCCCGGATCCCTTTGGCATGTTTATGAGACAAAAGAAGCAGACAAAATCAGAGACTTTCTACACAAGGTAAAACTTATGGGGCCTTCAAGTATAAGAAATCTTATTTGGTATTTCTATTTATAAAATCAAAATTGTACTTTCAAGGCATGTTTACTTATGTGGCACTAGAAAACCTTGCATCTCAACAATTGTCTGTATTTTTCCATCATGCACTGCAGCTCAACTTCTATGCACACTAGGGCACATCAATAAAGTCTAAAAAAAAGAAAGTTAAACAGTGCAAGGCACTGCTCGCCAGAATGGAAACTTCCTGCACAGTAAATTGTGGCGATTTATGGTGCACAAAGAGGGAACAAACCCTAAGGTTTCGCACAAGAATGCAGTGCAGGAAACTCGCGTTCTGCATGTTGGTGTATTCCTGACAACACCCCAAGCACAGTGATGGGGCCTGCACTGGATCGCATGGTACTGTGGTACCATTGGTTTTGGTGCAGTACATTTTTAAAAGTAGTGCATGCACTACTTTTAGGGTTATTTCAGCTGATTCAAATGAATGGGCTGAAAATCGCACCACACTAAATCGCACAATAAGGCAGACCATTTTCCTGTTCAATTTAGGTATGAACCGGCCCTAAGAGATGTTTGCTGAAACATAATTTTAGTTTACCAAGAAATTTTGCTCATAGTTTAAAACAAACTTGTGTGTCTTATATTTTCTTTCCTAGCCTGCACTTGTATTAAGTCTTGAATAAAATTGTGTGATGTTGGCATGAACTTCCACCCTTAGGTCAGTGTTTGTGCACAGTACTTCTGCTTTCCTTGGAAGTGTTGCCTAACCCTGAATAATTTCCACACAGTGCGCAGATCTTACACCGTTAGGTGACTTTCATCTCCCTTATAGTGCTTAGGGAGGCAGCGAAAATCCTCAGTCATCGGCCACATGTAAAACATACCTGGCTGTCTTTATTACACCACAGCAGCCTATCCCAATCAGATTTACTGGTGCACAATAGAAGTTGGTTGATAGTTGTGTGGCAATACAGACAGTTGAATCATTTAGATCATATGTACATTTAAACCAAGCATGCATATGGTAAGTAAAAAAAAAATCCTGCCAATTACGTTTTGTCTAACGTATTGTCGTTCTTTCACAGGCTGCAAAAGAGCAGTGTCTTGAAATTCTTCCTGATCACGACCCTATACGAGATCAGAACTGGTACCTAAATAAGAAACTCCGCCAAAGTCTCCTGGAGGATTATGGGGTGAAGAGCCACACACTTGTTCAATTCCTCGGTGATGCAGTCATCTTACCTGCAGGAGCCATTTATCAGGTGAAAAGATGATTGATTTTTCCATTTACAGATTACACAACACTCCAAGTTCATTGTCTTCAGCTGCCAGATTGACAGTGGTGGGCAGTGTGGCAGTTTCAGGATCTTAAACCCTTTAGGGGTTTAGAATGCCGGGAGGCAGGGTGGGGGTTATGGTCGTGTGACTGCCTTGATTGGCTGTCACGGCAATTGTAAATCTCCCGATTGCAAGCGGCGGTCGTGAGCTTTCAGTTAGCCGCCGGTAACTGTGCCTGGAGCACGCAGGGGGTGCGCTCTCGGCACAGCTCTATTTGCACTAATTCATGCAAATATGCGGCCGATCGGCTCCAAGGCCCACCCATCGAGATGCTGCGTATTTGCAATGCACTCAGCACCAAGAGGTTAAATACACACCAGTTCTTTGTAAAGACACACAATGAATACAATTTTGCTGATCAGTAAAAATAAAAAAGGGGGTGGTGTGTCTTTTCTTCTGCACTGCTCGGTAAGATTAGAACAATAACTATATACAGTGGGTACGAAAAGTATTCAGACCCCCTTAAATTCTTCACTCTTTGTTATATCGCAGCTATTTTCTTAAATAATTTAAGTTCATTTTTTTTCCTCAATGTACACACCGCACCCCATATTGACAGAAAAACACAGAATTGTTGGCATTTTTGCAGATTTATTAAAAAATAAAAACTGAAATATCACATGGTCCTAAGTATTCAGACCCTTTGCTGTGACATCCATATATTTAACTCAGGTGCTGTCCATTTCTTCTGATCATCCTTGAGATGGTTCTACGTCTTCATTTGAGTCCAGCTGTGTTTGATTATACTGATTGGACTTGATTAGGAAAGCCACACACCTGTCTATATAAGACCTTACAGCTCACAGTGCATGTCAGAGCAAAGTTCATGAGGTCAAAGGAACTGCCTGAAGAGCTCAGAGACAAAATTGTGGCAAGGCACAGATCTGGCCAAGGTTACAAAAAAATGTCTGCCGCACTAAAGGTTCCTAAGAGCACAGTGGCCTCCATAATCTTTAAATGGAAGAAGTTTGGGACAACCAGAACCCTTCCTAGAGCTGGCCGTCCGGCCAAACTGAGCTATCGGGGGAGAAAGAGCCTTGGTGAGAGAGGTAAAGAAGAACCCAAAGATCACTGTGGCTGAGCTCCAGAGATGCAGTCAGGAGATGGGAGAAAGTTTTAGAAAGTCAACCATCACTGCAGCCCTCAACCAATCTGGGCTTTATGGCAGAGTGGCTCGACGGAAGCCTCTCCTCCGTGCAAGATACATGAAAGCCCGCATGGAGTTTGCTAAAAAAAAACACCTGAAGGACTCCAAGATGGTGAGAAATAAGATTCTCTGGTCTGATGAGACCAAGATAGAACTTTTTGGTGTTAATTCTAAGCAGTATGTGTGGAGAAAACCAGGCACTGCTCATCACCTGTCCAATACAGTCCCAACAGTGAAGCATGGTGGTGGCAGCATCATGCTGTGGGGGTGTTTTTCAGCTGCAGGGACAGGACGACTGGTTGCACTTGAGGGAAAGGTGAATGCGGCCAAGTACAGGGATATCCTGGATGAAAACCATCTCCAGGGTGCTCATGACCTCAGACTGGGCTGAAGGTTTACCTTCCAACAAGACAATGACCCTAAGCACACAGCTAAAATAACGAAGGAGTGGCTTCACAACATCCCCGTGACTGTTCTTAAATGGCCCAGCCAGAGCCCTGACTTAAACCCAATTGAGCATCTCTGGAGAGACCTAAAAATGTCTGTCCACCAATGTTTACCATCCAACCTGACAGAACTGGAGAGGATCTGCAAGGAGGAATGGCAGAGGATCCCCAAATCCAGGTGTGAAAAACTTGTTGCATCTTTCCCAAAAAGACTCATGGCTGTATTAGATCAAAAGGGTGCTTCTACTAAATACTGAGCAAAGGGTCTGAATACTTAGAAAAACTGAAATATCACATGGTCCTTTTTTAATAAATCTGCAAAAATGTCAACAATTCTGTGTTTTTCTGTCAATATGGGGTGCTGTGTGTACAATAATGAGGAAAAAAATTCACTTCAATGATTTTAGCAAATGGCTGCAATATAACAAAGAGTGAAAAATTTAAGGGGGTCTGAATACTTTCCATACCCACTATATAATATAGGTATATAATAGCTATAAAGTCATATGAACCCTCCAGCTTGGAAGCTTTTCACTAGATGCCTGCAACACACCTAGCTCCATCAGTTCTATTCTAGTATGAATATATGTCACACAGACGCGTTTCAGTGGATGTTCTTATTTTGAGCTCTGCTGTCTCAGAAATTGATAAAAGGGACCTTTTTAACAAAATGTTTTCTTATTCATATTTATTATGAAGACTATAAGCAGTCACTGATTACAAAAAAGAAAAAAATAAAACACAAAAAATTTCCCCAATATGGTTATGTAGATTCTAGCATTTGATTTAATGAAGGACAATGGTGTTCCTGAAGTCAGTGTTCTTTCTGAACAGGATAGGAGAATGCATCAATTAATGGGATATTATACTGTATAGGACTGCAAAGCAGAAAGTATGGCTTCTTTCATATATACTGTACCTACAGCGCGGAATTTACTAAGACTGGAGCATTGTGTAGGAACCAATCAGCTTCTAACTTCAGCTTTCATTTTCAAAGCATAACTGAAAAAAATGATTTGTTGCTATGCACAGCTCCAAACGTAGTAAATTCCCTTTTGGGAAAATAAAGCTTTTAAAACATAAATGGAATTTGATAAAAGTATACGTTTTAAGATTATCAAACTAACATTCATCAAGGGGGAAAAAAAAGGATAGCGTAAAGCTTTTTTTTCCCCCCCAAGCTTGTAAAAGTAATAGTATCTTTATACTCCGGATATTTCACTTCTCCTTCCCCTACAACATGCAGGCTATAAACAGCACTGCAACTGATATGCCAGTTCTGTTATTGTCAAGTCAGCAGCTAAGCCCTCATCGCCATCTCTAACCACACCCCTGGCAAGTGACACATGACTGTCACAGGATCCGTAGAGGTGTCTGTTATGTGGGCTTAGCGTCACCCTCTCTGCTTTACACTATAGCTGCATCTAATGGGGAAATAACAGTAATTAGAAGCTGAGATTGTCATAGTTTGCAACTTTGCACCAGTTACTTTAAACTTTGGAAAAGGATGCTTTAACTCGTTTGCTGCTAGAGACGTTTTTGTTTACAGGTTTAAAAAAATCATTTTAAACCTGCATATTTTTTTTTCATCACATAGGGGCCAAAAATTCCCCTAAGAGATGATTATTAATGACAGGTTCTCTTTGATGAGACCCCTGATGTCTTGTCCTCCAGTAAATGTAATGCAGTGCAGCTTGAACTTCATTAGATTCTTCCACAGCCCATATCAAAATGACTTGGGCACCTGGAAGTGACATATACACGTGACTTCCAGGTCAGTAAATGGAAGAGGAGGAGAGTGAACCAATGTTTGCACGTCTCTCTACCCGGTGGCACCTGCCATGCTGGTCTTGGGTCAGCCAATAGGCAAGCAAAGCCCAGATGTGGAAGTTATCACATCCATCCAACGCGGCAGTAGACTTGTCAACATCCTCCCCACTGCCACAGACGTAGGTCGTGATAGAAAAAGGGTTAAAGCCAAATACTGTTTCTTGCATGCATCCAGCACATTCTCCACCATAATCCTTTCACAACTAATGAATTGCCAATGTCCATGTGTTTGTGCGCAGCAATGTAGGTGGTGAATTGGAGTACTCAGTCATCAGACTTGGATGGTGGCACCCTCTTACATATATTGTATTTTCCTCTCTACAGGTGCAAAACTTTCACAGCTGCATCCAAGTCACTCAAGACTTTGTGTCCCCAGAACATCTTGTTCACTCATTTCATTTAACACAAGAGCTTCGGATTTCGAAAGAAGAAATCAATTTTGATGATAAATTACAGGTAAGAAGCGAACGCTGTGTTCTGCCTGTTGGGGCCGAAGTTGCCAATGGAACACTGTCATTTCCTAATGATCATTCACAGCCAAATGTAAATACAGAGCAGAAATAAGGTCAGAAGTGCTGCATGAAAAGAAGTCAGATCAGTTGGCGAATAAAAATTAAAAAAAGGTACCTAGCAATGTTTAACCTTTGCAGCCCCAGAAGGTTTTACCCCCTTCATGACCAGGCCATTTTTTGCGATATGGCACTGCGTTATTTTATCTGACAATTGCATGGTCATGCGATGCTGTGCTTAAATAAAATTGATGTCCTTTTTGCCCCACAAATAGGTTTCTTTTGGTTGTTTTTGATCACCTCTGCTGGTTTTATTTTTTGCGCTTTAAACAAAAACAAAAAAAAATATATTTTTTACTTTGCTATAAAACATATCCAATGATTTCTTTTTTTTAAATCAAATTTCTTCATCAATTTAGGACAATATGTATTCTGCTACATATTTTTGGTAAAAAAAAAAAAAAAAAATCCCAATAAGCATATCTTGGTTTGCGCAAAAGTTGTTGTATCTACAAGCAATGGGATAATTTTTCTTTCTTTTTTTTTTACTAGTAATGGCAGTGATCAGCGACCTATAGCAGGGACTGCTATATTGCGGCGGACAAATCGGTCACCTAAAACTTTTTGGGGACCGGTGACATTATTGGTTATCAGTGCTAAAAAAAATATGCACTGTTACTGTACTAATGACTGGCAGGGAAGAGGTTAACAGCCAGGGTGATGAAAGGGGTTAAATGTGTTCCCTGGGAGTGCTTTCTAACTGTGGGGGAGGACAGAGATCCGTGTTACTGCTTAGCAGAAACACAAGATCTCCATCTTCTCCTCTTCTTGTTTACATCGGCAAACAGCGGTTCTGCTTCTCTCGGGAAAGATTGCGGGGTGTCTGCAAACATCGGGTCCGCTGGGCCCACTGATTAGCTCCCGCTGTGTCCAATCACAGCGGGCCGGCGGTGCCGTGTATGCCCCAGACCCGGAACTAGAAATCACCTACAGGTACGTGATTGCGCCCAGGAGGGCCGCCCTGCCGCAGTATATTTGCGCGGTACGATAGTCCAGAAGGTGTTGAAGGACTAAACTGCATCTCGGCACCAAAAATCCTGTTTCGTTCATTTTTTAATACTCAAAAGCAAACTAACATCTATGCTTGATTTTGCTGATAAATCACTTGCTAGGGACATACTGTTTACAAATAGTGTTGAGTTCCCTACAGTAAGAGCAGTGCTTTGCATATTCAAATCTCCAAAGTTGTTTTGATTCCCGGACTTGGGATACAGCTGATCTCATTACCTGAATATGGATAATGCCCATATCTGGGAAATTACTTGTCACTGGGTGGCTGCCATCCACCCCTCAAGGGTATAAAACTCTTTGGCCATGCACCTGGCAGTGTGATGTGTGCAGACCTATTTAGGCACCAGTCTGACGAGCACATGAATTGGGCACAAGCACCAGCAGAATTCCAAAGGGTTTCTGACATGCTTTATGAATTTCCCCAAATAGTATTTAGCTGAAGAGTCCTCGGAATAATAGCAGCTTTCATCCTAAAGCTTCTCACACAGGAATTCAACTTTGTGACTTCATCCGCCATGAAAAGCTTAGATTGCCAAATTATAACAAGGTTGGCCAACAAGTTTGCAGTGCTTTATACAGTACTTATATTTATCATGTTATTCTGTTGTGTCAGGTTAAGAACATCTTGTACCACTCGGTGAAAGAGCTGGTACGGGCCTTGAAGATTCGTGATGAAGAAATGGAAGACATGGAGGAGTCCTGAGTTCATTAAGTAGGATCCTATGCGATTCCTGCTTGGAGAGACAAAACGCAAGGACAGTGAGGGACTCACTACATACCAGTGCCAAGACACATACTGCGCGGAGTATTGATTTGTTACTGACGCCACACCAGTATCCTTCGATCACAGCCGATGAGCCCCTCCCAGGGCTGGCCTGGCCCCTCCTGCAGTGCATTACAAGCCGCTCCAGCTCAGCAGGCATTAACTCGAGCGGTAGAGCATCAAAAAGCGATGCACTGTATCATAGTGTACATTGAAAGTTTGTCAGAAGATTAAAAAAAATGTTGAAATATCTAAATGTATTTATTTTTTTGGAAAAAAAAAGAAAACAAAAAAACATTCTATGCTATATTGTTGATCAAATGTAAATGTGACTTGTATAGTTTGCTAAAATAATTTGGATATTTTTCACTACATTGAGACAGTAACTGTGAGGGTATAACACAGATCACCAGCTATTGCCTGCATTGGAAGCATTCATAACATAATCTGAAAGATTACTGCCAAATAACTGTAAACTTTGTATATTATAAAAAATATAACACGGTATTAAAAACAGAAAAAAAAAAGACACTTCAATGTTTTATTGAAGCCTACTCAATGTATAATTAGACATTTAAGAGAAGGAAAGATGTAATTTATTTGAAACAATTTGTCTCATTTTGGTAAAAATTTATGTGACCCTTTTGAAGCTAACTATTAAACTTAATATGTGCTATGTAAATATATACATATATACATTCAATGATGTATTTTTTTAAAACATTGGCTTGCTTTAATTTGTTAAAAGTGCAAGTGTTCCACATGCTTTGTACATTGAAGTTGAAAGGGGTTTTACATTTTCCATTAAAAAGACTTTCTCAGATGCTGACTTGCTGTAGATGTGTGTTAGTCTTACCATCATCACCTACCTGTATACAATGGCTGTAGCTCATTGGTCTGCTGGTTGGTTAGGAATACTGACAACTATCTCTGCTTTAAGAGTGTGGCTTCTCTGTTTGCTGGCTGGTTGGTTATTCTGTCAGATAATGGAAGTCTGCGGGGGGGGGGAAAACTGTGTATAGAAAAAAAAAGACCTTAAGCCCGGGTCATAGACTGACTCTCATCTGGTTCACCATGTATAGGCAGGCCAAGTTGATTGGGTACAACCAGCCTGCTGCATTTTAAATGTGATTATTGCAAGTGGCTGTTATAATTGGGAGCCGGGAGAACACACTGGCTTGGCAAGAGCCATTGCCCTGTCAACACTGTCTGTTGATGGAGGAATCAAGTGAATTTCTTTTCTGCAACCTGTGGTTGCAGGAAAGAGATTTGCTCCATCTATGGCCAGCCTTGGCCAAAAACTCCAGCTATGCATTCTGTCTCTTTCAGCAGACTAGTCATTTTTTGTGTCTTTCGTGTCATTGTAAAGCTGAAACACACACACACACACACACACACACACACACCTTCATGTATATTCTTCAATAGCTGAAAAGGACAAAAAGCCTTTTTGCAAACTTAAGCTATCACCTTGTAAAAAGTAGCAGTGACGATATCACTGTGTGCGCTATGCAGAGAGCAGAGCTGGGGGGAGGGACCCAGCAGATCAACCCACAACCGGCTGCCTGGAGAAAGAAATGGAGGGGTGTATGCAAGACCAGTCACCCTGCACAAGGAGGAAGAGCAGCAGAGACCGGTCTCTATTACAGGAAGCTCCTGCACAGTAGCAAAGTTTCACAATGAATTACTGCACAGACCTAAAAAATACACAAAGTACACCAAGAATCAATTAATGTACAATATTTGCTTTTCCGGTTAAACTTTAAAATAGAGCTATTTTATTCATTTTGAATTGTGCAGGTTATATAGATTGTTCCATCTGTGACACATTGGGGGCATCTAACATGAAGTGAGAGCAAATCCCAGGTTGTCACTAGAACTACTGTCTGCATTGGGGAAAGTTTTCCTTCTTTTTTGGGGACAATTCAAAATTCAGGATTTAATTAAACTCTTGGTGATTAGAGGACCCAGGATGAGTAGAGAGTGGCAAATCTCCCTACCAGGGGACATAGCAGTAAAAAACTGATATACTCCCTCTCCACTTAATGCAAAACTGTTTTGTTTTTTTCACTTTTGAATAAAGACCCTATTCACACTTGAGAATTTTGTAGCGCAACACTTTAAAACTCCCAGAAGCTGGCTACACAATATACAATTTTCTTTAGATTTTTTTTTTCCTTTAGATTTTACCTTCAACCATTGTAGTGGAAGGGCCTCCCTGATTGCTTACAAATTGAAAGTGTTTAGATTTACCAAAACCATACGAGGTTAAACCTTTACAACAAAAGTTGTATAGTGTGTATCCAGCTTAAAATGTATTTCAATGGTGATTGTTATGAGCACTCAGACATCTGTCTGCTCCAAAAGCTACTTTTGAGACAGGTTTTGGTCACCATAGACTTCAATAGGAAAGTGTAATGGTTAAATAGAGTGGTGTTATTTTTTTTAACCTATTTTGCCTGAAACAAAAATGCCTGAATATACACGCACGCGTGTAATATATATATATATATATATATATATATATATGTATGTATGTATGTATGTATGTATGTATATCTCCTTTACACTTCTAAGGTTATCAAATTATTATATGTAATCATGTTTCCTGTAACTGAAAGCTGGCCAATTTTATACTTTATTTTTTTAACTCAGGCTGGGTTCGCACTGGTACGACAAACGCTTCGACATTGGGAGCACATGTCGCATGATGTGTATAAATCAATGGTTCTCTTCTGGGCAACCCTGGCCAGTGGTTGTCGGTGTCTGTGAGCGGGCGGGGCTTATCGGAATCTGGAAGTCCTAACCCTACATGAATGAGTATGGGATACATTTGTACCCCTACCCATTCACCTAGAAAAAAAAGTGTCAAAAATAAAACTTTTGCTGTCTTCTCCCTCTGCTGGTTCGCATTTCTCCACTGTCTTCTCCGTCTGTTCTTCCTCCGATCTTCTCCTGACGCTTGCTCCCGCTGTAATGCTAGGTCTGATGTGTGCCATTATGTATACAGACATGGGGCATGGCCACCTGGTGATGTCATCTGGAGGCCCCACCCCCTTGTGATGTCACCACCCCATCATGCCACGGATGGTGACGTCACAAAGGGGCAGGGCCACCAGAATGATGTCATTGGGTGGTCCCGCCCCATGGCTATATATATGTAATGGTAGACCTAGCAATACAGTGTCAGAAGAAGAAAAGAGGGAGAAGATATCGGAAAGAGTAGAACTGCTGCTTTAATAAATTACTTTGTCAAGAATATGTGTACTGTTTTCTATTTTTGACACTTTTTTTTATTTTTTTAGGTGAATGGGTAAGGCTACAATGTACCCCATACTCATTCACATAGGGTTGGGGGCTTTCAGATTCTGATCAGACCCCCCACAACCACCGCCCAGGGTTGTCGGGAAGAGTCCCAAAGCACCCACCCCTCATGTTGAGGGCATGTGAGCTGGTTTGGTCCAGGAGGGGGGTGGGGGTGCTCTTGCTCGTTCCCACCCCTTTTTCCTGACCTGCTAGGCTGTGTGCTTGGATTATGGTATGGTTTTTGGGGAAATCCCAAAAAGGGCCCCCAAAGGGCTTGGAGGGAGAATCTTCTACATTTTTTTTTGGTGTGGAGTTTTCCCTCAAGCTTCATACCAGACATAAATGAACTGGTATTGTTGGGATCAAAGTCAGATCCTGTTCATTGAAGTTGGACTTCAAGTCGCAGGGAAAAGGATCCAGTCCCCAAACTACAGCCCACATGCTTTATCTGACCTTTTGGAGCACTTCTTCCTTTCACTGATAAAACCAATAGAGCAACATTTCCTCCCATTGGCAAAGACAGGGAATACATTCTCCAACAATGGGGTATTATTTCTCCTATTTTTCACAGGTGCTAGCTTTCTCTCTTCTCCTCCTACACCCACTGGCCACAGTGTGCTCCCCCTAAAGTATGAAGGTCTGTCAACTGGCACTGATATCTTTTAGGAAAAGAAGTGTGATATATTTTTCAGCTAACCAGTCCTTTGATGTGGTGGCTGCATTAGCTTTCATTGATGAATACAATCAAAGCATTTTACTGCTGTTGCGCTGGACTTCCCATAGAAGACATTTGGATTGGATGCTTCTCAGTACTTGCAGGGGACATGCAGACCTTTGTGTTAGGTATTAGCCATGGCGTGCTTTCTGGGACTAGTACTGTAAGCCTATGAAGGTGCGGTAAGGCCAGTCAGGCTAAAGCATCAGAAGCTAAGCCACTGTCGTGCTTAATTTCCCATTTCCTTCCAGTCAGTTTACAGCGATAGGGGAGTTTAAGGCAGGGAGAAAGAGTGCTAATATTTGTTTTGTGGAGTGCAATTCTGCCTGGAAGGATCAGGCCAATTAACACTCCTACTACTGGCTGGTAGAGAAAACACAATTTTTGTACTACTCATAGAATCTCCTAATTTGAGTCCATTAACAGACACAACTCTCACATCCTGTGTTCTTTGGCCATATGTGTATTGCTTTAAAGGCATGCTAAGTAGAGGCGGGGGTTATACAGTGGTTTAAGACTGCAGAGTCGTCCACCTCTTAGTTGCGCTGCTTTAAGACCAGGAAGAAAATAGGATTTGTGTTCTCCCTGGAAAGATACTTTTCTTGGAGTCCATTGAAGGACACCGTTCCTTTCCCCTCAATACATGTATTGAGGTCTTGGTACTGCTTTGCTCCAAAACTGAGGCATGCTGAGAGTAGAAGGGTTATACTTTATGGCCTGCAGTGTTTCTTTTGGTTTTCCAGTAAACAATTCTTCTGTAGCTGGTGTCAGATGACCCTACTTGGCACCTGTATGCTTAAAAATTCCAACAGTAAATACTGGAGAATGTTCAGAGAGAGTCACAGACTAGGAACTTCCAGTATTCTTTTAATAAAGGGTCTATCTAAGCTATGTAACTGTCAATGGGTTCATAAGAGATGGATATATCTAGCCATCATTCTGTTACTAAGTGAAGCTATGATCATATTAAGAACTACAAGTCTCAGAGTGCCTTAACCGGCATGGTTGATAAATGGGTAATGTGACGGATCTCGCATACCCCAGGTGGGCACATCCGCCAGACCTGTGTCTCCTGTCCTCCAAACGCACCCGCAGCCTGCAGATACGCCATAACCAGCCCTTAACCCCTCAATCACGAGACAATCCACACAGGTGTTGAGGGTTAAACATGCAGAGGATTAACAGTTTATTAAATCCAAAACATACTTACTCTTTCGTCCATGGACCGACACAGCTTCTCTATTGACAAAGTGGGTATTATCCGTTAATTAGGAGTGACTAGGCAGAAAAACTTGTAAAAAGTGTTGCATCACACCTTCTACAGTACCGCCCAGGGGGCGGACCCTCTGGGTATACCCTCTCAGTCTGCATCTTCGCAGATCAGTTTTTTTCTATCTAGCAAGGAGTAGGACATGGCTCCCTTCGGGCCCATTGGTCCGGGGGAAAAAAAAAAAAAAATATATATTTTTATTTATTTTTTTGCTACATTTGTTGTTTCCTGCGATCTTCGATCAACTGCCGACTGGGTGACAGGCTGGATCCTCGATCCTTGTAGTCTCCCCAGTTTCGGCCATCGAGCGTGTGCCGACCCTAGCTACGCGCTGGGTTTTCCACGACATGCCCGTCGCTCCACGGGTGGCCGGTGAGCTTACGCTCCAGGGCCTGCATCGGACCGCTCAGCTTCGGCTGACCTTACGGCCGAGTCGCAGCAGCCTGACCGGTGAGCTTACGCTCCAAGGCTTGCATCGGACCGCTCAGCTTCGGCTGACCTTACGGCCGAGTCGCAGCAGCCTGTCCGGTGAGCGTCATGCTCCAGGGCATACATATGATCGTCCCTTCTGGGTCCAATCACAGCATGCCTGGCCAACAGTCACCTTCCGTGCGCGGACGATGATCTGTTTGGAATGTCTTCCAGCAGAATACATGCAGGATAGGTAAGTAAAACTCCCCTGCCTCGGCTGGGTGATTTAGCTGGATATTCCTGGAGAGATCAAGTAAGTGGTTGTGGCCCCTTTCTTCCCTCTCTCCCTGCCTTTCCCTCCTCCCTGGTCTTCTAGCTAAAGGTTGCTGGGTGCTGGGGGTCACCTAGGGGGTCCCACTGGAGCGGGGCTGGCTGTAACTAACATTTAAAAGAAATGTCATTTTTTCTTACCTGTGTTTGTGTCCTTCCTCCTCCATGCTGTCGGCGGGCATTTTGAGGTGGTCCATGCCAAGTTTGGCCTCTTGTGACTGCCCGGCGGCCATCTTCCTGTCGTTCGGCCACACCCACTGGCTCCTATCAGCTGATCGGCGGCCATGTTTGTCCACCCTGTATGCAGATATTGCCGTTCGGCGGCCATCTTTTTGTGGGCTATGGATGCTTGACCTCTATCTTCTGTCGGCGGCCATTTTCTTAGAGCCCACATTATCGTCCATACAGACGTTTTTGGCAACCATTTTGCGAGAGCCTCCGGCCTCTAGGGTGCATTACACTGGCGCGAAAATTCACACAGGAAGTGCTGATAAAAGAAGCAGACTGACACAGCAGCAGGGGGACAGCATCACAGGCGCAGCATAGCAGTACCTATCCAGGGTGGTGAGTCCTCTGGGTGACCCAGCCTCTCTGCAGCACAGGAGGGTGGCCTATTGTTACCTTGCCTGGAGCCCTGTGGGTGTCCAGCGTGTGGTCAGCATGGCATCTGAGCCAGATGTCTTCTCCCCTGAAACACCAGATTTAGCAGCTGGTGTCCCTGAGGTGTCTATGGACGCTATGTCGGCAATCCTAGAGGCGTTTGCTGCCAGGGTGGAAGCAGCACACGGGAATACAGGGGGTAATAAATGCCCCCGTCCACTGCAATCTTCTGGGGATATTTCTGATGCAGAACCAGGTCCAGCTACGGCTCATGGCCCAGATTCTCATGCATCAGAGACTGCAGACCGTGACCGATCGGACAGTGAGGAGGACTCCAAGTACAGGTCAGTACGCAAGACGGCTTTGGTATCTGACCTTATTACTGCAGTGCGGGATACGCTAAAGTTGGAAAAGACTGCAGAAGTAGCAGATACTCCAGTCCCCTTTGGGTTTCGTAAACCTGCCCACACTGCTAAGGTGTTCCCTTGTGTGTCTTATTTTGACAAACTCTTATACAAGGAATGGGAGAACCCACTGAGGGTCTTTACAGCCCCAAAGAGGTTTGCAGTACGGTACCCCTTTGAGGAGAGTTTTCTGAAGATATGGACCGCTCCCCCTATAGTGGACCCTTCGGTGTCCAGACTTAATAGAGCCACCACTATTCCAGTAGAAGGGGCTCCTGTTTTCAAGGACCCTGTGGATAAGAAGGCTGAAGCGCTCGCTCGCTACCTATACTCAGTGGTAGGCTCGGCAGTACGCCCGGCATTGGCGGGGGCCCTAGTGTCTCAGACACTTACTGAATGGGCAAAATTGCTACTCCAGGGGTTAAAGGAGCGAGATGCTCCTCCTAATGAGATAACTTTGGCCGACCAGTTGGTCCAGGGCCTTAAGTTTGTCTGCGAGTCAGACATGGATACTATTCCCCTGCTGTCAAGAGCTTCGGTTTATGCAGTAGCAATACGCCGCCTGATCTGGCTAAAGGGCTGGTCTGCGGACCAGACTTCCAAGAAAGCCCTGTTGGATCTGCCTTTTAAGGGCGACAGACTTTTTGGGGCTTCTCTGGATGACATCATCAAGGATGCCACAGGAGGTAAAAGCACTTTGCTTCCCCAAACTAGCAAGGGTAAGGGACCACGCCAAGGGCAAGGGCCCTCCTTTACTGCACGTAAGCGTTTTTTTCGCCCCCTTAAGGCGACAGGGAAAAGACCCTAGGCCGATAAAGCGCCTGCCCAAGGACAGAAGCGTCCTTGGTCCCGCAGACCCAACAAGCCTGCGGACAAATCTGCGTCCACATGAAGGTCCGCCCCCACCCAGCTCTCGGGTGGGGGGACGTCTTCGCAAATTCGCGACTCAGTGGACTGCTCTAGTCTCCGACAGGTGGGTTTGCGAAGTAATCTCCTCAGGCTACAAGATAGAATTTCTCTCTTGTCCACCAGACAGATTCATCACCTTCAATCTCCAGCTACTGCCGACCCGTCGGGAGGCCCTGTATGGGGTGGTCCAGGGTCTACTGGAACGCGGGGTAGTTATTCCAGTTCCAGAACAGGAACGGGGTCAGGGTTTTTACTCAAATCTGTTCATTGTGCCGAAGAAGGAGGGGGTTCATCCAATCTTGGATCTCGGAGCCCTCAATTGCTTTGTGAAGGTACAAAGATTTCGGATGGAGTCGGTTCGATCTGTAGTCACGGCTCTCCATCCAGGGGACTTCTGGCCTCCTTGGACATCAAGGACGCATACCTGCATGTCCCCATATACTCCAGACACCAGAGGTTTCTGCGATTTGCTATCGGGAAGAACCACTACCAGTTTGTGGCCCTCCCGTTTGGCCTTGCCTCAGCACCCAGGACGTTCACCAAGGTGCTCGCTCCGATTCTGGCACTTCTAAGACAGCGGGGTATCGCTATCACAGGTTACTTGGACGACCTTCTGCTGAAGGCCCCTTCAAGCTCAGAATTAGAGGTAAGCGTGTCCATTACCTGTCAGACTCTTCGAGACTGTGGTTGGATACTAAACACGCAAAAGTCAGTATTGGTGCCGACTCAACGCCTAGTGTACCTGGGGTTGATTCTGGATTCCTCAGAGGCAAAGGTATTCCTCCCTGTGGAGAAGTTGCAGACCCTCCGGGCTGCAGTACGGCAGCTGACTTCCAGGAATTGGTCGTCACTCCGTTTTTGCATGCGAGTGTTGGGCCTCATGGTAGCCTCCTTCGAGGCGGTCCCATATGCTCAATACCACACTCGAGTGTTACAGAAGGAAGTTCTGTCCAGATGCCCTTCATCTCTGGATTATCAAATCCGAGTGAGCCACCTAGTCAGGAGATCCCTGGTATGGTGGCTGACAGCATCGGCTCTAATGGCCGGGAAGTCATTTCTTCCGGTTTACTGGATAGTGATCACGACGGATGCCAGCCTTACAGGTTGGGGGGGAGTCTGGGGTGTCCAGTCGGCGCAAGGTCGCTGGACCCCAGAGGAAGCCCTCCTGCCGATCAATGTCCTGGAGATCCGGGCGATCAAGCTGTGCCTCTTCAAATGGTCTCAGAGGCTGCAAGGGCGTCCAGTCAGGATCCAGTCAGACAACGCCACAGCAGTGGCATATGTCAATCATCAGGGAGGAACAAGAAGCTCAGCTGCAGCATCGGAGATCGCTCGCATCCTGAAGTGGGCAGAGAGGAGCGTACCGGCACTGTCGGCCGTGTACATTCCGGGTGTGGAAAACTGGCAGGCGGACTACCTGAGCCGCCAGATGCTGGACCAGGGAGAATGATCCTTACACCCGGAGGTGTTCCAACTCCTCTGCTAAAGATGGGGCACGCCAGACGTAGATCTTCTGGCTTCCCGACTCAATCGGAAGGTATTGAGATTTGTGGCCCGGTCAAGAGACCCATGGGCAGACGCAACGGACGCGTTGGTAGCATCGTGGGGTCAGTATCGGCTAATCTATGCCTTCCCTCCCTTAAGGCTTCTTCCTCTTCTGCTCCGCAGAGTGGAGGCAGAGGGAATTCCAATGATCCTAATCGCTCCAGATTGGCCTCAGCGTCCTTGGTACGCCGATCTAGTACGTCTGGTAGCAGACGTCCCCTGGCGCCTACCACTACGGAAGGACCTGCTATCGCAAGGTCCCATATTCCATCCTGCTTTACAGTCATTGGCTTTAACGGCATGGCTGTTGAGAACCAGGTACTGAGAGACCGGGGCCTGTCAGACTCAGTAATCTCTACTATGAGAAGTGCTCGAAAACCGTCCTCTAGGAAGGTCTATCACCGCACTTGGAGGGCCTACATCTCCATGTGTGAGGAAATGAAATGGCATCCGCCTACCTATTTGGTTTCCAGAATCCTGCTGTTTTTACAGCATGGGGTGGACCAAAGGCTTGCCCTAAGTACGATTAAGGGACAGATATCTGCCCTGGCTGTCTTTTTTCAGCGACCCCTGGCGACTCACTCTCTCGTGAGTACATTTGTGCAGGGGGTTCGACATGTGGCCCCTCCGGTCCGTCCCCCGTTACCTCCGTGGGACTTAAACCTGGTCCTCTCGGTGCTCCAGACGGCACCGTTTGAGAATATTAGAGATATTCCCCTGTTGACACTTTCTCAGAAAGTGGTCTTTTTGGTGGCTGTTACGTCAGTTAGACGAGTCTCTGAGCTGGCAGCCTTGTCCTGCAAGGCTCCCTATTTGATTTTCCACAAGGATAAGGTGGTGCTGCGGCCGCAGCCTTCCTTTCTTCCGAAAGTCGTTTCGGCTTTTCATCTCAACGAAGACATTGTACTTCCATCGTTGTGTCCTCAGCCGTCGAATCCTAAGGAGTCGGCGTTGCATTCTTTGGATGTTGTCCGAGCTTTGAGAGTATACCTATCTGCTACTTCCCTGTTCCGGAAGTCAGACTCACTGTTTGTTTCGGTGGCTGGTCCCAAGAAGGGCCAAGTAGTCTCATTGGCCACCATCTCTAGGTGGATCCGACAGATAGTAATCCAGGCTTACGCCTTAAAGGGTCAGGCGCCCCCCTTTCCTGTCACGGCGCATTCGACCAGGGCAATAGGTGCCTCTTGGGCTTTCCGACATCAAGCGTCTGTTTCCCAATTATGTAAAGCGGCGACTTGGTCGTCCGCTCACACTTTCACAAAATTCTACAAAACTGATGTAGGTGCATCTTCGGATGCCTCTTTCGGCCGCAAGGTTTTGCAAGCGGCTGTTTAGAGTTGCAACTCCTCCATTGGAGGAGTACTGTTTTGTGTTTTGGGGTGAAGTTTGTTTTTATGCTGTTACCACCCCTTGTTTTTTCTCTGACACTGCTTTGGGACGTCCCACTTTGTCAATAGAGAAGCTGTGTCGGTTCATGGACGAAAGAGTAAATAGGATTTTTTACTCACCGTAAAATCCTTTTCTCTGAGTCCATGGACCGACACAGCACCCACCCCTCCTTTTAAGTTTGTACTGCTTTTTGACGAACTGATCTGCAAAGATGCAGACTGAGAGGGTATACCCAGAGGGTCCGCCCCCTGGGCGGTACTGTAGAAGGTGTGATGCAACACTTTTTACAAGTTTTTCTGCCTAGTCACTCCTAATTAACGGATAATACCCACTTTGTCAATAGAGAAGCTGTGTCGGTCCATGGACTCAGAGAAAAGGATTTTACGGTGAGTAAAAAAATCCTATTTTTACACACAGTTAGGGACACTCCCCTTAGCCTTGTCATAGAGGGGGGGGGGGTAGGGGACAAGGAAGAACCAATGGGAACTTAACATTGGAACAGAGACTACAGTTAAACATAAAGGGATTATAGTAAGCAGGCAGCCCTTCAATACACATCCCCTGCGGAGAGATGTCTGCAGTCCAGACCATTGTCTATGTGCCATGAACCAACACAATTAAACACAGCGACAAGAGGGGGGGGGGGGTGGATGGGGGAGAAGGGATGTAGCATTACATTATCTCAATGCCAGCTTTCCCCCCGTCTCTCAGTCTGGGCCATAATCTGTGGGTAAGTGGCCAGCCCACAGTCCCTTCCAAAACACACAGTGACAGTGGGTTCTGTCACAGGTAATCTAAATGGCTTAGGGTTAACCAATTATCTGCTAAATGTTAAGGAACACTGTACCTCCATCATTGCTGTCTACAGCTCAGTGCCTATATATTTCTATGACATCAAGCAGGTCAGCTGCACTGTGACTGATCATCCGGCATCATATCTGTGTGATTCTATGAAAGATATTGCACACATTACAAAGTGTGCAAACCTATGACAATCTTCCTGGCTTGCCGCTCTGGTAAATGACTGTGGTTAGCTAAAAGTATTGAGCCAATTGTGGGGGCTGCATCCGCTTTTGTGTGACTTTGATCCAGCTAGGCTCACGCTGATGCTTTCATCCCACTTCAAAGGCTTACTTTGTGGCTGACCTTTCAAGACTGTTTCAAGGAGACTTTCTACAGCACTTTCATTTTTCAGTGTGCTCTGTTATCGTCTTTCCTATGTGCTGTATGACAGACACTACCCTGAGTAAAAGGTTTTAACCTATATGCCATTCTAGCACACACTGTGGAGTAACTCAGCATTCCAGACTCACATTGTCTGCCCTCCCCTGATGGCTGTAGTAACAGGATTACTACAGCCTAGATTTCATCTCACAAATATACATGAAGATTAGGAGAATTCTAGGACCAAAAAAAAAAAAAAAGGAAATTAGGAGAGTTTGAATTCCTATATGGCTACCCTTCGAGTGGAAGACCTAGAGCCTTAACAGAAATGTACCACAGCATATAAAAAAAAAAAAAAAAAACGTATGATTATATACATACAAAATCACTGTGGCTTAAACATGTAACTGTTTCAGCAAGTCATGCAACTGCCATACTACATTGCTAGAATGGTGACACCACTGATCACTACTGCAGTTTTACATCTTCTGTGTCACCTCCCTTTCTTTTGGGCTGCTGAGGCTCTACTCCTGTAGGGGGTGCCCCAACACACAGTCCTACCTTATATTTTGCATCAAAACAATGTCCCCCATCTTGTTGTAAGAGGCATTGCAGCATCTGACTGGACCAAGTGTTGCCTTAAGCAACCTATTTAAAATAAAGAGAACCTCATGGCAATGAAAAGAGCATCTGTTTTTGTGCACTGGAAGAACTATTACACAGGTGCATGACAGTACTCTGTAGAAGTGCTTTAGTTGCAATTAACTTTGCCTCACACCGTAATGCACTGTTGATGTGGTTAACTTGCGTTGCAATTCAATCTCATGTTATAATGGGTTATGGCGTGCACAAGCCCAGAACAGATTTTCAGGCATTGTGGTAACATCTTGCTGTACTTGGGATTATGGAGAGTTGAATTGGCTTATATACAGCCACAGGGAATTCGATATAAAAATGGGAGCTGCCATTTCTGACAGTATTAAAAGGTACAATCCCTAGGACTGACATCTTTTATATTTAAAGCAGAGAACAAATGCATCCTCACACACAGGATTTCAGTTAAGGGCTCACACTTCAAAGCGCCCTTGGCTCAGCCACTGTAGACACCAATGCCTGTATACTGTATGACCCAATAGCTCACTTCCATGAATATATTTCACCCTCCCTTTGAGAACTTGTAGGACTTCAGTGTTTTTGCCTCTGTAGGCTGTGACTGCTGACTATTCAATGGCGATACAGTAGAGTATGCTTCCACAACTAGGGGGACGTTTTTATATTCTACCCATCGCCTACAGAAAATAAGGTCAAAGTGCAATACAGCTGCATACGCACCCCTCAAGCAGGGCACTGATGGCAAAATTACAGTTTCATAAAAAAAAATACACCCATAGTAGCATCCTTGGCAGTGTGGCATCTGTAGATACATAAAAACCCTAGCAAAATGCCACTTGTGGAGACATAATACCTCCGGCAACATGGCATTTGTAACTCAACGTCGGTTTAAAAAAAAACACATTCTTATGTTGTGCATTGCCGTCTTTTTCCACTGTCTAAAGCCCTGTACACACGGTCGGACTTCCATCTGACTTTTCCGTGGTTTTTTTGTCCGAACGGAGTTGGTCGGGAACACCCATAGCATACACACCACAGGACTTTTCTGCAAACTTTCTTAAAACTTCTTACAACATCACTTGTTTTTTCTGATCTTTTCTGATCTTTACTGCCACCCTTTGGTCAACTTCTGCTATTGTAGGTTGATTTTTACATTGGTTGTTTTGTCCATCGGACAAAAGTCCTATGGTTTTCTGTACACACGGCAGGACTTTGCTCCATAGGACTTTTGTTGGGCAAAAGTTTGTCCGTTCGCAGACCCAACTTTTGTCCGATGAAAACAAAACCAAACTCAAAAAAGTTTGTCCGATGGAGCGTACACACGGTCGGATTGTTGGTCCAACTTGCTTAAAACTAAGTTTGTTGGGCAAAAGTCCGACCGTGTGTACGGGCCTTTATACAATGTGAACAGACTCTTCAAAGCATAGACCATTAGCAATAAACATATAAAAGAACTCCTGGAACAATATTCTCCATATAGGTAACAACACATTGTGGTTAGAAATAATTACAGATGACATGGTTTTTGCTTGATGGCTTCCACCCAAAACCATTTTTATTTCTGGGTGGAAGGTGGTGCTGAAATAAAACCTACCTACTTAGATCTTAAAGCTCCTCCAGTGACATGTCAGTTTGGGACTGGCTCCACCTCCAAGCATACCATACTGTGCAGTGGGGAGGCCGGCAGTGGAACTTTGGTGTGTTTAGTCGACATAAGCGCAAAACCAGGTGCATACTTAAAGTGGTTGTAACTCTACCTGTCTTCCTGAATGCATAGGGGGCAAAAACCCATCACTGACATCAGGAGGAGGAGAGAGGCAGGCGTTGCTCGGAAATACAGTATAGAACAGCATTTAAAAAACCCCAGATCCCAGTCTTCTTGAATACATTGTCTCCGGTGTGAGTGCTATAAAAAAAAAAAAAAAACACTTATTTCAGTAGGAGGGATGGGCCCTGACATGGGGGAGAGTACAGAGAAGGAAACAGGAGAGATGCGGATGAAAGAGGCACGTAAACTGACCATGGTGTCAGAGCTCAGCAGCCATGATAAACGGTGGTCTGTTTACAGAGGGGATGGTATACCCAGGCAGGATCAGCTAGGTGATACAGGTGGCCAAATTACACAGCACAAGCACTGTGTCATATAACATGCTTTAGGGTCGCAGGATCAATTTTTTTTTTTTTAAAGGGTAACAAACACTTTAAGGCCAATTACTACTCTCCCACTCCCAGAATGATTTTGGTGGCCATGCAGGTAACATTTGGAATAACTGGTTTCTGGACATGCCCATAAGCTGTACTTAAAATCAATCAATCATTCTCAAGAGTAAATACACCCTCAGTTGCACCACAATGTACTGGTTTTAGAAGGGAAGGAAAAAAAAAAAAAACTCCCAGGACTCTATTTGACAAGCTTTAGAAGGAAATGATTACCTTAATTTAAACCATACACTGTCTGCCTGTCATAGAAGCATGATGAACTTTGAGGTTTATGGGCTAGAAGGGCTGAATTACAAACTGATCACAGACTGCACATGGTGCTAGAATATTAGCCTTCCTTCCATCACCTGTCTGCACTGCATCTGATGAAAATGATCTACTGCCACAAGCTGCTGTTGTGGTATTCCATCAAATGTAATGTTATCACAAGCCTTACCCAAATATCCATGGTTAAACAAGTTCAGAGAAAGGCTTCTTGCTTTGTACCATAATAACATGATCAAAGAGGCTGTGATGATCAGTGATTGACTCATGGAAGGAATGAGGGTAGACAAGATAAACCTTTAGCGGAGAGAAAAAATAATAAAGAAAAAAAAAATCTTAAGGGTTGAATCATTTTCTTAGCGTCTTCAGGAAGGATAAAATTTCAAGATATGCACTTGTCAAATTATTAAAAACAGTTACTGGTACTCTTAGAAGTGTAGGTAAACCCAAGAACAAAGAAAGATATTGCAGCTTACTATTCCTTAGATGTGGTGGCTGCATTAGTTTGATTTTTCAGGCTTTGTACCCTTGATTTTCACCTGGTGACCCTGCTAGTAACTCACTTTCAGTTCTAGGGTGACAACGCTCATTCGAAGAACTATATCTATAGAGAAGAAGCATTGTTACCCTAGGACAGGACTACAGTAGCCTTGCCCACTTCTCATCGCCAAAATGGAGGGGTGTGGTTTTGCAGTCCTCAGAGAAAGGTGGGAAAAATGTTTCTGATAATTAAAAGGGGGTGTAAAAGTTCGTTTTTTATTTTCTAAATATGTTCCTTTAAGCTAGTGCATTGTTGGTTCACTTACCTTTTCCTTTGATTTACCTTCTAAATATTTTTTTTCTTTGTCTGAATTTCTCACTTCCTGTTTCTCCTCACTAAACTTCACACCATCATCCGAGTGGTGTGGAGTCAGCCAGAACAGCTTACTGAACAGCTTACTGAGGAGGAACAGAAAGTGAGAAATTCAGACAAAGAAAAAAAATATTTAGAAGGGAAATCTAAGGAAAAGGTAAGTGAACCAACAATGCACTAGCTTAAAGGAACGTATTTAGAAAATAAAAAACAAACCTTTACAACCCCTTTAATGTAATTGTGCTCCCCTGGCTTTGCTGACTGTTATCAGTTGACAAGATTCTGGAATGATCACCAGGTTTAACTCAATGGTGTAACAGAAAAAACGAGGTACCAAATAAGAAAAGTTAATTGTTTGGTTGGACTTTAAAGTGAACCTGTTGTCCACTAAAGCTATACAGGTGATTTTTTTTTTTTGTATCTCAGTATTGCCACCAAAATAGTGAGAGCTAAAAAGACATGACCCTTTGGATGTCACCTACATGACCAGCATAAAGTATCAATAGCACACAATTGGAGCACTGAGCTAATAATCGTTACTGTATGCTGCTTGTGTAGATTACACTTAGAAATGTATCAGTTGCAATTTTAGTAGTGCTGGTCCCCATCCAGATCGCCATGGTCCAGCCATTTAGGAGACAATGCTTCCTTCCAGCCCCTGCTGCTGTCACTACAGAGCAGAGATTGGGAGAAAGAACAATTCCACACCCAGAGCGAGATGCACAGCAGCACTAGAGGGAGCGGGAGTTGCACAAGTTAACACTCCAAATTAACCAGCAGGTGATTGGTTGCTAGGATTACCCAGCATCCTAGCAACCAATCACCAGGTCAGTGCAATGAATAGTTAAGGCTGTCAATACAAAGGCATAATATTGGGAGAGAAATGTTTTTTTTTATTATGATTATAATGCAGGATTTATAGTGCCAACAATTTGCCCAGCGCTTACAAAATGGAGAGAGACAAAACGGTTATAATACAATTTTACAATACAAGTGGAATCAAAGGGCCCGACTCTTTAAAGCTTACAATATAGATACTCCTCATTATCGGTCACCTCAACCTTTTGTAAGGCAATTGCCTATCTGGATATTGAACAATGCATTAATTTGGGAGGCCATATAAGTGAATTTTATAAGACCCTTTGGCAACTGTTTTCACCTTCCCCTACATCAGGGATATGCAATTAGCGGACCTCCAGCTGTTGCAGAACTTCAAGTCCCTTGAGGCATAGTAAGACTGACAGCCACAAGCATGACACCCAGAGGCAGAGGCATGATGGGACTTGTAGTTTTGCAACAGCTGGAGGTCCGCTAATTGCATAGTATTGGTGTTCATATTCTCCTATTCAGCCATCACTACCTATTGCTAAATCTTCTCAAGATGGGACCAGCAGAGTGGCCATCTCATCCATTACACAGGCTCTGGCAGAACCCAAAACAAATATCGGGTACACATGCTGTTCCATAATAACATAAAAACACTGGAGATCGAGAAACTCAAAATTGCCAACATCCCTAAATATTTGACATCTGCACTGGGACTTTATAGGCAAATACAATCAAAAGATATATCTCATAAAACATATATTTTTATTTTTGTATCATAAAAGAATTTAGCAGATGACATCTTGTACATCATACCTGTACTATCCCATAGAGATCATACATAAAATACATTGTACTCAATATTTCTGTGTGGATCCCAAAGCCAGGAAAGATCCAACACGTTTCGAACAATGTCTTCTTCAGGGGTTTGGGGGATAAGATATCTACAAGTCATCAGATATGTAATGTATAAAACATAATAAATAAATATAAATATATATTAGTATCAACAACCTTTTATGAATATCAATCGGTTTTCAATGCACACTTATGATTGTACAGTAATGAAAATACATATCAGCCAATTCTAAAACCTAGGTCTTTTTTCTCTTTGCCAAGAGGGGTCAAGATGACTTGGCAGGACCACACATGTGCACACGGAGATGACATGGACAGCATCAGAAGGCAACTAACAATATCACCAACATTGGAGTAAGGGGGGGAGATTCAACTGTCTCCAGGTTTATCAATATTCCAGCTATATTACCAACTACCTCCCATACAATAACATAGGCATGCAGGGCCCCCAGCTACAGTGCATGACTTCGCAGACAAGAGGCAGGTGTGAGTGGGCACAGGTGTCCGGCCTTGTCTGCAAAGTTGCATGTCATGGGCAATGGCATACAGTCATGCTCGAAATTGTTGGCACCCCAGAATTTTTTCCAGAAAATCAAGTATTTATTACAGAAAAGTATTGCAGTAACACATGTTTTGCTATACACATGTTTATTCCCTTTGCGTGTATTGGAACAAATCAAAAAAAGGGAGGAAAAAAAGCAAATTGGACATAATGTCACACAAAACTTCAAAAATGGGCTGCTCAAAATTCTTGGCACCCTTAACTTAATAATTGGTTGCACACCCTTTGGAAAAAATAACTGAAATTAGTCACTTCCTATAACCATCAATAAGCTTCTTACACCTCTCACCTGGAATTTTGGACTACTCTTCCTTTGCAAACTGCTCCAGGTCTCTCTTATTGGAAGGGCGCCTTTTCCCAACAGCAATTTTAAGATCTCTCCACAGGTGTTCAATGGGATTTAGATCTGGACTCATTGCTGGTGACTTTAGAGTTCTCCATCGCTTTGTTGCCATCCATTTCTGGGTGCTTTTTGACATATGTTTGGGGTCATTTTCCTGCTAGAAGACCCAAGATCTCGGACGCAAATCCAGCTTTCTGACACTGGGCTCTACAGTGCGACCCAAAATCCTTTATTAATCCTCAGATTTCATGATGCCTTGCACACATTCAAGGCACCCAGTGCCAGAGGCAGCAAAACAACCCCAAAACTTCAATGAACCTCCACCATATTTCTCAGTAGGTACCGTGTTCTTTTCTTTGTAGGCCTCATTCCGTTTTTGGTAAACAGTAGAATGATGTGCTTTACCAAAAAGCTCTATCTTGGTCTCATCTGTCCACAAGACGTTTTCCCAGAAGGATTTTGGATTACTCAAGTACATTTTGGCAAACTGTAGTCTTGCTTTTTTATGTCTCTGTGTCAGCAGTGGGGTCCTCCTGGGTCTCCCTGCCATAGCCTTTCATTTCATTTAAATGTCGACGGATAGTTCGCGCTGACACTGATGCTCACTGAGCCTGCAGGACAGCTTGAACTTCTTTGGAACTTGTTTGGGGCTGCTTATCCACCATCCGGATTATCCTGCGTTGCAACCTTTCATCAATTTTTCTCTTCCGTCCACGCCCAGAGAGATTAGCTACAGTGCCATGGGTTGCAAACTTCTTGATAATGTTGTGGACTGTGGACAAAGGAAAATCTAGATCTCTGGAGATGGACTTGTAACCTTGAGATTGTTGATATTTTTGTACAATTTTGGTTCTCAAGTCCTCAGACAGTTCTCTTTTTCTCTTTCTGTTGTCCATGTTTAGTGTGGCACACACAGACACACAATGCAAAGACTAAGTGAACTTCTCTCCCTTTTATCTTCTTTCAGGTGTGATTTTTATGTTGCCCACACCTGTTACTTGCCCCAGGTGAGTTTAAAGGGGCATCACATGCTTGAAACAATCTTATTTATCCACAATTTTTAAAGGGTGCCAAGAATTTTGAGCAGCCCATATTTTTAAGTTTTGTGTGACATTATGTCCAATTTTCTTTTTTTCCTCCCTTTTTTGGATTTGTTCCAATACACACAAAGGGAATAAACATGTGTTCAACAAAACATGTGTTACTGCAATACTTTTCTGTGAGAAATACTTGGTTTTCTGAAAAAATTTCTGGGGTGCCAACAATTTCGAGCATGACTGTATATGTGCATGCTATGCGCATTTGCACCATGACGTCATGACGTTTTATGTGCATGCGCAGCATCTGACTTGGATGCGCTAGGGGGATATACAGTGTCTCACAAAAGTGAATACACCCCTCACATTTTTGTAAATATTTTAATAAACCTTTTCATGTGACAACACTGAAGAAATTACACTTTGCTACAATGTAAAAGTAGTGAGTGTACAGCTTGTATAACAGTTTAAATTTGCTGTCCCCTTAAAATAACACAACACACAGTCATTAAGGTCTCAACCTTTGGCAACAAGAGTGAGCACACCCCCAAGTGAAAATGTCCAAATTGGGCCCAAAGTGTCAATATTTTGTGTGGCCACCATTATTTTCCAGCACTCTTGGGCATGGAGTTCACCAGAGCTTCATAGGTTGCCACTGGAGTCCTCTTTCATGATGACATCACGCAGCTGGTGGAGGTGAGAGACCTTGCGCTCCTCCACCTTCCGTTTGAGGATGCCCCACAGATGTTCAAAGGAATTTAGGTATGGAGACATGTTTGGCCAGTCCATCACCTTTACCCTCAGCTTCTTTAGCAAGGCAAGTGGTCGCCTTGGGGTCGGTATCATGTTGGAATACTGCCCTGCGGCCCAGTCTCTGAAGGGAGGGGATCATGCTCTGCTTCAGTATGTCACAGTACATGTTGGCATTCACGGTTCCCTCAATGAACTGTAGCTCCCCAGTGCCAGTAGCACTCATCCAGTGCCAGTAGCACTCATGCAGTCCCAGACCATGACACTCCCACCACCATGCTTGATTGTTGGCAAGACACACTTCTCTTTGTACTCCTCACCTGGTTGCCGCCACACATGCTTGACACCATCTGAACCAAATAAGTTTATCTTGGTCTCATCAGATCACAGGACATGGTTTCTGTAATCCATGTCCTCAGTCTGCTTGTCTTCAGTAAACTGTTTGCAGGCTTTGTAGAGAAAGGAGAACTGTGGGACTTTGAGTGAGGCTACCACCATGTCAGATATTCAACAGAAACATAAAATTTACAGTACATAATTTATTGTTACATCGTAAGAAATATTGTATCAAATAAATAGGTAGTCACATGACTTACACTAAATATGCTGCTATATAGCATGCAATACAAAAAGAAATTCACCATAATAACTGTACATAGTAAGGTAAATGGGTTGAAAAACATTTTAGGGACAGATAACTTGGGGCGTCTAGGGGCACTCAACGCGTTTCCTGGCATTACAGCCATTCATCAGGAGTGTTGTAGCATATTATACTGGAAAGGAAAGGGACAAGGATTAATAATGATACTCTTAGAATAAGGGAGGACAGAGAGAATGTGTCCCAACAAAGTGGGGACAATCTGGGATACTCACTACGCAGCCCCAAGGCCAGGCCCGGTGTCCACCAGGGAAGATGGGGGTGACAGGCATGATGTCTCCCCCGGGGTTGAGACGGGGGAACCCTCCAAGGACGAAGAACAGCGCCCAGAGCATGACACGGTGGTCACAGCCCGATCCAATAAGCTATGTGTGCACAAAAAGTGCATAGTGTTCCTGAAAAAAAAAGTGTATCCAAAAAAGGGGAAGATTAACTAAATGTGTAAAAGTGTAAGTGTGTGAACTCATGGCAGGTATCTATGCGTTCCCACAAGGGGACTACATGAGGGGGTGTATGTGAAATAGAGCCAATTAAAGGGTAAAAGAGAAAACATACCAAAAAAGGATTGCTGAGCTCCCAACGAAGGTAACCTATGTGTGGATTCAGTGTGTGCTGTCCTTGTGATTGAATCAAGCAAATGAACCATCGGCTGCTTCAAGGCTGCTATATACTCCCATTCCAAGGGAGGGGCCCCATCAACGTCATGCTTGATTGGCCATACTGCACAAGAAAGGTGGGGAGGGGATTCCCAGCTGCGTGTGGAGGAGCCATCAGCAGTGGGTCCCCACCCACCTAGTGCATGGCTAAGGATGGAAAAAAAGACGTTTAAACAACGTCATTGACACCGCTGGTGCGGGGTCGAAGCATGACGCCGATGAGCAGGAGGCCAAGCCCTGCCCCCACCAAAGAGTGTGGGGGGGGGGGGAATGGACTGCTGCACATCGCAACCCCGGAGACAGAGAAAACACCCAACCCCCCTCAAACCCTAGCTGAACCGGACGGGGGGCGATTTAAAAGGGTTATTGGGTAAAAGATAATATATGGGAAGATATTAACATGGGAATCTAATGGGAATAAAGAATAAATCTGATAACAGATTATTGAACATTGTTGTAGTATAAGGGCAATAAACAAGAATTCATGAAGTATGTTGGGTATGACAGGTCACTGGGAGCGGGTGTCTTCCACCCAAATATTTGTCAAAGCAGTGAATTGGATGTGACCTGACACACACTATAGCACAACATGGCGACCTCCATCCCTGTATTAATTTGTAGAGAAAGGAGAACTGTGGGACTTTGAGTGAGGCTACCACCATGTCAGATATTCAACAGAAACATAAAATTTACAGTACATAATTTATTGTTACATCGTAAAAAATATTGTATCAAATAAATAGGTAGTCGCATGACTTACACTAAATATGCTGCTATATAGCATGCAATACAAAAAGAAATTCAACATAATAACTGTACATAGTAAGGTAAATGGGTTGAAAAACATTTTAGGGACAGATAACTTGGGGCGTCTAGGGGCACTCAACGCGTTTCCTGGCATTACAGCCATTCATCAGGAGTGTTTATTCCCATTAGATTCCCATGTTAATATCTTCCCATATATTATCTTTTACCCAATAACCCTTTTAAATCGCCCCCCATCCCTTGTCCCATCCCTTGTCCGGTTCAGCTAGGGTTTGAGGGGGGTTGGGTGTTTTCTCTGTCTCCGGGGTTGCGATGTGCAGCAGTCCATTCCCCCCCCCCCACACTCTTTGGTGGGGGCAGGGCTTGGCCTCCTGCTCATCGGCGTCATGCTTCGACGCCGCACCAGCGGTGTCAATGACGTTGTTTAAACGTCTTTTTTTCCATCCTTAGCCATGCACTAGGTGGGTGGGGACCCACTGCTGATGGCTCCTCCACACGCAGCTGGGAATCCCCTCCCCACCTCTCTTGTGCAGTATGGCCAATCAAGCATGACGTTGACGGGGCCCCTCCCTTGGAATGGGAGTATATAGCAGCCTTGAAGCAGCCGATGGTTCATTTGCTTGATTCAATCACAGGGACAGCACACACTGAATCCACACATAGGTTACCTTCGTTGGGAGCTCAGCAATCCTTTTTTGGTATGTTTTCTCTTTTACCCTTTAATTGGCTCTATTTCACATACACCCCCTCATGTAGTCCCCTTGTGGGAACGCATAGATACCTGCCATGAGTTCACACACTTACACTTTTACACATTTAATTAATCTTCCCCTTTTTTTGATACACATTTTTTTTCAGGAACACTATGCACTTTTTGTGCACACATAGCTTATTGGATCGGGCTGTGACCACCGTGTCATGCTCTGGGCGCTGTTCTTCGTCCTTGGAGGGTTCCCCCGTCTCAACCCCGGGGGAGACATCATGCCTGTCACCCCCATCTTCCCTGGTGGACACCGGGCCTGGCCTTGGGGCTGCGTAGTGAGTATCCCAGATTGTCCCCACTTTGTTGGGACACATTCTCTCTGTCCTCCCTTATTCTAAGAGTATCATTATTAATCCTTGTCCCGTTCCTTTCCAGTATAATATGCTACAACACTCCTGATGAATGGCTGTAATGCCAGGAAACGCGTTGAGTGCCCCTAGACGCCCCAAGTTATCTGTCCCTAAAATGTTTTTCAACCCATTTACCTTACTATGTACAGTTATTATGGTGAATTTCTTTTTGTATTGCATGCTATATAGCAGCATATTTAGTGTAAGTCATGCGACTACCTATTTATTTGATACAATATTTTTTACGATGTAACAATAAATTATGTACTGTAAATTTTATGTTTCTGTTGAATATCTGACATGGTGGTAGCCTCACTCAAAGTCCCACAGTTCTCCTTTCTCTACAAATTAATACAGGGATGGAGGTCGCCATGTTGTGCTATAGTGTGTGTCAGGTCACATCCAATTCACTGTTTGCAGGCTTTCTTGTGCATCATATTTAGAAGAGGCTTCCTTCTGGGACGATAGCCATGCAGACCAATTTGATGCAGTGTGCGGCGTATGGTCTGAGAACTGACTGGCTGACCCCCCACCCCTTCAACCTCTGCAGTAATGCTGACAGCACTCATACATCTATTTCCCAAAGACAACCTCTGGATACAACGCTGAACACATGCACTGAACTTCTTTGGGCGACCACGACGAGGCCTGTTCTGAGTGGAACCTGTCCTGTTAAACCACTGTATGGTCTTGGCCACCTTGCTGCAGCTCAGTTTCAGGGTCTTGCCAATCTTCTTATAGCCTAGGCTATCTTTAAGTAAAGCAACAATTCTTTTTTTTTCAGATCCTCAGAGTACTGTGCCATGTTGAACTTCCAGTGACCAGTGTGAGAGAGAGAGAGCGATAACACCAAATTTAACACTCCTGCACCCCATTCACACCTGAGACTTTGTAGCACTAATGAGTCACATGACACCAGTGAGGGGAAAATGGCTAATTGGACCCAATTTGGACATTTTCACTTAGGGGTGCACTCACTTTTGTTGCCAGCGGTTTAGATATTAATGGCTGTTGAGTTATTTTGAGGGGGCAGCAAATGTACAAGCTGTACACTCCCTACTTTGCTACAATGTAAAGTGTCATTTCTTCAGTGTTGTCACATGAAAAGATATAACAAAATATTTACAAAAATGTGAGGGGTGTACTTACTTTTGGGAGCTACTGTATATGGACAGCACTACTTCCCCCTCTCATCTGGTTTATGGGGGCGCTACTTAGGGGGGCACTTCCTGTCCTTGGATATGCGTCAGTTATCCTTTATTGTGAAGAGGTGAAGAGAGACATTTTTACAAAATTTCACAAAATCTAGTTACTATTTGAATCTGGAAGCTTGCTGAATAATTTCTCAATTTCTCTCCTCCATTCCTTTTAGCTTGCTGAACTTGTGTTTGTCGATGCATGCTGCAATAGAGATCAGTGTTCTATTTTTCCCACTAGCCATAATCTTGGATATACATGTCCCCATATGTGAGTTTAAGTTATACGGAAGGACCTACTCTGTTTTTTGTTTTTTAATCCCACTCTCCCTAGATGGTTCCCCCACCCTGACCACCCAATCAGACACAGGGTGTGGTGGGTTGATTTATATGATTACAGTCAACTTTGTAATCAATAACAGAGGTGGATGAAGTGCAGGGAGTTCCCAGTCATGTTCCCCATGGGGGTGGTATCCCAAGGGTACCAGAAAAAACAGGATTTTTGTACTCACCGTAAAATCCTTTTCTCTGTCGTCCATGGACGGACACAGCTCCTTAATTCTTGACAGTTGGGTTATGTTCCGTCTATTAGGAGAGGACTAGGCAGAACATGTTAGATATTTAATACATGTTCCTTTAACAGCGTTGAACAGCCCCGCCCAGGGGGCGTTCCCTCCGGACATAACCCTCCTCCCTGCAGTCAGCAGCCTCAGTTCGTAAAAAGCAGTACAAACTGAAAAAAGGAGGGGTGGGTCAGGCAGACCGTCATACAGGCCTATGCCCTTAAGGGGCGGGTGCCTCCCTTTCCAGTTACGGCGCATTCTACCAGGGCAATTGGTGCTTCCTGGGCTTTCTGACATCAAGCGTCTGTTACACAAGTGTGCAAGGCGGCGACCTTGTCTACCGCACATACCTTTTCAAAGTTCTATAAGGTTGATGTGGCTGCATCTTCTGACGCTTCCTTCGGCCGCAAGGTTTTGCGGGCGGCTATTTAAGGTTGCAACTCCTCCGTTGAGGAGCTCTGCTTGTTTGGGGTGAAGTTTGTTTTTTTCCTTGATACTGTTCCCACCCCTCGTTTTTTTTAGCACTGCTTTGGGACATCCCACTTTGTCAAGATTGAAGATGCTTTGTCAGTCCATGGACGGTAAGAGAAAGTAGAATTTTTTGTACTCACCGTAAAAAATCCTTCTCTCTGACGTCCATGGACTGACACAGCATCTTCAATCTTGACAAAGTGGGTTATGTTCCTGCTCATAGGAGAAGACTAGGCAGAATGTTAGATGTTTTAACATACATTCCCTTACCAGAGGGGCGGTCCCTCCGGACATAACCCTCCTACCTGCAGCCAGCAGCCTCAGTTCGTATTAAATCAGTATAAACTCAAAAAAGGAGTGTCTGTGTCAGTCCATGGACGTCAGAGAAAAGGATTTTACGGTGAGTACAAAAAAATCCTATTTTCTCTTACCGTCCATGGACTGACAAAGCATCTTCAATCTTGACAAAGTGGGACGACCCAAAGCAGTGCTAAAAAAAAACGAGGGGTGGGAACAGTATCAGGGAAAAAAACAAACTTCACCCCAAACAAGCAGAGCTCCTCAACGGAGGAGTTGCAACCTTAAAGGGGTTGTAAAGGTTTGCTTTTTATTTTCTAAATAGGTTCCTTTAAGCTAGTGCATTGTTGGTTCACTTACCTTTTCCTTAGATTTCCCTTCTAAATATTTTTTTTCTTTGTTTTCTTTGTCTGAATTTCTCACTTCCTGTTCCTCCTCAGTAAGCTGTTCAGTAAGCTGTTCTGGCTGACTCCACACCACTCGGATGATGGTGTGAAGTTTAGTGAGGAGAAACAGGAAGTGAGAAATTCAGACAAAGAAAAAAAACATTTAAAAGGTAAATCAAAGGAAAAGGTAAGTGAACCAACAATGCACTAGGTTAAAGGAACCTATTTAGAAAATAAAAAACAAACCTTTACAACCCCTTTAAATAGCCACCAGCAAAACCTTGCGGCCAAAGGAAGCATCAGAAGATGCAGCCACATAAACCTTATAGAACTTTGAAAAGGTATGTGCGGACGACCAGGTCGCCGCCTTGCACACTTGTGCAACAGACGCTTGATGTCTGGAAGCCCAGGAAGCACCAATTGCCCTGGTAGAATGTGCCGTAACCGGAAAGGGAGGCACCCGCCCCTTAAGGGCATAGGCCTGTATGACGGTCTGCCTGATCCACCGAGAAATGGTGGCAGACGAAACCGCTTGGCCCTGTTTCAGACACAGACACAAACAGCGAGTCAGACTTGCGAATCAAAGCCGTAGCAGACAGGTACATCCACAGGGCACGTACCACGTCTAAACGTGTGGAACACAAACTCTCTGGGATGCGACGGACGAGGACATAAGGACGGAAGCACAATGTCCTCATTAAGATGGAAGGCCGAGACCACCTTAGGGAGAAAATAAGGCTACGGGCGTAGCACCGCCTTCTCCTTATGGAGAACCAAGTATGGCGGTTTGCAAGACAGGGCCGCCAATTCGGAAACCCTTTTGACAGAAGTAATGGCTACCAGAAAAGCCACCTTCTGAGATAAGGTTAAAGGGGTTGTTCCACCGGAAAAAAAAATTTCAAGCCAGCAGCTACAGCTACAGCAGCTGCTGGCTTTTAATATTTGGACACTTACCTGTCCTGGAGTCCAGCGACGTCCGCAGCAGAGGACAAGCGACCGCTCGTCGCTCTGCTGCTCCCTCCGCCATCCTCGCTGAGGGAACCAGGAAGTGAAGCCCTGCGGCTTCATGCCCGGTTCCCTACGGCGCATGCGCGAGTCGCGCTGCGCCGTTCTGATTGGTGCTCCTGTGTTCTGGGAGCCGAGTGTCTCCCAGAACACCAAGGGAAGTCTGCGGGAAGTGACGTAACTCCCGCAGATTCCCGGAGACAGGACTCCCGGATGTGGGTGAAAATACCTGTCTTAGACAGGTATCTTCACCCCCCTCCCCCCTGAAAGGTGTCAATTGTGACACCGGAGGGGGGGAGGGTTCCAAATAGCAAAAGTTGCTATTTAGGGTGGAGCTCCACTTTAAGAGAGGAATCTCTGATGTTTTCAAAAGGAGGTTCCTGAAGAACCCAGAGCACCAAATTAAAATCCCAAGGAGGAAAAAGAGGTGGCTTAACAGGGGGGAACACATGTCGGACCCCCTGTATGAAGGTACTAATCAAAGAATGGCCCGCTAGCGGCCTCTGAAAGAAAATAGCCAAAGCTGAAATCTGATCCTTAATGGTGCTTAAGGCAAGCTTTTGGGTCATAGCATGCTGTAAGAACAGCAAGATTCTGGGAATGGAATACGTTCGTGGACTCCAATCCAGCTTCTCGCACATAGCGATGTAGGCCCTCCAAGTACGATGGTATATCTTCCTGGAAGAAGATTTCTGTGCCCTCAGCATGGTCGAGATGACTGAATCCGAGAGACCCCGGTCTCTCAGCACCTGGCTTTCAATAGCCATGCCGTTAAAGCCAGCGACTGTAAAGCAGGATGAAGTATGGGACCTTGAGACAGAAGGTCCTCCCGCATCGGAAGTCGCCACGGAACGTCCGCCACTAGGCGCACAAGATCGGCGTACCAAGGACGCCAAGGCCAATCTGGAGTGATGAGGATCACCGGAATCCCCTCGGCCTCCACCCTGCGAAGCAATCGAGGAAGCAGCTTCAGTGGAGGATAGGCATAAATCAGCCGATACCGACCCCACGGGGCCACCAACACGTCTGACGCGTCTGCCCAGGGATCCCTGGACCTGGCCACAAATGTCAACAATTTCCGATTGAGTCGAGAGGCCAACAGATCCACATCCGGCGTGCCCCACCTCCTGCAAAGGAGGTGAAACACCTCCGGATGCAAGGACCATTCCCCCTAATCCAACATCTCAGACAGTCCGCCCGCCAGTTGTCCACTCCTGGAATGTAAATGGCTGACAGAGCCAACACGCTTCTTTCCGCCCACCTTAGAATGTGAGCGACCTCGGTCGCCGCAGCTGAGCTCAGAGTTCCCCCCTGATGGTTGACATAAGCCACCGTCGTGGCGTTGTCCGATTGGATCCTGACCGAGCGTCCCTGCAGTATCCTCAACCACAAGGAGAGGCACAGTCTGATTGCCCGGAATTCCAGGACATTGATCAGCAGACGGGACTCATCCGGGGTCCAGAGCCCTTGGGCTGACAGAACTCCCCAGACTCCGCCCCAGCCCAAAAGACAGGCGTCCGTCGTGATCACAGTCCACTGGACAGGAAGGAACGACTTCCCCAACCGAAGGGCCGGGGACCTCAGCCACCACTTCAGGCATGCCCTGACCAGGTGACTCACCTGGATCTGACGATCCAGTGATAATGGAGACTTGTTCCAGCAAGATAGGATCTCCTTTTGTAAGACTCGACTGTGGAATTGGGCGTACGGCACCGCCTCGAAGGAAGCCACCATGAGTCCCAGGACCCTCATGCAAAAACGGAGTGACAACCCTTTGCGGGACGTCAGCACCCGTACCGCAGATTGAAGAGTCTAACTTTTCTAAGGGTAGAAAAATCCTCGCCTCCAAGGAGTCCAGGATCAATCCTAGGTACTCCAGACGCTGAGTCAGAACCAGGACCGACTTCTGAATGTTCAGCAGCCAGCCGAATTCTCGGAGGGCCTGACTGGCTATCACCACATTTTCCTCTAATTCTGAGCCAGAGTCTGCTCTCAGAAGGAGATCGTCTAGATAGCCCACGATAGCAATGCCTCGCTGTCTCAGCAAAGCTAGAATCGGGGCAAGCACCTTGGTGAAAACCCGCGGTACTGACGCCAACCCGAAGGGAAGAGCCACAAACTGATAGTGGTCTTCTCCTATCGCGAAGCGCAGAACCTTCTGGTGAATCGCGCAGATTGGGACATGCAAGTAGGCGTCCTTGATGTCCAAGGATGCCAGAAAACAAAACCCCCCGGGTGGAGCGCAGCAATCACCGAGCGAATGGATTCCATGCGGAATTTCCGAACCTTCACGAAGGCATTTAGGACCTTGAGATCCAGAATTGGACGGACTCCGTCCTTCTTTGGGACCACAAACAGATTCAAATGAAATCCCTGAAACCTCTCCTTTGACGGTACCGGCACAATTACTCCGCACCTCAGCAAGCCCTGCACTGCCCCTAATAGGGCAGCCCGACGCGCTGGAAGGAGAGGGAAAAAACCTGTCTGGTGGCCAGGAAAGGAACTCTATCCTGTACCCCGAGGTAACCACCTCGCATACCCACCGGTCGGAGATCCGGGAGGTCCACCGATCCGCGAACCTGCGAAGTCGTGCCCCCACCCCAGAGTCGGGCGGGGGCAAGACTTCATACGGTGGCGGGCTTGGTAGCCGGCTTGGTTGGCTTACGCACCCAGGGACGTTTCTGTCCCCCAGCAGCACCCTTGTCAGTCTGGGAGAATTTTTCCGCGGGATTTGACTGACGAAAAAACTTCTGAGTGGGAAAGGAAGGACCCGGCCTACGGTGCGGCTCCTTCGCCTTAGGAGGCTGAGGAAGGAGGGTGCTCTTACCCCCCGTGACATCTTTTTTTTTTTTTTTTTAACAAGAAGCCCCGTGACATCTTTAATAATGTCATCCAGGGAAGTACCAAATAGCCTTCTTCCCTTGAAAGGCAAATCCGTCAGGAGCTTCTTAGAGGCCAGGTCAGCAGACCAGCATTTTAACCAGATTAGGCGACGCAAAACCACCGCAGACAATGAGGCCCTAGAAATTAGGGGGGCAACGTCCATAGTGGCATCGCACACATACACCAGGCCCTGTACCATTAGGTCTGCCAATGTAATGCATTCTGGATGAAGATTATGCTCCTGCACATACTGTTGCATAATCTTTGGCCATTCCGTGAGCGTCTGAGTCACCAGGGTCGCCACTACAAGAGGACGCAGCGTGGACCCCAGCATGGTGAACATGGCTCTGCTCACCATTTACGACTTCCTATCAGTAGGGTCCTTAAAAGCAGGGGTCCCCTCAACCAGCAGAGTTGTGGCTTTATTCAACCGGGTGACCGGGGGGGTTGACCACCGGAGGAGAGGGCCATTTTTTAATCAGGCTGTCCTCAAAGGGGTACCTAACCGCCAGACGCTGCGAGACCGGAAAGGTCTTCTGTGGTTTGTCCCAAACCTGGTCTATGAACCTATCAAAAAAAGGTGTATAGGTTAAAACCTTTTTAAAAGGCTTAGCTTGAAAAGAACCAAAGGAGACTGACTCCACCACAGGTTCCTCAGCCGCAGCATCCAGCTTGAGAGTGTCCCTCACAGCATCAATGAGTTCGCTAACAAGTGTCCTGTCATGTACTGACCCAGATAAGGAGTCTTCCTCACAAGGAATGTCCTGGTCAAAAATATCCAAAAATTCAGAGCTAGGGTCCTGTGCCGCAGCAATGCCCATATCTGAATCCGAGCACTCTCCTGGAGATGGTGGGTGGAGAGGGCGCTTAATAGCCCCCTTGCGCTCGCACGCTGCTTCCATCCTGGCAACAAATGATTCCAGGACTGCCGACAACTGTTCCATAGGGACCGCTGGTGCAGCAGCACCGCCAGTTGCTTCTGACATGAAAGGGGAAGTAGGTGACACTGACTCCATGATACCACCACCCTCTAAAACTTTGTCCATATCAAAGAAAAAGTCCACCCTCCGGCTGCACTGACTGTGGGGGGGTTACCCATGGGACTCACCAACCCTGCTAGGACCGCTCAGTTCCGCTGCCTGTGTCTGTCCTCTACAGCGCGGCTCCCGCGAGTGAACAGTGAGGAGACTGAGGAGAATTGCGTCGTCCAATCAGCGAGGCCAAACCAGCACAAAAGAGCGCGCGGCTACAAGAAAATGGCCGCCGCAATGTCAAATTCGCCACAGGCGGCTACGGCAAGATGGCCGCCAATGCGGTTTTCAATTGTAAGGAAAAACACAGTAAAAACATGGCGCCGAACGGCGCGCAAGGCCCACACTGACACAGCTAAAACCCCCACACCTCATGCAGACCCCTGAGGACCCCCACCAGGACAGAGAGACCCCCAGGCACCCCCAGTCAGCGCACCATAGTGTAGGTGACAGAGAGTAGTAAAAACACAAGGGGGAGACAGGGAAAACCCCCCTACCATAGGAACACAGAGTATGTACTCACCTGCTGAGGCAGGGGAACAGTACTTACCCGTCCAGCTAGGACCCACTGGGGTGTTCCTGACAAGCAGATCACAGTGCAGTACTGAGTAGCTGTCGGCCAGTCCACCATGAAAGATACAGCAAAACTGTTCAATCTTCTGTGGACCCTGGAGCAAAAAGCTCGCTGGCCACCCCTGGAGCCATGGGGTATGTCGTGAACTGATCTCACGCAGAGCAAGGATCAGCACGCTCGATGGTCGGACAGGGAAGACTACGAGGATAGCGAACTACCCAACCTGTTGCCCAGCCGACAGTTGATAGAAGAATCTCAAAAAATAAAATAATAAAAGTTCAAAAAATAACAAAACATTTCTTCAAGAGACTGGCCCTGAAGAGAGCCACGTCCTCTCCTCTGCTGAGGCTGCTGGCTGCAGGTAGGAGGGTTATGTCCGGAGGGACCGCCCCCTGGGTGGGGCTGTTCAGCTCTGGTAAGTGAATGTATGTTAAAACATCTAACATTCTGCCTAGTCTTCTCCTATAAGCAGGAACATTTGTCAAGATTGAAGATGCTGTGTCAGTCCATGGACAGTAAGAGAAAATCCTATTTTCGTCCATGGACGGACACAGCTCCTTAATTCTTGACAGTTGGGACGTCCCAAAGCAGTGTCAAAAAACGAAGGGTGAGAACAGCAATCAAAAAACCAATTTCACCCCAAACAAGCAGAGCTCCTCAACGGAGGAGTTGCAACCTCAAACAGACGCCTGCAAAACTTGCGGCCGAAGCTAGCATCCGAAGATGCACTCACATCAACCTTGTAAAATTTTGAAAAAGTGTGAACGGACGACCAGGTCGCCACCTTACACACTTGTGAGACAGACTCTTGATGACGGAAAGCCCAAGATGCACCAATAGCCCTGGTCGAATACGCCGTGACAGGAAAGGGAGGTGCCCGCCCCTTAAGGGCATAGGCCTGGGTGACGGTCTGCCTGATCCACGAGAAATGGTGGCCGACGAAACTGCCAGACCCTTTTGTGGACCAAACACTGACACAAACAGCAAGTCAGACCTCCGGAACGGAGCCGTAGCAGACAGATACACCCGTAAGGCACGTACCACGTCTAAAGAGTGCAACGCAACCTCTTTGGGATGTGATGGCCGAGGACACAAGGATGTAAGTACAATGTCCTCATTCAGGTGAAAGGCCGAAACTACCTTCGGAAGGAAGGAAGGCTGCGGGTGTAGCACCGCTTTGTCCTTATGGAGGACCAAATATAGGGACTTGCAAGACAAGGCCGCCAATTCAGAAACCCTCCTGACTGATGTTATGGCTACTAGGAAGGCAACCTTCTGAGAGAGCGTCAAAAGAGGAATTTCCCTGATGTCCTCAAATAGAGGTTTCTGAAGTACCGAGAGCACCAAATTCAAATCCCACGGGAGGTAGTGGTGGTCGGACCGGAGGGGCCACATGTTGGACCCCTTGCACAAAAGTGCTCACCAAAGAATGAGCCGCCAGGGGTCGCTGAAAGAAAACAGCCAAGGTTTTAGTCTGCCCCTTAATGGTGCTTAAGGCAAGTTTCTGATCCACTCCACGCTGTAAAAACAGCAGTATCCTGGAAACCGAATTTGCCCGTGGACACCATTCCATCTCCTCACACAGAGATGTAGGCTCTCCACGTGCGATGGTAGATCTTCCTAGAAGAAGCTTTCCGTGCTCTCAACATGGTTGAAATGACTGAATTCAATAGGCCTCGGTCCCTTAGTACCTGGCTTTCAATAGCCATGCCGTTAAAGCCAGCAACTGTAAAGCAGGATGAAGAATGGGACCTTGTGAGAGAAGGCCCTTCCGCATTGGCAGTCGCCAAGGTGCATCCGCCCCCAGGCGCACGAGGTCGGCGTACCAGGGACCAATCCGGGGCGATAAGAATCACTGGAATCCCCTCGGTCTCTACTCTGCGGAGCAGATGAGGAAGCAACTTCAGTGTGGGAAAGGCACAAATTAGTCGATGCGTCTGCCCAGGGATCTCTGGACCTGGCTACGAACCTTGACACCTTGCGATTGAGTCGAGAAGCCAGGAGATCCACGTCTGGCGTGCCCCATCTTCGGCGAAGGAGTTGAAAAACCTCCAGATGCAACGGTCCAGCATCTGGCGACTCAGATAGTCCGCCTGCCAGTTTTCCACGCCCGGAATGTAAACTGCCCATAGAGCCGGCACGCTCCTTTCCGCCCACCGCAGGATGTGAGCGACCTCCGACGCGGTAGCAGAACTTCTTGTTCCTCCGCGATGGTTGACGTATGCCACTGCCGTGGCGTTGTCTGACTGGAGCCTGACTGGATGCCCTTGTAGCCTCTGTGACCACTAGGAGAGGCACGTTGATCAGCAGTTGGGATTCATCCGGAGTCCAGCGGCCCTGGGCCGCCTGAACCCCCCAGACTCCCCCCCAACTGGTCAGGCTGGTGTCCGTCGTGATCACAGTCCAATGAAAGGGGAGGAACGACTTCCCGGACCAAAGAGCCGGGGAGCTCAGCCACCAACTCAGAGAGGCACTGACTAGATGACTTATCTGAATCTGACGATCCAGAGACAACAGAGATTTGTTCCATTTGGAGAGAATCTCCCTTTGCAAGACCCGAGTGTGGAATTGGGCATATGGTACTGCCTCGAAAGAGGCTACCATGAGGCCCAGGACTCGCATGCAAAAACGGAGACGACCATTTCCGGGATGTCAACAACCTCACTGCAGTCTGGAGTGTCTGCAACTTCTCCAAGGGAAGAAAGACTCTGGCCTCCGAGGAGTCCAGAATCAACCCCAGGTACTCTAGGCGCTGGGTCGGTACTAACACCGACTTCTGGAGGTTCAGTATCCAACCAAACTCACAGAGGGTCTGACTGGCTATAGACACGTCCTCCTCTAATTCTGAGCTTGAAGCAGCTCTCAGAAGAAGGTCGCCCAAGTAGTCTACGATAGCAATGCCGCGCTGTCTCAGCAAAGCTAGAATTGGGGTGAGCACCTTGGGGAAAACTCTTGGCGCTGATGCTAGGCCAAAGGGAAGAGCCACAAAATTATAGTGGTCTTCGCCGATTGCAAAGTGCAGGAACCCCTGATGGGACCTGGAGCCCCCCTAAAAGTATTCCCCGGTCGCAGCGAGCCCCGCAAGGGGAGGAGGAAAAAGGGTGATAGAGGGAGAGAGGGGAGGGCAGGAGAACCCCCCAACGACCCCCTTAGGAATGCCCAGCTGTTTCATCCCACCGAAGCAGGAGGAACTGTACATACCTATCCTTGCAAGGACCTGCTGGTGCGTTCCTGACAGACCTACAACCGAGCAGTACGGAGTAGCTGTCGGCCCGGTCCACTGTGTCTGAGACAGCAAGCCGCCCGTCATATGTGAACCCTGGAGCATAACTCACCGGCCACCCTTGGAGCCATGGGGTATGTTGTGGCCGACCCCGCACGATGGCTGGACTGGGGGGGACTGTAAGGATCTATATTATCCTGCCTGTCATGCCCAGCCGGCAGTTGATAGAAGATTCTCAAAAAATTAAATAATAAAAAGTAAAAATTTCTTCAGGACTCTGGGTAGAAAGGGAGCCAGGTCCTTCTCCTTTACTAGGCAGAAAAAAACTGAGGCTGCCGACTGCAGGGATGAGGGTTATGTCCGGAGTGACCGCCCCCTGGGCAGGGGTGTTTAACTCTGTTAAAGTATTAAATATCTAACATGTTCTGCCTAATCCTCTCCTAATAGACGGAACATAACCCAACTGTCAAGAATTAAGGAGCTGTGTCCGTCCAAGAACGAAAAGAGAAACACTTTTTGGCTGCACCACAACACTAGTGGTAGGTCACCTCACTTTATGCTTTTCTTGCACTACACCTTTGGGCAGGCCTTTTGGCTAGCCAGGACAGTTTTTATACCAGCCGAAAGGCCTGCTGTGTTTTGTGCATGGCACCTTGTTGTCATTGTGTGTCAAAAATGTGTTCACGAGCACTTACACTGCACTTTTTTTTGGAGGGAGGGTGCAGGGGGGGGGGGGGGTTTCTGTGGCCTTTGGGACTTTTGCCTTTCCCCATTCGGAGGGGTCTCTCTTCGGGAGAGTTGGCGGACTGGCCTCAGCTGGTCCCTAAGGAATGGAGTCTACCTTACTTCAGCCTATTAGACCAAGGCCTACCTTGCCTCTGTCAGGAGCCTTGCAACCCAGGAGGTCCAGGGTTAGAGGCCATTTCTTTTCAGAGGATTGTGTGCTGCAATTTTAGGTTCACTTTTTCTTCACAGGGGTTTCAACAAGGCACCACACAAAGGGGCTATAAAAGAGAATAGAAAAAAAAAGAAAAAAAAGAAGGTGGACGGGGACTCATTGCTGTCCTTAAAAGTATGAGATTTTTTTTTTTTTTAAATCCCATTTACATACTTACCTAGGTGAATGCAGCATCGGTCTGATGCTGCATCTGTCCCCTGCTGCCTCTGCACAGAGAACCGAGCCAATGAAGGCTAGTTTCTCTCACCCCTCCCCCCAAGCGGAGAGCTGCTGCCTGTCAATCAGAAGCTCTCCTGCTCTGCTCCTCCACGCTCACTGGAGCGCTGAGCTGTGGAGGGGCAGAGAGCGGCCTATCAGTCCAGGCACCTGGCGGATCTGGACTTCCGAAGTCGGGATGACGTGGTGCCTGGACTGATCTTAGTGACGTCAACAGAGAGCGGACTGCTCTCTGCTGAAAACGGGCCACAGGAGTGCAAAACTAATTGCACTCCTGTGACCCTTAAGAGAAGCCCAGCCGAATGACCTCAGGCTGGACTTCTCCTTTAATAACTTGGTATTGTACAATATATATATACAGTGCCTTGCGAAAGTATTCGGCCCCCTTGAACTTTTCATCCTTTTGCCACATTTCAGGCTTCAAACATAAAGATATAAAATTTTAATTTTTTGTGACGAATCACCAACAAGTGGGACACAATTGTGAAGTGGAATGAAATCTATTGGATTTTTGAAACTTTTTTAACTAAGAAAAAAATGAAAAGTGGGGCGTGCAAAATTATGCGGCCCCCTTGCGTTAATACTTTGTAGAGCCACCTTTTGCTGCGATTACAGCTGCAAGTCGCTTGGGGTATGTCTCTATCAGTTTTGCACATCGAGAGACTGAAATTCTTGCCCATTCTTCCTTGCAAAACAGCTCAAGCTCAGTGAGGTTGGATGGAGAGCGTTTGTGAACAGCAGTTTTCAGCTCTTTCCACAGATTCTCGATTGGATTCAGGTCTGGACTTTGACTTGGCCATTCTAACACCTGGATACGTTTATTTGTGAACCATTCCTTTGTAGATTTTGCTGTATGTTTGGGATCATTGTCTTGTTGGAAGATAAATCTCCGTCCCAGTCTCAGGTCTTTTGCAGACTCCAACAGGTTTTCATCCAGAATGGTCCTGTATTTGGCTGCATCCATCTTCCCCTCAATTTTAACCATCTTCCCTGTCCCTGCTGAAGAAAAGCAGGCCCAAACCATGATGCTGCCACCACCATGTTTGACAGTGGGGATGGTGTGTTGAGGATGATGAGCTGTGTTGCTTTTACGCCAAACATATCGTTTTGCATTGTGGCCAAAAAGTTCGATTTTGGTTTCATCGGACCAGAGCACCTTCTTCCACATGTTTGGTGTGTCTCCCAGGTGGCATGTGGCAAACTTTAGACGAGACTTTTTATGGATATCTTTGAGAAATGGCTTTCTTCTTGCCACTCTTCCATAAAGGCCAGATTTGTGCAGTGTACGACTGATTGTTGTCCTGTGGACAGACTCTCCCACCTCAGCTGTAGTTCTCTGCAGTTCATCCAGAGTGATCATGGGCCTCTTGGCTGCATCTCTGATCAGTCTTCTCCTTGTCTGAGCTGAAAGTTTAGAGGGACAGCCAGGTCTTGGTAGTTTTGCAGTGGTCTGATACTCCTTCCATTTCAAAATGATCGCTTGCACAGTGCTCCTTGGGATGTTTAAAGCTTGGGAAATCTTTTTGTATCCAAATCCGGCTTTAAACTTCTCCACAACAGTATTACGGACCTGCCTGGTGTGTTCCTTGGTCTTCATGATGCTCTCTGCGCTTTCAACAGAACCCTGAGACTATCACAGAGCAGGTGCATTTATACAGAGACTTGATTACACACAGGTGGATTCTATTTATCACCATCAGTCATTTAGGACAACATTGGATCATTAAGAGATCCTCGCTGAACTTCTGGAGTGAGTTTGCTGCACTGAAAGTAAAGGGGCCGAATAATTTTGCACGCACCACTTTTCAGTTTTTTATTTGCTAAAAAAGTTTAAAATATCCAATAGATTTCATTCCACTTCACAATTGTGTCCCACTTGTTGGTGATTCTTCACAAAAAATTTAAATTTTATATCTTTTTGTTTGAAGCCTGAAATGTGGCAAAAGGATGAAAAGTTCAAGGGGGCCGAATACTTTCGCAAGGCACTGTGTGTATATATATATATATATATATATATATATATATATATATATATATATATATATATATATATATATATATATATAGTTAGTCATATAGCTGAAAAATAGGCACTCCCCCTTACTCCAATATTGTTACAGTTGTCTTCTGATGCTGTCAGTGTGCACATGCTGTAGTCCCAGCGACCATCTTGACCCCTCTTGGTGAATAGAAAAATACCTTAAATTAAGAAAGTTATGCACTTGGAGGATAAGTATATGCATGCTTTATACATACTAGGGGGGAGTACAATTGGGGGAATCAATGGGGGAGAAGGAAAATCCTCTCTTGTATTGAGAGGTATAGACTACAGCGAGAGAGAGATATTATTTTACCCTGTACAAATCATTAGTAAGACCTCATCTGGAATGTACAGTTCAGTTTTGGGCATCAGTTCTCAAAAAGAATATTGGAGAATTGGAGAAAAAGTGCAGAGAAGAGCAACCAAACTGAGAAGAGGCATGGAGGAACTCCGCTATGAGGAAAGATTAGAGGAACTGAATTTATTCTCTCTTAAGAGGAGATTAAAAGAGACGTATGGGTTTTTTTTTTTTCTTCTATTCATACTTGCCTTGGTGGATGCTGCATCTGTCCCCCGGTGTCTCTGCACTGAGAACTGAGCCACCGAACACCGCTGATGGCTCAGTTCTCACTCCTCCCCGAGCAGAGCGATGCTGACTGTCAGTCATCATCGATTCTGCTCTACTTCTCAGCACTTATTGGAGCGCTGAGCCGTGGAGGGGCGGGGAGCAGCCGTCTCAGCCGCTCACTCATACGCGGAGACTGCCATCAATCAGGGCAGCATACGGATCGAGACTAGGAAGTCGTGATGACGCGCTGCCCCAACTGATGGCAATGACGTCAGCGGATAGTGGACTTCAGACCGCCCCATGCTAAAAACGGGTCACAGGAGTGCAAAATGAATTGGACTCCTGTGACTTCTCCTTTAAGGGGGGATATGATCAACATGTATAAATATTTAAGTGGTCTATATAGTGACTATATAGTGAACTTGATGTTGAATTATTCCACTCTAAGGTCATAACAGAGGACAAGGGAACACACTTTATGTCTGGAGGAAAGCAGATTTAATCTCCAAATACGAAAAGGCTTCTTCACAGTAAGAGCTGTGAAAATGTGGAATAGTCCTCCCTCAAGAGCTGGTTCTGGTCAGCTCAGTAAAAGGTTTTTAAAAAAAGGCTTGGATATTTCCAAAATTTACATAAAATTACATTTATAGGTAAAGTTGATCCAGGGAAAATCCAATTGCCTCTCGGGGGATCAGGAAGGATTTTTTTCCCCTGCTGGAGCAAATTGGATCATGCTCTGCTGGGTTTTTTTGCCTTCCTCTGGATCAACTGTGATTTGTAAAAAAAAAAAAATTATTGGATGAACTAGATTTTTTCAACCAAACTAACTATGTAAGAACCGGCTGATATCCATTTACATCGCTGTACAACAGATTGATATTCACAAAAGGTTGTTGAGTGTGTGTATAATATATGTAAAAAAAATAAAATGTATACACATACACAATACACTTATTAGGTACGCCTTGCTAGTACCGCGTTTGACGCCCTTTTGCCTTCAGAACTGCCTTGTTTGTGGCACAGGTTTAACAAGATTTTGGTCCATATTGACATGATAGCATCACACAGTTGCTGCAGATTTGTCAGCTGCACATTCATGAGGCAAATCTCCCGTTCCACCACATCCCAAGGTGCTCTATTGGGTTGAGATCTGGTGATTGTGGAGGCCATTGAAGTGTTCAAGAAACCAGTGGTGAGATGATTTGAGCTTTGTGAAATGGTGTATTATCCTGCTGGAAGTAGGCATCAGAAGATGGGTACTCTGTAGTCATAAAGGGATGGACATGGTCAGCAACAATACTCAGGTAGGCCGTGGCGTTTAACCACTTCAGCCCCGGAAGATTTGTCTGCTCAATGACCAGGACATTTTTTGCGATACGGTACTGCGTCGCTTTAACTGACAATTGTGCGGTCATGTGACGCTGTACCCAAACAAAATCTACGTCCTTTTTTCCCCCACATGTGGAGCTTTCTTTTGGTGGTATTTGATCACCTCAGCAGTTTTTATTTTTTGCGCTATAAACAAGGACGATAGGACAATGGAGGAAACACAATATGTACATACGAGGCTAAAAAATAATTTGATTTTTAATCCTAACACTCCAGGCAACCAGTGTATAGGAGCGTTCAAAAAAATGGTCGAAGATGACCTACAAAAATTGAAACATCCAGGGAAGAAACATACTAGAACAAAAGAAATCTGGAAAGCGATTAAAGATATTGGGAAAAAGAATGAAGTCGTAATCAGACCAGCCGATAAAGGGGGTGGGCTAGTAATTCTAAATAAGAAAGATTATGAAGAAGAAATGCAAAATTTACTGAACATTGAGAATACGTATAAAAAGCTTAAGGGGAATCCAAAAATCATATTTGAGAACAAATTGAAAGATTATGTAAAGAAAGGACTAATGATGGGAATTCTGAACACAAAGGAAGCTGAATATATGGTATCCAACTCCACCAAAACCCCAGTTATGTACTACACGCCGAAAGTCCACAAAAGGCTAATAAAACCACCGGGTAGGCCGATAATAAGCGGAATCAATTCTGTATTCTCACGTTTAGGAGAATACTTGGACACTTTTCTAAAGCCTATTGTAAAGGAAGGTAGATCATACCTAAGAGATAGTCTGCAACTCATACAGGAAATACAGGATATTAGGGGTGCACAGGATCTCCTACTAGCAACAGTGGATGTGAATTCTCTGTATACTAGTATTTTCCAAGAAGATGGACTTAAAAGTGTGGAAAAGGCACTACATGAGAGTACCAATATGAGACAACAACAGATAGACTACATCTTAGAAGGCCTTAAAATGGCTATGGAGTGTAATTATTTTTGGCATGATAAAACTTATTATGTCCAAACTAAGGGGTTAGCTATGGGGACGCGTTATGCCCCCAGTGTAGCGAACCTCCTAATGACAATGTGGGAAGAGGAGTACATTTATCAAAGAAACCTCCCTGAAGTCAAGCTGTACCGGCGGTACATAGACGACTTAGTGATATTATGGGATGGACCAATGGAAACCTTCCAAATTTTCCTCCAACAATTAAATAACAATAGGTACGGGCTAACCTTTACGGGAAAATGTGACCAACAAAAAATTGATTATCTGGACCTGGAGATTTTTAAGCAAGGGGATCTGCTTCACACAAAAACCTACTTTAAAGTTACGGATCGTAACGGATACATCCCGTCTTCCAGCTGCCACCACCCTAGATGGAAGGGAAATGTCCCTAAAGGACAATTACTTCGTTTGCGAAGAAATTGCAGTTCATTGGTGGATTTCAACCAGCAAGCGGATGTTATCATTAACAGATTTCAAGAAAAAGGCTACGGGATTACATCCCTGATTAAAATGAAGGAAGAGATCTCCAACCTAGATAGATCTAGCCTGCTGAAAAAAACGCTATTAAAAAGAATAAAATGGAACTGGCATTTATTACGGGGTACAATAACCAATATAGGGCCTTAGAGGGTATCATTAAGAAATACTGGCCTATCTTGAAAGAAGACAGAGTACTATCGACGGTCTTACTGAATAAACCAGCATTTGTGTACAGAAAAGCCCCAAGTCTACGGAACCATATAGTACACAATGTAATCAATGCCCCCAAAGCAGTCAACATCTTTCCTGAAATGAAGGGGTTCTATAAATGCCAAAGATGTCTGGCATGTAGGGTTAGTAAGAAGCAGCCACGTAAGAAAGAAACATTTAAATCAAGGACAGACCATAAGGAATACAAAATTCGTGAACTGAAAACATGCAATAGTACGCACGTCACCTACGTCATTGAATGTCCATGTCACCTACAATATGTGGGTCGGACTACGCGCCCACTGTGCGTACGCATTAGGGAACATATAAACAACATAAAGAAAGGGTTCCCTAAACATAACCTCTCACGACATTTTGATTTATTCCACAGGAGAGATCCAACTGGACTCATATTTTATGGGATCGATTTGATCAAGGATCACTGGAGGGGGGGTAACAAAACCACTCGTATCTCCCAGAATGAGACTAGTTGGATCTATCGTCTTGGGTCGTTGGTGCCGAAAGGGCTAAATATGGACATAGACCTAAATTGCTTCATAGCCAACCCCTGAGCATACTGGCCCCAACATTAAGAACATAGGAAGCATCTCACACATTTTTGCATTTTTCTTCCTATCATATCTTTCCTTTTCCCCTTTTTCCACACTGGGCTGCTGTACACTGGTACCCCATGTGGGGGCAGGATGCATGGATGCCATTTGGCATGCGTAGAGCATGTCTTAACTGGGGCAGAATTAGTGCATTACCTAAGTAACTCTAGGCCATCCCCTAGCCAATACACTTCTAGCCTGGGTATGTACGCATATGTGGTATGTTGCCTGTATGGATAGGCGTATATGTGTATGTATGTGTGTATATATATATATATATATATATATGTATATATGGGCATAGGTATGACTTGAAAAACATTTTTTAAAAAGAGAACATTTTTTACTAATTTTATATTTTTCATTATTATATATGTTTTTTATTTGCTCTTGGATCCACATTATCCATATGAGCTGGGTTTTTCAGTATAGCCATTACAGAAGCTGGTACACTTACATGTGGATATTTCTACATGCTTTACAAAGCACTAGCTGGGTTTGTAATATACAGATAGTGTAGCTAATATTACCACCAGAGAGGGCGCATAACTGCAGCCTGAGTCAGACGTATTGACAGAATAGATGGAGTGAATTGCAGGGCGTTATATGTGTGCTTATTGTAGACACAATTTAGTTATACAATTCATCCATACGCTATAGCTCATAGTCTCCCTACAGTGTTATATCTAGACATGTACAATAAACACAGCATAGCTACTTGATCACAGAGGCTGGATGTAAATTATAATCAGATGCGATGATCTCCATACATCCACAAGGCAAGAGCTGGGTCTACACAGTGTAGTTAGTGTAGTCATACATTCTCACCATAGAGGGCGCATGCATTTGTTTTGGTGAAATGCACAGATAAAACATATGGAGTGCCCTACGGAGTGCTGTATACATGTTATAGTTTGGATATTAATGTACAAATGCAAGATATGTTATATTTTATATTTTACAGTCCCTCTACAATGTTATAATTTTAAAGTTGGTAGAGCGTCACGTTAGTCAGTATGACCCGTGGGAATATACATTAAATTGCGCCTGTGGAGATGCCTCCCCCTGTTGCAGCATGATCAGCCTATTGGCCGGTGATGAACCGTGGTACTGCG